>CAWUFW010000684.1:1785000-2985000 GCA_963921515.1 Calotriton arnoldi | reverse complement strand
AAATAGGGACCAAGGAAACCTATATATTTCCACAATTGGAACAAAATATAGAATTTAGAAGCAGTGGTTATTTGCGCATCTCCGAAATTGTGGGTACCCATACAAGCATGTGAATTAGAGGACTTTTTCAAAATGAATTCTTTTTTACACATTGTCTTACATTTGGAAGGCTGAAATGCAAAAAAAAGTCATTTGGTAATAACACTTGTTCTATTATTCTGTGTTCCCCGAAGTCTCTTGATAAAAAATGGTACCTCACTAGTGTGGGTAGGCCTAGTGCCTGCGACAGGCAACGGCCCAAAACGCAAAGTGGACACATAACATTTTTCCAATGAAAACGGACCCTTTTTTCTCAATAGTTGTGGATTTTAGACCCTAGCTCTGCCGGCACCTAAGGAAACCTAGCAAACCTATACATTTTTAAAAACTAGACATCCAGGGGAATCCAGGATGGGGTGACTTGTGTGGCACTCAACAGGTTCTGTTACACAGAATCCCTTGCAAACCTTAAACTTTGTGAACAAAAAATAAACACATTTTACTCACATTTCTGTGATGGAAAGTTTTGGAATCTGCATGTATCCACAAACTTCCACACTCCCAGAATTCCCCATAGTCTCCTGATAAAAATGGTACCTCACTTGTGTGGGTAAGCCTAGTGCCCGGGACATGAAACATCCCAAAACGCAACGTGGACACATCACATTTTTCCAGTGAAAACTGATCCTTTTATTGGAATGTGCCTAGCTGTGAATTTCGGACCCTAGCTCAGCCAACACCTAGGGAATCCTACCAAACCTATACATTTTTGAAGACTAGACACCCAGGGGAATCCAGGATGGGGTGACTTGTGTGGCTCTCGCTAGGTTATGTTACCCAGAATCCCTTGCAAACCTCAAACTTTGTCAAACAAAACAAATTTTCCTCACATTTTTGCGATAGAAAGTTTTGGAATCTGCGGGGAGCCACAAACTTCCATCCACCCAGCATTCCCCAAAGTCTTCTGATACAAAATTGCACCTCACTTGTGTGGGTCGGCCTAGTACCCGCAATAGGAAATGGCCCAAAACGCAACGTGGACACATAACATTTTTCTAGTGAAAACTGACCCTTTGTTCGCAATGTGCCTAGTTGTGGATTTTGGACCCTGGGTCTGCCGGCATCCCAGGAAACTTAGCAAACCTATGCATTTTTTAAAATTAGACACCCAGAGAAATCCAGAATGGGGTGACTTGTGTGGCTCTCACTAGGTTCTGTTACCCAGAATCCCTTGCAAACCTCAAACTTGTCAAAAAAAAAAAATCCTCACATTTCTGTGATGGAAAGTTCTGGAATCTGCGGGGAGCCATAAACTTCCACACACCCAGCATTCCCTAAAGTTCTGATAAAAATGTTACCTCACGTACCCGCAACAGGAAATGGCCCAAAACGTACTGTGGAGACTTCAAAATGATCGATTACAAAAAGACTTTGTTTTGGGAGCAAGTCACCTGCGTTTCTGATCCCGGGCTTGGTGGCCATCTAGAGAAACCTACCAATCCCAGACATTTCTTAAAACTAGACACCCGGAGGAGTCCAGGGAGGTGTGGCTTGCGTGGATCCCCCAATGTTTTCCTACCCAGAACCCCATGCAAACCTCAAATTTAGCTGAAAATAAATCACATTTTTCTCACATTTCTGTGTGGGAAAGTTGTGGGATAACTGGTCTGACACAAATTTCCTACCACCCAGTGTTCCCCCAGGTCTCCCGATAAAAATGGTACCTCACTTGTGTGGGTGGGCCAAGTACCCGCGGCAGGGAAGGGCCCAAAACGTATTGTGGAGACATCAAAATTATCTATCACAAAATGGCCTGGTTTTGCAAGGGGGAATCTGCATTTTTGATCCTGGTCTTGGCGGCCATCTAGAGAAACCCATCACACCCAGAAAGTTCTCAAAACTAGACACCCGTGGGAGTCCAGGGATGTGTGGCTTGTGTGGATCCCCCAACGTTTTCCACCCCAGAATCGCATGCAAACCACAAATTTAGCTAAAGAAATCACATTTTCCTTACATTTCTGTATGGGATCACCGTGCCAGCACAAATGTCCTACCACACAGTGTTCCCCTTGGTCTCCCAATAAAATTGATACCTCACTTGTGTGGGTGTCCTATGCAGAATCACCTAAAACCTTATTTTAAAAAAATATATTGCTTAACGTTCTCTGTCCTATCCCCTCAATCCCTATGTTTTTGGCCCTTCCCAGTCACAGGCCCTTTGCCCACCCACACAAGTGAGGTATCATTTCACTCGGGAGACTGTAAAAATGCGTCGGGAAGTTGGGGTAGCTCTACCCCACCTCCTAAGTCCCCCAAATAAGAAATCCCTCTGCTGTTTGCAGCAGAGGAATTCAGTGCGCTTGTGCTCATGATGGAATGGTTCCGTCATGAGCACAGAAGGACTGGTGCTCATGTCTGAACCATTCCGTCATGAGCACAGAAAGGGTTAATCCCAATCCTTTGAAGTCCTTGTGAATCCAAAAGCATGGCTTTGAATATGCTTTAGCAGGAAGGACTGTTTGTGATCTGGCTGAAACTATAAACTAGTTCTATGAAACTAGAAACCAGTTCTAGGAGGCCAAGATGTGGCCTCCATAAAAGTAACTTGATTTTGTAATAGTGGCCAAACGGCACACAGCTCATAGAAAAGACTGGCCTGATGCTCAAACCCTGCGCTTTGTACTAGAGGCAGGGACCAACTACTTGCAATGCACAAGGAGCAAAGTGACACTTTCATCCCAAATTGTTCCCATGGTGATGTGACTGCCTGAAAGGAGAGATGGAGTCTGTATGCCTTGGCCTCCCAAAAAGTTTGAGATGAACTTTGAATTTTATTGAACATTAAAAATGCTAACTGTACCCAGGACTAGAGGCAAGCAGGCCTTTCTCACTTATCCATTCTTCACCTTTTGAATCGTTCAAGCACTTCACCCCATGGTAGAGAAACGTCTGGACCAGAGACCAACTCCATGGCAGTCTTCTTTTAAGGGGTCAGACAAAATCCCTAAGACTGCGGAGAAGATCTGTACTTCTGAGCACTGCTGAGAAGTTTTGTGCTATTGCACTGCTGAAGCTTGATGTCCTGTGTGTCTGTGCTTCTGTGACATGCTTAGTGCTACTAAGTCTGACTCAGATGGAAGACGATGTTCAATGGCCTAGCTCAATTGAAGCTGTACTTTCGAGCAGTCCTCTTGGTGAAGCACCGCAGGCACAAGACCAATGTATGACGCTGTGATAGTGTCACATTAAGTGATAGATCAGAGCTTTCCTGAGATCATGCAGTTTGGAAGGGGAAGATGCCTCTTGTACACTACTCTTCAGAGTGTTGCTGCCTGCAGCACCATGTTGAGAGCAGAGACTTCTGATGTTCAGAGTTGCTCTGGTGCATGTAAAATAGTCCTGTGTAACTGGAAAAGTTTTGATAAAATCTCATTCAAAATATGGCAAGGATGGTTAACCTTCATGAGAGGAGCAGATAACATTACCCTCCAACTCTCCCCTTGGAAACCACAATACAGGAAAATGTGGAAATCTCTAGACTCTACTTCTATGGCTTTTAAACCCCTTGAAAATTGCATTACTACTCTGCTCAAATGAGCTTGTAAATTTCCTTAAAAAAGGATTGGGCTACGGCTCCCCTCACCAAGCGCTGTTAAGATGAGGTGTTGCGGACTATATACAGTCAATAAGAGTACCCCTTGACCCCATGTTGGTTCTTTTCCTTTTCCTTTTCCTTACTTCTTATTCTTATTTTTCCTTTTATTATTTCTTATATAGGAATATGAGGATAGAAGCTATACGCTACATACTGTTACAATTGGCACTTTTGGTTTCATTGACCCTACATAGGCTGATCCAAATGCCTTTCTGGTATCCATACTACATCTGGCCGCTCAACATGAGACCTATACTTGTTATGGTATGTTATATCTGCCGTATCAAATTATATAGTTTGTAAGAACCAGTGACCAAATAGCAATAACAGAACAGCTAACTTCTATCTATACTGACTATGATGAGATTTTAGTTTCAGTTTTGTTTAGTTGTATTGTATTGTTTTGTTTCTTTGTATTGTTTTGCAAAACCAATAAAATGTATTGAAATTAAGAGCTGATCTGGTGCTTCCTCACCTGCAGAGACGTAGAGAGGTCTCATACAGTTATCAGATCGTGTGGGGTGCAAGAGGTGTCACGCCTTTAGAAAACCACATGGCGTGCAGAATGTCAAACTTGGGCTTCTTCTTCATGGAATCAAGGACACCATGAGTTCCCTGTCAAAGATGGAGTTTCTTGATATAGAGGGCCTGATCCAAGATGGTAGCCTTTCCATTGGGAGGGTTTGGAACCTCCTAGTCCGAGATATGGCAGAATCTCTTCCTATGAAGTCAGTCCCTTTTTAGGCTTATAAAAGGCTGCATTTGAAAAGGCAAGATGGGTCGCAAGGCATTGTTCTCTGATATTTCATCACACTCTTAGCTCCCTTCATATACATTTTTATCCAAGAGGTTTGTCAGCAGTTGCATTCTTCCTTTGGAATTTTCCTTTTTCATTTGCTGCCCTGCTTAGCATCTTTGGTATTGTTGTACTTTTTCCTCTAGCAGTTCTGATCAACTTCCTTGTGACTCTTCTGACAGTGGACCCGTACCTTGCTCTTCTCTTTCCTCCTTTCTGATGTCAGGAAGAGTTTGGTTCCTTGCTGATCCTACCAATACAGTCTACATCATCAATAATGAACTTTATAGATTGTCAAACAAGTTTATTTCCCCTTTGTGTTTTTTCTTCCTAGCTGTGACACTTGAATGGAGACACCAGTCACCTTTCTATTTATAATGCTCTGAGTAGTGTGGTACGTGGCTACTAAAAGGAGTCACCCTTCACTCTGTCAGTATTGAAGGATACTCAACAGATCTACCAATCATAGATATATAGGCACCCTTTGAGGTTACCAATCCCTCCAGTGAGTCCGTAAACTACTCATTGTGAATCCGGCATTTCACCAATGTGAGCTTTGACATTCATGTAGGTACATTGTTGGCATGTGACCTTATGATAGGCACTTTGAGAGGGCACTGGGCCATTCTTACCATCACTCTCCAGTCGATAGACCTTTGTAGTTGCCTGAGAGGTAAAAAGGAGTTAACATCAAATCACATTTTGAGTTTACTGTGTAATCCTTTGACCATACAAAGAGGGTCCAAACTAATGAATAGGATTAAAAGGGTTTATCGCAAACTAAAAGCCAGACTGATATAAATGAGTCTCAGAAACATATTGTAGAAATACAGAATCGCCGATGGAAATCTAAATCGTTGGATAAAATTAAGCCTCAATAATAAGAAGCATAAAAGAACTTCAGTAGCGCGATACAAAAGCTGAGAAAGAAAATCTGATTATTAGATTGCAGGTTTTGATTCTCCTATCTATACATGAGGATATCCAAAGTCATATAAATTAATCCTATCCTAAGCTAGGGATTGGTAAAACCCTCATTAAATCAAGGGAACGAAAAGGTGACAGCATAGTGGATACTTCAGTAAAAATTCTCGAAATCAAAGGAAGTGCGTAGCATAAAGCCACACAATGAAGAATATAGCAAGAGGTCTGTACCTCTCAGAGTCCAAAGGGTATCTGCTGCCTAACTAACAATGTGAACATCAATTAACACATAAAATCTATGTCATTGACTCCAGTACGATTCCATCCTCTCACAGTAGAAATTAGCTGCATCCTTCATTTCTCCCACCTTCCAGTTGGAACAGCAGGGCGACCTTGAGTGTACTTTTCAGCAATGGGAGTCTGTCCCTACTTCGTTAACCCGTCTCCTTCTTGCCAAAAGTTTCCTATTTCTACAACACTTAATATGCCTTTCACTAACTAACAAAGCCTTGAAACTGCACCTGCAGAGGAGAGAACATGCAAAAGTGAGCAAAACTTTCACGTTGAAGTTTAAACATTGAAACCCAAAAGCTTAAGGCCTTTGGTCAAACTAACTATAATAAAACAAACTACGCACCCGACATTTAGATATATGTATGCAGAAACAGTCACAAAATCAATGCAATTATATAAGGGTAACTTAAGTAAGAAAGAGTGGTTACATATGTAGTGCAATTTCAAATAAATGTTGCATAACTTGAAACATATGTGTAACTATATATGAGAACTAAGATTTCCTTGTTAACCTAAACATTAATGGGCATACGTATATAAATCTATAACACTCTACAATGAAGCATTTCAGAAATACAGTTGAATACTGCACTTTTATTATTGACGTTAGGGCACACTGAACTTAATGAATGATAAATGCACATAAGTACAATACGTTTCTGTGACTTGTAAGGGTGAAGCAAAAATTTCGCTGCTCCAACTTCATGTGTTCTAATGTCATGGTTGTGAATGCCTCTATCTGGAAAATAAGAGGCTGTATGTGATCCTGCGAGTGGCACCCCATCTGGTGCCCCATTAGTGCCCAAATTCAATCAATCAATCAGGTATTTATAAAGCGCGACTACTCACCCTTATGGGTCTCAAGGCGTGAAGCTGTACCAGAGAGTCCACAGCATAACTTTTTCTTAGTTGCACTCTGCAGCTGTAGCACTCCTGCAGTGTCACAGTGCACCTGTGTAAACATTCACAGTGCTGCATTCTAAATAATGGTCACCAGTCTGCATTCCTATGCTGAAGGACTGTGTGCTGTTAATTGTGGTTCCCCCATCTCTACTAATCTAGCAGCCCAAAAAGTGAATAGACCCTGAAACCCCCTTATTGGCCTTGAATACTTGGGAGAGACTATAAACAGCAAGATACAAATGCACCAGTGCAGGTAGTGAAAGCTGGCTGTGCATTTAGCTAAATCCTAAGTTAAAATCATATCGTTTTGTGCCCCTGATTTCCAAAGTATATCGCCCACTGCTAAGGACAGAGGGTGGTTGAGCTGTATTTACTGGAAGAAACCCAAGGCAGCTTTATAACAAAGGTACTGCAATGCCTACATCATAATCCTTCAGATAAAAAGAATACCACTGTAAGGGCAGTCTAATTATTGTGGGTGATAATTATACTACCTAACTTTATGTTCTTCCAACAGTCCAATATCCAAGCTTACGCCCTGGCTGTTAAATCCTGTTACCTCCTGAAAGTCAAAGCCTAAAAAGGAGATCCTTAGCCCTTCAGTGAGCTTGCAGTAGTATTCTAGTTCTGTACTTAACGGTACAGCAGCAGTACCTGCTACAATGATTGTCTATCTACCCCTGAACCTGCTACAATGATTGTCTATCTACCCATGAACCTGCTACAATGATTGTCTATCTACCCCTGAACCTGCTACAATGATTGTCTATCTACCCCTGAACCTGCTACAATGATTGTCTATCTACCCCTGAACCTGCTACAATGATTGTCTATCTACCCCTGAACCTGCTACAATGATTGTCTATCTACCCATGAACCTGCTACAATGATTGTCTATCTACCCCTGAACCTGCTACAATGATTGTCTATCTACCCCTGAACCTGCTACAATGATTGTCTATCTACCCCTGAACCTGCTACAATGATTGTCTATCTAGGCCAGAGTTGTGCAGGCCCTGGAGGACGTCCTTGAGATCATTCCTTCCTCTAGGAGTTGCATTGTTTGCCTTGTCCCAGGCCTCCAAACATGTGGCTTGCCTCATACTCAGCCACCAGTACACCTTCTTCAGTCGTCAATCTTCCATATGCACTCTCACAAACATACTTGTAGGGAATGTGCCCCACTACAGAAATGGCAAACTTGCAATCACTCACTAGATCACAAGAGATGTGATCTAGTGGCAAAGATATTTCCCTTGAAACCTGGAGGCCTAGATTATAGGCTTTGGCACTTGATGAAACAGATTGCGGCTCTAGAAAAATCACTTTGTCTCATGTTATGTATGATTATGTTATGCATTGTCAATGTCCCATTCATAACCAATCACCTCCACCTCTGATCTGGGTAATCACTTTGCTGTTTATGACCTAATCAAATACACTACACATGTGCCCAGCTGAAGCAAGCAAGTGGGCTAAAAAGGGAGGTTCCTTAGGAGGTAGCTCTCATCGGAATTGAAGATTGATTACACCTGTTTGCTGGCTTGGGAGCATGTGGTGTGTTGCTACAGAACCCTGCCCCAGCACATGATACTGGCAACATGTAGAACAATGAATGACGCACACACAGGTAACACAACAATCACTCCAGAAGCTACAGTGGGAGCTACACTCATGCTTTTTTTGTAGTGCTTATAATGCCACCACTTCCCCACACTTGCCTCAATCTTCAGTTTAATCAACAAAAGAAAGTATCCTGGAAGGACAAATTCCATAAATTAAAACCAGGAAACAAATTCTACATCTATTGTAAGAGGAACATAGTACAAAAGGGTGCCTCCCTGTTTGCAGCTCCTGCAGAGTGTCTGAACCATGAGAGATACTTTATGGCTGAGGAGCCAGTCAAAACACTAAGGGGCAGATTTACAAGCCCCTTGCGCCACTTTTGCGTTACTTTTCCCATGTTAAAAGTGACGCAAAAGTGGCGCAAGGGACTTGTAAATCTGCCCCTAAATGTACTGTAAAACTGGAGGAGCCATCTCATAGAAACACCAATAGGGTTTTGAAAGAAAATCGATGGTTTCATGCCTACTTAAAGTCTTTTGTTACTGCAAAAGTAGCAAACGGCACTCTGAGAGATAGCACTGCACCACCTGACAGACTGAGCATGTAAGTGATCCATTCCACAAATCATTACACTTTTATACATTTTAATCCCACAAGTAGCCATGGAAAAGAGAACATTTGAAAGTCGGGCAGTGGAAGTCTCGGAAGGTGCCAGACTTTCTCATGAGAACGACCAAGAGGACCTTGGAAAGATACAGATAATATACATTTCTCAGACACTGAGCTACTCATTTCTGAATCTGCTTACAAGTGCTAATACAAAAAGGAGGCTGAAAATGTCAGATGTGCAACTACAGTTGAGGCCTAAGTATAACATGGGCATACAAAAAGACTGCGGTGAAACCACATGGCATTTTCATTAAGTGCAATATAAATCAATAAAAAGCATAACGAGCTCATAATCCTTTCCTTTTGTACGATTACACACAGCCTAAGGGATATTTATAGCTGTCATTCTGTTTATTTCAATAGCACTTTCTCCTTCATGATGACTGCCAAAATTACAATCGCAAGCAATCATATCATAGGGCAGTCTTCAGGATAAGGAGGGGCAGTGCCTTTTCTAGCTCTGAAATGATTAATAATGCACATGCATAACTGTATGAGAATATACACAGTCACCAAAAGAATGAGGACCTGATTCACAAAGGGACTCCACACCTGAGAATTCTCATTGCGGAGATTCCGCCCCGAGTGCGGAGACTCTCCCACGACTTCAGGGCCTCCGCCACGAGTGCGGAGACTCCCCCACGACTGCAGGGCCTCCGCCACGAGTGCGGAGACTCCCTCACGACTGCAGGCGCCACCGCCACAAGTGCGGAGACCCTCTGTGAATCAGGCCCTGAATATTCCAAATACAGTTGCCAACTTTCCCAGAGAAAAATAAAAGGCATTTATTCATGCTTCAAGTTTCTTCAAAGGTACATATGTTTAAATTAACCAGGACTTTATATAAAATCGTCTGCATTCATTTTAATGTGACTTTACTGTCTTTGTTTACTTTAACTATCAGTCATGGATCATCAAGCCAGCTTTAGAATACCTTTTTTTTTTTTAAAACAAATGTTATTAAACAGTTATTTACGACTTCTTACATTTGGCAACACACTTTTTCCACACATAGCATTTTGGTTCACCTATATCTCAGGATCCCTTCCCCTTCTAAACTGCTTATCGGGTAATCGCAAGCAAGGTGAAAGTTCATCTTTTCGCCATCTATTGCAATGTATTAAACTACCTGCTATCTTAGACACTCTAAGGGTAGTGAGCCATTGGTTACAGGGTGCTCTTGTCTGCCTCTTGCAATAGGCCACCAACTCCCCCCTCTCCCTCCTCCCTCCCGCCAGGCGTGTCGTGGAATATAATGGTCTCCACTTATAGTTTATATGGCATTGGGTTCATGTTAACTTGAGTGGATCTATTCCATGCCTTCGCTTCTTACTTATGTTGTCTAATTAATCTATGTGAACCAGACGTCTCCAGCTCACTTCACAAGGTATTCTGCAGGCGGTTACTTCCCTGTCCCTAGCACTTAAGTCTCCCCGGCATTTCCTCCACTGGGTCAACTTCTGGGTGCTTAAGTAGTGTCACTAATGCTTCCCATGCTCTGGCTGTCTCTAGGGATTTCTCGCTCCCATTTCTTCTGGCTTCTCTTAGCCGTACTGCCCACTTGTAATCCACCCATCTTATAAGCTCCCTCTTCCACCCTTCTGCTCTGGGGCCTCCTTGTGTCTCCCAATGACTAGTGATCTCCCGTTTTGCCAGTATGAGTCCCAAGTCCTGGAATTTACTTGTTGCTTTATTTTTGGAGGTGTGGGGGAACCAGTGTAAGAGACAGTACCCTGGTGTTATGGCCCCTTCCCTCTCTGTCACCTCTGTCAGTACTGTAGCTACCGTCCTCCAAACGTTCACTAGTTCCAGACAGATCCAAAACATATGCAAAAATTCAGCTCCCTCCTCACTGCATTGGGGACCAGGCGTGCAACGCCCATTGGGCTCAAAGGGCTTCAGTCCCCCCCTTCGTGTGTGTCAGCCCGGGCTGAGACAGCTTGCCGGGCGCACACACAGCCGCACCCGAGTACTTCACAGGTCTTTAAAAGACCATTTACTTGTTAACGAGGCTTTGTTGTTCTTTCACCCCTTGTTAGAGCCCCTGCATCTTCACTCTGCCGATTGCTGGAAGAATTAGCCCCCTTGAAATGTTTATTAGCCCCCCGAAATTACACTCTAGTTGCGCCTCTGTTGGGGACATATAGCTGTTTGTATGTTAAAGTATCTGTTGATGCGTCCTGGTGTGAGGTATGCCCTATGAAGGACATAAAAATTAATTAGTTGAAACCTAGCATTTCTAGTGATCTTACTTGTTCGTTCCACTAGACCACCCCATGTTTTTTCGTCTATAGGTTCCTCTAGGACATAGACCATACTTTGTGGCCCCTGGGCAAATGTTTATGAGTACCCATGCCCTAGGTCTTCTTCCCATCGTTGTTTCAGACTATTAAGTGCTGGGAGTGTCACGTTACGGAGGCATCTGTATAAGCAGGTAACTGCCTTGTATGTCCCGGAGGCGGATACTACATACTGGCACCCTTCTGACAATGGTGGTTCTGAGAGCCCCCTCCTCACTGTTTGCGTATCGCCGCTTTGAGGGCAGTGTGTAGCCGAAAATGTCCCTGGGGCACATCATATCTCTCCCTAAAGTCATTAAACGGCAGCAGGGCTCCATCCTCGTATAGCATACCAATAGTGGTCACCCCTGCTGTTTTCCACTTCTCTATTCAGCGCCAATTCCCCCCATGTGGCAGTTCTATACATATAGATAGTGGGATATCTGGGGCATACAGTTGTTTGGTTTTGGATCTTTGTAAACTTCTGATCCAGCATTTGCAGATCACTTTTAATTCAGTGGTGCTATCTCTCCCCGTGTGATCAGGCGTAAGACCATGTGGGATAGGAGGTTTAGGCCTGGAGTCGCAGCAAGAAGCTGTTCAATCCTCCTCACTCGGCCAGCAATCCATTTTGTGAGCCATTGCAACATGCGCAGCTATATAGTAATATTCGAAATCTGGGAGTGCCAGTTCACCTGTTGCCTTTGGTCTCGTGAGCATGGTCAGTGGTATCCTGCGTCTCCCTACTCCCCATATGAATGACGTCACCAGTGTTTGTAGGTGTCAGAACATCCATGCCGGGATCCAGACCGGAAGCACCCCAAAGAAATATAGCAACCTTGGTAGAGTCACCATCTTCAGTAGTGCCACTCTCCCACCACTGATAAGGGTAGGGTCCCCCAAACGTCAAAGCACGATTTTGCTCCCCTAATCGCTTTGCCCACATTACCTTCCAGGAGGTCCGCTTGGTTATGGTAGACCTGTACTCCTAGGTATTGTAGACAACTGTTTTCCCATAGCATTCTGTCCACAGCCTGCTGTCTCTCTCGTCCCGCTGTGGTGGGGAATAGGCATGATTTCCTCCAATTCACTTTAAGTCCCGCCACCCTCTCCAAAGCCACCAGTAGTTCCCTTGCTCCATTAAGGTCTTCTCTCGTGTTATGGGGAAATAGCAGTAAGTCATCAGCGTATAGCGCTATATGATGAGCTCGGCCAAATACCTCCAGGCCCTGATAGGAGATTACTGTTCTAGCTCTAGCAGTCAAGGACTCCATAGCCAAAGAGAATAGAAGTAGTGAGAGAGGACACCCTTGTTGTGTTCCTCTAACCACCTTGTAAGTGTCCGATATGAGCCTCCCAGTCTTGACTGTAGCCCTAGAGTCCGCATAGAGTAAGGCCGCCAAAGCCACAAAGTCTGGTCCCAACCCAAAACTCTGCATCACCCGGAACAAGTATGGCCATTCCAGGCTTTTTCTATATCGACTGCAAAAATGGCAGCCTCCTCTTTGCAGTAAGAGCCTGCTTCTAATATTCACAATAGTCTCCGAACGTTCACTGCTGTATTGCGGGAAGGTATGAACACCCCGCCTGATCTTGGTGTATAAGATCTGACATATGTGGTAGGAGACTCATGGCTAAAAGTTTACTCAGGATTTTATAATCCAGGCTGAGCATGGAGAGCGGTCTATACTCTGTTTTATCGAATGCCTGTGTCCCTGGTTTTAATAACGGGATGATCAGTGCCTCTCTTGTGGATCCCGGCAGTTTCCCATCTTGCTTCGCTCGGTTATACACCTCAACTAATCGGGATCCTAGGAGGTCGACATGCATGGAATAGAACTCAACTGGTAGGCCATCGGTCCCTGGTGTTTTGTTTCTAGCCATAAATTTGATAGCAACTCTTACCACTTGTAGTTCTATATCCCATCCCAGTGCCTCCGCTTCTTCCTCTGCTATTGTTGACAGTTCTACGCTTCCCATAGAGATATCTATCTCAGCTTCCGTGGGTGACACTCTGCTGCTATATAACTCTGTATAATATTCAAAGAATACCCTGTTTATATGTTGCTGACGGTACTGTACCCCACCCTGCTCGTCTCTCATTTCAAGTATAACCAATCCTTTTCTTGCTGGATTGGCTAGCCATGCGAGCAGTGCCCCAGATTTATCCCTTTCCGTCTGAGCTCGAGTCATATAATTCTTATAGTCAAAACAGCATAGCCTCTCTACATGTTCCGCTACTATCTTTTTTGACTGCAAACAATTCCTCTTGTATTTCTTTATTCTCTGGCCTCGCCTTCTCAAGTTCTCGGAGGTGTTGCTCTGCTAACTGCGTGTCTCTTAATAAGGTCCCCCGTAACTCCACCATTTCAGAAATGAATCTACCCCTGAGCACAACTTTGAAGGCATCCCACTCTACCATGAGATTTGTAGCAGTTCCTGCTTTATCGTCAAAGTACTGCCCAATAGCCGTTCGTATTGTTGCTTGAAATGCCTGATCCTCTAATGCCTCCGGTCTGAGGCGCCAAGTGGGGATACTCGGCCTACCTCATGTTCAAGTAAGACCCACCAGTAGTGGGTTATGGTCTGAGACCGTCCGTGCCAGGTACTCACTAGTCTGTATGCATTCATGTAGGTCTGGGGAGCACAATATGGAATCAAGCCTAACATGTAGCTCGTGTAGGTGTGAGAAGAAAGAATAATCTCTATCCCCCAGGTGTTGTCCCCCCCAAGAATCTATAAGCCCCCATTGGAGTGCTTCGGCTGTTCTACGGATGAGTGAATCTTGCAGAGGTGGATGGGAGCAGTCTACGTCAACGTCCTCAACGCAGTTATAATCCCCTCCCAATATCACCGAACCAGTCAGAGCAGGTGCTAGTATTCTAGAAAGGGTTGCAAAGAATGAAGTCTGGTCAATGTTAGGTCCTTTAATGCTTCTAATCGTCACGCCTTTTCCGTCAAGTTTGTCAATTAATATTACATATCGCGCTTCGGGGTCTATTATATGCCTGGTACACTGGAAGGGGACCCCTGCTCTCACCCATATTATCGCTCCTCTAGCAAACGCTGAGTAGTTCGTGTAGTATGCCTGCCCCCTCCATCTACGCTGTAGCCCAACCCCTTCCTTAGCATTTATCTGTGTTTCCCGTAGCATTGAGATTTGAGCTCCCCTTTGGATAGAGTATGTATGTATCTTGTGGCACTTGGTCATGGTGTGCATCCCTCGTACATTCCACAAAATGCACTTAAGGTCTATGGCGGGTACCATTGGGCTGGCACTAAAGGTTCCCTAACAGATTTCCTACCCCAGACACGCCTGGCCCCAGATTGAAATCCCCAGAACAAATTAACTCCTCTACTCCCTCTCCCCAGGACAAGTGATAGTCCAGTGCCCATCCAAACATAAGAAAGTCTCTACTATACTTGGGTTTGTGGCGTCAGCCAGCAGGTCTCGGGAGCCCTGCTATCCGGTTCCCCCTATCCCCACTTATTTCAACATATTGTCTCTGTGCGAAGTCCCCCCTTTCCCGGGAGAAAGTCAAAAGGATACAATCTATTAGGTCCAGTGTTCCATTATGCTTGGCAGTCTTTGTTCATATGATTTCATCGGCTGACTTGGGTGCTACTTTGGGGAAATCCGTCTCCGAGTCCTCTGCAGTACTTGACGCCTGGGAGTGGTCAGACTGTCCCTCTACTTGGTCGCTCTGTGTTGATCTGGTACTGGATCCCGTATGGCTGAGCTTCGCGACAGCTTTAAGAACTTTATGTTGTCCTTCTCTGGCTTCTGTTGAGGATGGTGTCCTAGCTTTGTATGAGCCTCTATCTCTCCTCTTTGCTGCCGACCCCGGGGAGCTCCCGCGCGATCCCCGACCAGGGCCAGAGTCAAGCCATTCCCAAGTATCTTGTGGCGTCTGGAAGAACTGCACTCCAGTCGGGGTGACCACTCTCAGTCGGACCGGGAACAACATTGCATACGGAATCGGTAAATTACGTAGCTTCTTTTTCACCGCTAGGAAGGTGGTTCTCTGTCTCTGTACCTCCCTGGTGAAGTCAGGGAACACCATGACTTTCCTGTTACCGATCTGTAGGTTGTTTTTCTGGCAGAATGTGTTAGGATGAGGTCTCGGTCCCTGAAGTGGACCATTCGGGTCACAATCGGGCATGGAGGAGCGCCCAGTCTATGGGGTCTGGACTGAGGAGAGCCCCACTGGGGCCACTTAAGTTTTTAGCCAATCCTCCAGGAACTGCACCAAGTTCATCCCCTCCTCTCGCTCCGGTATTCCAATTATAAGCAGGTTGTTCCTGCGAGATCTGCCTTCGCTGTCTTCTGCTCTCACTTCTAGGATCCGCACCTTGGCTTCTATGTCTGTGAGGGATCTTCGCAGTTCTACCACCTCTCTGGGGAGGTCAGAAATTGTCCATTCGGTGTTTGTCACTCTCTCCGCTAGATGGAGGTGGTCATATTTTAGTAGGATGAGATCATTGTCAGTGGCATCAATCTTGGCTTCAAGGACTTTGCGGGATGCTGTGATGGCCTGCATAATATCTGTTAGCGTCGGGCGTGTATGGGTGGCTTCTTTCACTACTTCAGTACTGTCTCCTCCTTGTCTGTCTGGGCACTCTCCCTGCCCATGTCAAGGGCGCTTTGTCCTCTCCTTTTTGGTATCTTCCCCATTCTTCGCAGGCGAGCGCCCTTCTCCGTGATTTGGGCATCGAATGGAGGTGAGCAATAGTCCACCGTTGTCCTCCTGTCCGCTTCTGCCTCACAGAGTTGTGCCACACAACTCCCCTCCCTCCTCACCTAGAGCCTCAGAACCGGCTCAGTTCACATGGTAGTCTATGGTCTGCAGTTTCTGGATGCGTATGTCCAATAATTACAATATGCCCCTTGCCTCCTCGCTCCAGACTGTGGGGCCTCCGCTAAGGGCTAGTGTTAACTACAGAGTTTTCTCCCTCAGTTCTCCCAAGGTGCTAGTCTTCCCTGTCCCTTGTTGGGTGCCTCCTGGGGTATGCTCCCAAGGTTTTCCCACGTAGCCGCCCGGTCGTCTTGAAACCCCTCTTTTCTCCTCTTGGCTGTTCTCTATTGTGACTTCCCTGTAGGGCTCAGGCCCCGTATTGGGTTCAGCACCTCTGCTCGGGGTCCACTTTGAGCTGGGGTTCTGACCCCTCCAGGGTCCCCTAGCGAGCTGTGTTGCGGGGAGCCCCCTGGTTCACTTGGTCCAATCCGCTCTCTCCTCCCGGATCTCGGGGTAATACCACAGGCCTCCCCACTGCCCACCCATCTCTGCTCTCTTGGGTCAGTGCATCGCTGGGCCTCGACTAGTCCCTGTCTGCTTCCCCCTTGCACACTGCTGTTGGCATAGCTTCGCGATGGGCCCCATGCTGCCCACCTTTTCATTTGTAGACCCCTCGGTCCTTCGCACGCCCACGGGCAGGGATGGCGGCCTCGGGGTCTTCGATAGACCATGCAAGTTCGTCCTCTGTTCCAGGCCTGCAGCGCGGTTTTGCGATGGGTCCCTGCGGTCTACCTCCTTTTCTGCAGCTTCTTTGGTGCTTCGTATGCTTGCCGATTGTGGCGGTGTCCGCGGGGCCTCAGGCGCTCCCTGCCAGCTCCTCGGTAGTTCTTGGCTGGTGGCGTGGTCTCACAATGGGCCCCCTTGAGGCCTACCTTTGTGTTGCGGCCTCCTCTGTCCTCTGTGTGTTCATGGGCCGTGCCGATGTCCACGGGCCATCGCCCTCCCAGGGTTCTGCTGGTGCCTCACGGACGGGCCCCCCGGGCACCTTTCAGCTCGGCAGCGGGTCCCTGAATCGCGTCCTCGAGCTTCTCATCCTCTCCCCCGCACTTTGGGCTTCCGGGCCTTCTGGCTTCACTTTGTGCGTACTCCTGGAGTCAATTTTCAGCATCCGCTGTGGCCACCATTTTATTGTAGTCATCTTAAGTCTGTCCCCCGCACTCTCGCTTGTCCCTCTGCCTGTTGAGCGGGACCCCCTTTTCTTTTGCAGAAAGTGCAATGGTGTGTCTCCCCCACACTCACAGCGGATGTGCAGCTGTTCTGGGGCTCAGGATTATGACAGATGGGGGATCCCTGGGACAGAGCTCCGCAGTCCGCGTCTTGCTACATCAGTGCCTAGCAATGCTCTCGCATTTTTAGAATACATTTAAAAGTTATTTCCTCTTATATTTGCTTATTTAAGTATGCACCGAGAAGAAGAAAAAATACCAGCTTTATGTGATGATCCAAATTTTTGTACCAACCAGGACATTAAAATACTGGTCATGCCAGTAAAATAATGGTCATGGGGCAACCCTAATTGGGAGTATTATTTAAAAGATGTTCATCCACATCCTCCAAAGATACCATCCAGCAAGCAAATTCCACCTGCATTTAGGCTAAATTTATCATGTATCAGGAATGGCATCACAAAACCCCCGAGATACCTAGCGGAGAAACTAGTACTATCGGGTGGTAACAGATCTACTAGGAGCTCTAACAATCTGCTACTTAAACCACAACGTTTCTCCAAGAAGAAAACGTACAACCGTACCTTCTCAGGAATGGCTCCCAGGATTTGGAACGCCTTGCCCCCAGAAACGAGACTTAACCCGTCCGCAGCCTTTTTAAAAAAAGAAGTGAAATCGATTCTCTTGGCCAAATTCACCTGAACCTTTTTTATACACTCTTGAAAACTTATGCTTGTCTCTAATTTTTACCTCAACTGTATTCACATAATTCACTGTACTTATATGTATATGTCGATATATTTGCCCTGTAAAGCGCTCTGATACCCGCAAGTGTCTTGTTCGCGCTATACAAAACCGCCAAAATAAATAAATAAATAAAAATGTATCTTATTGAACTATTTACTTTATTCTCCGATAGTGTCTGTTTGTTCATGAATCCTGAGAGAAGTGTTAGGAACCTGCTATGGCACAGACATCACCTTTTGTCAGGATTAAGATAAGGAAATACTCTAACACTCACAATGCAGGCCCTAAAGGCTCTGTGGAAGCAGGGGAAAAGAGGAAATAAGATAAACTACAAATTCCAAGAGTCCTCACTTGAGGTGGATGGAGAGTGTAGAGAACGGGTTATTGGAAACTTATGGGAAGACTAGACCGCTAACCTGCAAGTGTACTCACTTCCGGATTAAACATACCACTGCCGCGCTTTTTAGGCAAGGGGATTCATAAGCCTCAGGTGACTATGCATTCGCTGCCCAGCAACGTTTCAGATAGTTTTATAGCTTCCCCTTCATTTGTCACTGTATTCTATCTCTGCACCTATATTGCGTTTTCCCAGTAAGATTCCCCCGTAGAGTGGGGTAGGCAGGATAGTTCCCTTGTTTGTTTGTCTCTTATATATTTGAGCATTTACAGATTATTAGGAGTCCTCGATTTGACATCTGTATACCAGTTGGTGTTAAGCTCATCAAAGCACCATCCCCCACAGAGTTCAGTAAGACCCTTCTGTGTTCTGTACTGATGACATTACCTTTCTGTAATCATGGTCCTGTGATATTCATGTGTTTGTTTGTTAGTTCTAATTCAGTTCCCACTACAGCACTTACCTGTGCTTTTCCCTTCACGAAGATCTGAAGTAGATGAGAATCAAATGTGTCTCTCTTTGTCACCACCTTCCTTTTCCCCTCTGACTCGCTGTATGATCTAAGTACTGCTGTTTCAATCTACAAAGAGGGAGCGAGAGGAGCAGCATTCTCATCTGAACCACGCATGGTTGCCAAGGTTTCAGATTTGTATGAGTGACATTTTTATAATTTCAGTGTAATTATGAGTGACATTTCAACGACTATGAGTGACACTTTCTCCCGAGCAAAATCATGCAACAAAGTGGAAGGAAACATATAAATATCACGAATTATCCCCATTTTAGCAAGGAGAAACTCTAAGCAGATCAAACTGCTGCAAAGCCACAGAAATGGAAGGGCACTAAAATGAACAGTCTTAACAGTCAGCTGACTCGCGGACGCCTCCGCAGTCAGTCAGGCACTGAGCAGGCCTCAGGCTGACAGGCACACAGTCTTAAGAACTTGTCCAACATCTAGCCACTATATTTTAAATAAGAAAAATGTATTCCATGTTTATTTGTTTTTGTGTTTTATGTCTGAATTCTGTATATTGAATCATGTCATAATTGTCTGTATAAATGTATTCTGCACTTTTTGTGATTATGTCGTCCAACACAGTATGTTTTAACATTCTGAAATAAATAGATTTTAGCATGAATTTATACAAAAATAAAAAATGAAGATTTTAAATGAATGTTTAGTGCACTGAGTTTATACATACATCAATGAGCCTGTTGTAGGTCTTTTCATGACCAGTTAATTGCCTAGGTCTTTTGCTTCAACAGGCACACAGTCAGTCACAGCCAACAGCCAGGGTACTGTAGTGTATTATTTTGAAAAACTACCTTCAACCCTAATTAAAATCATGATTATCCTAATTCGGCAACCCCGGCCGGCACACAACTACCTGCCTTGCAGCACAGATGAGCTTCCTAAATTCAAATTAACAGTCTCAGTGAACACAGCTGATAAGCGAACGCCGCAGATCGGCACCAGACATCATTGATTGGCAAGTCTCAGGCTGACACACAGGTTACAGCCGGGAGCCAGGGCGCTATAATTATTTCAAAAAGGAGTAGTACTCGACTGACTCACCATAAAAATAAATGATTATACCCTGGGTGGGCCGCCGCGCCCGGGTCGGCGCGACGCTACCTGCCATGCCCTCAGATCACACCACCAGCAGGCTGTCACAGAGAGCTACACAAGGCTCTGCTGACTTAAGTGACGCAGCTGGCAGTGGATCTGAAAGTAATGTTTATTTTGAATCGGACGGCCCACCACCAGAGAGAGTCACTCACCTGACCGGCTCAAAACGGCTTTGTCACGCAGCGCCTCGTCCTTGAAAACTACACTTCAGCTGTGGGCAGGCAACTGATTGACCGCGCGCTAAACTGCTATTTCATAATATTTATAATTTATAAACCAAATTTAGCAGCAGAGTGAGAGTCGGATTATGCATATTGTTAGTGAAGACTTCACTAACTGACTGTAGTAACAATGGCCTACCTCATACTGAGTCACTCTCAGCCGGCGCTGGTGGGCCTGGGATCGAGTGTGGGCAGGATCTCATATTCCCGCGTTACTTATTGTCGATTTATTACCGGCGGTGATGGCAGTGAACAGCTGCTGGAAGGCTGTGCCTTGTCCAGGCGTCCAGCACGGCAGGTCACCTGCACCAGACTGCGGTTCGAGCAGCGAGGTTGGGGGAGCTGCAGCGGCACCGCGCTCAGTGACTTCTTGATCCCTGAACTTCAAAGCGCAGCTGAAACTTATGTCGCCCGCTTGCACCGCAGATGGTAGCTGAGCAGGTCAGAGGACAGACCTGTGACTATCCACGGTCCGTTCAGTTCACCGGTGGTGGTCGTCTAATGACCTAGTCGACTCGCCGGATCTCCATTTTTAGATAATTTCCCGAGCCAGTCGAGTCCGACCCCGGTCCTGGCCCCGCCGCTTCTGACCGACCTCACTTCCTACGTGAGGTCACATCCCCCCACCATGGTGCCACAGAGCCTGTAACGCAACGACTCTGCTGAGGGCAGGCCCCGCCCGGGTCTCCAGGCAGCAGAGGACAGATTGTAACATTGTAGCACAGCACTGAGAGATCTTTAACTGTTACTGAGCCAGTGCTGGCAAGTGAAGTCGGCTGCGGCCCGGGCCGGGCGCACGCACAGGTGTCAGTGGCGCCAGCGCGCGCTAGTACCTGGCGTAGGTAGCCAGTTTCAGCGCTGTCAGCAGACAGAGTGCGGTCAGTGGCAAAAATGCGTGACAATGCATTTCAGTGCGGTGATGCGGGAACACCACACTGAAATGCGTTAGCGTCACGCCTGATGCGTGATACTTGGCAGGCCTGACCACGGCCCATCTAGCAGAGCTTAACACCGGTTGTAAATTTGACCACATCCAGAACCATTCAGTTTTGTATAATAACAGTTCAACAAGTCTCCAATTAGACAATTAAAGAGATACTAGTCCCAATTTAACAGCTGATGCATTTATTCTTGTTCACTTGTTTACTTGTGCGGTGATTTTGACTTCAAGGATTGCCTGTCCGACCCCGTACATGGAGAAGAGAATGCAAAAGAAGCACATTGTTTCAGGATGAGGGACTATATTAGAATAGGGAGGGATAGCAGTGATCAAATAGGCAATGTAAGAGGTACCTCCCCAGTCTCTACGTAGCCAGGGGTATGCACATACAAAATACACGCTGTTGGGACAGGAAAATCAGCAAGGTAAGAGACGAGCACCCCTGCCCTGAGTGCTCAACTGTACTGTTGTCTGGATCCCTAATGCTGATTTTTTGTCGTAGGCGAACACGGATCATGCGTGTACACCATAACGTAGAACCTCAGATTGTAGTCTTGTTGAATCGGGAAGAGCGTCCAAGGAGCTGTCCTCACAGTACTGGAAGGCTATCGCATTCACCAGGAGTAAAGCAGCACAAGGTCGGTGGTGGCAGCATACCGTGTAGTGAAACATTTGTAGTGAACAGGAATGTTTTTCCCTTAGTCACTGTAGTGAAGCCTACAGGCTCACTCCTCTTTTTAAAAGTTCAGCTGCTGTGTGTTTACTCACCCCAGGCCTACATCAGGGAGATGTGGAAGGGCGTGCGTGATGGAAATGTGCTAAGTTCATGTGTGCTTGCAAGAAGTACACTACACAAGGGGTGAAGTGTGGTACAGTGCACGCATGATAATTGTGTGTATGCTGGCAGTGTGTGTTTTTAAAATAACACACTCTGGTACACTACAGAAAGGCTGCAGTCAGGAACAGTGTGCACAGACTGTATGCGTTTGCTGCATGTAGCTATGCTTGTAGTGGCATAATACATGAGGATAACAGTGCTGTGCAGTAAGTGTGCTGTGGACATACACTGAGGGCAAGTGTGCCTGCATTGGTACATTCTATGGAGGAACTTGAATTCCATTTGGGAATCCCAGGCCTGCCTGGTGGAAAACATAAGGAGTAGAGGAATCCCCCCAGACAGATTTGTGTATTGCTGCATTCCTTTAAGCTGGGAGGGACATGAACTGAAATATGGGAGAGCCACACGCTCTCTGTGCATTTCAAAGGGCTCTTTGATTCAATGATAGATCACAAGGAAGGGGCCTGGACACATCTCAGGTAGAGAGAGAATTGGCTGATAAGGGAATTATACAGAGTAGGACTGGGAGGCCAGGATGAAACTTTTGATGCACATATCACTGTGGCTGACATCCAGGTGTGAACTCTGGTCACTCCCATGAATCTTGTGAGTCAATCCACTTCAAAGTCCTGCCTTATGTGACAGACATCGTTCAGTAGGAAAAATAAAGGGGAAAGATGTCCATTTCAAAGAAGCAGAACCCTAACATAAAACTTCAAAGACTCAGATACTAGACTGCATTTTGTGTCTGGAAATGGACTATATAAGTAGGGAAGTTCAAGACCCCAAATTTTGTCATATGCTGAGGCAGCCAGACATGCTGTGCGTAGGAGGGGTACCTCTGCAAGGCTTATGCCTGTGACCAGGACTGGAGGCCAAGGCATGCTAGTCTTCCTGCTGAGTGAGGGGACATCACCTAGGGAAACCAAGACCACCTGCCCTGAAGCCTGGAGCACCAGCGCCTGCCTGCTAGCCAAGACCAGTGTGCCCTGTGAGGAAGAGGAGAGCGCTGAAAGGAGCAGGGTCCAGGAGGGAGCCCTATCATGAGGACTCTCTGTGCGAGGTGTGAGGAATCTACTTTTGTACTGATTGGGCCATAGCCTATGTGCTGGATTGATTGAGCGACCCCTGTGTGCCAGGAGGAGCTACGGTGGACTGAGTCGAGGAGTGAGGGTGTGTGTGGAGGGTGCCAGACCTAGTGATAGGTGGCCCCGTGTGCCAGAGAGGGGACCACCGTGAGCATGAACGCCAGGTCAGTGTGACCAGACTTTTAAGTGCCATGGTGGTGACCCCGTATGCCAGGAGGGGCCATTGGAGACACTGAGGCCAATGGTTCGGGCCGTCACCTGGGACCGAGAAACTACTGCTGTGACCAAGGAGGGTCTGTCCTGCATACCTGAACTGCAACGAAGGATGCCCTAGGATGAAAGGACTTTGCCGGAGCCCCGTCGGAGGAAGGAGATCAACCTCCCCCCCTGTGATGTGAAGTGTGACTTATCGTGCGATCACCGGAGCGGGAACAACCCCAAGTGCGAGCGGCATGTTTCCGATGTGAACGGATCCGTTAGCGGTCACGAAGAGCCCAAAAGCTTGATTTAAAGGGCTAGAGAGGACCTGAGAGGCTTCTCCTGTTGGTCAGGAGCTTGTTGAAGGTTTGTCCAGGAGTTGTGAGGAACCTGAGGCTCAAATCAGGAGGCCAGCAGACTCACCCTTTGAGTCACCCTGGGGTCCTGGGTTCAAGATTGAGGTTGCAGGTCCAGTTCTTCTTCTCCAGGCAAGAGGGCAGCAGGTCAGCACAGCAACGCAGCAGCTCCTTCAGAGTGGCGACCCAGCAGAGTGACAGTACTTTCAACAGCATAGTAGTCCTTCTTCCTGGCAGGGTATCCAAAGATCCAGAAGTTTACTGAAGTGCTGGGGTCTGAGGTCCAGTTCTTATACCCAGTGGTGCCTTTGAAGTGGGGGAGAGTTCAAAGACAGGCCTTTTAAGTGCACAGTGGTCCTCCCTTACTGCCCTGGTTCCAGACTCACTACAGGGGGGCATGCAGTATTTTTCTTGTGGACAGGGAACAGTCTATTCAGGTGTAAGTGAGGCTGTGCCTAGCTCCTCCCTTCCATCCTGCCAGGATGGTCCATCAAGTCACACCTACGCTCCCATTGTATGTGGCTGTCTAGGGGGAGTACACAAATCCCAGCTTTCACCCACCCCAGACATGTGATCAGAGACAGCCTGCAGGCACACAGGGCTAAGACCAGGACAAAGCCAACTTTATGAAAGTGGCATTTTCAAAATTGTAATAAAAAATCCGCCCTTTCCATTAAAGAGGATGTATCACTACACTTCCATAGGTACCAACATGACAGATATACCTCCTCTCAATTAGGAATTACAGCTTATTAAATGCAATAAGGAAGCCCCAATGGTATCCTATGGGTTATTACACAGTAGTGAAAAACGGATTTGGGAGGTTTCATCACCAGGAAATGTAAAACTTAAAAGTACGTCCTACCTTATACTTACACAGCACCCTGCCCTATGGGATACCTAGAGTCTAGTTTAGGAGTGACTTATATGTAATAAAAGGGGAGTTTAAGGCTTGGCAAGGGGTTTTAAATGTCATGTCGACATTCGATGGCAGGCCTGGAACCAGTTTTATAATGCTACTTGGGTGGGTGGCACAATAAGTGCTTCAGTCCCACTGGTAGCATTAAATTTAAAGAGCCTGGGTATATTGTATACCACTCAACAAGGGACAAACAAGTAAATTAAATATGCCAATTAGGTAAATGACAATCAAACCATGTTTAGGGGAGTGAGCACAAGCGCTTTAGCACTGGTTAGCAGTGGCAAAGTGCATAGACTCCTAAGGCCAACAGAAGCAAAGATCCTGCAAAATTGGAGGCAAGCAAGCAAAAAGTTTGGGGAAGACCACCCTACAGCTGACAGACCTAACAGCTACTCCTGTGCAAATGCAACCCACCTAGCTTCCTGATCAGATTCTGTGGGACAATCCATATCTGAGTGCCGCTCAAAGACCTCCTTAAGCCTGTCTAAATAATGCATTCGTGACTCACCCTTGTTCCATTTCCAATTGGAGATCTTCGTTGAATCTGTCTTGACTGGGGACATTTCCTCCATAGGATTCAACGACCTGGCGTTCATTGCAGCTAAAGCAGAATCATCCACTGCACCCTGTTGCAGTAACCTGTCTTTATCTATCAATCTGTCTCTCACTTCACTTGGCAACACCAATCTCAACAGCTGATTCACATTCTCCTAATTTGTCTTGTATACCTCAAATGCCATTTGCAATTCTTTATTGAACTTTGCAGGGTTTTTACGTTTGAATTTGATCTTGATACGTATTAAATCGGCTGGGGGCCAAGGGAAATCAACAATAATTGTACCTACCGAGCCAGTATAGTTAGTTCTGTTAAAGTCCAGGCCCATTTACACAATTTCAATCCAGAGAGGATAGGTCTTTCCAGTAGAGTGAACGGTGAAAGGAATCAAATCACTGGTTATCATTTCAATACAGTGCAACCAATGTGGCTACACATTAATCCACTCAATTCTTTGATCTGAGTTTAGTAGGCTTAATTATAAGTTCAGAGACAAGTCAATGTAAAGCCATTCTCAATAAAATTGTATAAAAGAACAAAAAGATCAAAGTAAGTCGAAATCTTCTTAAGAGATGTACCCTATATAGTACAAAGCAAATGGCTAACTCTATGAAAATGACACGTAATCAGAAAGAAAAATTGAAGTTAAATTGCATCAGATGATTCTCTTTAACAAGAATGAGTAAACTAACTTTCCCTACACTACCTTAATAAGGACAACCCTAAATTAGAGCATTAAGTAAAGACCTAATATAATATGGAAAAAGAAAGGTGTTAGCCATCAGAGTCTTCAGTAGAAACACTCTGACGAGGGGTTGAATAGCTTAAAGCCACGCAAGCAGTAGAATAAGTCTGCTCCATAAGGAAACCCAAGATAGACTCTCTCCCTAACTAAAACACAGCACATAATATCATCTGCCGTCTACTCATGTGGCTCCTCCTTGGGAAATTTCCATAGGTCTGGTACAACTGGATACTTCAGCACCCCTTCTCATCCAGATAGCACATTATCTCTTCCCGTCCTTGGCCATCCCTTTCCCATGAGAACTCCTCTCCTCGCATGTTACCGCGATTCAGTTGGCCAACTCTTCTTTTCTCATGCTTTGCTGTCTATTAACAAAAACTCATTTATTCTAAATAATGAGGCTTATCCACACCTGCAATAGAAACAACTCAGCAGCGTAGATTCCATGGTTGAAGTTTAAACATGAATTTCAAATCATAATGTGAGCAGCAGCTGAAGAAATGTTTCTTGAGCCCTAGTTTGCTAAGTTAACAAGTGCACAGTGTTACAGAATATGCGCACCCTTCTACACACAAAATAAATGCAACTGCTCAAGGCACGAATAAATGCAATGAATCATAAATGTCTCGGTGTAAATACATTTACACAGGATTAATTTAAATTACATGTATAAATGTTAAACATTAGTTGTATGCATCCTAATAAAGTATTTCACAATACAACATTTTAGGTTATCCTTCCCCTATCATGTTAATACATAAAGGTGGATATTCTCAACAAATGGCGAAAACTATCGCTAACCTCAGTTAGCGATAGTTTTCATATCGCCATGTACCGCGGGAAATTATCGCCGTGTTAGCGGCGTATTCACAACACGCCGCTAACAGGCAATAGTTTCCCCTACCGGGTAAAATGTCTGGCGTTAAGATCAGCGCCATGGAAATAAAAATCGTCACACTAACGTGAAAAAAGTGGCGATGGGCCAATTAGCGGCAAGGAACGGCACGCTAATTGGCGTCAGCGCACCTTTTTTCAACGTTGGGCGGGAAAAATCACTATAAAACGCCCGCTATGCAGCCCAAACACAAAAAAAAAAGAAGAAACATTTGGAACAAAGCATGGAGGAAGCTGGATCCAGCACAGAGGCCAACAACAACCCCACAAACACCCAGGAGGACCAGCCAGAGACCCAGGGGAAGGCGAAGGAGAAGAGGAAGAGGAAGACGCGGTTCAGTCAGCAGGAAACCAGGTCCTGATTGCGCAGGTGACTGAACACCAACAACAACGTTTTGTCACCTCCACTGTGTCATTGGCAACCAAAAATGCAATATGGCAGTCCACCGTGGCCAAGGTGAATGCTGTCGGAGAGGTGAGGAGGACAGTGGACGACTGCAAGAAGTGCTGGCATGATGTAAAGCGCAAGACCAAGCAGAAACTTGCAGCCAACCTGAAAGCAGCAATGCAGACTGGAGGTGGGAGTCCAGAGCCACAGGAGGAGCTGGATGCGTTGGAGGAACAGGTGTCCCAAGTCATCAGTGAGGAGACGGTGGTTGGAGTTCCGGGACAGGATACTGCTCAACACGACCAGACACCACAGCAACAGGGTGAGTACCAACCAGGGACTGGGGGGACAGGGGGAGATGGGCCCAATGGCACTCATGTACAATTAAATATATCGCAGTGCACACCCACAGTGACTGCGGATCATGTCCCGGATCACCTTGGCCCTGGTGGCATAGACACATATCACCCTACCCACCCAATACATTGCAAGACACATATTGGTGGGCTCACAGACCTGGAAATGTGCACAGAAAAGTCAAACAAATATAGTCCAAGTATCATATCTGACCACAAAATAAGGGCTACGTGAAAGAGCAAAGGCCCACATTGATTGGAGATGCGGCAGGCTGTCAAAAAGGCCCCATTGCTCGACAACACGCATATGCATGTGCCCGTATGTTGGAGTCGTGTGCAAGAATGTGCATGTGCATCAAGGGGGACACAACTGCACATACACAATCTTGCACACAATGCAGACACACGTGCACAATGCTGCATGTCTGCTGACATTGGTGGTGGCATGCCCACTCATGCACATAACATAACATGTGTATTTGTAAAGCGCACATTCACCCCAGCAACGGGGCATCTTGGCGCTGAATAACAGATGTTTATTGTTACCCAACTCAATGGTACTCATTTATCTACCTCAAATGGATGAAAGGCTGAGTGGACCCGCCGGGATTCAAACCTGTGACCATGAGGTCGAACACAGGCCCCTGCAGTAGATGCATTAGTCCACTGAGCCACCACACACACAGTGCATCCTAATTCAGAGTATCAGAGAGATGCGGCCCTGTGCAGACTATTTGTATATGCGTGCTGTAGAGGAAAGGGGGCCATGTAGACATCCTGCCACATCTCCAGTAAATGTGTCCGCCTGCATGTCCATGAGATGCAGTCCTGTGTACACAGTGACGGCTTGCAGTGAGAGTGCTGCAGGGCGGTGGTGCGGTGGAAGGGCAGGATGGGGGTTAGTGGAGTTGGACACACGACGGGCTGGAGTTAGGCAAGTAAATAAATAATCCTAACTATTTACCTTGCGCTTGCTGCATCGCAAACTCAGCGATGCATCAAGTGCAAGGTAAATAGTTCAAATCATTCATTTACTCACTGAACTCCTGCCCGTCGTGTGTCCAACCCCCATCCTGCCCCTCCCCCGCCCTGCACCACCTCCCCGCACCACCGTCCTGCAGCACTCCCACTGTGAGCCGTCACTGTGTGTACACCAAGTGAGAAACCATCTAGTGAGTTTGCATACCAGAAACACATGCAATGCCACAACAAACTGATCATGCAGCCAAATGGCCCCAAGGTGCATATTCCACAATGCACACAAACATCAGACTGCACTCAAAAGGCGATGTAATACAATGAGCAGTGGGGCTATGCCTACAACGCCACAGTGCGGGGACAATGCATATCAGGAATGGGAAACATTGTTTACAACGCACGCGTTACAACGCGTGTCATTACAACGAATGTTTTACAACGCGAAATCCATTACAACGCATGTCATTACATCGCATAATCCATTACAACGCATTCCCCAAAGTAACGCCCCGGCGGAGTTAGAATAGTAATTGCGTTGTAATGGATTATGCATTGTAACGACATGCGTTGTAACGACATGCGTTGTAATGGATTTTGCGATATAAAAAATTTGTTGTAATGACACGCGTTGTAACGCGTGCGTTGTAAAGTGTCATATTCATCAGGAATGTGTAAACCAAATCTGTACTGCATGACTTGTCTGTGTGCCAGACTCACAGAACTACAATGTCCCTGTAAAGAAGTAAGACAACCAAAGTATGACAACAAGCAAGGATAGCAAAGTTGCAACAAATGACAACTAGCAAAATGGCACACTCACCCCTTAGGTCGATTTATACACCTCCACTTTCAAGTGTACACATCTGCCATACAGAAAACACCATTCCACATCAGTCCCGGTGAGAGTTGCCCATTACACCATTATGTGCATGTAAACCTATCTGTCTGGTAAGTCAACTGTGTCAGTGAACAAAGATGCAGTAATGGTTGTCATCACCCACACGCAAAGCCATGCATTGAATATTCGTAACCAGGACAGCATGTATCATCCATGTGACCAGCTGCGTGGCACAAACACACACACATCACCCTGCCATTTGCATATGTTGGGAGGGTGGCGGGGACAAGGCCTGAGCACCACAAATACGCATTAGGGAATCCACATCCATCAATTCCAAGCCCACTTACACACCACACGTGGGGTCAACGTTGAGGGTAATGGGTGTTGACACTGTCTGTCCAGCCAGCAACAACAATAGAAACTCACGCATCACCATACTCACAGCGGGTAAGCCAACAGGAGGGCAGTAAGCAATGCATGCAAGATGAATCATGACTGACGACATGCACACAAGGCAAATCACAATAGACAAAGCTACCTGGATGCACATGTGTACAGTATAGTGCAGCACACATTGAAACAGCAAGTAGGCCTTAGTAGCCAATGCGCCTGAAGGGGGCCTTACTCACACATAACTAATCTTGCAACAGACACATGCATATGTGCAGTACACAGCAAAGGTGCGGGTCTGTGAGCCACACTGACAAGGCAAGTGACAGTGCATGAGAATAGCATGCCTGCACCCCAAACATCACAACATGGTGCAGGCCACGTCACTGAGGTGGCTGAGTGTGGACCACATCCCTAAAGGAGCAGGTCACACTCTGACACATCCTCGTGTACATACAACCCCTGAGGTAAACAAGACATCTGCTGTAAAACAATGCACAAGTGTACCAACTCTGACCAAGACACATATTTACCCCAGCCTGCAACATCTCAGCATTGTAAATGCACAGAAGTGAAGACTCACTGCCTGAAAGGGATAAGGGCAGAGTAAAACCAAAGCTGCATGGGCGAGTATCCCACAATGCAGCGCACACACCTAAAAACAGGAACTGATCAACATTGTCTACAATGTGGGACAAACTGCATCACCTTCACAACTGAACAGAGGACACAACTGGTGCCGCTTGTGTGTATAAACTGTACAATCACATTTGTCATAGCTGTAAACTGTCAGATGACAATGTACAAGTACAACCTCGTCTCCGTGATGTAGTAGAAAACGTCAACATCCTGCAAAAAATTGGCAGCTCCTCCCAAACAGTCACAATGTACATTGTCATGCAGTTTGCTTGTAAACTCATCCAATGCACGATCACATATGAAACACACAGTTAAACTGAATCTCCCCTTTACATTGCAGAGGGAGAAACATCACCTCCTGAACAGCAGCCTGTTCCACTCTTCACTGATGAAGAGGAGGAATTCGCCACCATCAACACGGACACCCTCCAACAGCTGCTAGACTCCATCAGCACCCCATCTCCAGGAGCAGGGCAACCGCAGGGCAACCCAGCTGCATCGTGCAAACCCCACCCCCTGCACAATCCACACAGCAGCAAGCACCTACCACCACAGCTGTCTCCCAGGACCTCCCGGACCCACACCAGGCATTCCAACGCCGTGTGTTAGAGGTCCAGCAGGAGATGGCTCATCAGGTGCGGGTGGGGTTTGACAGCCTGGCGGCCAAAGTTGATTCTGTTTGTGGGTGTCTGAGTTCCATCCGGGACCACCTACAAAACATCACGGACACCCACAGTCCGCTCAATGCTCTCCAACACTCCATGGCTGCCATCGCTGCAGTCATGACTCAGTGTCAGGAACAACTGTCCAGCCAGAGTGGCCCCAGCGATGGCAGCCAGGAGTTGGGCCGCATGCGGCGGATAATGGAGAACATGGAGCGGATGCAGGCGGAACAAATGGCTGCCACGGCTGCACACCAGCGAGATGTAGCTGGAATCTTCCATGCCCTGCAGATCATCATCACTGCATTGCTGCAGCAAGGTCTGGCGCAGATGAATGCTGCTGCTGCTGCTTCTACATCCACATCTCTGCCCCCTGATGTGTCAGTGCCTCACAGTGCTGCAGCCAATCTACCACCACCCACATGTGAGGCACATGACACATCAGAGGACGAAGATGTGGATGATTCTGCCTTATTGCAAAGAAGGAAGCGGTAGCATTCATCTCTGCCAAATGGCCAGTTTCTACTTGGTTCTGGGCTCAGCATCATGCCACGGAATATCACCTTCCACTGTCCCCAGATACACTCTGTGACACTCACCTTGGACCTCGACATGGACTGCCATATTTTGTCTGGTTACCAATGACACAGCAATCAGACTGCTGACTGAACTCTTCCTCCTCCTTTGGACTTGTCCACCCTAAAGGACTCTGTCTGGCCCTCCACTGGGCATCAATGTAATGTGGGGATTGCATGGCCAAGTACTGGTCCAGCCTCCAACTATGTCAACAGACATGTGAATAAATATATTTACATCACACAGATGTATGTTGTCCATAACCAATCCAGTATAGCAGTCTCGCAATATGTAGGAGCAGTGAATCCACCAAAAGGTACACCCAGGGAAATAATACAAATGTACATGTCTTACTGTGATCCTGAGAGGCAGTGAGAGGACCGGGTATGTGTGGACCAGCTGTGCCCCCATTGCTCCAATACACCAATCTAGCAATATCCCAACATAGCCCCACATCCATGAAGGAAATAGGAATGTGTTTAAAATAGGCAAAGTCAGTTGCAGACCACAAGTAGTGTCACCCTTTACAATTGCTGAAAGAAAATCTCCTGGCATATCTACTCACACTCTACAGGGTGGACTCAGCCTGTTGTGAAGGTGCACATTGCATTTCACATCCCAAGATGGTGCACACCATATACACATTGATGAAGATACGTAAGGGCACATGTCTACCAGCCACTAATTTAACCATAATGTCGGCCTCAGTGAAGTAGAGTTGGCAATAGGGACTCACACCAAAATGTAATGTGTCAGTCAGCCCCTTCCTGTGGACGACCAATGCTTACTGACTTTGGAGCCCCACATGGTGTGACCACTGTGAGCAGGTAGGGCAATGTGACAAGGGATGCGTGGTGCACTGCACTGACCATATAGTTAGAAGCAGTGCCACCATTTCACTGAATGAAATCGTGTTCTCAGCTTTGAGAATCAATCTGTATCTATTAGTCGCAAAGAATTGATTTGTGTTGATCAGATTATAAATGATACATTGGTTTATGTAATATATTCCTGTTTGTGATAAATGTTTGTTATGTATATTGTGGTAAATGTTGTAAAAATATGTAAATGTTTGTAAATATTGGAATTGTCTTTTGATATGTGTTCGACTGGAAGGATGTAAAGTCCTATTCAAAAAAGATAAAAAGTTTTTTTCAAAAAAGAAAGGTTAAATAAATGACCTAATCACCCAAAAAGAATATAGTGTGATTGTTTCAGTAAGGAAATTGCATGAATTAATCAGTATACCAGGTTCCCCCCCCTTTGTACTTATTGAATACGGCCCTTCCTGGTATCTGTCCTGTCAGGGCCTTACCCCTCTTTTTTCTTAACCATTTCAAGGGTGGCATCACTATCTGGCCCATGCATCAAGCAAAATACCCCTCGCTAAATTTGCGAATCGTTAAAATAGGCCGTTAGCGAGCGCAAAACAACATATTCCAATGCATCAAGACCAATAGCGAAAAAACTACACAATCGCAAAAAAAGCCCCCGGTAATTTACCGAATCGCAAATTAGCGATTCGAAAATAGCGAAATCATCAATTGCGCGTGCCAATAGCGATTAGCAAATAAAGAATCGCAAAGGAATGCATCAAAATTCGCAAATACCGAATTTCATCTAAATCGCTATTTAGCATGAGCAGAATAAGGGGAATCTCAACCAGGAGGTAAAGTTGATGAAACACAAATAAAAAAAAATAAAAAAAAGTTCACAGGTGTAAACTATCTGAAACCCTTCAAAAATGCCACTGGAGACCCCGTAAGTTTTTCAAAATGGCAGCCCTCTACGTGCTTGCAAGGAGGATGAGAATAAATGCAGCAGCACAGCGCAGGAGGAGGATCCAGGAGAGGGTATTCAGAGTGCGAATTACATTGCTGGGCCAAAATGACGAGGAAGTATATGACAAGTACCGTCTGAATCGTGCCATGATAATGCGCCTAATTGCTGACCTGGAACCACTACTGCAGCACCAGACCCGTAGGACAAATGCCATTCCTGCGCACGTCCAGGTCCTATGCAGCCTGCACCTACTGGCGTCAGGAAGTTTCCAGGGGGTCGTAGCGGTAGCCGGAGGCGTCTCACAAAGCGCACTTTCACGCTTCTTCCGTAAATTCATTGATGCCATGCTGACAATGATACATACCCACATCACCTTCCCCACAACCCCACAGCAGTTGAACCAGACCAAACTGGAGTTCTACCAGGTGGCACAATTCCCCCATGTCATAGGATGCATTGACTGCACGCATGTCCCCATCTGTCCCCCCTCAGCCAACGAGTACATCTTCCGTAACAGGAAGTCCTATCACTCGATCAACGTCCAGGTCGTGTGCAATGCCAAGCACATAATTACGGACATAGTGGCACAATTTCCAGGGAGCACACACGACTCATATATATTCCGGCACAGTGGCATCCACAGGCGTCTGCTCAACGGTGAATTTGGAGAGGGACACCTACTTGGTACCTACATATACCTATTTGTTACATCATTATCCCATATGTAATTGCATTACTGCGGCTAACCCTTTGCTTCCCACCCTGTAGGTGACAGCACATACGCCTTGCGGGAATATATCCTGACCCCCTACCTCAACCCAGCAACACCACAGGAACAGCGCTACAAAACGGCACATATTAGCACAAGAAATGTGGTCGAGAGAACATTTGGGATCCTGAAAAGTCGCTTCCGGATCCTACATAAGACTGGTGGTGCATCGCAATACAACCCCGAGACCTGCTGCAGGATTGTAGCAGTATGTGCCATGCTGCACAACATTGCAACCAGAAGGGGGATTCCCATTGAGATGGACGGAAATGACAACGATCGGGATGACCAACCACCCGCACAACACCGACAGTCACACGTGCCAAACACAGCTGAAGGTCAGAGGAGGCGGACATACATCACACAACATCACTTCTGAGCCTGGTAAGAATGAGCCATCACACAATATCTTTGAATGCTAATGTTTTATTCACATAAGCACAGGTCAAAGTAAATATTCATGTTTAGGAAACATGACGGTGATTGCATTGGTTGATGAAATGAAATCTAATCATTAACAGCACGGGAGTGCAATCGCAATATTAAAGTGGAACATGGTTACACCACCATGGACAAAGAGGCAGAAATGCATGTCTAGCGCCTCTTGCCACGTACCCCCAGCCTCCTGTCGCATGGCTCCTCGACATCACCCTGATGTGTGCCTGTGGCTGTTGAGCTGCGCGAACTGCGCCTCCTGCTAGTGGTCTCCGGCACGGACACGCTACTCATGCTCGATGCCTCCTCACTACCCTCCTCCCCTTCCAAGTTGCTGGCACTCACTGTCCCAAACTGTAGATGTTCCACAGCAGTGGTCACTTGGCCTAAGGACTTAGTAACATCCCCGCAGAAATGTCCTAGGTCAATCTGCAGTGACACGGAGCGGCGTGACAAGACAGCAGTGCTGTTGCAGAGCTTGGTGATGGCCCTAGTATTCGCAGAAAGACGAAGCAAGCCCTGCCGATGCCTCCTGCGCTTAGTGCGTTGTCCTGCTATAACGGCACGGGTGAGCTCCTGTAGGCTCTTGTTTATTTCCTGATTCCCCTCTGCAACAACTGTCGTTAGGTGACGCACACAGTCTGACATCGTGCTCATGTTTTTGGCCAGCTTGGAGATCTGCAGGTTGATTGTGCCCATATGTCTCCCCTGCAGGCGCTGAACATGTAGCATCTGCGACTCAACCCCAGCATAGACATTCGGAGCCTGTCCTGATTCTGTCGCAATACTGCTCCTGGACCTGCGCCGTTGTCTGACTCAGCCACGTGCTGGTGTTGGAGCTGCTGAAGGGAAACGTGTCTGGCTGGGGACTGTTGTGGGTGCTGGGGTCGGCTCAGTTTCCATTTCCTGCAGTGCGGGTACATGTGCCCTGCGTTTTGGTGGTGGTGGTGGTGGTGTGGATTGAGGGTCCAGCAGAGTCTCTCCATCCGTCTCTGCCGGTGTCTCCGAAATCATGAGGCGCTCACTGTCATCTGAGTCCACCGGAGATGCATCTGTGTGTGAAACAGTGCATTGTTATTTTAGTTTGTTCCTCTATCTGTTTATCATTTAGCCTATTTTACACATTATAAATCACAGATTTAAACACACTGTCGGACATGTACTGCTGGTGTCTTTTCTTGCCCATTGGCGATTATCCATGCACACTTGGCTAACATGACTACAACTCCCATGATGCTATTCGTATGTGAGGGTATATGTGTAATGGACTTCTTCCTGCACACTGATTTGCCTGGGGGGATGTGCATGGGTATACAATACGCAGCGTATTAGTGCAGGCATGCTTCTTACCTTGTTGTGTGGTTGCTGTGCCGGAAGTGTCCATTTGGGTGACTCCCACAACTGCCTCAGGCTCAATCGTCCCCTCAACGAGGTCCTCCAGGGCTGTGTTGGCAGGTACTTTGGATGGTCCCCCTCCTGTGCCAGCTGCTTCCTTCACCCTTTCTGCTATGCGCTCCTTGGCACGTTTCCTGAGGTCGTACCACCTTTTCTTCAGGTCGTCAATGCTGCGGTGTGTGACTCCCACAGCATTTACCTTCTCCTTAATGCGCAGCCATATTTTGCGCTTCTCAGCTTCTGGCACCTTCAGGGACAACTTGCCAAACAGTTTGTCATGGCTGTTGCTCACCCCTCTATCAGGTGTTCCAGTTCCCTCTCTGAGAACTTTCTCTTCCTCTTCCTGGGCGTGGCAGTTGTCTTTGCAGCATTTTTGTCCATCCTGGCTAGGTGTAGTGTAGCTGGAATGTGAGGGTGAAGTCTCTCAGCTCATCTTCAGTCCTCTGCCTCCTCCTCTGAGCTCCTCAGGGCACTGAATGAAGCATGGGCTGGATGACTTCCTTGTTGTGATGTCATCAGCCTGCTTCTGACGCAATCCGTTTTTAGCGAAATCGCTATTACCGATTTCGCTAATACCGATTTCGGTATTAGCTAATTTGTCTTTTTGCGATTCGCAATCGTGTATTCGGTCTTTTTTAGCAATTTGTAGCGAATTGCTAAATATTACCGAATCTGTACATGCATCCCGATAGGCGAATCATTATTTGCGATTCCTTATTTTTCGCTAATAAGGAATCGCTTTGCCGAATTTTGATGCATGTGCCCCTATGAGCCAAAAGGTAACAGCTGGGAGAATTTGCCATGACACTGGCACAAGAGGGAGCAATGCAACATTTCCCCTCTGGTGTGCAGCAGAACTGTGTGCACGCACAAAAACTTTAACGGTGACAAAATCATGACTTACCAACTTTTGAGATTCACAAAAGGGATTTAGGAGAAGTGAAGTCAGTACATCTAACTGCACTACTCCTCAATGCCAGTTGTGAATAACGGAAAACTTAAACTCATGACTTACTCTCAGATGACTTAGGTGAATCAGGCCTCACTGTTCTGCCATACGCAGTTCTCAATGGACCCACAGAAAGACTCCTACTGGCATGGGCCGGAGGTTCAGCCTCCATGCACAGGAACATGTAATTCAATTTAATCTGACACACTTGCACTATGCAGCAAGTGTGCCAAGGTCTGTGCAATGTAGATGGACTCTGCGCAAGGAGCATGTGAGATGCAGGGCTATGATGCAATCTGTGGTACCCGGCGCATACATCCATCTCCATGATGGATAACAGTAGCTACTACAATATCCTCTCAATGCCATGTCCCTACCTTGTGTTGTAAACGTGCAACAATGTGCTGGCCAACTCAGTGTGTCACACTTAAGATGTATAACTTCCCAAACGACTGCCCCTGAACTAGGCCGTAAATCCGACTTGCCACCCTGTTAACCATGCAAGTTTACTGTGCTCACATCTAAGGTATCCTGACACAATCCATTCTGCTAAGTAACATGTCATGACCACACTTACACATTCAACGTTAAGTCCATTGATGATATGAGATGCATACAAGGTAAAAAGACACACTCCACCACATCACCCCTGACATAAGTGCAAGCAGGAATCCAAACTAGTAACCATTTATTATAAAATTCAACTATTTAGCTCTCCTAAACTAACTATAATCCTAACTACTACTATTCTAAAATAAACTAACTAGAATTAAGAGAAAAAGTACCTAAACTACCTACCCTAACTAACCCTAAACACGCAAAACATATCTAAGACATCAACCCCCCTCCCACCCTTAAGGCACATCACAGGACAGGACAAAGACATCTAGGCTATACAAAAACTAACTACACTTTTAACCTACACAAAGATATATTTTTTTGTTTTTTATTTTTTATTTTTTCCAAAAGACATCAACCCCCCACCCAAAGGAAAAGGAAACTTATCCCCAAATACTATACAATAATAACATTCTAAAACTACCTTAAAATCTAACACTAACTATACCTACACTAAAACTACACTACCTAACACTTAAAATATTTATCTAACACTACTTAAAATACAAGATAAAACAAGGGGGGGAAGGGAGAAGAGGGGGATGGGGCACAACATGTCCAGACTTTATGGTAGTCCAAGGTGTTTTCTAATGTCCTCAAGGTGCCTTGTCTGCTTGGCCATTTCCCGCCTCATCTCGGCCAGCAGCACGTTGTTGTCCATTATGAGCCTCCTGTCCCGGACAGTAAATGGTATCACCTGATCCGCAGGTGCAGGTGGGATTGTCCCTTGGGTTGAGGTTGTTGTAGGGGGATGGGACACTGACTGTCCACGCTGGGACCCACCACTGACGCCAGAGGGGCCTGGGATGGCCTGTGTGCCACTGCCTCTGCCACGGGTTGCCACCTCGGTCACCGATTTCCAACGACCAGCCGCACGGTCCTCCTGGTACCTCCGCGCCATGTTGCGGTACCCTTTTGCGACCTTCTTAACATGTAGGTACCGCTCCTTCCTCACCTGGAAGGCGTGTGACTCCGCTGGCGTCATGTTGTCTGTAAAATGTGAAGAATGGGAAATTGTGAGTCCTTTAGACTATGTCAATGTTCTACATTAAAATCTATAATACAAGATCACTTCAACATGGGAGCCTACACTCTAGCGTAACTATGTGAAGTCAGAGAGTGACCTGGACAACTAAATGTTGAATCCTGGATCACTGACTACATGCTGGGGAGAATGATATGACAGTGCATGGCATGGGACATGTACTGTCACAACCAAATTAGACTGACAGTGTCAAATGATGTCACCATGACATTCCCTGACTGAGGGTGACATGTACAAGGAATCGGAGGAATGAGGCATTAGCCCTCGGTGTGTAGCACCACCCTCATCCTCTCCTGTGACACAGTGCTGCATCATATGTACAATGCTCATGTGCAGCCCTGTGTGTCCCACAGCAACTGTGTGCATTTCATCAAGTCAGCGCTAACACAGGCACTCTTGCACAAGAGTGCAAGGGTGTCTGTCTTTAGTGGGGCTTGTTAATGTGTAGGAAGGTTACCCTACCTGCACAGGAGCAATCCTGGAACAGCCGTACTCACACTTTCATCTGTGCTGCATCATGCAGCACACATGGAAACACGTTGGGTGGCTGAACACTGACTTGTACATGAGGCGCTGTCCCTCTCTCCACCACTACTTCACAATAGGTCACGCGTTCCTGCTAAAAAGGGGGAAACATCCTGTGGTATCCTGCTCTTATTTATGTCTAGTCCTTTCTCTGTGTTCTGTACTCTGCTGCTCAGCCAGTGTAAGTGATCCTTTCCTCTAAATTGTCACTCATGCATGTCTTGGATCCGCTAATATCACTCCGTAGTAAAGCCAAATACGCAGGCCTTTACAATGCAAACTGTTACAATGCATTCACCATTGTAACGGCACCCTGGAGGCATGATGGTTATGGTGTTGTTATGGGTAATGCTTTCTCACAGATAGCGTTCTAGAGGCCTGCATTTAAAAAAATATGGCACAGCAATAAATGCAGAGCCAAAGCATGCGGCGTAAATGCATGTGGAGTAATGTCAACAATTGGGACAGAGGAACTCCTACACCTGATCCAGAGCCGGTCAGGGAATGACCCCAAGGAGACAGCTTGACAACACCATTGCAGTGGCCAAACATGCCAATGAGATTCATAGGGCCATCTTTGCTAGGTGTTTGGGGAACATGTCATTGATATGCTTGGCTCAAAGCTATGCACTGCCACTTCTGTGAAGCTGGTATGCAGCATACCTACGAAATCACAGTGCAGACCTGTGTCTGAGCACGCATGGCCTGAAAACCACTGCCTCCTTGTGCATGATCTGGCACACTTGCACAGTCATCTCAGTCAAGGATGTGCATGCATTCCATGTCTGCTGATACTCATCGGCAACACCACTTACATGTCTCCTCTCCTATCAGTGTGCTCTGTGATCCACATGCATGTGCTGTGGTGACCGAACACATAGACCCAATTTCCATGTGTATCACTGACTGGGGATGTGCAAAGTTACAACTGGGAGACAAATGCATTGCTCCACCTTCACTTACCGATTTGTACACACTTCTGACTTCCACAATACATCATCACACTGTAGTCATGGTACATGTGATACACACCCATACTCCATACTACTACGTTGATCATTTGACACAGACATTTATCACACTGCACTGTGCCAATATATGATGTCCAAACTCACCAGTGGCGTGTGGGTCCTGGAATCTGTCGATGTCCCCCCGTGTGATGATAGGTCGTCCAGCTGTGAGACAACAAAAGTAATTTGTGTTGGTTTCATACGTTAAATCACACCTGTCATATTCATCATACAAATCATCACCATTGCTGGAAATGCTACGTAACTGTAGGGTTGCGTTTCCTGTTGGCTACATGATTGGGTATACTTTGCCTGCCATTCACACAAGACCTGTGAATGCTGAGTCTGGCCAAACAAGACAATAATGCTAGCAAACCTGCACGTACTAGTTGTGTTACACATTCACAAGGCACCATTTCTACACGCAACATGATGTAATACATGCTCTGTGTACAAATGCATCGCTGCAGATCGCACACGGCAGTTTCACCAATGTTGGTGGTGTATGACACTCTGGAGATGTCCTATTTCCTTTGAGCATTTGTTCCTATCTCATACATTGTCACAGAGAGACTATGTACAAGGGCAGCGTAGCTAACGTACCACAATTTATGAGGACAGCATTTTTACACTTCCTTTTGGCCAGCACACAGGTCACAGAAACAATGCCTTGGATTGTTCATGTACAGTCACCCTTCCTGTACACAAACAATCTTTATCCTGCACGTATTTTTGCACAGGTGTGCCAGCTTTGGCACAACAGTGCTAAGTGTTGCTCCAGCGCAGTGGGTAACTCAAACTTGCACCCTATGCTTGCCAATATGATGCAGCCTTGTGTCTCTGATGTGCCAACAGTATGCGTGAACGCCATACGTCGCCCGCATCACTATGCAACATTTTTGCACTTGGACACCAGTGTGTCCCACACGGCTTATTTTGTTTTTCGTTGCAGTATTCATGAATAAATTTATAGTTTGAACTTACCACACTCTAGGCCACCGATGAGTCCCACGGATGTCCAAGAGGTCACCCTCCCGGGCAGGGTATCCTGCCAGCGGTGCTTCCACTAGCGCACAGTGCGGTCAACTCCTAATACGCGCAGCATCTGCGCCCGCACACGCTCCCACCTCTGCTTCCGCACACTGACTGGGTATCCGGAGATGATACGGCCTCCCCTCTCCACCATCAAGGGCAGGAAAAACTTAATGAGCCATAGGAAGCCCCCCAATGCCCCCTCGGACATCCTGCCCTCCATGCCCACACCCACCATCTCCCTGCACACACTTAACCCCACTGCCAAAAATAAAGAAACCCTAGATAATATCCCCAACAACTACAAATAAAGTTAACTACCCCAAAACAAACACCCAACAAGATTGAGGACAGGAGACAATAAAAGACGTAAAAACAAGGACACCACACTTCACAGAGACACTATCCACAGGACACAGGACACAGCAACACTCTCAAACTCTCAAATCTGCAGCACACACCACCAAACACCTCCAACACTCTCCACAATCACCAGCAATGTGCTCAAAAGAGAAAGTGAACGTGCACAGCACTCCTCCAGTAAACAGGAAGCATGCAGACATCACTTCCTGTGTGTATGCGGCCCGTTTTTTGACTTAGCGATGAAAATCTGCACGCAAAATGGCTTTGGGGGAACATTTCGTATAGTTCAATGTGTTTAGCGATGTATTTTCCATCGCTGATATGAAAAATAAATCGCAAACTTGGAAATGTGGGCAGTTTTGCACGCTAAGTGCAAGTTTTTACACAGATCAACAGTCTTAGCTGAAATTTCATTTCTTGGCACAATGAACACCATGAAAAGCTTGCTTTGACCCAAATGACACCCTTAATTTCATAATTGACCCCAAATGACACCCTTAATTTCATAATTGACCCCATATGACACCCTTAATTTCATAATTGACCCCAAATGACACCCTTAATTTCATAATTGACCACATATGACACCCTTAATTTCATAATTGACCCCAAATGACACCCTGATATTCATAGTTTACCACTTTTGACCCCCTATTTGTAATTTTTAGCCACATGTGACACGCTGAACATTAGAATTTTGTAACACATTTGACACACTAACATGTCTAGTTTGGAACATATCTCACCATAAACAGCATCTCTGGTCAGAGGTGACATATCCCCCCTAATTTTAAAATTGGGATATTTTTACCACTTAATGTTACACTTACACTTGTCAGAGTGATGTAATAATGCGGAGGAGAAACATGCACACAGGGTATGTGTGTAGTGTTTTTTATTTGCATATTCTGTGCTTGGGGTCATTTTGAATGTATATATGATTGCTGAGGACACTCACGATGTGACGTGCTCAGGTGAAGAAATTGTTGATGATTGTGTTCCTTCGGGCTGTTCCTGCTGCAGAAGCTGTGGGGTGTGCTCCACCTGCCTCATCTTCCTCATCATCCTGATCATCGTCCGGTGCATCTGGCACTTGGATCCATGGGGCATTGGTGCGTACACATATATTGTGCAATACACAACATGCTATGATCATCTTGCACACAATTTCTGGACTGTACAACAGTCTTCCACCTGTGATGTCAAGGCACCGGAAACGTGACTTTAGCACGCCAAATGTGCGCTCCACTATGCCCCTGGTGCATCCAAGGGCCAAATTATACTGCCTCTGGGCCTGGGTGTTGGTGGCTTGGAGGGGTGTCATCATCCATGGGGTGAGTGCATATCCTTGATCACCTGTAACATGTAATGGAGAGATGTGTCCATTTGTAGTCATGCATGCTGTGTGGGCAGTGTTAATAGTTTTGTGGTGTGTGATTGGTGCTACTTTGGGATTGATGTTTGCCATGTGTAGCTTCTGACAGAATGACCAGCATCTATGCGAATTACATTGCCTCACAGCTGCTCGTCCCTACCCCGAGCATATTTGCTTGTGTGCACTGCGTGGTTGCATAACTGGCACTCCAACAGCGCACCAATGTCAGGTCTGTCTGCACATGTCCGCAAGCCTGACACCTACACCACCAGGGTCCCTGGCTCTCCTAACGTGTGGCGCTACCACTCATCTGCACTCCTCGCAGTCAACACCAGGAGAACGTTTAGATGCCAATGGGCCACACCAGACACGGCTCACGTTCTGTTCAGCTGGTGAAGCTGCCGCTAGACCTTCCCCACCGCACAACACCTGCAGTTTCCGAACCAGACCTGCCACAAAGCAACAGTCTGCGGCACCCGCACCTGCAGGGCCCACAGGGGTGGGAACGCTTCGCAATCAACATCAACTTCATCTCATGCCACGTCATCTAATCCATGGACTACGTACTCATGCATGAGCGGAGCCTCCACCTCACAGGGCCTGATTCACAGAACTAACTTACGACAAAATCCTAAACTTACTACCATTTTGGTATTCACAGAATGAACTTACTCATTTTGGTATTCACAGAATGAATTTACTACCATTTTGGTATTCACAGAATGAACTTACTACCATTTTGGTATTCACAGAACGAACTTACTACCATTTTGGTATTCACAGAATGAACTTACTACCATTTTGGTATTTACAGAATGAACTTACTCATTTTGGTATTCACAGAAGGCACTTACTCATCAATGAGTAAGTGCCTTCTGTGAATACCAAAATGTGTAAGTTACACAAAATGAGTAAGTTACACAAAATGTGCAAGTGCCTTCTGTGAATACCAAAATGAGTAAGTTCATTCTGTGAATACCAAAATGAGTAAGTTCATTCTGTGAATACCAAAATGAGTAAGTTCATTCTGTGAATACCAAAATGGTAGTAAGTTTAGGATTTTGTCGTAAGTTAGTTCTGTGAATCGGGCCCACATACCACAAGAACTCAGAATCCATTACCCTCTGGCAGATGCTTGCTAACATCGAACTGAGCCAACTCTTCTCAACACTGAGCCACAAGGCACACCTTTGACCCCATCATCACATGTGGAAACTGCGTCCACTTCATCAACAACACTCAACGCACATGGTGTGACCAGCACAGCATACACTTCCTCATCGTGAAACCCCATGACACCCAAACCCACAGCCGGCGCCACACAGAGTTACTGGAGCAGAGTCACCAAGGATCTGGTACACTCCACCATCAACAGCCACACCACTGCAGGCAACGCCAACAGCACTGTCCGGAATTTCAACACATGTATCTCCAACTGCGCATACACACTTGCACCAATATGCAACTCCAACATACAGCGTGCTATGAATGCCACCTCGGTCACCAACAACATCAAAGATGACAGATGCATCTGCAGACGCCTTGAGTAGAACTGGAGCTACATGAAGGGAACCATTGGACATCACCACCTACAAGGACACCTAGCTCATACTCTCCCTCAACAAGGCACCCACACACACCAGACTGGGGTTCCAGGGAGGATTGCAGCAAGTTGCAACATGGATGTTCAACAGCTGGGGTGTGCTCTACATAGAGGAGACATTAGTCCTCATCCTCGTGACCACCCCATCAGCATGTGGCAACACCTGGTGTGCCAGCGCCTTCGGCAGCCCTCCCCACCACAACTCTAGGTACCTAGGCATCGTACTCGACTCCTCCCTCTCCATGTACAAACAGGTCTGCGCAGTGGCCTGCAGCTGCTTCGGCAGCCTCTGCATCCTCCATGCTACCTTCACATGGTTCCCACCCCCGTCAGGTAGGACAGTCAACATCCCTGTCATTGCCATCAGACTGGCCGACGGAAACGCACTATATGCCCACATGGACATGTCCGTGCTCTGCACACTCAAGACTGTCCAGCACACCACCGCAACACTCTGCCTTGTGTACATTCTATCTTCGTAGGTCGAGTACCTCCATCGCACATTCTTGGTTCCCACCTCTCCCCACATTTGCATTTGTGTGGCAGAGGGGCTATGCCTTTGGGGATGGTTTGTCTACATGGCTGCCCCCAGTTACCACAGTAACTTGTGTTGTTGTGTCTGGTAGGTGGGCATGTTGATTGTCATGTTCTATGTGAGTTTGGAATGTGTGCATTCTCACAGTTGTGTTTTCTATGATTGTGGAGTTGAGGTGTGTGGTGTGTTCAGTTAGTACTTACCAACAAGCAGTGCATTTCCATATGTGCCATCCTGAAAGCCCTGGTTGATGATGTACTGGCGGAAGATGTAGGAATCATGCACACTGCCTGGGAACTTGGCTACGACATTGGCTACGACATTGGTGAACAGGCCCCGGTGGTCCACTATTGCCTGCACATTGATGGAATGTGTGTGCTTTCTGTTGCGGTATATGTGGGCAGTGTCCGCAGGTGAGACATGTGTGTAGTCAATTGCCCCCAACACATGCGGGAAGCCAGCTAAGGCATAGAAGCCTTGCTTGGTCTCCAGCTGTTCCTGCGCAGAGTTGGGGAAGTGAAGGTGCTGGGGTATCAGGCTGATTATGCCATCCAAAACTGTTGTGAGGAACTTTGATAGGGCTGGCTGTGAGACTCCTCCGACTCTGGCAGTTGTTGGCTGGAATGTACCTGAGGCCAACATGTGCAGCACAGCCAGCAGCTTTGTTTGCGGAGGGATGTTGCTTATCCATCCGCTGTGTTGGTGCCATCAGCCTGTGGGCTATCTGTGTCAGGATGCGTAGGATGGATGTCCTTTTGAGCCTGTAGTGGGGAATGACATCCTCTGGCGTTAGGTCTGTGAGGATGGTGCGTCGGCGATAGACCCTCTGTCTTATTCGGCGCAGCCTCGGTGGTGGTCCTGGGGGAGGTGGCATTGGCGGTGGTTGTTGTGGCCTTCTTGGTGCTCCAAGCTGCATGATTAGTACCTCCATGGCATCAGTGGATCATCAGATGAGGCTCTGGGCTAGTCTCCCTTATATACTGCTATTTTTCACCATTTTTAAGACCTCCTTTTGTCTGGTCTTAAGTTCCTGCAGCTAACGGGCCTTAGCGGCTGTTTTCTTATCGCATCGCCGGTCCGGGCGATCATTGAGAATATCGCGAAGAGGGGTTAGCGTGCGGTTTAACATGGGAATGCCTACATTGCATATGATTAGCGTTAGTTGTCGCTGACATCGTTGGCGATGTTTTTAGCGGGCGCTATCGCCAGAAAGCTGTCTCTAACGGCTGTTAGCCACAGCTTGTGAATACGGCGATAAAAATATCGCTGCTTTAGCGGCAGAAAAGTGCCGCTAACGCAGCGATGTCGCCTTGTGAATATGCCCCAAAGTGTCACGAAACGTTATTAATCACATTCTAAATACATATATTTCAAACAAAACACCCTTTAGTATAAACTGCTCCATCCCTTTTAGTACATTAGTTACGACAGAGTATATTTGAGTGCTGACTATGCATGAGTATGATGCACTCCTACATTATCTCCAAATGGGATCAAGATAAGAATTCTTCAATCCTCCCTCTGATGAGGAATCAAGCCATCACAGATCTCTTATATGTTATCTCCTAATTTTATCAGATTAACCAAGTTAAACCCAATTGCTGTTCTGTTGAACTCCCCTAACTGTTTCATTTCATTACAATAATCATCCTGTTTTTCCTAAGTCTCAAATCCTTTCCCTTTCTGGAAATTCCTTTCTGCTTCCTGTACTTCTGGTATACCTTCACACCCACAATCAAGAATATTGCACAAAGAGCAATAATCAACAGTGGTCTCAAAACAGAACTCACTATACCACTCCCCAAATCTACAAACCACCTGCCTAACGAACTAAATCCATGTCCAACTTTGTCCCAAACACCTTTTTCTTCCATTCCAATCAATTGATTATGCAAATCCGTAATATCCTTTATGAACTTCTGCAAATCCTTACTTTTATCTGGTACGTAAGTAAAACACTGTTGAACCTTCAACATCCGCAAACTCTTTGCAAGCAATATGTCTAATGCAAGACGATTCTGCAAAACCATAGCTCTAATAGTAATCATCTCAGTATTTACAAGCAAAAAAAGACCCAGCAGTATTTGTAGACAATTTATCAACTACAGTAGAAAGCTTTCTAATCTTATCATTCAATATCACCCCTATACTTGGTAAGATAGCTCCAAAGACATCTTCCACTATCTCGCCAGCAGAGGCACCTCGTTTAGATCTGGACACAGGGTGATCAAAATTCTCAACGTGATATATCTTTAGGAAAACTACCCCTACATAACACGTGCCATACCATTTACTCTGCAATGTAAACTAGGCATTCTTTCTATAGACAAAGTAAACTCCAGGAATCACAGGGTCTATGCCATCCAAAAATGACTTCCAATATCCTTTGATCTCAAAGGTTTGATCACATTCACTTTCTCCTACAGGAATAATGTCATGTGTGTGTTTCCCATTATGCATGCACAATTTTCCTTGGTGTTACCAATCAAATGTCAAAGCCCCCATGTTTCCTGCTGTCTGGTGTTCCACTTCTTCTTTTGACCAACAAATAATCTCGATTCCCATAGCTGCCTTTGCCTTTACTGCTCTGTATCTATCTTCTACTTGTTCTGGAAATTTCTTTTCTATGTCAGTAAGAACGCACGTCAAATCATATATGTGTGGATAAGCTGTATCTAGCGTCTTAGTTGGTGCAAAATAGCTACTAACTGTTTCTGCATTCTGAACATAGGAATGTTTGTTCAAGTGTTTAAACAGCAGGACTTCTGTGCTTCTTCACTACGACCCAGTCTCCCGAACTAATGTCGTGGCACTGCTCCTGATACGATGGTGCAGTAGTTGCTTCAACCTCATGAAACACAGAATGAACTACGTCAGCCAGTCCTTTACAGTAATCAAGTACCAAATCGTCTGTGATGTTAACAAATATGTTTGCAGGCACAGAAGGCAGTCTTATAGCTCTCCCCATGATGATCTCAGGGCGCAAGAGTACTGTTCTTCGATCTGGGACACTGCGAAGACTCATCAGCACAAGAGGCAAAGCATCAGGCCATTTCAAGGATGTCCAAGCACACACACCTTAGCAATTCTAGACTTCAAAGTGCAGTTGACTCACTCCACAGTACCTGAAGCTTTTAGCTGATAACTGCAATGCAATCTCTGCTCCACTTGTAACGCTGCTCATAGCATTTTCATAACCTGATTATTGAAATGGGTTCCTTGGTCTGACTCTAAAGAGGTTGGAAATGCGAATCTTGGGAAAAGCTCCCTCAGCAACAATTTAGCTACAGTGAGGCTATCACATCTCCTAGTTGGATAGGCTTCCACCCAACATGAAAAGATGCATACCACCACTAAAATGCACCTTAATCCATTACATACTGTCATCTCAACAAAGTCCAACTGCATCCTATTGAAAGGACCTCCAGATCTCCCTATGTAACTCAGTGTGACAGCAGTTAATTTTCCCACAATCATTTGCTGGCAAATCACACATCGGTAACACTATGCTTCAGCCATTGCTCAAAACTTCAGGTTAAACCAAGTCTGCCTAAATAATCTCATCATGGCATCTCTTCCTATATGCAACAGACCATGATAGTACCTGGTCATTGGGGGCAATAAGCTGTTAGGCAATACTGGTCTTCTGTCTCCTGAAACCCAAATGTCATCATCCTGTTTCACACAACCTGTTCCTATCCATCTTTGTTGTTCTTTCTTAGTAACCTCCTCTTGCAATCTCTTCACTTCCTTCCATGTGTCAGAAATTGTCATCAAAAGGTTGCACAATAATGTGCAACTTTGTCGGCATATCTGTTGCCAACTATCACAAAATCATTCCCTTTGCAATGAGCAGGACACTTAACAACGGAAATGTTTGCAGGCATTTGAAGGGCTTCTAACAATTTTCTCACATTTTCTCCATTACAGATGGGGATCCTGACGAGGTCATGACATAAAAGTCAAAATCCTTGTCTTGAAAAAGATGGTGATATAAGAATCCATCGAAACGCGTCGACGCCTTGTTAAGAATAACACAATCCGTGAAGTGGCTGTGGCCAATGAGTATCTAACAAATAGAAAAGTACCAGGCACCAGCCCGTAAAATTGTTCTATCACGGATGTGTACTTTGTTAATGACACAGTGTTTTTGTCTATGATATGTACTCTCTTTTTTAACTTGACTGTTGTTTTTTAATGTGTAATAAATATTTGTAACAGTGCAATTCATAATAGAGTGTAGGACATCAACAGTGCTATGTATTATGTCAGCCGTTTTTTAATAACTGTGTACTCTAGTAGTTTTTAACCAATAAATTGATTTGTATTTTTTTACAATTTATGTTGTCACGATTATCTGTCGGGGATATATGGTCTTACTTCCCATGTATGTATAGTGTGTAGTTGAATGAGAGAAACTTGGATTGAATGAAATACACAGAACATAACGTGCATACAGGATATAACATTTTCCAAAGGAAACTGTTTTTGTGATACAACTATATGGGTAAATGTGGTCATGCTTAGCTGGTCTGAAATATAGCACGCTCTGGCAAAGCCTACCTGTGCGGAGAATACTCCCTGAAGCCAGGCAGCTTCCACCACTCCCGTAATGGTACAGACAGCATAGGCAGCTCTCAGATTTCCATCTTTGTCCCTGAGGCAAGAGCCATCCACAAACAGAGTGTGATCAGATTCAGGTAACGGCTCATCAGAAATGACGGGTTGGGGCTTGGTGCATAGTTCAATGACACAAAGACAGTCATGCTCTATTTCAATTTCATCCTCATCACAATCAGGTAAGAGCATCAGGGTGGCAGGGTTTAGAGTGCAGCATCTATTCAGGGCCACGTTCTCTGCGGCCAAGATCAGCTGCTCGTTACCTAGTGAGCCTGCTATTGGTCAAGTGTTGAGTACAAGTTCTGGTTAGCAAAATCTCCACCGAGTGGGGAACATAGACAGTAAAAGGATGACCCATCACAATGCTTTTTGCATCTGTCTATGCTGACACCTGTTACAGCAACGAATTTGAGATATCTGGTCAGCGCTGACGCTAATGGATCTAAAGTAGCGGAAAAAAAGGCCACTGGTCTACGGGCAATTCCATGAGTTTGGGTCAATACTGAGAGTGCACAACCTTCTCATTCATTTCAAAAGAGAGAAAACGCTTTGTTTTAATCTGGCATTCCTAGCGCAGAAGCACGACAGAGGCTTTCTCTCAGCTCTAGGAAGGCATTCAAACAATCATTGTCCCAAGGCACCGGATCAGACAAATCCTTGCATGTTAGCCTCTGCAAAGGGTTGGCCACCAAAGGAAAGTTGGGTATCCACTGACGACAGTAGCCCACCATTCCCAAAAACATCCAGACTCCTTTCTGCGTACGAGGCAGTTCATTTGCATGATCGCTGAGATTATTTCCTATGACACCTTTCTCGCACCCTTCACAATATGATGTCCTAAATAAAGGACTTCTGTCATGCACTACTGCACCTTACTTGGGGGTACTCTATGTCCATTCTCAGCCAGATGGTTCAGCAGGGCTATTGTATCAGTTTTGCAAGCCTCTTGAGTATTCAATGCGACCAGCAGGTCATCGATATACTGGACTAGGACAGAGTTATAAGGCATTACCAGAGACTCCAGATTCCTTTTCAAGATCTGATTGAATATAGAAGGACTCTCCGTAAACCCTTGTGGGACACAACACCTTGTTAAAACACGGTTCCCCAGATGGAAAGCGAATACAAATTGGCTCTCCTCATGGAGGGAAATGGAAAAGAAGGCTTGGCAAAGATCTATGACAGTGAACCATTCAGCCTCGCATGGAATCTGAAACAATATCACAGATGGATTACGTTACCAAGGGACAACAGGGAATCGCTATATATAATTAGGGCTCCCGGTTTCATGGTATTTATTTTTCTGCCATTTCCGTCTGTATTTATCCAAGTTAATTTTTTGCTAATTTTATCTGTATTTATCCATATTTATTTTGGGTTTTGTGGAAAATGTAAGCTAAAATTAGCATATTTCCACATTTATTTAACCGATAAATATGCACTCATGCTTGAAGGTCTGCCAGGTTTCAGTGCTGTGAGCACCCGCAGAAGAAAAATCAGTGGCACTTATATGAAAAAATTCAAATTTCACTATCAACCTTGTGCATATCTACTGCTGTTAAAGCCTCTTTACTAAAATGTGTTTCTTTTTTAACCCGCTTATCTATCAAGACACACATCTATTGGCCTGGCAGTCATGGCAGACAGTATTTAGAATTACTCACAAAGCAGCCCAATTTTCGTTTTTATCCACATTTAATAATAAATACAGACAAGAAAATGAATGTTTTCTGTCTGTATTTATCTGTAAGAATCAGTAAAAACGGAAAACAGGGAGCCTTATATATAATTAATCTTTTGGAGATCCTGCACGATGCAGTACTAGCCGCTAGGCTTCTGCAAGCCCATAATGGGTGAGTTACATGGACTCTCTAGGATCTCCTTTAGAATGCCTTGTTCAATCATTGTCTCAATCACAGATGTAATCCCAGCAACTGTTTCAGGCTTTAGGTTATACTGTGGTGTTCGCGGATATTCTTCATTTGGCTTAATGTGAATACGGACTGGCTCAACCCCTCGGATGAGTCCAATGTCCTTTTCAGAAAAATCCCAAACTAGATCTTTCACTGTATCTCTGAGATCCAATGGTAAGTCTTCCCCTGTCAACATGGGGAACAATGAGACACTTAAGTTGTGATTTGCTAGCTTAAAGGCAAAGCTAGCTAGCTAGCTTAAAGGCAAAGCTAATAGAAACCTCCGTTCAGATGAGTTGCACCTTGCAGTGGTACCTAGGATCAAAAAGGCTAGAAGTGGAGGCAGACGCTTCTCGTATAATGCCTCCAAGCTGTGGAACAGTTTACCGCTGCCGTTACGTAGCCAACCTAATCATTCAGCCTTTCGCAAACAACTCAAAACCTGGCTCTTTCCCTGAGGGCCTCCCCTACTCTAGTGATCCTCAGCGCTGGGATGCTTCCGGGTAGCCATGCGCTATACAAAAACCTCTTCTATTCTATTCTATTCTAATGTCCTCATCGTTTGTTTGGAGTTCTATTCCCTTTGCCGTACAGTAGATGGTGCAGTTTAATTTGCACAGCAAATCACATCCTAGAAGCCATACAGGACTAGAGTCACACACCGCAAACTGATGATTATCTTCAAATGTCCCTATCTTTACAGGTACTTCTTCAGTGAGAGGATTCAACAATCATTTATTTGCAACTCCAACGACTTGGATTGTTTTTCCAGAGAGGGATAGGTTTGGAACCACTGCTGTTCTCACAGTAGAGCGGGTAGCACCAGTGTCAATCAAGAAAGTGACATTGTGACCATCTACATCAGCATCAACATATGGTCCACTCTGGTCTACCTCTAAGACTGCGCCAAACGTACAGTCTTCCTCCCCTCTCAGGCACCGTCATAAGGATGGATCTATGTCATAATCATTAGAAGTCTCCAACATTGTGTAATTCTGAGACACATTCTGATTTGCATTCGTGTCCATATTTGGATGAAACCTATGGTTACCTCCAGCTTGCTGTGGCATCGGAGGTTGACGTACCTACATTACAGGACCTTGTGAATCAGAAACGTTTTGAGATCTTGGTCTGGGCACATTTTGAAGCTGCACAACATTTCCCTGAGACTGAACCATACCCCCATTTTATTCCTGATTAGCAGGATTTAAACGGCATTCTCTCTTCCAATGACCCACCCTATTACAATAGTGACATGGGTTAGGCTTCTTCAAAGTGGCAATATCAACTACAGTCTTAGGATCTATAGGAACACCTCTTCCCCTTCTTTGTCTCTGAAAGTTTCCATCTTGTTGCACTGGATTCCCAGACTGGTGGACTCCTTGCATAGAGTTAGTATTCCCTACAGAAGGATTTCCTTGAGCCCTCTGAACCACTTTCATCTGTGCTACCATCAACTTTTCTTTCAGCCTTTTGTGTTTCATTTCAATTTTGTCACAGCAGTACTTTGCACATCGCAGAATCTCGTCAACAGACTTGTTCTGCCAACAGATTAGATGCTGCTGAATCATCATGCTAATCTCAGGTCTCAATCCAGTCACAAACCTAGACACAAATTGACCCATGTCCTGGGGCACTAAGGTATCCATTCCACTGTACTGTTTAAAAGCCTGCAGTAATCTTTCATAGAAAGCAATAATCGTCCCTTTAGGTTCTTGTGACGTCCGGCCAATTTTTAACCAATCAATATACTGTTGTGGCACCTTCGCCTTCTGCCAAGTAATCACCTGCTTGTATTTCTTCATTACAATAGGTGCGGGTCCATGTGTCACTGGATCTCTTTCAGGCTCACATTCAGGACAATCTATAGCTATCTTGCATGCTGACCATACTAGGGACCACAATTTCAGACAAATTGTTGAAATCAATCCACAGCACTTTTGAGTTTTTCACAAATCGATCAACCTGCATGTACCACTCTACAGATTTCTCCCTCAATCTCGGGAAATCATTAGTAAATGCTGCAAGATCACCTCTACTCCAATCCTCCATGTACATACCCTCCACTTGGCACTTCTCGCAAAGGGAAAGATTGGACACCCACTCCCTTTTCTCCTTAAGGAGGAGGTTTTCCCAGTAGTCTCTTGGAAGCTCTCCTCTTAGCCCATCTCTCTTCTCATCTATCCAATGTACTCCAAATTTGTATGCATAGTATGAGCTCCCAAATTTGTGTTCAAGTCCTGGAATTCTCAGATTCTCTATATCCTGATCACTAAATGCAAGTCTGTGGTTTTTCTGCAATGCCTTTGTTCGTTCCATATCAACATTATATTAATCAGCCAATTCAGGTAATTTCTCATGGGCTTGTCTTGCTCTTCTAGTGATGTCTTTACTCATGAACAATAATTCACCTGGTTGATAAGAGTCTATTCAATAGAGTTCTAAACTTCCACTTATCTTAATAGCCCCCTGACTAGTTTCAGTAATTTGGCTTCCTATTGTTTTTTCATTATGCTCTTTTAGCCACTTGTGGTTACTGGTTTCTGTTTAGTGGGGTCATTTCCTCTACAGTGATGTAATGAATGTTATCATTCTATTGGGATCCCTGCATGTGCATATTCCATTGGAATGTGATGATTTGACTTACAACTGGAGCTTGGAGGTGATCAGTGGCTGGGGTGTTTCTCCTTATGTTGATGACCAATAAACTACATAGTTCTCAGCTACAACCTTCCAAGTCATCATCTTTGCTAAGAAAGTGCTTTATTACACTGGCTACAATCTGGTGGATGAAGGAAGTGACCCGATTAGGGTCACCCGGGTCACTCGCGACCACCTCTCAGCCTTCCAAACAAATGAAGAGTCGGTCAGACAGTGGAGAATACAAACCAAAGTTATTTATTAGTCATACACTCGAGCGGAGTCCAGACTGACCAGCCTCCTCAGATTGCTGCAGAGGAACTGACCCACGCCAACATGGTAATACATAATATACATTTCCAGTACCCCTAAGGACACGCCCAGACTGGAATTTTCCAGTTAGTAACTGGTGAACAAAGGAGACACAGAAGGATGAGCTGCAATCCTGAGACCGGGTACATGCTATCTCAGTTTCAAGGTTACTCTGCCCGTGCCCGCCACTCTAAGGGTGGGAGCAGGCCTATCTAACGGGAAAGGTATGTAATGACAAAACAGTCTATTCATTAGTGCAGTGAAGCTCAACCTTGGAGAAATAAAAAAAATATCAAGACTGCTTTCTGAGACAGAAGTTTAGTTTCGATCATGGTACAAAATGGCGGCTGAATACAAAATGGTGCCACAAATGCTAACTTAAATCGTACAATGCAAAGAGAAGTCGACCAAAAACATTTTCCTTTCCAACAGACCCTCCTTTTAGCATTTGCTAACACATTTTGCTACTGTCTAAAAGCAAATAACTCCTTGCATATCATGAAAACCACTGCTACATGTTAATACACGCATTATCAATATTCAAAAATGCCTTTGTCTATTATCATTAGGTCTTGGATACCCTGTATCATCATTGCCGTTGTCTTAGTGTCATGTACTGGAACCTTCGGTTTGGGTGTCAGTGTTTTTACACAGTAAGCACAGCAAGCAGGAAGACAATGTATGCACAGGCAACAGGTGAAAATTATGCCAGCAATTGCAACTAGGAAGATAAGAATCTTCCAAACCCAGGATGCGAATAGACCCCAGAACCATCCAGAGAGAGTCCATGTACCATTTTCTTGGTGGATGTTAGATGCGAGCTGTTGGACTTGGCCCTTTTTGCAGGGTCATCCCTGAACTTTTTGCCTTCCTCCTAGCCTTTTTTCTGACATGGTGTTGGTGGTTCAAGGACTCTGGGCACTTTAGCACTGCTGTCCAGTGTAAAGTGCGTGTGCTCTCTGTGTTAAACATGGTAAGATTGGCCTACACCTGTTTGGCATATTTAATTTACCTGTCAGTCCCTTGTAGAGTGGTTTCTCAGATACCCGGGGCCGGTAAATTAAATGCTACTGGTGGGCTTGCAGTGCTGATTGCGCCACCCACCGAAGTAGCTTTTCAAACCTGTCTCAGGCCTCTGCCACTGCAGGGCCTGTGCTCTCTGTGTTACTGCCGCTGTGACGTGGCACCTAAAGTGTGTGCCATGTCTGTGACCCCCTTGTACTGCATGTCAGTCACCCCTAAGGTAGGCCCTAGCTAGCCCTATGGGCAGGGTGCATTGTAGGTAGGACATGTACCGTAAGTGTGTGACATGTCCTGGTAGTGACAAACCACCATTTTGGTTTCTCACTGCTGTGAGGCTGCCCTCCCATAGGAATGCATTGGGGATTCCCTGATAAGTGTTTCAGTGGTAATTCCTGATATGAGAGGAGCAGATTTATTATACCTATTTTAGAAATGCCACTTTTAGAAGTTGGCATTTCTGTGTGCTATCTGTCTGCCTGCCTGATGTGGATTGTATGTCTGGCTTTGGAGTGACAGGGGCTGGTGAGGTGTGTGTGGCTCCAGGAGGGGCAGGGTGAGTCAGCGCTAGGCTGAATAGGGCCCTGCATTTGGAGTAGTGGGAGGAGTAGTCCCCTGACCCTGAATAGGTCTGTGCCTGCCTAGGTGAATGCTGGCTCCGCCCCCCTGTCGTGTATCTGATGGCAGAGCCCCCATCTCACAAAGGAGGGTGTGAGCACTGTACACAAAGTGCTTCTACACCCCCCAGAAGCAGTTGAGACTGGTTCCCCCAAGCCCTGTGCCAGGGCAGACAAAGGAAAACTGGGTATAAATATTGGGGCTGTGACCCCATGAAAAGGTTGTGCTTCCTTGTGCTTAGGGGATGTGCTGCTGCTAGGCCCCAGGAGGAACCGCCACAAGGGATTGCCTCCCTGCTGGAGGGCCCTGTGTGCTGGCCTGCCTGGGCCCAGCTTTGACCCTTGAACTTTCAGGACTCTAGCGCCTCGTGAACGCTGCACCTTGGGCCTGTTGCTCCAGGAAGAGAGGAGCGTGTGGGGTCTGCAGCGCTGGGCTGCCCGAGCGTCCTGAGGGAATCCCGGCGTGGGGAATCCCCTGCACAGCGTGAGAAGAAGAGCGGGAGCCCACCACGCGTTCATGAATATTTGATTGCCGCCTTGTGGGTATTTTTGCGGCAGAGCGGGAGCCCACCCCGCCCTGCCAGTGCCACTGGTGAGCGGGAGCCCACCCCGCGTTGTGCCAATCGAGCGGGAGCCCACCCCGCATTGTGGTGTGCCTTTGCGGGAGCCCACCCCGCATTGTGCGCTGCTTGGTATTTTTGCGGCGGGAGACCACCCCGCAATTGCAGCCGCATTGGTATTATTTTATGAAGCGGGTGCCCACTCCGCATGTGTGCTCGTGAAGCTGGAGCCCACCCCGCATTGGCCAGGAATCACCGCCGCGGCCCGGGACGAAGGAGAGAGAGCCGCCGCCACCACAAGCGACCCGGAAGCCAGGCAGAGGTGCGCCTGACTGTGGGCGGGGCCGGCAGCAACTGCAGAGCCTTGCGGGCTCCCTCTCTGCCTCCTTTGGCCTCGAAGAGGAAGCCCAGCGGTTGCGGTCGGAGAAGTAAGGAGAGGCCCCGGGAGCGGGACCAGTCGAGGCACACTGTCGGTGCCTTCCTGCCAGACCTCAGATTCACTCGAGCAGGCCCACTAATCACTAACACGGTACCATTGCTTGGACCGCCGCAGCGGATCGGGGACCCAACCCTGCCTTGACGTTCCTTTCGGACCATTCCAATTACCAATTGTACAACTTTGTCATTGGTTCCTCTGAACTGACCCTTGCAGTCGATCGGGGCCCCGACACTGCATACCTAGCTACCAAGGACTCCCTGATAGCTCACCATCATCTAATCGAGCAGGATTTCGGCTGCACTACCACCAGGTCCCTTTCAGCCTCGCTGAGCCCTGGCCGGTACGCAGGCATTTACACTTTCTCGCGTAGATGGTTCCTTCACTACGCTAGACTCGCGCCGCGTTCCCATACGCTGACTCCAGTTGATTTATCCTCTACCCGCTTGCCTATACCATAACTCTACAGCACTTCTTAAAATTGGGCAATCCGGTCCTGATGATGGTCCTGAATGAATAGGACCAAAACGCCGTTGACCTCTCCCTCAGCGCAACTTACGGTGCATCTCTTGCTTTGGTTCTTCCAAAATCAAAAACTTTGTACAGTCATTGTATATAACTACTTGTGTTGAACCCTTGATCACTGTATATAGCTTCTTTGCCACCTTGTCACTTTGCGCCGCCCGCTGTGTTTTGCACTAGTGACTTGCGCCGTCTATTCTCTTGCAACGAGCACAACGTGCACTTTGCAACCTTGATTGCCACCACAATTTATGCTCACAGTGCTGTTGAAACTGCTATGGATAAACTGTGTATTCTAAATATATGATGCCATGAGCACCTTTATACAAACAATCAGGAGTCTCCCTTTCTTTCCTTTGCAATGTCGTGTACATGCTGATGTATTTGCCTCCCTCATTGAATCCAGTTGAGACATTGTTGCTAGTTTTTTGTTGTTGTTTTTTTTCCCGCCAACAAGGAGAGGAGTCCCCGACCAGTCCGGTGAGTGGGGGCAGAGCGAAGAAGCCAAGTTGGTGCTCCCTTAGGCACCGTGGTGCCGGTGTCACTTGCTGCCCAGCTGACCCGCCCGTTGGCGGGCAGCTTTACCGTGGGGGCAATCTTTTGGCCTTGAAAGTCCCAGTGGGGGCTCAGGAGGTCCTACCGGTTCAAGGGTAATTACACAGCTGCCCCAAGAGTGAGCGGGCAGCTGCAACGAGAGGTCCCGGTGGAGGAGGATCTCCCGAGGCACGTTTAGTGCCAGTGCATAAGTTGAGGGGCAGTGATTAGGTGTCGATCGAGGGCACCCGGAGGAGCCAGGGAAGGAAGGGCCCCCAAGGCACTGTAAGTGCCTGTGCTGATTTCCTTTGGGAGCAATTGTGTGTATAGGAGTCCCAGAGGGGGGCTCCAGAGGTACGGTAGTGCCAGCTCCTGTTTTTGCTTCCCAGCTGCACCGTGAGAGAGCGGGCAGCTGCAACGTGGGGCATTCATTTTGGTTTGCATGAGAAAGGAGTGAGATACACTCCCCCGGCCCCTGCGCATTGCACACTTTTGCTTTAGCTGCAAGTGGCAGCTTAGCGCCCTGACATTCTGGACAGAGGGCATTTTGAGCCCAAGTGAAAGGCCAGTTGGCCTGGGGTCAGTTTCTAAGGTGATGTATGCACCTGGTCAGTGTACTATAGTACACTGCGTTTTATTGCATAATGTGTTTATGCTTGTGATGCCTAATGTCATGCTATGATGTTTTAGGATGATGCCTATTGTGTAATGTGTTTATGCTAATGAGGTTTGGGCCTAATGTGTTTTATGCCTAATGTGATAATGCTGAGGTCATTATTGTACCAGTAGTTACTGGTTGTGTTTTACATGTGTTACTAGTACTTTCTAAAGGTTCTGACAGTGGCCCAATTGGCCCTGTCATGTGTATATAATCCCCTGTGAATATTGCCCAGTGCCAGTTGGCACAGTGTACATTGTGTGATTATGATCTAATGTGTTTTGGATAATACAAAGGCTATTTTTTATATAACCTTGTGTGGCGTTTCTTTTGTAGTGTGCCTAGTGTGTTGCTGCGGTGTGTGTGTGTTGCGCAAACGCTTTACACATTGCCTCTGGGGTAAGCCTGACTGCTCTGCCAAGCTACCAAGGGGGTGAGCAGGGGTTATCTTCGGTGTGTAACTCCCTTGCCCTGACTAGAGTGGTAGTTTCTGCCTGGCTTAGGCGCTTGCCCTAGCCAACCAGAAATCCCATTTCTAACACGAGCCTATGCAACTTCTGGATGGCAGCATATACATTAGGGGCGTGGTCTGGAATGTATACACAACAACTGCTGCCAATGACGCAACAGGCCCCTCCCTGGTCAGCAAGGATGACGTCTAACACCATCCTGTTTTGTAAAGCAACGAGCCTCGTAGCCTGAAGCTCAGCTGTAATATTTGTCAAAATCCCTGCTGTGGTATTAATGAAGGTTAAGGCTATTGGACATCGGGCCCGAGAAGGGTATGATACCCTTCATGGCATCCGTAAACTGCTGCAGTGTGGTGTCTGTCTGATCGACATCTTCTGTATGAATAACTCTTCTAACTCGGGGCAAGTGTGTATTCCGACGCCACAATCGATGGTCCTTATGGTAATTGGACGGTGCTATGTACACTGGGGGAAGAAGGAAAGAGAGGTAACAGGTACCTGACCATCCCCTAGGAAGCCAAACATAAGCTTGAGACCCACAAACAAAGTAGACATTATCCGGTGGGAGCAAGGGCGGACTACTAGTCGTACCCAGTGTATATGTGTAATTGCAATTACTCTCCCCCACTTTTACCTTCCCTATTCCCTGGACACAAAACCCAGCTGTCGTGTTAACCACTGACACGGCATTGCCTCAACCTTAGTAATATTGCGTATCTGGAAGGATCGGAAATATTCAGTGGCATTAAACCCTTGAAAATCCAACATTTCATTTCAAAGCCATGTTTCGTTCTTTACCTTCTCATATATGTTCATACAAGCTGTTGGGGACAATGTACTCAGGGTCCCTTGCCCTTCTGACCTTGTGGGAGCAAACCTCTGATGGAAACGTATATATTCTGTCACTGTACGAGAGTCAGCAGATGTCATGTTCATAGCAGAAGAATGAAAATGATGATGCACCATAGTAAACAGTTCAAACCATCTCTCACAAATTCCCAGATAAGATAATGGCATTGATAACAAAACATCACTCTTATGCGTAACTGAAGGGAGTAAGCCGCAGATCCAATAATTAGTAGCATTGAACGTGTCGTGGGCCTGGTGCAGCATTTGCAAAAATACATTGTCTACATATGTTTTTCGATGTTCCCCTTTATGAGGGGCCAGAGTAACAAACACTTATTATGAAAATCACGACAATCACTACAAAAACTATTTTACTCTTTGTGGACCAAGCAGACCAACTAGATCCATCCCGCTCTATACGCGGTGCCACAAATGGCTGCTGTTCCTCAGTAATGGGTCGACCAACTGGGTACATTTTAATCAGAGGAAAGGAAATGAAATAGGGCTGATGGCAAGAAGACAAAAAGGGGCAAATGTTCCCAGTGTCCGTCAGAGCCTCACTGGTAGACTCCTATTGTTCAACAACGTTGGCGCTATTGAGCACCGGCGGTGGAGCTATGCGATCCCAGCTCTTAAGGAAATCCCACGTCGCTCAGGATAAGGTACCTCCCTCCAGGGAAGCACGTTCGGTCTATCCTGTCTAATGTCCGAACAATGCACTAATCTCGCCTCTCCCTAAACTACTGTTGGTACCACAGGCAAGGTGCACCCTATTTCTTACAGTACATCCCTACTAATCTGACTTCTCCTTTGGTGCACTGTTCCTCCGTCGGGGGAGCAAATTGTACCTAGCTACTCCAGGCACAGAAGGGTCAGTAAAAAGGGGATCAGAAACAGAGGGACCAGTGGAAAGGGGCTCTTCAACGGCCTTGATCTCTGGGGGCACTGCCGCATTTAGTACCTCATCGTTCTCGGCTTCCGTTTGGGTCCAGGTGAGTCGGGCATCCGAAAAGGGGACAAACCGTGGGACCTGCTCCCACTCCAAGTCCCCTATTCCTTCAGCGACCCATTGGTCATAGGGTAGGGGTAGAGGCACTCTGCGGCAGTGTTGGGTATCAATCCAGTTCTTTTAGGCCGGTGACCTTCACGGCAGTGCGGGTGGCTAGGAGCACCTGAACCGGCCCCTTCCACCTCAGCTCCAAACGTCCTTTCCTCTGAAAATAGCGAACGAGGACAAAATCTCTGGGCCGAATACCATGCCCTGGCCCTTCGGATACTTGTGGAAGTGCGTCTTGGATCTGTTGGTGAATAGAACACAGACTTTTAGTTAACTCATACAGATAGTCCACTAACAGAGAATATTCAATTTCCGAGAAGCGACGAGGTCGCGGGACGCCCCAAACATTTGCTGGGCGCCCAAACACGACCTCGTAGGGTGATAGTCCTGTCCTAGAATGAGCCGTGGCTCTTGTAGACAAAAGGGCTAATGGTAAAGCATCTGGCCACTGCAACCCCGTGCTCTCCTGAATCTTTGCTAATTTCAGTTTGAGAGTACCATTGTACTTCTCAACCAAGCCTGCTGACTGGGGGTGATGTGCGGCATGAAATCTCTGTCGGATATGCAGTCCCTCACACACTAGTTGGATAACTTTCCGATTGAAGTGACTTCCATTGTCACTCCAAATCAAACGGAACAAGCCGAAACGAGGAAAGAACTCCTTGAGGAGCACCATTGCAGTCGATATGGCTGTTTTTTCTTTGGTGGGGTAAGCCTCAACCCATTTACTGAATGCACAAACTACCACTAACACATATTTCAAATTATTGACTCGATCCATCTCAATGTAATCCATTTGGAGGACCTCAAAAGGGTAAGTGGGAGGTGCAAAATTACCAAGTGGTGTAGGGGTACCTTTCCCAGGATTATGCATCATGCACACCATACAATATTTTACCAAATGGGCAGCCGTCTTCGGGATATTGTTATTGTGCCATACAGGATCTAACAATTTACAGATACCTTTTGCACTGATATGGGCTGGCCCGTGCGCCATAGTGACTACGGGGAGAACGTATGCATCTGGTAACATCCATCTCTGTTTCCCTGACTTATCCGTCCAACACCCTTCCTCATCCAAACGTGCCATACTGCTAACACCTCGATCATTGTCTAACTCTGAATCTCCTTAACATTTGCCAACGTATCCTCAAACATAGTAACCTCGGGCACCCACGTAGCTGGACCTGCTACAAACATCCTTTTCATCTTTGTTCGGTCTGTCTCCTTAGCTGTCTGGTCTGCAAATGCATTCCCTCTACCCACATCATCAGTTATTGCCTTGTGGGCGCTACATTTTATTATCGCTAATTTCTTGGGGAGTGTCAGGGCCGACAAAAGCCTATGTATAAGAGGGCCATTTTGTATCTTCATCCAATGGGAAGTGAGAAACCCCCTCTCTGCCCAGAGTCGCCCAAAATTATGCGCAACTCCAAAAGAGTACTGGCTGTCAGTATAAATATTGACAGCCAGTCCCTCACTCAACCCGCAAGCTCGGATAAGGGCAACGAGCTCTGCAGCTTGGGCCGACTGGTAGGGAACTCGTGACGTCTCAACTACCGTGTGTAGTGTTGTGATTGCATTTGCAGCTGTTGTAGTGCCATCTGGTAGCTTAAAACAAGAGCCATCGACATATAGTTCCCCTTGGGGGTCAGATAAGGGAACATCAGTCAGGTCTACCCATCCCTTCGTCTCTTCCTCCGTCCGAAAAATACAATCATGTATATCAATTTCCTCACTCTCAGAAGGGAGGGGTAGCAACGTGGCTGGGTTTAGAGTAGCACATCTTTTAATCGTGACATGTGGTGCAAAGAGAGTCAATTCATAGCCAGTCAGACGTGCAATGGTAAGGTGCTGTGTCTTAGTTTTATTCAAAAGTGTATCCACAGCATGGGGTACCATGACTGTGAGGTCGGTATCAAGTACGAGCCCAGCCGATTGCCTTATAGAGATGGCCACTGCAGCGACCGCTCTTAGACAGCTCGGGAGGGCTCTTGCGACAGGGTCTAGAAGAGCAGAAAAATAAGCGCACGGCCGTTGCTTACCTCCAAAGGCCTGTGTTAAGACAGAAAGCACACAACCAGCCGTCTCGTGTACGTACAGCACAAACGGCTTCATATAGTCAGGCGTACCAAGCACAGGTGCAGAGCAAAGCGCAACTTTTAATTGCTCAAAAGACTGCTGACATTCAGGCGTCCAAGGCAGAGGTTCATGCACATCTTTAGTGGTTAGTGCAAGCAGGGGTTTTGTTAGTAACGAATAATAGGGATCCATTGGTGACAGTAGGAAGTAATGCAAATAAAAGCGCGCACATCCCTCTGAGTTTTAGGGATAGGCATTTTAACAATGGTGCTGATGCGCTCAGGGGTCAATCTCCTACCCTCCTTGGACAGTAGGTGACCTAAATAGGTGACCTCCTGTCGACAATATTGAAATTTAGAAAGGGACACTTTATGTCCGTGGTGAGCCAAATGCAGCAACAATTTAACCGTACTGTCTTTGCATCCCTTTTCAGTGTCAGAAGCAATGAGGATATCATCCACATATTGAAGCAATACATTACCTGAGGGAAGCATGAGGGAGTCCAACTGGGCTTTCAAGGCTTGGCTATATATACTAGGGCTCTCAGTATAGCCCTGAGTAGCTCGACAAAATCTAAAGCTTCTGCCAGCTAGGGTAAAACCGAACAGGTGCCTGCTATCGGAATGGATCAGGATATTAAAGAATGCATTCTTCAAATCAATGACAGAAAAGTATTTAGCAGAGGGAGGAATCATTGTCAGAAGGGCAGTAATGTCAGGGACCACTGGGAACTGAGGAACTACTATCTTATTAACTGCGCGCAAGTCAATTACAAAACGATAAACATCAGAGTGGTCATCAGAGGACCCTGAAGGTGCCCTCTTAAGGATGGGAAGAATAGGGCTATTACACACATTCGCAGTCATCTCTTCAACAACTCCAGACTCAATCAGGTCCTGTATAATCCGCAACAAAGCTCGCTCCCCTGCTTGTGGTATTCTGTACTGGGGAATACGAGGCAAAACGGCATTGTCTTTAACTTTAATGGAAACTGGGGTAATCTGCAATAGTCCTACGTCTGTGTCACCTGTTGCCCACAACTTGTGCGGCACATCCTTAAATTCAGCAGGGAGGGGTGCATCTTTGGACAGACACTGCTTAGAGCTGACCACATTCAGACCCATTGCCATGTAAACACCTTCCGGGGAACAATAAAAGGTCGCATGCAGCTTCTTTAATAAATCTAAGCCCATCAAATTCTCTCCGCAATTAGAGGTCATCAAAAATGGCGAATCCACAGTAAAAGGACATATAGTCAATGTGAGAGGTTTGGAAATGGAGCTTATAACCGGTACACCAGAAAATCCTACCGAAACATTATTATGGCCAGAGAGAGCCGCCCCGGGGACAATTGAACGGGAAATAGAGCTATTCACCAAAAATTCCTTACCTGAGCCATGCAAATCTACAGTAACGTAAGGACCACGCTGATCTACAGGTATCTGAACTGGTCCCTGACCCTGTCCCTGGCTGTCCTAGCTGTGAGACATCCCTGTCACCTCATCCAGATCGTAGTCATCGTGGTCGTACTGTTGTATACTTCATAGGGTGTCCATAAACGGGCTTTCTAGAATCATGACCATATATAGGCACAATCCAACCTGCCCTTATATAGGCATAAAATCCCAGACCTTATTTAGGCATAAACCATGCATACCAAATACAGGCATGGCTTCCGACATCCGTCCACCCTAGCGTCTCAACGAGTCCATGAACAAACTGACCCTCAGGCTGCGGGAGTTTCCCTTGCCCAGGACTATTGATTTCTTCAAGGACTCATACATTATGCATGAACCTCTATTCCTTAAGGGATTCATTCATGACGTCTTTCGCTACCCAACTCATGTCAATGCTAACATTTTCAGGTATAAATATACCTTCCCAAACCCCTGTAAATCAGAGGAGACCTCGACTTCAGAGGAGCCCGATTCCCGGCCAGACGCACTGAGAAGACACTGTCATTCCTGCACGCAGAGAGTCCAGCTTCCAGTGATCTAACTTCCCTTGCGGGGTGTTGGAGTTCGAGTCCGGAAAGAGATTCCTACCTCTCTCATTCTTCAGGTATGGAGCAGACTAGAACCTAGAGGACCCTTGGCATACTAGACTCTAGGCGTAACTTACTCTTAGTATACTCTAGTCAGGAATACAGCACCTACTTCTACTTCTCCCTACACCTAGGAAAGGTTAGGCACACTGGGTAGAACTAGGCTAAGAAACGCATCGTATGAGTACTCGCATTTTTAGGCTGTGTCATTTTATGTAAATGCATATATGCTGAAAAGATAATGCTAACGCAGTATTATTTATTTTTACTGCTCACCTTGTACATCATCTATCTCGCATACTGTCTTGTGATCGTAACAGCACATCTAACTTACAACAGAAACAAGACTGTTCAATAAACCTTTTATTGAAACGCCCGTCTGATTATTTCTGTGTAACTTTGAGACATAACTGAATCCTGCACAACTGAGCTGAGTGAAATAGTTATCTATTGTTTCTACGACTCTGGGACACATCCTGATTCTGTAAGGGAAACACAGTGGTCATGTTTTGCGGCTGCCAGAAACTAATCCCTTCTTGTCGTCAAGAAGTTTCTAGTGGCCTCTGAGCTAGCTGGCACAAGTAATTAAGTTTAATATACTCGATAGGGACATACCGACCTTAGTCCTATGTCAAACCTATAGGATATATTATTCCAATGCGCAGAGCCTATAAGGGAAATAGGAGCTACACTACATGGCGCCCAACATTTGGTAAGGCAGTAATTCAACGTTAGATACTGAGTAACTCAGCTGCGCATATATTCTTTTCTCTCAGAGACCCCTACCCATATACTCCAAAAGACGTCTGGAGTGGGCAGGGATAGTATCCGCCACGGCTACATAGGGAAGACCCCTATATATTAGCTGTTTGGTTTGTTCAACGTTGAAGGATACAGTGTTCCACAATATTGTGCACCTTATCTTTGTTTCCTTGAAATTTGTTTCCATATTTTCAAGCAGAAAAATGTCAGGCACTGACAATGACGCCGGAAACGGTGTAGCTGCGGCTGATCCAGCCCAAGCAGCATTTTTTAACAATACCGGTTTAAATGAAACCGAGGAGGGTGTCATAGACATTGCTCCAAACTTAAGAAGAGCCATTACTCTCAAACTTATAAAACATGGCCTACCACCGAGAGGAGGTAGAGCAGTTTTTGTGATTGAGGCACATGAATCCTTACAGACAGAGGTATTCTATTCATGGGTAATTCTTCCTGAATCCAATCCAGTAACACACTTGTTTCACTTCTACAAAGAAGTTGAACCACCAGAGGAATACATTCCTTTCGAGGATATAGAGATTCCATTAACATACCAGGAGCATCAGCTCTGGTTTAAAGGCGCCCTAAAACACAATAAAAATATAACCAGGCTCGGTCCACTAGGTAGACCAGGAGCAACATGGCCGATTTTAGTCGGCTATACACCTCATCCAGACATCGAAATAATGTCAGACGAGGAAATACTTAATCAACTCACAGAGTTAATAAAAATCTACAGACAATTGGTTCAATATGTCATGCGGACTTTCACAGTCCAACCACCACTAACAGTTCCAAATCATACTCCTCCACAGGGGAGTACATTAAAAATTACACCAGAGACTCTATACGCAGTCATGGGTAAAATGCCCACTAAGCGTGAGCAAATTCCATTTTGGATAGCTCAAAAAATTACTCAAATCGAAGCAGTATTTCCAAATACTAGCCCACATGAGAAACACAGAATCCTAACCATTAGTTTACCAATGGGGATCACACCACAACTGGAAGACTGCACCACTTGGGGCTCAGTCTTTGCTGCCATCTACACTAAAACACACGGCATTCCGTCAATTGAGGTAATACCTGATGTCCTAAAACAAATTCAAAACGAATACGGGGCAGAGCCTGCTTTAAATTTAGGTATGAAATTACTGAAAAATTTCGACCAGGTCTCAACAATAATATTGTCAAATATTAAAGGGGAGGCAGCAGCAGTGGCGATCCGACAAAAATTAAGGGAATTTGATGTTACAGAACATCAAACAGAGCTACCCAGAATTATAGAGCAATCTTATGCAGAATTAGGCAGAGATAGTTTGGGTGGGAGACCAGTTAAACCAAAACTATCTGAAAGTCCTGAGAAGGACTCAATTAAACAAACTCCTACATCTTCTAAAAAGAAGTGGGAGTCTACTAAACAAAATTCAAATGAGAAAAGATCTCAATCCCGAGGTACAAAGACTCTGAAAGGAGGTACAACCTCAGGAATAGGGATAATTTGAGAAAACCTGATAGGTATCAAGATAATGATACACGTTCCTCTCGTCCCTTTCAGGTCTCATCACAGACTTCGGAAAGAAGAGGACGAACAGAACATAGAGAAGAACGCGTGAAATCGAAAGACGACAAGCACGCAACAAAAATTAAAACTAAACCTCAATTCTCCAAAAGAAAGTACCAGGTCTAATAGTAAGACATGCCGAGAATTCTGAGAAGTCAACTCAAGAACGGAGAATGGGCTCAGACAATGCTGGACAGTGCAGCAGAAGTCACAATAGCTCGCCAGAACCTGATGGAACTTCTGGAGATAGTGGACTTGAATGAGTACATTACAGTAGAGACAGTAGACACCAGGGTTAGTACTCCACAAAGGTTATATGAAATAACACTCCGAATGGAGGGAGACAAACCTAGACAGGTTAAAGCACTTTTTGGGAAAAACTATCAAAGGGTTATGACATACTTCTAGCAGAAAAAGACTGGCCACCACAATTTGTCAAGGAGTGCCCACACGGCGAAGACATGATTATGCCTGCCTTCTCCAATCACATTCCAATTCATTTAAAATATACATATGCCAGAAAATGGGCAGTGGCCCAGGCTCCAGCATTATATAAAAATCATGTAGGATGGGATGAGGACTCCCCTCACCATAAAATAAATCTGAAACATGAACCTACTGGTCAGAGGCAGTATCCTATTAAGCAAGAAGCTAAAAAACAGGTCAGGGAGATCTTAGATCAACTTGAATACCAAGGGGTGATTGAAACATGCACCTCCTCCATGAACAATCCTTTGTTTCCTGTCTCCAAACCAGACAATACATATCGTCTAGTTTTGGACTACAGACATTTAAACACTTGTTCTAAAACCTTTGCAGTGCAAAATGCACACAGCACAGCATTAATGAATAACATTGTGCGTAAAAAATACAAAACAACATTAGACATCTCAAACGGTTTCTTTTGTCAAAATATAGCACCTGAAAGCAGGTACTTAACGGCATTTTCCATAATGGGGACCCAGCGTCACTTTTGTCGACTCCCACAAGGGTTCAAGAACAGCCCAGGCTTATTCTCAGCGAGAGTAACGGAGTTACTACAAATTTATGACAACGAGGCATTGTCCTATGTCGATGACATCTATCTGACAGACGATGACTTGGAAAGACACTTGAACAGGGTGAGCACCATTATATTGGGATTCGCCTCTGAGGGCTATAAGTTCAACTTTAAAAAATCTCGGATTGCCCATCTCAATGTCCTATTTTTAGGATATGAGCTTTCAAGTGAAGGCAAGAGCTTGGCAGCTAACTTTCTAGAGAAATGTGCGCTGCTCCAACCTCCAAAATCGCTAAAAACTTACAATCAATACTGGGATTCCTAAATTTTGGAAGAACATATATTCTAAACTACGCAGAAAGGGTTAAACCTCTCTACGCATTAATCAAACCTGATTTTTCAAATAAAAACTGGACACAGGAACACACAGAAATTTTGCGTTCACTCCAGGCTAACATGTTAGCAACAAATCACTTACAAACACGCGTAAGTCAAAGAAATTTGGTGATTCGAATAATTTCGGGTCAATGTGGATTCACCTTTAATGAGGGTGAAAAAGTACCAATTGCATACAAATCACATTTGTATACACAAGCGGAAATGCGCTTCAGTTCAACTGAAAAAATTCTAACAGCAGTTCAAACAGCTGTAGCAAAAGAAAGAGCCTTAGCCCAAGGAAAACGCATAATTGTCGTTACCCCAGTACCAGCTTTGGAAGCGGTCACAAAAGCAAGCATTCCAAATGCTAAAGCTTTACATCCGAGATGGATACAGTGGGTTAATTCTCTTGCTGCAACTGATGTTGAATATGTTTTTGATCCAGATTTAAAAACACAGGCATTTCTCCAATATGAACAAGAATGTCCTCTGCCCACTGAGATTCTGCCTCTCGATCAGTATGAATTCATAATTTACACTGACGGATCCGCACAGCCCGCAACAGGGAGTAAGCAAGCTTACAGTGCAGCGTGTGCTATCGTTAAAGGTCGCATGCGAAATGGCATCTTCAGACCTATGGTCACAAAAACTCAATCACTAGGTGATTGTACAGCTCAGCGAGCTGAACTACAGGCATTCAAACTGGCACTTGAGAGTACGGATCGAGAATTCCTCACACTGATAGTGTGCGATTCCTATTACTGTGTTCAGTCGTATAATGATTATATACGAACCTGGCTTGAAAATGGTTTTAAAGATGCGAAAGGTGGCACAATAAAGCACAAACTGCTTTGGGAACAAGTAGTTCAGTTGAAAAATGAACTACCAAAGGCTCACGTGATTCACACACTGAGTCATCAGCGTGATGGCGTTCACGTTGCAGGGAATTCATTGGCTGACGAAGCCGCGAAGGGGGCTGTTCAGACGGCTTCCGTAGCTGCGATCACTCGTTCAAAAACAAAAATAGACGGTGAGATAATGTTAGCTGTCAATGCTTCGAGCAAAGGCAGCAGTGCAGCGTTACCAAAAAGTTTCCACTCAAGTACTCTTATGTAATTGATGCGAATAACGTTCCTTTTGCTCGAATCCCTGGAGTGGGGGATAGGGTAATTCCAAACAAGGAACGCAGATTAGGACTTATCCTAGCAGCACACGAAGGGATGGCTTCTGCCCATGCAGGTGTTTCTGCAACAGTATCTTTACTCAAGCAAAGATATTGGTGGCCTGGCATTCGGAAACAAACTAAGAACTATGTTTTAGAATGTGATATTTGCCAACAGATGAAAGTCTCAACAGTGAAACGTCCTGCGCAGACACCCTTATTAATTTCAGATAAACCATTAGCTTGTGTTTACCTGGACCACTGCGGTCCCTTACAAAGGGACGGTATTATAAATACATCATGGTTGCAGTGGATTCATGCTCTAGGTTCCTATGGTTATGGCCTCAGCGCTCGGCTGACGCTCGAACTGTTATAAAAGATTTGCGAGTCTTTATCGGCACATACGCAATAGGCATGTTTCATTCTGACCAGGGTCCTGCGTTTAGCTCTAGGGCTTACAAGGAGGCTATGGCCAGTCTGGGCGTTGCATTGCGGTACTCCTCTCCATTCCATCCTGAGGGAAATTCTGTTGTGGAAAGGAAAAACCGGGACATAAAGCAGTCTATAACAGCTAGGGTATTAGGCTCAGGTGATGGGTGGGTCAAACACCTCATTAGCGTTCAGCTTGCTCTCAATAATTTGCCAAGAAGTTCTCTAGGGGGGGTCACTCCATATGAGGTCCTATTTGGGACAAGAATGTGGGTTCCAGACTTAGAACACGTAGGCACAGTGGTGGACATGAAACCATTTGATATCAAAGATCGTTTGGCTGTTTTACAGGATCTTAACAAATTACGAACGAAACAAAGCAACGTATCCCTACAGCCAACCACCACTGGGGAAAATCGGCGGTCCCAGCAAGGCCTGTCTGGATTCCAAAAATTGGGGATCTAGTCAGAGAAAAATAGCGGACAAGAAGGAATTTGGACCTTCTTACAGACAACCGGTACCTGTTCTAGCTGTTCAAGGAACAAGGACAGTACTTCTGCCGCCCCTTGCTGGAAGAAAGGAGAAAAGATTTGTGTCAATTGACCTGATCAAACCACAACATGTGGCCAATACTAAGCAGTAGGCCTCGTGGACTCCGACCTAGTAGCAGACGCACTCCTCTCGCTACTATTCAAGAGGTTCAGACTGAAAGACTGATCACGATCGAGAACTCAGCTGTAACACATGAAGGACTAAGCAACCAAGCTATGGAACTCATCCCTCTTGACAACCAAATAACAGTTCGTCCAAATACACCTGTCTACACCAACGTGACTCGTGAAGAACTGGTTCCTGTGATTTCAACGAATCCTGATGCAATTCCAACAATTGACAGAACTGCTTCTGGCTATTTCATTGACTTTGATACGTTCTCAGAAGATCCAAGCGAACCTGAAACGACGCCAGCATCATCAAAACTCAAGCAGCAAGTACAAGACTTTATTCACTTTCTGAAAAAGACTTATCTGGTTTCTCCATGGATTGAACTCTGGATTATATCTGGACTTTTTGTTTTCCTGCTCTGGCTAGCTTTGGTAACAACTGTAAGCGTGCTTATAAGTGGCAGATACATCCATGTGAACATTGAAGGAAAAGATGTAAAGGTACTTTTGAAACCACATATATCTTCCCATCGTGAAGCAAGAGACTTGTCATCAGTGAACATCACAGCTGTTCCTATACAGGATGGTATAGTGTGGGACAAAACAGATTATGAAATCTTCGGTCCAAGTGAACAATTGAACATTCCACATTTATTTAAAATTTCACTCAGTGATTTAATTACGTCCAGTACCTATTCAGATGATTGGGACTTAGAGACTGTTCAAGATATAATGTTTGATCTAGAGAAATCTGCTGCATTTTCTAAAAATGAATTTTTAGAGGGTTCATCTGGTTACGAGGAATTATATTGTTATAACCACTATGGTCATCATTATTTGCACAAAACTGCATATCCAAGAAATGTGTTTATGTTTAACCAATGGCAACATTGTCCTACACCACCACAAGGTAGTTCGAAAACTTTTGCTAGTAAATTTCCATATTTTTCAGATTAAAAAATCATCTGATCCAGAAACGTTTTACTATAAAAATGTAAACAAGACAGGACTGAAAATTATGTTAACAAATACCAAACAGATTTACTCTGAAGCATTTATTGCCCAACTGTCTACACAGGGTTTCGACTTATGGAAAGACACTATTGAGACAAAAACTGTCTGGGGTAGTAAAGATTGGCAAGTACAGGGTACTGAAGCTTTATTTAGAGCCTGTATCATCCCTGAACAAATAATGTTTTTGAATGACACCGTCCAACAGACATCTTGTCTTGGATTAGCCAAGATCAAAGAGATGAAAACACCTTCTGTGCCAACACCTGCCAGTGATAATAATACAAAGGCAGTGGTGACAGTTGACAATATACTACAACTCAACAGAACTCATCCAAATTGGAAAAAATGGTTGATCTGGCCCACAGACACAAACAACTGTCAGGAAAGGTTCTTGAACAAAACTCAGGGCTTTACTATTCATAGGCCAGACCCAAGATATGTCCAAAGACAACATCCGGGGGTAGTTACAACATACAGTGTAGGAAAATTATGCCTCGATTGGCTGCATAAATCTACACTACAGGATGTGAAGCAACACTTAACCTTACTTGCACATGACGCAGATCTTAGGGAATTCTTGCTTGGTCCAAGAAAACCGCGCCAAAAACGTTTCATATATGCCGGCATCTATGCTGCTTATAACGAAGCATGGAAAGTGTCACAGATAGAGGCTGCAGAACGAATACGTGAACTTGATCGTATTAATTTAGAGAAAACACTCTGTAGTCGACAATGGGTTAACAACTTTGTCCTCCAGGATTTATTCATTGGATGGCATTGTATCCTCTGCTATCGACATTCTAGAACATGATTTGGCTATGTTACAACAAGGTCAGTCTCAATTACGTTCTATTGTGTTATTGACATGGACGCTGCAATCTTTGCGAGCGGGCTATGTGCCTTGGCGTTTCATCAACACGTCGTCTCTGTTTGCAGAATACAATCTAACTGATAACAGATCGAATTGGCACAAAGAGGAGCGAGGTATACAGTGCTAAGCATTGGAAAAATGGAAAAACTACCATTTACAGTGGCAGAAAAACCAGCTACAGAATGGGTTATTCATGGCAAAATAACGTTGCCTGTGACAACTTTTCAGTTTCAGTATTGTCTCGGACAGATGCAAGCAGGCAAATATGAAAGGTTGGGTAAGGAATACATTAAGATATCTTGGAAGTTACCATATACACATAGATGTTGGAGTGGGGATCGTGAAGTGTTTCTTAGCGGTATCAACTGTAAACATGCACTGACCGGTTCACTCATTTGTCAGGACATTTCTTTACACGGGGCTTGTAATGGTTCGGTGGCAAACTTGTCTTGCCATCAGCACGGTTCACCAACTGCTGTGATTAATCCGACGTTTGGACAACTTTCGAATGGGAGTTACCTCATGTTGAATGATCAGAGCTGCTGTGGAATGTTGCCAGGCATCCCATATCTAGTAACGGTCAACTCCAGGGTCACTTGCTGTATGCAAGTATTGTTTCCCCCAATAGACACAGTCAGGGAGTCGCCTTTATGGCCTTCGCTGAACGTCTCTTTTATAAGATTTGATACTTTAAGCAGAATGAAAGCCATGCTTTTGCAGCAAACAGTGCCTTTGACCTCGGCCAAAGAAACCTATGATCTACAAGTTGCAAGGACTTCGGCTGAGATACAGACTTTAATACGTACAAACTGCCCTATACATTTCGTAGAAATGATATCACGTATCTTTAACATGTCAGATACAACAGGAATTGTTCATGTATTTAAGAGCATTTGCACCGGTCTTTTAGCACCGTTCCAGGCAATACTTGGAATCATTCCGAACTTTGCACATTCGGTGTTTGGTGGCATACCATTAATTCTAGCACTTGTTGCGGGAATTTTATTCATCTGTCTGCTATTGCGCTATGGCCAGCCTCTTCGCCGAAATCACTCTGAGCGAAATGGAGAAAGCTCTCCTTGAAAGAAAGTGCCGTGAGCGAATAGTACAGCTACTAGGCATGACTCGTCTACGGGACCTTAATACCACGTGGTTCCTGTCATTCCGACCAATCTGGCAAGATTGCATCTTACCTGTTCTACGATGCCTGCTATGCGGTGAAGAATGCGTGTTGGACGCTTGTCTAACATATCCATCAGCTGCGCCAAAGGATGTCGATGCTTTGCTGGACCCGATAACGGCCCATGCTCTGTGTTGTCACCAGAGGCTTCCAATACTGATGTCAGCATTCATTGAGATCTCACAGTCGCCTCCTGCTGCTGCTGAGGTACGAGTAACAACTTCAGGCACACAGGTAACAACGGACGCGAACATTGCTGAAAGCGATGTTTCCCATCTTTGTGCGGTCAATCTTTTACACAAGGTGTTCCAGCTTACACCGACGACAGTGGAAGATGTTTTGTCTATTGAAATAGATGATCTAATGTTTACACCAGACCAGTGAACTGACTCTGATTCGGCGTACTGTGTTCCAGTGCAACAGCGGCAATTTGGCCTTCATTTTTTCAAAACCTTGGAACATTCCCAAAATTGGAACTTTTGTCCCATTTCTTTCAAACGAAAATGGCACTCCAATCTGCTTAAAGTAGAACTAGCCTTATAATACAGACTTGGCAGTACTTCCAGGTACACTTAGTCATCTTGTGTGTCTTAATTAGTTCATTTAAGTTCCATACAAGGAAATGAGATTTGATTTTGGACAACCTTATCGATCATTTTCGTCATATGTAAATATTGCTTTTATATTTCGTTCCAAATGCATTTATTTCATACCTTATGCTGGAAATGAAAAGCACTGCTTAATGATGTACAGTAACCTTTGCATTTTTCATATGTCTTTTAAAGCTTTTTTAGATATGTTTTAATATGCGGTACTCCATTTTAATGTTTAGCATTTTAAATGTTTAGCATTTTTAGTATTGTTGTATACACAAAAGAGGAGTGGGTGTTGTATACTTCATAGGGTGTCCATAAACGGGCTTTCTAGAATCATGACCATATATAGGCACAATCCAACCTGCCCTTATATAGGCATAAAATCCCAGACCTTATTTAGGCATAAACCATGCATACCAAATACAGGCATGGCTTCCGACATCCGTCCACCCTAGCGTCTCAACGAGTCCATGAACAAACTGACCCTCAGGCTGCGGGAGTTTCCCCTGCCCAGGACTATTGATTTCTTCAAGGACTCATACATTATGCATGAACCTCTATTCCTTAAGAGATTCATTCATGACGTCTTTCGCTACCCAACTCAGGTCAATGCTAACATTTTCAGGTATAAATATACCTTCCCAAACCCCTGTAAATCAGAGGAGACCTCGACTTCAGAGGAGCCCGATTCCCGGCCAGACGCACTGAGAAGACACTGTCATTCCTGCACGCAGAGAGTCCAGCTTCCAGTGATCTAACTTCCCTTGCGGGGTGTTGGAGTTCGAGTCCGGAAAGAGATTCCTACCTCTCTCATTCTTCAGGTATGGAGCAGACTAGAACCTAGAGGACTCTTGGCATACTAGACTCTAGGCGTAACTTACTCTTAGTATACTCTAGTCAGGAATACAGCACCTACTTCTACTTCTCCCTACACCTAGGGAAGGTTAGGCACACTGGGTAGAACTAGGCTAAGAAACGCATCGTATGAGTACTCGCATTTTTAGGCTGTGTCATTTTATGTAAATGCATATATGCTGAAAAGATAATGCTAACGCAGTATTATTTATTTTTACTGCTCACCTTGTACATCATCTATCTCGCATACTGTCTTGTGATCGTAACAGCACATCTAACTTTCAACAGAAACAAGACTGTTCAATAAACCTTTTTATTGAAACGCCCGTCTGATTATTTCTGTGTAACTTTGAGACATAACTGAATCCTGCACAACTGAGCTGAGTGAAATAGTTATCTATTGTTTCTACGACTCTGGGACACATCCTGATTCTGTAAGGGAAACACAGTGGTCATGTTTTGCGGCTGCCAGAAACTAATCCCTTCTTGTCGTCAAGAAGTTTCTAGTGGCCTCTGAGCTAGCTGGCACAAGTAATTAAGTTTAATATACTCGATAGGGACATACCGACCTTAGTCCTATGTCAAACCTATAGGATATATTATTCCAATGCGCAGAGCCTATAAGGGAAATAGAAGCTACACTACAGTACTATTTGCCTCTAGGGTTGTCAAAGTAGTTCTGGTGTTATATGGCCCTTAGGGTCATTGTCGACATTGCTAAGTTAGCATGAGCTTTGCTGCCATGATGCTGCTTTTGCGCACGTTACTACATGGCTTTATTTTTGCAAGACACTGTTTGTGCCTTTCACATGAGAACTGTCTGCTTTTTGCGTTCTTTGCTGAAGTTCCTGGAGTTTAGTCTGAACACGATGTGCAAGGTCGATAAACAATGCCCCTTGTTATTCTGTTCTGGTCAGTCCCTAGCACCTAGACATAACATGCTAAACACAGCTGCACTGCTGGAGACTCGTGCTTTGATATTACGGGGATGGATGTTGTTTTAACACACACTTGGAGAGAGTCCTTTCCATGGAGAAGAGCTATGCTGTTCCTATGATGTAAACCTTGTATCTAGGCTTTAAGGTATGGGGTCTGCTGTCAAAGCCCAGAGATCTTCCTTTTTCTAATAAACATCTTCCAGCCAAGGGGAGGATGGTTAGGTCTTTTAGCCCTTTTTCCACTGTCTTTGTAAAATGACTTCCCCCTTTGTGCTATATGGAATTGTAACAATGCTAATTGTTTTGAGTTTATGCATTTTGCTGCTGGTAGTGGCTCGTATACTGTATTGTAGAGCACGATAGGTAAAATAAACATTTTGAACTATTACAGTGACTCTGCCTAATCTTGTTGTGGACAAGTACAAGTGAGCGAGCGAAAGAGCATGTCCTGCTACCGCGATTCCTGAGAGAGTCGGGAGTGTTGTGTTCTGGGTTGTCTAATCATTTGTAGCTCTGTGATTTTTGGAGGAGAACGAATGAGACACTATAGCTAGTCGGTTTTGGGATTTTTGGCACTAAGGTGGTAGGTTGGTACACCCCTATACACCGAGGTCCCGTTTTCCAGCGCATAGTTCTGTGTAGGTGAAGATTCCCCGCAACATGGCGCCACCAACGTTTGGTCTGGTTCTTATCTGCGAGACTCTTGAGTAGTGCTTGTCCACAATCCCCTCACATCTGTTTCCGGAGACAGTTGTGACGGTGTAGCCTCCTATTTTGTGATATATTATAGGTTTTTTAAGCTTGAAATTTAAAAGGTCTTTCTTTTCACCCTTTGTTGCGCTGCCACACTTAGGTTGTTATTCTCTTCTTCATTATGGTGGTTGACATAACCCCTCCTATCCGCGCACCGCTTAAGGCATACTTGGCTCAGTATGGAGTACCTGATGCGGGTGCCGCGCTCATATTTGTTGTGGAAGCGGATCCGGCTTTCCGCTTCAAGGTGTTTTATTCCTGGGTCACCTTTCCGGCAGTGGATGGGACAGACAATTTGTTTCACGAGTATACTGCCACCGCGACTCCGCGGGAATATAAACCGTATAGTACTCTTGAGGTTCCACTCACAGCTTGGCAACACCAGATTTGGTTTAATGGCACCTTTCCTCACCCAATAACGCCGGTTTGTCTAGGCCCTCTGTCGATAGACGGGGCCACATGGCCCGTTTTGGCTGGGTATACCCCACACCCACGTTATTTGACTGCTGCAATTGCAGACCTTCGCGTATTACATACATCCTTGATATGTGTACATAGAGCTGTTAAACAGTTCATGTCGTGCAACTTCCAGGTGGGACCACCTGGCGTTGCTGCGCAACCTGCGGGTCCTGGTGGTGGGACCATCAGTCCCCTTATGGTTAATTCAGTGATGGACAAGCGTCCACAGAATAAGGATGAGTTCCCTTATTGGCTAGCTGAAAAATTTGGACAGCTAGAGGCTGTTTTTCCTAATACCACTCCTGTGGAGAAACACAGGATCTTAACTATAAATTTGCCTAAAGACTTAATTCCCGAATTAGCTGATTGTAACACCTGGAGCAAGGTGTTTGCGGCGGTCTATTCAAAGTGTTTCGGCACTCCCTCCATGACCGTGCTCCCCTCCATGATAAAACGCGTTCAAGATGAACACGGAGCCGAAGAGGCTGTAGAGATGGGGATGAGACTGGTGGGGGTGTTCGTCATGGTTGCTGACATGATCCTTGCTAATGTCAAGAGCGATGCTGTGAGCTTCCATGTGGCAAACCGCTTGGAGGCTGTTCCAGATGCAGGCAAGCCACGTGAATTACCAAAGATTATTGCGAAGGCTTATAAAACCATTGGCCGCAATAGTCTGGGAGTTAAGCCTTTTGCTCAAACGCTAACGCAATCTCAAACTCAGCAAAAAGCCAAGTCTGATAAAGACAGGCGCCCGTTCTTTCCTAAAAAGAACTGGAAAAATAAGAAACAGGGGCAGCAACAGCAGAAGCAAGGTTCGCATGCGGGTTCACCGACACCTGAGTCTTCTGAGCGTACTTATGATTTGCGCGACCGTGCAAAAATTAAGACTCCTGATAGATTTCAAGTCCCTGACCAGCGCTCTCCTCGTTCTTTACAGGACACATCGGGCTCTCAAGTCGGTGGAGGGGAGCGCCAGGATCGTGGCAAAGTACCAACTGGTCAACAGGGATGGGATCAGCCTTGACAGTTTGACACTAAAGCCAAACAGGAGGATCTGCCTCGTTTTAGACCCCTGTATCAGAAGAAAAAGGTTGTAGCTTTAACAGCAAGATATGCCTCAGACGGTGAGAACGCGACTCCTGGACTCGACATGGGCGGAGACTCTGCTCGACAGCGCAGCAGAAGTTACCATAGTGCGGGAGGCACTGCGTCCCTGTCTGGAGGCGACAGCAACTGATACCTTCATAACTGTGGAAACAGCAGATACCTGGGTTGCCCCGCCGGATAGACTGTATGGCATTATTTTTCAAATTGAAGGTGATGTACAACGTCCAATCAAGGCGGTTTTCTGGGAAAATCTAACCTCCTCATACGACATTTTGTTTGCGGAGGCGGATTGGCCTCCACCGTTTGTGTTAGCCGCTTCTCGAGGGGAGGACGTGATACTTCCGAGTTTTTCGCGTTACGTCCCTGAGGAGCATGCAAAGTCTTTAGCAGCTGAGTGGGCATTGGCCCTTGCCCCCGCTGTGTACCGTAACCAGGTGGGCTGGGATATAGATTCACCGGCACATGAGATACCTTTACGGTCTACGCCACAGCCACAACCGCAATATCCAATCAAACGCGAAGCTAAGGCGCACGTTTGTGACATTCTAACACAGTTGGAATATCAGGGAGTGATTGAATCATGTACATCACCAATGAATAATCCTCTATTTACGGTTTCAAAACCTGACGGTTCATATCGGATTGTATTGGATTACCGAAATTTGAATAGTCATTCTCGCACTTTTGCAGTGCAAAACACACACAGCTCTGCGCTGGTGAACAACCTTGTTCGTAAAAAATACAAAACTACACTGGACATTTCCAATGGTTTCTACAGTCACAATCTGGCTCCTGAGAGCCGTGACTTGACAGCATTCACCGCCGTCGGAAATCAGAAAAAATGTACACGATTGCCCATGGGGTATAAGAATAGCCCCAGGGCATTTGCTGCGCGTGTTGTGTCTTTGTTACACGACATAGATCCAGATGCGTTCTCGTACGTGGATGATATCTATCACACGGACGATGAGCTTATGCCGCATCTTGTCCGAGTCGACCGCATAATTTCTCCATTCGCCGACTATGGATATAAATTTAACTTTGCTAAGTCACACATCACTCATTTGGCGGTGCTTTTTTTGGGCTAAGAGCTCAATAATGAAGGAAAGGGGTTAGCTCCCCACTTCCTTGAGAAATGTGCAAATTTGCAACCCCCTTCTACTCTGAAAAAACTTCAGTCCTTGCTGGGTTTTTTGAATTTCGGGAGGACTTACATTCCCGATTATGCCCAGCGTATCAAGCCGCTTTATGCGTTGATACAACCGACATATTCTTCTGCCAGCTGGCTTCCGGAACATACCTCTATTCTCCAATCTCTGCAATCTGACATGCTTGCAACTAACTACTTGTTGACGCGTGATAACACCACGAACCTGGTGATACGTATCGTACCTGGAAAGGTGGGTTTCACATACTTGACGTTCAAGGAGGGAGACACAGTACCTATTGCATACAAATTACATTTGTACACTGCAGCTGAAATGCGTTTTTCCAATGTTGAGAAAGTTTTGACCGTGGTCCACATGGCGGATCTGAAGGAACGCTTATTGGCGCAAGTTAAACGCATTCTTATGGTCACGCCCTTCCCTGCTTTGGAGGCCGTGACTAAGGCAAGTGTACCTAACTCTAAAGCATTACATCCCCGTTGGATACAATGGGCTACGTCTTTGACATCATCAGATGTCACTTTTATCTTTGACCCTGCACTACAGACACAAGAGTTTTTACAGTATGAACATGTTCATCCTCCTCCGTTGTCTTTGCTTCCTTTACATGAATACAAATGTGTCATTTACACCTATGGCTCGGCTCAACTGGCCACAGGTTCCAAACATGACTATTCAGCGGCTTGCGCAATTGTGGCTGGCTCCATTGTCAATGGAGAATTTAGGTCCTCCATCGTGCATACTCAAGCACTCGGGGACTGTACGGCACAGTTGGCAGAGCTGCGCGCTCTTATTCTTACTCTTGAGTTTGCTGATCCTAATGTGAATACTCTTATTGTGTGCGATTCTTACTTCTGTGTTCAATCTTTTAATGACAACTTATTTTTTTGGACTCGAAATGACTATCGAGACTCTGAAGGCAGCGCAATTAAGCATAAAATGCTTTGGGTTCGAGTGGCAGAGCTTAAACAGCTTCTGCCCCTCACACAGGTTATCCATACTCCTGCCCATCAGCGTGTGGGAGCACATGCTCTTGGTAATTCTTTGGCTGGTGAAGCGGCCAAATCAGCAGTAGCCACGTGTTCCATAGCAGCAGTTACAAGGCACATGACTAAAATAGATAATGATATTTTGGCAGCGGTGGCTGCTACGAGGGAGGGAACCGCTTATCATCAGGGTTTCCCTTCGAAATACTCTTATCATGTATCTCCCGAACAAGTTCCTTACGCTTCTATTCAATCTGTTGGGGATCGGCTGATTCCCAACATGGACCGCAGACTTGCTTTGATCAGAGCCGCACACGAGGGCATGGCTTCTGCACATGCCGGGGTGTCTGCGACAGTCTCGATTGTACAGCAACTTTATTGGTGGCGTGGTTTATATAAACAGACCCGTACTTATGTGCTTTCTTGTGACATTTGTCAACAAATCAAACCATCTATGGTGTCACGCCCACCACATACACAGTTATGTATTTCTAATAAATCATTTGGCTGTGTATATCTTGATCACTGCGGTCCATTCTCTTCTGATACTGCATATAAATATATTTTGGTTGCAGTTGATTCGTGCACACGATTCCTTTGGGTTTGGCCACAACGCACTGCTGACGCTCAAAATGTCATCAGGGATTTACGTGTCTTTGTCGTGATGTTTGCCTGTGGCACCTTCCATTCAGACCAAGGTCCAGCGTTCGCCTCTAAGGCTTACAAGGACGCGATGAAGTCCATGGGGGTGCTGGTGCAGTTTTCGTCTCCATACAGGCCTAAGGGCAATTCAATTGTGGAGCGAATGAACCATGACTTAAAGCAATACTTGACAGCTAGAGTCTTAGGTACTGGCAGGAACTGGCTGGCCCATTTGTATGGTGTTCAACGTGCACTCAATAATCTCCCTAGAAGATCTCTGGGTGGGCGGACCCCATACGAAATGCTCTTTGGCATCAGAATGTTTGTGCCAGACCTTGATGGTCTAGACGTTGTGGCGGCTGCTGCAACCTTTGACGTAGATAATCATTCTACTGTGTTACAGGATCTACAAAAGACCCGTGACAGCTATGCAACTGAACATTTACCCTCTTCCGATGATGCAGCACTGCTGATTCCAGTTGCCGGCTGGCTTCCAAAAGTTGGAGATCTGGTACAAGAAAAGTTGGAGAACAAGAAAGAATTTGGTCCCTCTTATCTTGCACCAGTACCGGTACTTGGATTGAAGGGTACTCGTACAGTCATTTTGCCACCTTTACCTGGTAGCAAAGACAACAGATACATCTCAGTAGACAATGTCAAGCTACACCGTCTGGCCGATTCTGAATAGTGTCACACCTGCAGTTTCGTACAACTCTATTTCTTTGAATCCGGCCCCCTCCACCGCCATGAATACAAGCACTGTCAGTGAGGCTGAGATGGAAACTGCTGTTGACCTTTCTCCTATTTTGCCTCTTACCTCTTCCAGCACAGATGTCGAGTATACGTATCCCACTGATGAGTCGGACAGGGAAGTGCCGAGCGATCATCAACAACATCATGCTGATACTTCTCACCCGCCTTTCATACTGAGAGGTGAAAACAGGTATTTTGGGGACCATGCCAGCTTCTCTTATGACTCATCCTCCTCGTCTTCTACTTTGGCAGTACCACCGTCTAAATTAAGTGTTTTCATCTCTTGGTTCAAGAAGACATACTTGGTCCCTCCGTGGACCTACATCTGGTTGGTGCTTATCCTAATTTTCCTCTTCATGTCGATTGGATTTGTGGCAGTGTTCTTTTTACTCATCAATGGTCATTATTTGCCAGAACGCTCTGCTGTGAACTTGGTCGATGGTACTCTGGCCCCACACACATCGTCCCACATCATGAAACGTGATCAGACTCATGTGAACATTTCAGCATTCCCGGTTGCAGATGGCATCGTTTGGGATAAAGTAGCCTTCGAAGTCCACGACCCGACGGAGGTACTCAGGGTGCCATACGTGTTTCGCGACTCATTAGGAGATGTGGTAACACGGGACATACATTCTGATGATTGGGATGTGCAAGCAGTACATTCATTATTTTCCGATTTGAAGTATTATGCTGCTTTTGATGCTGAAGATTTGTACATAAATTCTGCCAATTATGCTGATCTCTTTTGTTATCAACACTATGGGCATCATTTTTTACATAAAACGAATACTTTGAGGCCGGTTTATAATTACACTCAATGGGAACACTGTCCTACTCCCATCAAAGGGAGTTAAAAAATTCTTCAGAATAAGTTTACATATTTTACGGATTATAACACGTCCAATCCGGAATCATATTTCTTTAAATTACAATTGTCTTCTCAATCCAAATTTATACTGTTTTACAATTGGTAGCCTGAGCAAAAAAACACTGAAGTAAGAGCACATATAAAGATTCAAGTCTTAGTCTTAAACGCCACTGAGGACACGTGTGATAATTTCAACTACTGAGCAGAAATAAGGATACCAGGTCTAATATGACCTTCCTCTATGGCTCTACTTATGAGATAAGTGTATGACTGATACCAGTTTCTTCGTTGGAACTTGAACATAAGGGATTTTTGGATTTCTGCATCTTTACTTGGTTTTAAGATTATAGTTCCTCTGATACCTTTTTTAGTGCCCTGATGAAGTCTAAGGCTGATGAAGTCTAAGGCTTAGTGCCGTATAGACGAAACACGTGTTGCATGGTTTGTGGCTTGGACAACAATTGTTAAGAAGATTGGAATATTGAAGCTTTGATCTTGGAATAAAACAAGAAGAAAACTATTATGGACTAAGACTTGAATCTTTATATGTGCTCTTACTTCAGTGTTTTTTTGCTCAGGCTACCAATTGTAAAGTGTGTATTATATGTGGACTTTGGTCTTCATCTTTACAACGTGGGGTAGTCGTTGTATGTTAGCCTTTGAGCACTTACACTTATTGCAATATTTGAATTGAGAAATTTGTACACCACCCAGCGCAGGATTTCCCCTACTACCTTTCTTTGTTAAGTTCCAAATTTATACTGACCCACACTAAATTGATTTATTCCAACTCATTCAGGACTAAATTAGCCACACAGGGTTATGATCACTGGAAAGAGACCATTGATTTGAAATCAATCTGGGGTACAAAACACTGGCAGGTTCAGGGAACTGAGGCACTACATCGTGCCTGTCTAATCCCGGTTCAAATATTGTTTTTAAATGATACTGTTTATCAAACCACGTGTCTTGGTATGGCTACGGTAACAAATTTGAATATTCCTTCCATTCTGTCTTTAGCGGAATATGACAATTGGCGTGCTCGCACGAATTATACCATTGATGCATTGCGCGCTTTGTTCCAAAATGACACCTTTAATGTCTCAGGAATTGATTCATCCGGTTGGTTGGTGTGGCAAACCAATTCAAATGCATGTCAATTGCATTTTTATAATGTAACACCTGGTTTCACCCAGACTAGACCAGACCCACGTTATCCACGTTCACATTCAGTTACCACTTACTCGGTGGGTAGATTATGCCAACAATGGTTGGAACATTCAACCCTATCGTCAGTAAAGCAACACCTGTCACTCTTGTCGAGTGACATTAATTTGGCTGATTTTCTCTTGGGACCCAGGGTTCCCAGAGCTAAGAGATTTATATATGCAGCTTACAATGAAATTTGGAAACTTTCACAGATGGAAGCAGCCTTTTGTCTGCGTCAGATTGATCAAGCAAATTTAGAAAAGGTTCTAGCCGTGGTCGACAATAGCATCAATACGCTTTCATCACTCATTTATACATTGGATAACATTGTTTCTTCTATTATTGATATTGTTCAGAATGATGTGTCTGTGTTATATCATGGTCAAAATCAGTTCCGATCAGTTATGCAGTTTGCATGGACATTACAGACCCTTAAAATGGGAAAAGTCCCTTGGGATTATTTGAATGCTTCTGCTCTGTTTTTACCATTTAATCGGACTGATAAACAGCGTTTTATGTCAATGAAAGATGCTACATACATGCTGTTACACATTGAACAATTGGAACCCTTGCCATTCTCTGTGGAGGAAACGGATTCTGCTGTTTGGTTAATTCTTGGAGTTATCTCCCTCCCATTCTCACTGTTTCAATTTAAATCTTACATGCAACATTTTCCAATTGGCCGCTTCAAACCCTGGGTAGTGCCTTTTTGCATGAATTATGGTCCCTACCTTTTACTTACAGATGTCAACGGGAAGATAAGGAGGTCTTCCTAACAGGGGAGGACTGCGATTCCACAGTAGGACATTCCCTAGTTTGTAAACACGTTAAATTGCACGGCGCGTGTAATGTATCAGCGCCTAATCTTGCATGTTTTTTGAAAGGGACTCCAATGCCATCAATAATTCCCGCTTTTACCCTGCTTAGTAACGGTAGCTATCTTATTTTGAACAACCAGGATTGCTGTGGTTTATGGGCAGGTGTTCCGTATTTGGTAACTGTTTCATAACGCGTCACCTGTTGTAGCAATGTGCATTTTCCGCCCCTGCTTGGGAGTGTAGATAGTTCTATTTAGCCTTCCATTCCTACTTTGAAAACAGATTTCAACAAATTGAGCAGGCTAAAGGCCCTTTTGTTCCAACAAGAAGTGGCTCTCACTTCAGCACGAGAGACTTCGAATTACAGGTGGCTAGAACATCTAGTGAGATTCAGTCACTTCTGAATACTAACCTCCCACTACACTTTGGGGAGCTTATACATCACATATTTAATGCGTCTGACACTAAAGACCTTGCACATTTTTTTAAACAAGTGGGAGCAGGCCTTGTGACTTCTTTTCAGACGATATTTGGAGTAATACCAGCTTTTATTCATTCTATTTTTTCCAGCGTCTTCGGTGGATTCCCTTTGTTACTAGCGTTAGCTGGTGGAATCCTGCTTCTTCTGCTCCTACTGTGCAATGGCTGCTCAGCTTGTGGTCCTGCACAGAGCAGGCCAATTGCAGCTGTACCTTGATCGGATGCGACAAGTTTTTGGATGCCTGCCTTTAGCGACGCTTGGCGTGAGTTATGGATTAACTTTTTGCTTTGCCTACTTTACTTGCGTGCAACCAGTCTTCTACTGCCGACAATGCACCTTCTACTGGGCTATGGATTTTTGTCTCTCCAATACGTCATGTCCAGTCCCGGATTTTATCCAGTTGATGGGCCCCTTAGAGGCTCATGACCAGGCTTGTTCTGGGGATGGCTGTGTGGCGCGTGCAGATGCACTTGGAGTGTTGGCTGAATAGGATATCTGTGCGGCAGCGCAGAGCCTCTTACATCAGAGTTTCATCGAATATCACGCTAGTTGCCCGATGATGCTTTTGGAAGCATCGGATTATGAGGAGCACGTTTGTTCCTTCAATCTACTTGATTGGATGGTATCCCTTTTTTGTACTAACGATAGAGATGCTCTTCGGGAGGGAATTGCATTCTTAAGTTCACGTACGTTGATGGACTTACCACCTTCTTCATCATAACATTTTCCCGGAGGCCGTGAAAATTGATGAAATGGTTTGGTTTTTTTTAGTTTTTTTTTCCAATTTGGTTTTTTTCTCATACGTTTTTGGTCTGCTTGTTTTTTTTTAACTCTGTATCCGTCCTTTCTCTATGTCCTACGGCCTTACCAGGGGGAGGGTGTTATATGGCCCTTAGGGTCATTGTCGACATTGCTAAGTTAGCATGAGCTTTGCTGCCATGATGCTGCTTTTGCACACGTTACTACATGACTTTATTTTTGCAAGACGCTGTTTGTGCCTTTCACATGAGAACTGTCTGCTTTTCGCGTTCTTTGCTGAAATACCTGGAGTTTAGTCTGAACACGATGTGCAAGGTCGATAAACACAGCTGCAATGCTGGAGACTCGTGCTTTGATATTACGGGGATGCATGTTGTTTTAACACACACTTGGAGAGAGTCCTTTCCATGGAGAAGAGCTATGCTGTTCCTATGATGTAAACCTTGCATCTAGGCTTTTAGGTATAGGGTCTGCTGTCAAAGCCCAGAGATCTTCCTTTTTCTAAAAAACATCTTCCAGCCAAGGGGAGGGTGGTTAGGTCTTTTAGCCCTTTTTCCACTGTCTTTGTAAAATGACTTCCCCCTTGTGCTATATGGAATTGTAACAATGCTAATTGTTTTGGTTTATGCATTTTGCTGCTGGTAGTGGCTCGTATACTATATTGTAGAGCACGATAGTTAAAATAAACATTTTGAACTATTACAGTGACTCTGCCTAATCTTGTTGTGGACAAGTACGAGTGAGCTAGCGAAAGAGCATGTCTTGCTACCGCGATTCCTGAGAGAGTCGGGAGTGTTGTGTTCTGGGTTGTCTTATCATTTGTAGCTCTGTGAGATTTGGAGGAGAACGAATGAGACACTATAGCTAGTTGGTTTTGGGATTTTGGGCACTAAGGTAGTAGGTTGGTGCACCCCTATACACTGAGGTCCCGTTTTCCTGCGCATAGTTCTGTGTAGGTGCAGAATCCCCGCAACACTGGTCAGTGCGACCCTTCGATGTCCCAACAGCCTGAACCCTGTCCTGGCCACCGTCTCCGTGACCCCGTCCACGAGACCCTCGTCCCCTCGGGACCGCCACCTTTTGCAAAAGCACAAGACACTCGCTGCGCCAGTGTCCCTCCTCTTTACAGTGTGCACACTGATTCGGTCCTACAGGCCACTACGTCCTCTACCATTCCCTCGAGAAGCCTGTTGCAATAACACCTTCGTCTTCAATTCTTTATGCTTTTTCTCCACCTTCTCCTTCTCCTCATTTTCCCTGTGCTCATAATACTGTGCCATACTCAATATTACAGAAGGGGAGGAGGTAGTGCAAGTGCTCTCAGAAGCCTGCAACCGAGTCGCAATCTCAGGAAGCAGGTTCGTAACAAATCTGTTAACGAACAATCGGACACCTCCCTCCACCGACAAATCCTGTCCGCTAAAATCCAGAAATACACCCTCAAATCGAATGAAAAAATCAGACACACTTTTATCTTTCTTCTGACGACATGCCGTTAACTTGTCCCAATCTACCCTTCTTGGTGGATAAGAGAATGCATATAGGTAATAATTCGGCCAGGCAAAGCTAGTATCCCGGCCTTAGGCCTCTCACCAGGCTTCCTCTCCTGGTCCGACGCCTTAATCTGATCCCAGGTACCACCCAATTCTGCAACGTGGTCCTGTGTGTGTACCTGCCTCCAAATATCAACGGGTAACAGTAAACCGAAGAACATTTCAATATCTGCAAGCGTCATCACTGTTGATGAAGCGGCCTCTGTCAATTCCTTATAATATTCAGTAGGATTTTTCATAGGGTCGGGTAACTGAGTCTTCCATGGAGTATAAACCCATTGTTCCTGGAACCGGGCCTCTACCCGGGGTCTAGTAACAATGTTATGCTGGTCCTGTAGCTCTGGTATTTCAGGGTGATATATGGGATGGACTTCCCTCATCGGAAACTGGGATACTGTCTTCGGGTTTTTCTCAAGCCGCCTACCTCGATAAGCGACCAGCGTTGCGACATTACCAAAGACCTTACTAGGTGCCATATCAGCGGCATACACATTGTCCCTAATATCATAAATAATCTGTGGTGCGGCATCTTTGAAACACTGTTCCCACAGTCCAATCAAAGTAGCCGACATGTGCTCAAGGGAATGCTGCTGCACAAACGGCTCATGAATCTTTCATCACACTCCACACATCCTCCACACTATAAATGGGGTGATGAGCCCACTGAGCGGCCTGATTGGCTACCACCTTCTTCTCTTCATTGCCCACATCAGATCGTATCAATATCCGCCCCAGTCGCTCCCTAGCTGTCGCCCAGTCTCCATCCCCTAATCCTCGCACAGGTGTTCCGCTACTCGGTACCGTCAGGGAATGAAGGAAAAGGAAGGAGTAGTAACAGAGGGAATGGGCACCAATGTCGCTAATGGCTGTGTCTTAGCTGTAAGAGCTGGAGAGAGAGATGCCGAAACAATAGGCGTAGCAGGAAGACTCGCGGTCATCGCAGGCGCAGAAGGCGAAGCCAAAGAAAAGGACAGAAGGCGCGGTGGCCAAAGCAGCTGGATCAATAACCGAAGAAAAAGAAACAGCAGAGGCAGAAGAGACGGACGATTGAGGCTGTGGGATGGCAGGATATATTTTCTGCGGGGCGTATGGGGTGGAGGTCGAGCATCTAAAAATTCCTCCACAAATGTATCATTTTCTTCTCGGGCAACATAAGACTTTTCACATTGCAATCGAAACTTCCTATCAGCACACTCTATCCCTTTCTCTGTTTTCTCTCTATCATATGCTACAGCTTTCTGAGTCATTGTCTGCATTTTTCCCTTCCGGGCCTCCTTCTCTGCTTTCATTCGTCTCTGTTTAGCTTCCTTTTGCCATGTCCTGAGGGAATCAAAAATGGACTGCCTACTTCTTTTCGCAAACAATTTATCCTGTAGAAAATTAATTTTCTATTCATCAAAAGTGCCTGTCAACGGCCACTGCAACTCGGCATTGTCCCTCGTATATTTTTGCCATAACGTACTAAACATAATAGGGCCAAGGCCATGTTTCACATACATGTCAAAATTTGGGGTGCCTTCTGGCGGCGCTGGCTGACTTTCTTCCAATCGAGCATCAGTAGAACAACAACGACAGCCCAAACGAAACATTTTGCTAACGCGCGGCATCTTTCAAAAGGAAGCACGTTCACTATGCTGAGCAGATATTTGCAAATATCTTACCAAAATTTGTCCTCAGACCTCATCAAATACAAACCAAAGTGGTACCATGTTCACAAGGAACTCAAACAAATTCAAGCGCTTGTCCAAAAACGATCCTCAGACCGTACCAAACACAAACCAAAATGGCGCCATAGCCACAAAGAACCAAAGCAAACTCACCTGGTGCACACAGGCCAAACAAATTTATTCTCCACTGCCGACTCTTCGGACCAAACGGTCAGATCCAAGTGTTTCGCCGTGCAGGACCCCAGCCGGGATGACCACTGGGCGAGGCACCACCCGGTCAGACAGACGGGGCAGCTGCGAGTGCCAGACTCTCTCGTGCAGGGATCCCCGGTCCGCCCGTCCGACCCGACGCGGCCCCGTCCTCCTCACCCGTCTGTGGGCGAGGAAGGGCCACACCCGATGGGGTCCCTGTTCGGGCACCAACTGAAGGAAGTGACCCGATTAGGGTCACCCGGGTCACTCGCGATCACCTCTCAGCCTTCCAAACAAATGAAGAGTCGGTCAGACAGTAGAGAATACAAACCAAAGTTATTTATTAGTCATACACTCGAGCGGAGTCCAGTCTGACCAGCCTCCTTGGATTGCTGCAGAGGGACTGACCCCCGCCAACATTGTAATACATAATATACATTTCCAGTACCCCTAAGGGCACGCCCAGACTGGAATTTTCCAGTTAGTGGCTGGTGAACAAAGGAGACGCAGAAGGATGAGCTGCAATCCTGAGACCGGGTACATGCTATCTAAGGGGCAGATTTACAAGCCCCTTGCGCCACTTTTGCGCCGCCGTTGCGTCACTTTTGTGACGCAGCGGCGACGTAAACCATGCGCCACGTTGCGCATTATTTACAACGTGACGCATCTAGGGAGATGCGTCACGTTGTAAAGCCCTGCGCCACATGAAACCTGCGTCAGGTTTCATGTGGGCGTTCCTCCGCAGGGTGGGCGTTCCGTCGAAGGAATGCCTCGTAAAGTGACGCAGTGAAATCTACAAGATTTCACTGAGTCACTTTTCCGACGCCGCTGCGACGAATCCTTACGCCTGCTTCAAGCAGGCGTAAGGAGTGGCGCACCACGTTAGGTATGGGCGGCCCACGAGCATTGCTGGAGTTGCGTCGCGCTTGCGACACGACTCCAGCAATGCGCCGCCCTTGCGCCACAGGATGCGACACGCATCGGCCTTTCCTTGCGCCACGGTGCGCCGCATTGTAAATGCGGCGCTTCCGTGGTGGCGCAAGGAGAGTATTGCGTGTCGCAACTATTCTGGCGCATCCCTGCTGATTTGCAGGGATGCGCCAGAAGTTGTAAATCTGCCCCTAAGTTTTTAAGGTTACTCTGCCTGTGCCCTCCACTCTAAGGGTGGGAGCAGGCCTATCTAACGGGAAAGGTATGTAATGACAAAACAGTCTATTCATTAGTGCAGCGAAGCTCAACCTTGGAGAAATAAAAAAAAATATCGAGACTGCTTTCTGCAGAGGCAAACAGAATTAGACAGAAGTTTAGTTTCGATCATGGTACAAAATGGCGGCTGAATACAAAATGGTGCCGCAAATGCTAACTTAAATCGTACAATGCAAAGAGAAGTCGACCAAAAACATTTTCCATTCCAACATGGACGGACCTACATAATGAATGAAGGAGGAGAAGACACCTCAACACCTTCTTGGTATTTTGGAACCTTACATCGACTTTGAAAGGTGGTACTTTTTTACCACAAGCAGTGGAGAGACGAATCCTGGTGCTGGTGTGGAGCTTGCAGAGTACAAAAGCCTGTTACCAACATCAAAAGGAACTGTGAGTACTGAGCCGTTATGGGCTTGTGTGCCACTTCCCTCCTACCATGTGTCAGAGGTGTGCTTGCGCTCCTCTCGTGCTGTGCTTGGCTTCTCCCTCAGACTCTGCCATTGTTGCTCGCGCTCCTGCTTATGCTGCGCTTGGCTTCTCCCTCAGACGCTGCCATTGTCCTTCACAAGCAGCCTGGTGAGCGAACTAGCGTCCCTCCATGCGCGCCGCTCAACGCGACAAGCTCATCACCTACAAGCTCAATTACCTGCAGAAATTGATGCACTGCGACGCAGACAGTGGTCATCTTTATTCATTGGGAAGGTTGCCCTTGTGTAGATTGTGCTTTGTGTAATTTGGAAACGGGAATGTTTGTGTTATGGAGGGTGCTGCCATTTCGGACGATGTATGGCATAATGCTGTGTAGGAAGATGGAGGTATTCAAGAGGGATTTGAGAGGTTGAAGAATGGTTGGAGTAAGAGGGGTTGTCCTAATAAGGAGTGTCAGAAATTTTGGTCTGAAGAGTTGTCTGAGGTTAATGGATTATTGTTTTGCTGGACCAGACTGGTGCCCCCGGTTGTGCCGAGGACGTCTTTACTCGAGATGGCACATGAGAGTCACTTGGGCATTTCTAAAACCAAGGAAAGATTAAGGGCGGCGTATTGGTGGCTGGGGATGGATTTGGAAACTGAGAGATTGGTTCGTGAGTGTGTTCAGTGCATGGTGAATGAAAAGGTCTTGTAGCCGAGAATTCAACCAATGGTGATGAGGCGTTTACCGAAGGGTCCTTGGGATGAAGTCACTATCGACATTGAGGGGCCTACTTATAGTCAAAGAGGTTTATATTGTGTGTTGGTTTTGATCAATTTGTTTTCGCCTTGGCCAGAGATAGCTGTTACCAAAGGTATTGAAACCAAACGTGACAAGATGTCTGTGCAGGACAAGGAAAAGAAAAGCATGTGTGTGTGAGGAAGAAATTGTTTGATGATCAGGTTGCCGGGTTGTCGTGCCAAGTTTTCCAAGCCCATTCGTTTTGTGAAATTGTTTAAAAATGCTGTAAAAACCGCGGACACAAGGGTTTGGAATCTCAATAGAGTTTCTGTGGTGAACTATGGAGTGGCTTGTGATGAGGCAGGTGTTGGAGGCTGTGGGAGGATGGTGATGGATGTGAGAAGGAGTTCTAGATGTGTGATGCCTCCTAAATACTTAAAGAATTATATTCTAGTGATTCTGTTATGTGATTCTGGTGTTGCTGTGTGGGTGTTTGTTTTGTTTAGCCTGTGACGGGCATTATCTTTAGTTTTCTTTATCTGTGTGTTTCTTTGTTACTCTGTTTAGGTTTGTTATTAAGGGGAGAAGGTGTGTGGTAACTGGTTTCTGTTTAGTGGGGTCATTACCTCTACAGTGATGTAATGAATGTTATCATTCCAATGGAATCCCTGCATGTGCATATTCCATTGGAGGTATTTCTCCTTATGTTGATGACCAATAAATTATGTAGTTCTCAGTTACAACCTTCCTAGTCATCATCTTTGCTAAGAAAGTGCTTTATTACATCACTTCTCTAGGTCTTGAACATCGAATACATGTTGAAGTTCCCTTCTCTGGAGTAGTATTCCCTTGAGGCGTACTGTTGCACACTTTCGGGAGTGTTTCCCATACAGGCGAGTCAAGACCTACTAATCCTGGAAAGGACCTCACAGGTCTACATCAATGCTGCAAATTAGACAGATCTACACTTGTTGCGCAAGGTATACTCCCATTCATCAGAACTTATGGTACAAATTGCGTCCGCTGACTCTATACTACCTTTACTTCTGTAGAAGCAGGCATTCCCTGACCTCCATTTCCAGGGGAATTGGGATCGTATATAGGAACAATTGGCCAATAGTTACCGGTACTGTAAGGGTATCCGGAAGCTGCAAAACCAAATTAGTGTTAGTGTTACTGTATCCCAAGGTTACAGTTTGCAGTCGATATGACCCCTACAATACCAGGACTAGGAGCAACTGGTGCCGAAGCACTGTCAGAGCTGTCAGTACTATTCACATTTTCCCCACGTTCCATTTGCGTCTGATTATATGGAGGTGGACATTCAGCTAACAATCCATCCAGAAGGCTGTCATTTGCATCACTATCACTGTCTGCGTCTCCCTCCTTCTTTTTTTCCCTTCTCTTCCTCTCAGCCTCATTTCCCTCGCATATAATAGTAGGGCACAATCTTGCTCCCTCAATCATGTCCACTCTCCATCTCTTTTGTAGGTTATCCTATCTCGCATCTGCTTATGCATGGTTCGCTTTTGTCATTCTCCCTTGGTATTTGTCCCTCTGCTTTATATGCTGTTGCAGGGATTCTGCACATATACAGAACTATGCGCAGGAACACGGGACCTCAGTGAATAGGGGTGTACCAACCTACCACATTAGTACCCAAAATCCCAAACCGACTAGCTATAGTGTCTCATTCGTTCTCTGACCAACAGCGAAGCTACCAATGATTAGACAACCCAGAACACGACACTCTCTCAGGAATCGCGGGAGCCAGACAACTCTTTCGCTCACTCACTCATACTTGTCCACAATGCGAGTAATCAGAGTCACGGTATAGTTTAAAATGTTTATTTCAACTAACGCACTCTATGGTACAGTACACATGCCATTACTAGCAGCAAAATGCATAAACACAATATAGTCAGCATTGTCACAATTCCATAGAATATAAACGGGGATATCATTTTATAAAGACAGTGTAAAAGGTCTACAATACCTAACCACCCTCCTCGTGGTAAGAAATAGTTTATTATAAAAAAGAAGACCTCTGGGCTTTGTCAGCAGACCCCATACCTCAAGGCCTAGATGAAAGGTTTACATCTCAGGACAAGTACAGCTCTTCTCTCCGGAAAGGAATCTCTCCAAGTGCCTGCACCACATGTGTTGCTTGCAATATTAACCCCTTTGCTGCTAGGCCTTTCCTCCCCCTGTGCTAAGCCTTTTTTTGGCTATTTGGGGTAGTTCAAGCTTAGGCCCCTGTAACTTTTTGACCACATAAGGTATCCACGCCAAATTTGCGTCCTTTTCTTCAAATAGCATGGGGATTCTAAAGGTACCCAGGGTTTGTGGATTCCCTTGGAGGGGACCCAGAAATTATCCAAAATACAGCTAAAAAAAAATTATTTTTGGGAAAAATGGGAAAAAAGTGCTGCAAATGAAAGCGTCTGGGTTTTTCCCTGCAAATGGTATGAAAAAAGGGTTTGTGGGGCTGAAATCACCATTTTCCCAGCTTTTAGGGAATGACAGACTTTTGTCAGAAAACCAAAATATTTTACACAGTTTTGGCATTTTTCTGGGACATAGCCTATTTTTGCTATTTTTTGTGCTTTTAACCTCCTTCCAGTTAATGGTAGAAATGGGTATGAAAGCAATAATGGATCCTGGAAAGCTATACATTTTAGTAAAGTAGACAAAATTCTGAATTCAGCAAGGGGTCATTTGTGTAGATCCTTCAAGGTTTCTTTATAGAAACTAACAGTTAAATATAGGAAAAATTGAAAATTAGTTGAAAAAAACAGCCATTTGTGTCAACGTTTTCACCTGTAACTTCTTCTAATTATGACAGCTCTTTAAAAGCAGTATACCATTACATCCGCGGGACCTTACTGGTTGTGGGGATATATAGGACTTGTAGGTTCACCAAGAACCCGACGAACCAAGAGCCAAAAACTGAGCAGCGACTTGCAATGGTTTTTTATTATGTACCAGGTATATAGCAATTATTCTGGAAAAATGTACACATGGAAAAATCGGTATGAAAGACACCTATGTATTTCTGGAATGGGAACAAAATATAGAGTTTAGAAACAGTAGATATTTGCACATTTCCGAATTTGGGAATACTCATACTAGCATGAGAATTATCGGTCATTTTTCAAAATGACTTCTTTTTTACACATTGTCTTTCATTTGGAAGGCAGAAATGCATTGAAAGTCAATAGGTAATAACAGTTGCTTTACAAATCTGAATTACCCTAAGTCTCCCTATAAAAATAGTACCTCACTTGTGTGGGTAGGCATAGTGCCCACGACAGGAAACGGCTCAAAACGCAACGTGAACACACCACATTTTCACAATGAAAAATTACCCTTTTTTTGCAAAGTGTCTAGCTGTAGTTTGTGAACCTTAGCTCTGCCGGCACCTAGGGAAAACTAGCGAACATATACATTTTTGAAAACTAGACACCCTGGGGAATCCAGGATGGGGTGACTTGATTGGCTCTCACCAGGTTCTGTTCCCCAGAATCCCTTGCAAACCTAAAAAATTGTCAAAAAAACCACATTTTCCTCACATTTCTGTGGTGGAAAGTTCTGGATTCTGTGTGGATCCACAAATTTCCACCCACCCTGCGTTCCCCAAAGTCTTCCGAGAAAAATGGTACCTCACTTGCGTGGGTAGGCCTAGTGCCCGTGACATGAAATGGCACAAAACGCAACGTGGACACACCACAATTTCACAGTGAAAAATGACCCTTTTTTGGCAAAGTGCCTAGCTGTAGTTTTTGAACCCTAGCTCTGCCGGCACCTAGGGAAACCTAGCAAACCTATACATTTTTGAAAACTAGACACCCAGGGTAATCCAGGATGGGGTGACTTGACTGTCTCCCACCAGGTTCTGTTACCCAGAATCCCTTACAAACCTAAAAAATTGTCAAAAAACCCACATTTTCCTCACATTTCTGTGGTGGAAAGTTCTGGAATGTGCGTGGATCCACAAATTTCCACCCACCCCGTGTTCCCCAAAGTCTTCCTAGAAAAATGGTACCTCACTTGCGTGGGTAGGCCTAGTGCCCGCGACAGGAAATGGCGCAAAACGCAACGTGGACACATCACAATTTCACAGTGAAAAATGACACTTTTAAGTGCCTAGCTGTAGTTTTTGAACCCTAGCTCTGCCGGCACCTAGGGAAACCTAGCAAACCTATAAATTTTTTAAAGCTAGACACCCAGGGGAATCCAGGATGGGGTGACTTGACTGTCTCCCACCAGGTTCTGTTACCCAGAATCCCTTGCAAACCTAAAACATTATCAAAAAAACCACATTTTCCTCACGTTTCTGTGGTGGAAAGTTCTGGAATCTGCGTGGATCCACAAATTTCCACCAACCCCGCGTTCCCCAAAGTCTTCCAAGAAAAATGGTACTTCACTTGCGTGGGTAGGCCTAGTGTCCGCGACTTGAAACGGCGCAAAACGCAACGTGGACACACCACAATTTCACAGTGAAAAATGACCCTTTTTGGCAAAGTGCCTAGCTGTAGTTTTTGAACCCTAGCTCTGCCGGCACCTAGGAAAACCTAGCAAACCTATACATTTTGGAAAACTAGACACCCAGGGGAATCCAGGATGGGGTGACTTGTCTGGCTCTCACCAGGTTCTGTTACCCAGAATCCCTTGCAAACCTAAAAACTTGTCCAAAAACCACATTTTCCTCACATTTCTGTGGTGGAACGTTCTGGAATCTGCGTGGATCCACGAATTTCCACCCACCCCGCGTTCCCCAAAGTCTTCCGAGAAAAATGGTACCTCACTTGCGTGGGTAGGCCTAGTGCCCGCGACAGGAAACGACGCAAAACGCAATGTGGAGACACCACAATTTCACAGTCAAAAATGACCCTTTTTTGGCAAAGTACCTAGCTGTAGTTTTTGAACCCTAGCTCTGCCGGCACCTAGGAAAACATAGCAAACCTATACATTTTTGAAAACTAGACACCCAGGGGATTCCAGGATGGGGGTGACTTGTCTGGCTCTCACCAGGTTATGTTACCCAGAATCCCTTGCAAACCTAAAACATTGTAAAAAAAAACACATTTTCCTCACATTTCTGTGGTGGAAAGTTCTGGATTCTGCGTGGATCCACAAATTTCCACCCACCTCGCGTTCCCCAAAGTCTTCCGAGAAAAATGGTACCTCACTTGCGTGGGTAGGCCTAGTGCCCGTGACATGAAACGGAGCAAAACGCAACGTGGACACACCACAATTTCACAGTGAAAAATGACCCTTTTTTGGCAAAGTGCCTAGCTGTAGTTTTTGAACCCTAGCTCTGCCGGCACCTAGGGAAACCTAGCAAACCTATACATTTTTGAAAACTAGACACCCAGGGGAATCCAGGATGGGGTGACTTGACTGTCTCCCACCAGGTTCTGTTACCCAGAATCCCTTGCAAACCTAAAAAAGTGTCAATAAACCCACATTTTCCTCACATTTCTGTGGTGGAAAGTTCTGGAATCTGCGTGGATCTACAATTTTCCACCCACCCCGCGTTCCCCAAAGTCTTCCAAGAAAAATGGTACCTCACTTGTGTGGGTAGGCCTAGTGCCCGCGACATGAAACGGCGCAAAATGCAACGTGGACACACCACAATTTCACAGTGAAAAATGACCCTTTTTTGGCAAAGTGCCTATCTGTAGTTTTTGAACCCTAGCTCTGCCGGCACCTAGGGAAACCTAGCAAACCTATACATATTTGAAAACTAGACACCCAGGGGAATCCAGGATGGGGTAACTTGACTGTCTCCCACCAGGTTCTGTTACCCAGAATCCTTTGCAAACCTAAAAGATTGTCAAAAAAAACACATTTCCCTCACATTTCTGTGGTGGAATGTTCTGGAATCTGCGTGGATCCACAAATTTCCACCCACCCCGCGTTCCCCAAAGTCTTCCGAGAAAAATGGTACCTCACTTGCGTGGGTAGGCCTAGTGCCCGCAACAGGAAACGGCGCAAAACGCAACTTGGACACACCACAATTTCACAGTGAAAAAGGACCCTTTTTTGGCAAAGTGCCTAGCTGTAGTTTTTGAACCCTAGCTCTGCCGGCACCTAGGGAAACCTAGCAAACCTATACATTTTGGAAAACTAGACACCCAGGGGAATCCAGGATGGGGTGACTTGTCTGGCTCTCACCAGGTTCTGTTACCCAGAATCCCTTGCAAAGCTAAACAATTGTCAAAAAAACACATTTTCCTCACATTTCTGTGGTGGAAAGTTCTGGAATCTGCGTGGATCCACAAATTTCCACCCACCCCGCGTTCCCCAAATCTTCCGAGAAAAATGGTACCTCACTTGCGTGGGTAGGCCTAGTGCCCGCGACAGGAAACGGCGCAAAACGCAACGTGGAGACACCACAATTTCACAGTGAAAAATTACCCTTTTTTGGCAAAGTACCTAGCTGTAGTTTTTGAACCCTAGCTCTGCCTGCAACTTGGGAAACCTAGCAAACCTATACATTTTTGAAAACTAGACACACAGGGGATTCCAGGATGGGGTGACTTGTCTGGCTCTCACCAGGTTCTGTTACCTTGAATCCCTTGCAAACCTAAAACATTGTCAAAAAAACACTTTTTCCTCACATTTCTGTGGTGGAAAGTTCTGGAATCTGCGTGGATCTACAATTTTCCACCCACTTCGCGTTCCCCAAAGTCTTCCAAGAAAAATGGTACCTCACTTGCGTGGGTAGGCCTAGTGCCCGCGACATGAAACGGCGCAAAATGCAATGTGGACACACCACAATTTCACAGTGAAAAATGACCCTTTTTTGCCAAATGCCTATCTGTAGTTTTTGAACCCTAGCTCTGCCGGCACCTAGGGAAACCTAGCAAACCTATACATATTTGAAAACTAGACACCCAGGGGAATCCAGGATGGGGTAACTTGACTGTCTCCCACCAGGTTCTGTTACCCAGAATCCCTTGCAAACCTAAACAATTGTCAAAAAAAACACATTTTCCTCACATTTCTGTGGTGGAAAGTTCTGGAATCTGCGTGGATTCACAACTTTCCACCTGACCCACGTTCCCCAAAGTCTTCCGAGAAAATGGTACCTCACTTGCGTGGGTAGGCCTAGTGCCCGCGACAGGAAACGGCGCAAAACGCAACGTGGAGACACCACAATTTCACAGAGAAAAATGACCCTTTTTTGGCAAAGTACCTAGCTGTAGTTTTTGAACCCTAGCTCTGCCTGCAACTAGGGAAACCTAGCAAACCTATACATTTTTGAAAACTAGACACCCAGGGGAATCCAGGATGGGGTGACTTGTCTGGCTCTCACCAGGTTCTGTTACCCAGAATCCTTTGCAAACCTAACAAATTGTCAAAAAAACACATTTCCCTCACATTTCTGTGGTGGAATGTTCTGGAATCTGCGTGGATCCACACATTTCCACCCACCCCACGTTCCCCAACGTCTTCCGAGAAAAATGGTACCTCACTTGCGTGGGTAGGCCTAGTGCCCGCAACAGGAAACGGCGCAAAACGCAACTTGGACACACCACAATTTCACAGTGAAAAAGGACACTTTTTTGGCAAAGTGCCTAGCTGTAGTTTTTGAACCCTAGCTCTGCCGGCACCTAGGGAAACCTAGCAAACCTATACATTTTGGAAAACTAGACACCCAGGGGATTCCAGGATGGGGTGACTTGTCTGGCTCTCACCAGGTTCTGTTACCCAGAATCCCTTGCAAACCTAAAACATTGTCAAAAAAACCACATTTTCCTCACATTTCTGTGGTGGAAAGTTCTGGATTCTGCGTGGATCCACAAATTTCCACACACCTCGTGTTCCCCATAGTCTTCCGAGAAAAATGGTACCTCACTTGCGTGGGTAGGCCTAGTGCCCGTGACATGAAACGGCGCAAAACGCAACGTGGACACACCACAATTTCACAGTGAAAAATGACCCTTTTTTGGCAAAGTGCCTAGCTGTAGTTTTTGAACCCTAGCTCTGCCGGCACCTAGGGAAACCTAGCAAACCTATACATTTTTGAAAACTAGACTCCAAGGGGAATCCAGGATGGGGTGACTTGACTGTCTCCCACCAGGTTCTGTTACCCAGAATCCCTTGCAAACGTAAAAAGTGTCAATAAACCCACATTTTCCTCACATTTCTGTGGTGGAAAGTTCTGGAATCTGCGTGGATCTACAATTTTCCACCCACCTCGCGTTCCCCAAAGTCTTCCAAGAAAAATGGTACCTCACTTGCGTGGGTAGGCCTAGTGCCCGCGACATGAAACGGCGCAAAATGCAACGTGGACACACCACAATTTCACAGTGAAAAATGACCCTTTTTTGGCAAAGTGCCTATCTGTAGTTTTTGAACCCTAGCTCTGCCGGCACCTAGGGAAACCTAGCAAACCTATACATATTTGAAAACTAGACACCCAGGGGAATCCAGGATGGGGTAACTTGACTGTCTCCCACCAGGTTCTGTTACCCAGAATCCCTTGCAAACCTAAACAATTGTGCAAAAAAAACATTTTCCTCACATTTCTGTGGTGGAGAGTTCTGGAATCTGCGTGGATTCACAACTTTCCACCCGACCCGCGTTCCCCAAAGTCTTCTGAGAAAAATGGTACCTCACTTGCGTGGGTAGGCCTAGTGCCCGCGACAGGAAACGGCGCAAAACGCAACGTGGAGACACCACAATTTCACAGTGAAAAAGGACCCTTTTTGGCAAAGTACCTAGCTGTAGTTTTTGAACCCTAGCTCTGCCTGCAACTAGGGAAACCTAGCAAACCTATACATTTTTGAAAACTAGACACCCAGGGGAATCCAGGATGGGGTGACTTGTCTGGCTCTCACCAGGTTCTGTTACCCAGAATCCCTTGCAAACCTAAACAATTGTCAAATAAAACACATTTTCCTCACATTTCTGTGGTGGAAAGTTCTGGAATCTGCGTGGATCCACAAATTTCCACCCACCCCGCGTTCCCCAAAGTCTTCCGAGAAAAATGGTACCTCACTTGCGTGGGTAGGCCTAGTGCCCGCGACAGGAAACGGCGCAAAACGCAACGTGGAGACACCACAATTTCACAGTGAAAAATTACCCTTTTTTGGCAAAGTACCTAGCTGTAGTTTTTGAACCCTAGCTCTGCCGGCACCTAGGGAAACCTAGCAAACCTATACATTTTTGAAAACTATACACCCAGGGGAATCAAGGATGGGGTGACTTGTCTGGCTCTCACCAGCTTCTGTTACCCAGAATCCCTTGCAAACCTAAATAATTGTCAAAAAACCACATTTTCCTCACATTTCTGTGGTGGAAAGTTCTGAAATCTGCGTGGATCCACAAATTTTCTCCCATCCAGCGTTGCCCCAGGTCTCCCGATAAAAATGGCACCTCACTTGCGTGGGTGGGTCAAGGACCCGCGAGAGGAAACGGCACAAAACCTATTGAGGCGACATCAAAATTACCTATCACAAACCAACCTGGTTTTGCAAGGGGGTCCCATGAGTTTTAGGCCCTGGGCTCGGCGGCCATCTAGGGAAACCTACCAAACCCACACATTTCTGGAAACTAGACACCCGGGGAGTCCAGCGAGGTATGGCTTGCGTGGGTCCCCCAACATTCTCCTACCCAGAATCCCCTGCAAACCTCAAATTTTGCTGAAACAATCACTTTTTTCTCAAATTTCTTTATGGGAAAGTTCTGGAATCTGCGTGGATCCACAAATTTCCTCCCACCCAGCGTTCCCCCAGGTCTCCCGATAATAATGGTACCTCACTTGCGTGGGTGGGTCAAGGACCCGCGACAGGCAAGGGCCCAAAACCTAATGAGGCGACATTAAAATTACCTATCACAAACCAACCTGGTTTTGCAAGAGGGGTCCCATGAGTTTTTGGCCCTGGGCTCGGCGGCCATCTAGGAAACCTACCAAACCCACACATTTCTGGAAACTAGACGCTCGGGGAGTCCAGCGAGGTATGGCTTGCGTGGGTCTCCCAACATTCTCCTACCCAGAATCCCCTGCAAACCTCAAATTTTGCTGAAAAAATCACTTTTTCTCAAATTTCTGTGTGGGAAAGTTCTGGAATCTGCGTGGCTCCACAAATTTCCTCCCACCCAGCGTTACCCCAGGTCTCCCGATAAAAATGGTACCTCACTTGCGTGGGTGGGTCAAGGAACCGCGACAGGCAAGGGCCCAAAACCTATTGAGGCGACATCAAAATTACCTATCACAAACCAACCTGGTTTTGCAAGGGGGTCCCATGAGGTTTTGGCCCTGGGCTCGGCGGCCACTTAGGAATCCTACCAAACCCACACATTTCTGGAAACTAGACACCCGGGGAGTCCAGCGAGGTATGGCTTGCCAGGGTCCCCCAACATTCTCCTACCCAGAATCCCCTGGAAACCTCAAATTTCGCTGAAAAAATCACTTTTTCTCAAATTTCTGTGTGGGAAAGTTCTGGAATCTGCGTGGATCCACAAATTTCCTCCCACCCAGCGTTCCCCCAGGTCTCCGATAAAAATGGTACCTCACTTGTGTGGGTAGGCATAGTGGCTGCAACAGGAAATGGCCCAAATCGTACTGTGGAGACTTCAAAATTACCTATAAGAAAACTACCTGGTTTTGGGGGGCACCTGAGATTTTGGCCCTGGGTTCGGCGGCCATCTTGGGAAAGTACCAAACCCAAACATTTCTGAAAAATAGACACCCGGGGAGTCCAATGAGGTATGGCTTGCGTGGATCCTCCAACGTTTTCCTACCCAGAATGCCAGGCAAACCAAATTTAGCTGAAAAAACACATTTTCCATATTTTTTGTGTGGAATCACCGTGCCGGCACAAATGTCCTACCCCAAGCGTTCCCTGAGTCTCCCGAGTAAAATGATACCTCACTTGTGTGGGTGGGGCAAGGGCCTGTGACTGGTAAGAGCCCAAAACATAGGGAATAAGGGTATAGCACCGAGAACTCTAAGCGCTACATTTTTTTAAAAATACGTTTTTAACCAATTCTGCATTGGACAGCCACACAAGTGAGGTATCATTTTACTCGGGACACTAAGGAGAACGCTGTGGGGTAGGAAATTTGTGCCGGCACGGTGATTCCATACAAAAATATGTGGAAAATGTGGTTTTTTCAGCTAAATTTGAGGTTTGCCTGGCATTCTGGGTAGGAAAACGTTGGGGGATCCACGCAAGCCATACCTCATTGGACTCCTCCGGGGGTCTAGTTTTCAGAAATGTTTGGGTTTGGTACTTTCCCAAGATGGCCGCCGAGCCCGGGGCCAAAATCTCAGGTGCCCCCCCCCAAAACCAGGTAGTTTTCTTATAGGTAATTTTGAAGTCTCCACAGTACGATTTGGGCCATTTCCTGTTGCAGCCACTATGCCTACCCACACAAGTGAGGTACCATTTTTATCAGGAGACCTGGGGGAACGCTTGGTGGGAGGAAATTTGTGGATCCACGCAGATTCCAGAACTTTCCCACACAGAAATTTGAGAAAAAGTGATTTTTTTCAGCGAAATCTGAGGTTTGCAGGGGATTCTGGGTAGAAGAATGTTGGGGGACCCACGCAAGCCATACCTCGCTGGACTCCCCGGGTGTCTAGTTTCCAGAAATGTGTGGGTTTGGTTGGTTTCCCTAGAAGGCCGCCGAGCCCAGGGCCAAAAACTCATGGGACGCCCCTTGCAAAGCCAGGTTGGTTTGTGATAGGTAATTTTGATGTCGCCTCAATAGGTTTTGGGCCCTTGCCTGTCGCGGGTCCTTGACCCACCCACGTGAGTGAGGTACCATTTTTATCGGGAGACCTGGGGGAACGCTGGGTGGGAGGAAATTTGTGGATCCACGCAGTTTCCAGAACTTTTCCACACAGAAAGTTGAGAAAAAGTGATTTTTTCAGCAAAATTAGAGGTTTGCAGGGGATTCTGGGTAGGAGAATGTTGGGGGACCCACGCAAGCCATACCTCGCTGGATTCCCCGGGTGTCTAGTTTCCAGAAATGTGTGGGTTTGGTAGGTTTCCCTAGATGGCCGCCGAGCCCAGGGCCAAAACTGATGGAACCCCCTTGCAAAACCAGGTTGGTTTGTGATAGGTAATTTTGATGTCGCCTCAATAGGTTTTGGGCCCTTGCCTGTTGCAGGTACTTGGGCCTCCCACACGAGTGAGGCACCATTTTTATCGGGAGACCCGGGGAACACTGGGTGGTAGGAAATTTGTGTCAGCCCGGTGATGCCACAACTTTCCCACACGAAAATGTGTGGAAAAAGTGATTTTTTCAGCTAAATTTGAGGTTTGCAGGGGATTCTGGGTAAGAAAACGTTGGGGGATCCATGCAAGCCACACCCCCCTGAAATCCCCCGGGTGTCTAGTTTTCAGAAATGTGTGGGTTTGGTAGGTTTCCCTAGCTGGCCGCCGAGCACGGGGCCAAAAACCCAGGTGACCCCCTTGCAAAACCAGGTTGTTTTGTGATAGGCAAATTTGTTGTCGCCTCACTACGTTTTGGACCCTTGCCTGTCGCGGGTACTTGGGCCTCCCACGCGAGTGAGGTACCATTTCTTTTGGGATACTTGGAGAAAGGCGGGGGTAGGAAATTTGTTGTTTCTTTCTGCAGCGTGAACATTTTGGCACAATAATGCAAGGAAAATGTGACAGACATTTTGAGGTTTGCAGCACATTGTGGGTAAGATAACGTGTTGGTATCCACAAAAGAGACATCACCATGTACTCCCATGGGTGTTTAGTTTATGACAATATCTACAGTTGCTAGGTTATTCTTAGATGGAATGTACACCTTGGCAGAGAGACTAAAAAGACAAAGATTACTGCACAGCCATCTACACATAAGACCATTCACACCACCAGGCACGAAACCAACACATTATAACACTCACAAAAAGGGACAAGGTACACCCTGCTTGAGAAAGACAGAAAAGACAAATATTTATGCAAAACCACCTATTCTTCAAGCGCACAGACATACTGGTTGGATTTGGCACGAGGGTGAGTGATGGTTCAGTATATACAGTTGTATTAACCAGAGATTTCACAAAAATGAAATGCACTGTTAATAATTGAAAGGACGAGAAACTGAACCATTGACTCACAGCTCGTGAGCTGTAAAGCCACGACAAGGCACCAACCGCTTTACAGGCCATTCATACACCTTTCATACGTGTGACACATACAAAACCATTACCACCGCCAGCCACGGGCCCAGCACATTACAACACTTACACCAGCAGACAGCGCCATTCAAGGGCCCATCACTTTCACATGCCCACATTCATGACACAGCAACCACACCAGCTCACGGATTGCGTGGAGTGGCGTTTAGCTAGCAGTGTGTGTAGTGACCAGCAGCAAGTCACTACTCACACACCGCCAGCCAAGCGCCCGTCCACGCACACCGCCAGCCAAGCACCCGTCCAAGCACACCGCCAGCCAAGCGCCAGTCCACGCACACCGCCAGCCAAGCGCCAATCCACGCACACTGCCAGCCAAGCGCCAATCCACGCACACCGCCAGCCAAGCGCCAGTCCACGCACACTGCCAGCCAAGCGCCAATCCACGCACGCCAGCCATGCGCCAATCCACGCACACCGCGTTCCCCAAAGTCTTCCGAGAAAAATGGTACCTCACTTGCGTGGGTAGGCCTAGTGCCCGCAACAGGAAACGACGCAAAACGCAACGTGGAGACACTACAATTTCACAGTGAAAAATTACCCTTTTTTGGCAAAGTACCTAGCTGTAGTTTTTGAACCCTAGCTCTGCCTGCAACTAGGGAAACCTAGCAAACCTATACATTTTTGAAAACTAGACACCCAGGGGATTCCAGGATGGGGTGACTTGTCTGGCTCTCACCAGGTTCTGTTACCCAGAATCCCTTGCAAACCTAAAACATTGTCAAAAAAAACACATTTTCCTCACATTTCTGTGGTGGAAAGTTCTGGATTATGCGTGGATCCACAAATTTCCACCCACCTCGCGTTCCCCATAGTCTTCCGAGAAAAATGGTACCTCACTTGCGTGGGTAGGCCTAGTGCCCGTGACATGAAACGGCGTAAAACGCAACGTGGACACACCACAATTTCACAGTGAAAAATGACCCTTTTTTGGCAAAGTGCCTAGCTGTAGTTTTTGAACCCTAGCTCTGCCGGCACCTAGGGAAACCTAGCAAACCTATACATTTTTAAAACTAGACACCCAGGGGAATCCAGGATGGGGTGACTTGACTGTCTCCCACCAGGTTCTGTTACCCAGAATCCCTTGCAAACCTAAAAAGTGTCAATAAACCCACATTTTCCTCACATTTCTGTGGTGGAAAGTTCTGGAATCTGCGTGGATCTACAATTTTCCACCCACCCCGCGTTCCCCAAAGTCTTCCGAGAAAAATGGTGCCTCACTTGCGTGGGTAGGCCTAGTGCCCGCGACAGGAAACGGCGCAAAACGCAACGTGGAGACACCACAATTTCACAGTGAAAAATTACCCTTTTTTGGCAAAGTACCTAGCTGTAGTTTTTGAACCCTAGCTCTGCCTGCAACTTGGGAAACCTAGCAAACCTATACATTTTTGAAAACTAGACACACAGGGGATTCCAGGATGGGGTGACTTGTCTGGCTCTCACCAGGTTCTGTTACCTTGAATCCCTTGCAAACCTAAAACATTGTCAAAAAAAACACTTTTTCCTCACATTTCTGTGGTGGAAAGTTCTGGAATCTGCGTGGATCTACAATTTTCCACCCACTTCGCGTTCCCCAAAGTCTTCCAAGAAAAATGGTACCTCACTTGCGTGGGTAGGCCTAGTGCCCGCGACATGAAACGGCGCAAAATGCAATGTGGACACACCACAATTTCACAGTGAAAAATGACCCTTTTTTGCCAAATGCCTATCTGTAGTTTTTGAACCCTAGCTCTGCCGGCACCTAGGGAAACCTAGCAAACCTATACATATTTGAAAACTAGACACCCAGGGGAATCCAGGATGGGGTAACTTGACTGTCTCCCACCAGGTTCTGTTACCCAGAATCCCTTGCAAACCTAAACAATTGTCAAAAAAAACCACATTTTCCTCACATTTCTGTGGTGGAAAGTTCTAGAATCTGCGTGGATTCACAACTTTCCACCTGACCCACGTTCCCCAAAGTCTTCCGAGAAAATGGTACCTCACTTGCGTGGGTAGGCCTAGTGCCCGCGACAGGAAACGGCGCAAAACGCAACGTGGAGACACCACAATTTCACAGAGAAAAATGACCCTTTTTTGGCAAAGTACCTAGCTGTAGTTTTTGAACCCTAGCTCTGCCTGCAACTAGGGAAACCTAGCAAACCTATACATTTTTGAAAACTAGACACCCAGGGGAATCCAGGATGGGGTGACTTGTCTGGCTCTCACCAGGTTCTGTTACCCAGAATCCTTTGCAAACCTAACAAATTGTCAAAAAAAACACATTTCCCTCACATTTCTGTGGTGGAATGTTCTGGAATCTGCGTGGATCCACACATTTCCACCCACCCCACGTTCCCCAACGTCTTCCGAGAAAAATGGTACCTCACTTGCGTGGGTAGGCCTAGTGCCCGCAACAGGAAACGGCGCAAAACGCAACTTGGACACACCACAATTTCACAGTGAAAAAGGACACTTTTTTGGCAAAGTGCCTAGCTGTAGTTTTTGAACCCTAGCTCTGCCGGCACCTAGGGAAACCTAGCAAACCTATACATTTTGGAAAACTAGACACCCAGGGGATTCCAGGATGGGGTGACTTGTCTGGCTCTCACCAGGTTCTGTTACCCAGAATCCCTTGCAAACCTAAAACATTGTCAAAAAAACCACATTTTCCTCACATTTCTGTGGTGGAAAGTTCTGGATTCTGCGTGGATCCACAAATTTCCACGCACCTCGTGTTCCCCATAGTCTTCCGAGAAAAATGGTACCTCACTTGCGTGGGTAGGCCTAGTGCCCGTGACATGAAACGGCGCAAAACGCAACGTGGACACACCACAATTTCACAGTGAAAAATGACCCTTTTTTGGCAAAGTGCCTAGCTGTAGTTTTTGAACCCTAGCTCTGCCGGCACCTAGGGAAACCTAGCAAACCTATACATTTTTGAAAACTAGACTCCAAGGGGAATCCAGGATGGGGTGACTTGACTGTCTCCCACCAGGTTCTGTTACCCAGAATCCCTTGCAAACGTAAAAAAGTGTCAATAAACCCACATTTTCCTCACATTTCTGTGGTGGAAAGTTCTGGAATCTGCGTGGATCTACAATTTTCCACCCACCTCGCGTTCCCCAAAGTCTTCCAAGAAAAATGGTACCTCACTTGCGTGGGTAGGCCTAGTGCCCGCGACATGAAACGGCGCAAAATGCAACGTGGACACACCACAATTTCACAGTGAAAAATGACCCTTTTTTGGCAAAGTGCCTATCTGTAGTTTTTGAACCCTAGCTCTGCCGGCACCTAGGGAAACCTAGCAAACCTATACATATTTGAAAACTAGACACCCAGGGGAATCCAGGATGGGGTAACTTGACTGTCTCCCACCAGGTTCTGTTACCCAGAATCCCTTGCAAACCTAAACAATTGTGCAAAAAAACATTTTCCTCACATTTCTGTGGTGGAGAGTTCTGGAATCTGCGTGGATTCACAACTTTCCACCCGACCCGCGTTCCCCAAAGTCTTCTGAGAAAAATGGTACCTCACTTGCGTGGGTAGGCCTAGTGCCCGCGACAGGAAACGGCGCAAAACGCAACGTGGAGACACCACAATTTCACAGTGAAAAAGGACCCTTTTTTGGCAAAGTACCTAGCTGTAGTTTTTGAACCCTAGCTCTGCCTGCAACTAGGGAAACCTAGCAAACCTATACATTTTTGAAAACTAGACACCCAGGGGAATCCAGGATGGGGTGACTTGTCTGGCTCTCACCAGGTTCTGTTACCCAGAATCCCTTGCAAACCTAAACAATTGTCAAATAAAACACATTTTCCTCACATTTCTGTGGTGGAAAGTTCTGGAATCTGCGTGGATCCACAAATTTCCACCCACCCCGCGTTCCCCAAAGTCTTCCGAGAAAAATGGTACCTCACTTGCGTGGGTAGGCCTAGTGCCCGCGACAGGAAACGGCGCAAAACGCAACGTGGAGACACCACAATTTCACAGTGAAAAATTACCCTTTTTTGGCAAAGTACCTAGCTGTAGTTTTTGAACCCTAGCTCTGCCGGCACCTAGGGAAACCTAGCAAACCTATACATTTTTGAAAACTATACACCCAGGGGAATCAAGGATGGGGTGACTTGTCTGGCTCTCACCAGCTTCTGTTACCCAGAATCCCTTGCAAACCTAAATAATTGTCAAAAAACCACATTTTCCTCACATTTCTGTGGTGGAAAGTTCTGAAATCTGCGTGGATCCACAAATTTTCTCCCATCCAGCGTTGCCCCAGGTCTCCCGATAAAAATGGCACCTCACTTGCGTGGGTGGGTCAAGGACCCGCGAGAGGAAACGGCACAAAACCTATTGAGGCGACATCAAAATTACCTATCACAAACCAACCTGGTTTTGCAAGGGGGTCCCATGAGTTTTAGGCCCTGGGCTCGGCGGCCATCTAGGGAAACCTACCAAACCCACACATTTCTGGAAACTAGACACCCGGGGAGTCCAGCGAGGTATGGCTTGCGTGGGTCCCCCAACATTCTCCTACCCAGAATCCCCTGCAAACCTCAAATTTTGCTGAAACAATCACTTTTTCTCAAATTTCTTTATGGGAAAGTTCTGGAATCTGCGTGGATCCACAAATTTCCTCCCACCCAGCGTTCCCCCAGGTCTCCCGATAATAATGGTACCTCACTTGCGTGGGTGGGTCAAGGACCCGCGACAGGCAAGGGCCCAAAACCTAATGAGGCGACATTAAAATTACCTATCACAAACCAACCTGGTTTTGCAAGAGGGGTCCCATGAGTTTTTGGCCCTGGGCTCGGCGGCCATCTAGGGAAACCTACCAAACCCACACATTTCTGGAAACTAGACGCTCGGGGAGTCCAGCGAGGTATGGCTTGCGTGGGTCTCCCAACATTCTCCTACCCAGAATCCCCTGCAAACCTCAAATTTTGCTGAAAAAATCACTTTTTTCTCAAATTTCTGTGTGGGAAAGTTCTGGAATCTGCGTGGCTCCACAAATTTCCTCCCACCCAGCGTTACCCCAGGTCTCCCGATAAAAATGGTACCTCACTTGCGTGGGTGGGTCAAGGAACCGCGACAGGCAAGGGCCCAAAACCTATTGAGGCGACATCAAAATTACCTATCACAAACCAACCTGGTTTTGCAAGGGGGTCCCATGAGGTTTTGGCCCTGGGCTCGGCGGCCACTTAGGAATCCTACCAAACCCACACATTTCTGGAAACTAGACACCCGGGGAGTCCAGCGAGGTATGGCTTGCCAGGGTCCCCCAACATTCTCCTACCCAGAATCCCCTGGAAACCTCAAATTTCGCTGAAAAAATCACTTTTTCTCAAATTTCTGTGTGGGAAAGTTCTGGAATCTGCGTGGATCCACAAATTTCCTCCCACCCAGCGTTCCCCCAGGTCTCCGATAAAAATGGTACCTCACTTGTGTGGGTAGGCATAGTGGCTGCAACAGGAAATGGCCCAAATCGTACTGTGGAGACTTCAAAATTACCTATAAGAAAACTACCTGGTTTTGGGGGGGGGCACCTGAGATTTTGGCCCTGGGTTCGGCGGCCATCTTGGGAAAGTACCAAACCCAAACATTTCTGAAAAATAGACACCCGGGGGAGTCCAATGAGGTATGGCTTGCGTGGATCCCCCAACGTTTTCCTACCCAGAATGCCAGGCAAACCAAATTTAGCTGAAAAAAACACATTTTCCATATTTTTTGTGTGGAATCACCGTGCCGGCACAAATGTCCTACCCCACAGCGTTCCCCTGAGTCTCCCGAGTAAAATGATACCTCACTTGTGTGGGTGGGGCAAGGGCCTGTGACTGGTAAGAGCCCAAAACATAGGGAATAAGGGTATAGCACCGAGAACTCTAAGCGCTACATTTTTTTAAAAATACGTTTTTAACCAATTCTGCATTGGACAGCCACACAAGTGAGGTATCATTTTACTCGGGACACTAAGGAGAACGCTGTGGGGTAGGAAATTTGTGCCGGCACGGTGATTCCATACAAAAATATGTGGAAAATGTGGTTTTTTCAGCTAAATTTGAGGTTTGCCTGGCATTCTGGGTAGGAAAACGTTGGGGGATCCACGCAAGCCATACCTCATTGGACTCCTCCGGGTGTCTAGTTTTCAGAAATGTTTGGGTTTGGTACTTTCCCAAGATGGCCGCCGAGCCCGGGGCCAAAATCTCAGGTGCCCCCCCAAAACCAGGTAGTTTTCTTATAGGTAATTTTGAAGTCTCCACAGTACGATTTGGGCCATTTCCTGTTGCAGCCACTATGCCTACCCACACAAGTGAGGTACCATTTTTATCAGGAGACCTGGGGGAACGCTTGGTGGGAGGAAATTTGTGGATCCACGCAGATTCCAGAACTTTCCCACACAGAAATTTGAGAAAAAGTGATTTTTTTCAGCGAAATCTGAGGTTTGCAGGGGATTCTGGGTAGAAGAATGTTGGGGGACCCACGCAAGCCATACCTCGCTGGACTCCCCGGGTGTCTAGTTTCCAGAAATGTGTGGGTTTGGTTGGTTTCCCTAGAAGGCCGCCGAGCCCAGGGCCAAAAACTCATGGGACGCCCCTTGCAAAGCCAGGTTGGTTTGTGATAGGTAATTTTGATGTCGCCTCAATAGGTTTTGGGCCCTTGCCTGTCGCGGGTCCTTGACCCACCCACGTGAGTGAGGTACCATTTTTATCGGGAGACCTGGGGGAACGCTGGGTGGGAGGAAATTTGTGGATCCACGCAGTTTCCAGAACTTTTCCACACAGAAAGTTGAGAAAAAAGTGATTTTTTCAGCAAAATTAGAGGTTTGCAGGGGATTCTGGGTAGGAGAATGTTGGGGGACCCACGCAAGCCATACCTCGCTGTATTCCCCCGGGTGTCTAGTTTCCAGAAATGTGTGGGTTTGGTAGGTTTCCCTAGATGGCCGCCGAGCCCAGGGCCAAAAACTGATGGAACCCCCTTGCAAAACCAGGTTGGTTTGTGATAGGTAATTTTGATGTCGCCTCAATAGGTTTTGGGCCCTTGCCTGTTGCAGGTACTTGGGCCTCCCACACGAGTGAGGCACCATTTTTATCGGGAGACCCGGGGGAACACTGGGTGGTAGGAAATTTGTGTCAGCCCGGTGATGCCACAACTTTCCCACACGAAAATGTGTGGAAAAAGTGATTTTTTCAGCTAAATTTGAGGTTTGCAGGGGATTCTGGGTAAGAAAACGTTGGGGGATCCATGCAAGCCACACCCCCTGAAATCCCCGGGTGTCTAGTTTTCAGAAATGTGTGGGTTTGGTAGGTTTCCCTAGCTGGCCGCCGAGCACGGGGCCAAAACCCAGGTGACCCCCTTGCAAAACCAGGTTGTTTTGTGATAGGCAAATTTGTTGTCGCCTCACTACGTTTTGGACCCTTGCCTGTCGCGGGTACTTGGGCCTCCCACGCGAGTGAGGTACCATTTCTTTTGGGATACTTGGAGAAAGGCGGGGGTAGGAAATTTGTTGTTTCTTTCTGCAGCGTGAACATTTTGGCACAATAATGCAAGGAAAATGTGACAGACATTTTGAGGTTTGCAGCACATTGTGGGTAAGATAACGTGTTGGTATCCACAAAAGAGACATCACCATGTACTCCCATGGGTGTTTAGTTTATGACAATATCTACAGTTGCTAGGTTATTCTTAGATGGAATGTACACCTTGGCAGAGAGACTAAAAAGACAAAGATTACTGCACAGCCATCTACACATAAGACCATTCACACCACCAGGCACGAAACCAACACATTATAACACTCACAAAAAGGGACAAGGTACACCCTGCTTGAGAAAGACAGAAAAGACAAATATTTATGCAAAACCACCTATTCTTCAAGCGCACAGACATACTGGTTGGATTTGGCACGAGGGTGAGTGATGGTTCAGTATATACAGTTGTATTAACCAGAGATTTCACAAAAATGAAATGCACTGTTAATAATTGAAAGGACGAGAAACTGAACCATTGACTCACAGCTCGTGAGCTGTAAAGCCACGACAAGGCACCAACAGCTTTACAGGCCATTCATACACCTTTCATACGTGTGACACATACAAAACCATTACCACCGCCAGCCGCGGGCCCAGCACATTACAACACTTACACCAGCAGACAGCGCCATTCAAGGGCCCATCACTTTCACATGCCCACATTCATGACACAGCAACCACACCAGCTCACGGATTGCGTGGAGTGGCGTTTAGCTAGCAGTGTGTGTAGTGACCAGCAGCAAGTCACTACTCACACACCGCCAGCCAAGCGCCCGTCCACGCACACCGCCAGCCAAGCACCCGTCCAAGCACACCGCCAGCCAAGCGCCAGTCCACGCACACCGCCAGCCAAGCGCCAATCCACGCACACTGCCAGCCAAGCGCCAATCCACGCACACCGCCAGCCAAGCGCCAGTCCACGCACACTGCCAGCCAAGCGCCAATCCACGCACGCCAGCCATGCGCCAATCCACGCACACCGCGTTCCCCAAAGTCTTCCGAGAAAAATGGTACCTCACTTGCGTGGGTAGGCCTAGTGCCCGCAACAGGAAACGACGCAAAACGCAACGTGGAGACACTACAATTTCACAGTGAAAAATTACCCTTTTTTGGCAAAGTACCTAGCTGTAGTTTTTGAACCCTAGCTCTGCCTGCAACTAGGGAAACCTAGCAAACCTATACGATTTTGAAAACTAGACACCCAGGGGATTCCAGGATGGGGTGACTTGTCTGGCTCTCACCAGGTTCTGTTACCCAGAATCCCTTGCAAACCTAAAACATTGTCAAAAAAACCACATTTTCCTCACATTTCTGTGGTGGAAAGTTCTGGATTATGCGTGGATCCACAAATTTCCACCCACCTCGCGTTCCCCATAGTCTTCCGAGAAAAATGGTACCTCACTTGCGTGGGTAGGCCTAGTGCCCGTGACATGAAACGGCGCAAAACGCAACGTGGACACACCACAATTTCACAGTGAAAAATGACCCTTTTTTGGCAAAGTGCCTAGCTGTAGTTTTTGAACCCTAGCTCTGCCGGCACCTAGGGAAACCTAGCAAACCTATACATTTTTTAAAACTAGACACCCAGGGGAATCCAGGATGGGGTGACTTGACTGTCTCCCACCAGGTTCTGTTACCCAGAATCCCTTGCAAACCTAAAAAGTGTCAATAAACCCACATTTTCCTCACATTTCTGTGGTGGAAAGTTCTGGAATCTGCGTGGTTCTACAATTTTCCACCCACCCCGCGTTCCCCAAAGTCTTCCGAGAAAAATGGTGCCTCACTTGCGTGGGTAGGCCTAGTGCCCGCGACAGGAAACGGCGCAAAACGCAACGTGGAGACACCACAATTTCACAGTGAAAAATTACCCTTTTTTGGCAAAGTACCTAGCTGTAGTTTTTGAACCCTAGCTCTGCCTGCAACTTGGGAAACCTAGCAAACCTATACATTTTTGAAAACTAGACACACAGGGGATTCCAGGATGGGGTGACTTGTCTGGCTCTCACCAGGTTCTGTTACCTTGAATCCCTTGCAAACCTAAAACATTGTCAAAAAAACACTTTTTCCTCACATTTCTGTGGTGGAAAGTTCTGGAATCTGCGTGGATCTACAATTTTCCACCCACTTCGCGTTCCCCAAAGTCTTCCAAGAAAAATGGTACCTCACTTGCGTGGGTAGGCCTAGTGCCCGCGACATGAAACGGCGCAAAATGCAATGTGGACACACCACAATTTCACAGTGAAAAATGACCCTTTTTTGCCAAATGCCTATCTGTAGTTTTTGAACCCTAGCTCTGCCGGCACCTAGGGAAACCGAGCAAACCTATACATATTTGAAAACTATACACCCAGGGGAATCCAGGATGGGGTAACTTGACTGTCTCCCACCAGGTTCTGTTACCCAGAATCCCTTGCAAACCTAAACAATTGTCAAAAAAAACCACATTTTCCTCACATTTCTGTGGTGGAAAGTTCTGGAATCTGCGTGGATTCACAACTTTCCACCTGACCCACGTTCCCCAAAGTCTTCCGAGAAAATGGTACCTCACTTGCGTGGGTAGGCCTAGTGCCCGCGACAGGAAACGGCGCAAAACGCAACGTGGAGACACCACAATTTCACAGAGAAAAATGACCCTTTTTTGGCAAAGTACCTAGCTGTAGTTTTTGAACCCTAGCTCTGCCTGCAACTAGGGAAACCTAGCAAACCTATACATTTTTGAAAACTAGACACCCAGGGGAATCCAGGATGGGGTGACTTGTCTGGCTCTCACCAGGTTCTGTTACCCAGAATCCTTTGCAAACCTAACAAATTGTCAAAAAAAACACATTTCCCTCACAATTCTGTGGTGGAATGTTCTGGAATCTGCGTGGATCCACACATTTCCACCCACCCCACGTTCCCCAACGTCTTCCGAGAAAAATGGTACCTCACTTGCGTGGGTAGGCCTAGTGCCCGCAACAGGAAACGGCGCAAAACGCAACTTGGACACACCACAATTTCACAGTGAAAAAGGACACTTTTTTGGCAAAGTGCCTAGCTGTAGTTTTTGAACCCTAGCTCTGCCGGCACCTAGGGAAACCTAGCAAACCTATACATTTTGGAAAACTAGACACCCAGGGGATTCCAGGATGGGGTGACTTGTCTGGCTCTCACCAGGTTCTGTTACCCAGAATCCCTTGCAAACCTAAAACATTGTCAAAAAAACCACATTTTCCTCACATTTCTGTGGTGGAAAGTTCTGGATTCTGCGTGGATCCACAAATTTCCACGCACCTCGTGTTCCCCATAGTCTTCCGAGAAAAATGGTACCTCACTTGCGTGGGTAGGCCTAGTGCCCGTGACATGAAACGGCGCAAAACGCAACGTGGACACACCACAATTTCACAGTGAAAAATGACCCTTTTTTGGCAAAGTGCCTAGCTGTAGTTTTTGAACCCTAGCTCTGCCGGCACCTAGGGAAACCTAGCAAACCTATACATTTTTGAAAACTAGACTCCAAGGGGAATCCAGGATGGGGTGACTTGACTGTCTCCCACCAGGTTCTGTTACCCAGAATCCCTTGCAAACGTAAAAAGTGTCAATAAACCCACATTTTCCTCACATTTCTGTGGTGGAAAGTTCTGGAATCTGCGTGGATCTACAATTTTCCACCCACCTCGCGTTCCCCAAAGTCTTCCAAGAAAAATGGTACCTCACTTGCGTGGGTAGGCCTAGTGCCCGCGACATGAAACGGCGCAAAATGCAACGTGGACACACCACAATTTCACAGTGAAAAATGACCCTTTTTTGGCAAAGTGCCTATCTGTAGTTTTTGAACCCTAGCTCTGCCGGCACCTAGGGAAACCTAGCAAACCTATACATATTTGAAAACTAGACACCCAGGGGAATCCAGGATGGGGTAACTTGACTGTCTCCCACCAGGTTCTGTTACCCAGAATCCCTTGCAAACCTAAACAATTGTGCAAAAAAAAACATTTTCCTCACATTTCTGTGGTGGAGAGTTCTGGAATCTGCGTGGATTCACAACTTTCCACCCGACCCGCGTTCCCAAAGTCTTCTGAGAAAAATGGTACCTCACTTGCGTGGGTAGGCCTAGTGCCCGCGACAGGAAACGGCGCAAAACGCAACGTGGAGACACCACAATTTCACAGTGAAAAAGGACCCTTTTTGGCAAAGTACCTAGCTGTAGTTTTTGAACCCTAGCTCTGCCTGCAACTAGGGAAACCTAGCAAACCTATACATTTTTGAAAACTAGACACCCAGGGGAATCCAGGATGGGGTGACTTGTCTGGCTCTCACCAGGTTCTGTTACCCAGAATCCCTTGCAAACCTAAACAATTGTCAAATAAAACACATTTTCCTCACATTTCTGTGGTGGAAAGTTCTGGAATCTGCATGGATCCACAAATTTCCACCCACCCCGCGTTCCCCAAAGTCTTCCGAGAAAAATGGTACCTCACTTGCGTGGGTAGGCCTAGTGCCCGCGACAGGAAACGGCGCAATACGCAACGTGGAGACACCACAATTTCACAGTGAAAAATTACCCTTTTTTGGCAAAGTACCTAGCTGTAGTTTTTGAACCCTAGCTCTGCCGGCACCTAGGGAAACCTAGCAAACCTATACATTTTTGAAAACTATACACCCAGGGGAATCAAGGATGGGGTGACTTGTCTGGCTCTCACCAGCTTCTGTTACCCAGAATCCCTTGCAAACCTAAATAATTGTCAAAAAAACCACATTTTCCTCACATTTCTGTGGTGGAAAGTTCTGAAATCTGCGTGGATCCACAAATTTTCTCCCATCCAGCGTTGCCCCAGGTCTCCCGATAAAAATGGCACCTCACTTGCGTGGGTGGGTCAAGGACCCGCGAGAGGAAACGGCACAAAACCTATTGAGGCGACATCAAAATTACCTATCACAAACCAACCTGGTTTTGCAAGGGGGGTCCCATGAGTTTTAGGCCCTGGGCTCGGCGGCCATCTAGGGAAACCTACCAAACCCACACATTTCTGGAAACTAGACACCCGGGGGAGTCCAGCGAGGTATGGCTTGCGTGGGTCCCCCAACATTCTCCTACCCAGAATCCCCTGCAAACCTCAAATTTTGCTGAAACAATCACTTTTTCTCAAATTTCTTTATGGGAAAGTTCTGGAATCTGCGTGGATCCACAAATTTCCTCCCACCCAGCGTTCCCCCAGGTCTCCCGATAATAATGGTACCTCACTTGCGTGGGTGGGTCAAGGACCCGCGACAGGCAAGGGCCCAAAACCTAATGAGGCGACATTAAAATTACCTATCACAAACCAACCTGGTTTTGCAAGAGGGGTCCCATGAGTTTTTGGCCCTGGGCTCGGCGGCCATCTAGGGAAACCTACCAAACCCACACATTTCTGGAAACTAGACGCTCGGGGAGTCCAGCGAGGTATGGCTTGCGTGGGTCTCCCAACATTCTCCTACCCAGAATCCCCTGCAAACCTCAAATTTTGCTGAAAAAATCACTTTTTTCTCAAATTTCTGTGTGGGAAAGTTCTGGAATCTGCGTGGCTCCACAAATTTCCTCCCACCCAGCGTTACCCCAGGTCTCCCGATAAAAATGGTACCTCACTTGCGTGGGTGGGTCAAGGAACCGCGACAGGCAAGGGCCCAAAACCTATTGAGGCGACATCAAAATTACCTATCACAAACCAACCTGGTTTTGCAAGGGGGGTCCCATGAGGTTTTGGCCCTGGGCTCGGCGGCCACTTAGGGAATCCTACCAAACCCACACATTTCTGGAAACTAGACACCCGGGGGAGTCCAGCGAGGTATGGCTTGCCAGGGTCCCCCAACATTCTCCTACCCAGAATCCCCTGGAAACCTCAAATTTCGCTGAAAAATCACTTTTTCTCAAATTTCTGTGTGGGAAAGTTCTGGAATCTGCGTGGATCCACAAATTTCCTCCCACCCAGCGTTCCCCAGGTCTCCGATAAAAATGGTACCTCACTTGTGTGGGTAGGCATAGTGGCTGCAACAGGAAATGGCCCAAATCGTACTGTGGAGACTTCAAAATTACCTATAAGAAAACGACCTGGTTTTGGGGGGCACCTGAGATTTTGGCCCTGGGTTCGGCGGCCATCTTGGGAAAGTACCAAACCCAAACATTTCTGAAAAATAGACACCCGGGGAGTCCAATGAGGTATGGCTTGCGTGGATCCCCAACGTTTTCCTACCCAGAATGCCAGGCAAACCAAATTTAGCTGAAAAAAACACATTTTCCATATTTTTTGTGTGGAATCACCGTGCCGGCACAAATGTCCTACCCCACAGCGTTCCCCTGAGTCTCCCGAGTAAAATGATACCTCACTTGTGTGGGTGGGGCAAGGGCCTGTGACTGGTAAGAGCCCAAAACATAGGGAATAAGGGTATAGCACCGAGAACTCTAAGCGCTACATTTTTTTAAAAATACGTTTTTAACCAATTCTGCATTGGACAGCCACACAAGTGAGGTATCATTTTACTCGGGACACTAAGGAGAACGCTGTGGGGTAGGAAATTTGTGCCGGCACGGTGATTCCATACAAAAATATGTGGAAAATGTGGTTTTTTCAGCTAAATTTGAGGTTTGCCTGGCATTCTGGGTAGGAAAACGTTGGGGGATCCACGCAAGCCATACCTCATTGGACTCCTCCGGGTGTCTAGTTTTCAGAAATGTTTGGGTTTGGTACTTTCCCAAGATGGCCGCCGAGCCCGGGGCCAAAATCTCAGGTGCCCCCCCAAAACCAGGTAGTTTTCTTATAGGTAATTTTGAAGTCTCCACAGTACGATTTGGGCCATTTCCTGTTGCAGCCACTATGCCTACCCACACAAGTGAGGTACCATTTTTATCAGGAGACCTGGGGGAACGCTTGGTGGGAGGAAATTTGTGGATCCACGCAGATTCCAGAACTTTCCCACACAGAAATTTGAGAAAAAGTGATTTTTTTCAGCGAAATCTGAGGTTTGCAGGGGATTCTGGGTAGAAGAATGTTGGGGGACCCACGCAAGCCATACCTCGCTGGACTCCCCGGGTGTCTAGTTTCCAGAAATGTGTGGGTTTGGTTGGTTTCCCTAGAAGGCCGCCGAGCCCAGGGCCAAAAACTCATGGGACGCCCCTTGCAAAGCCAGGTTGGTTTGTGATAGGTAATTTTGATGTCGCCTCAATAGGTTTTGGGCCCTTGCCTGTCGCGGGTCCTTGACCCACCCACGTGAGTGAGGTACCATTTTTATCGGGAGACCTGGGGGAACGCTGGGTGGGAGGAAATTTGTGGATCCACGCAGTTTCCAGAACTTTTCCACACAGAAAGTTGAGAAAAAGTGATTTTTTCAGCAAAATTAGAGGTTTGCAGGGGATTCTGGGTAGGAGAATGTTGGGGGACCCACGCAAGCCATACCTCGCTGGATTCCCCGGGTGTCTAGTTTCCAGAAATGTGTGGGTTTGGTAGGTTTCCCTAGATGGCCGCCGAGCCCAGGGCCAAAACTGATGGAACCCCCTTGCAAAACCAGGTTGGTTTGTGATAGGTAATTTTGATGTCGCCTCAATAGGTTTTGGGCCCTTGCCTGTTGCAGGTACTTGGGCCTCCCACACGAGTGAGGCACCATTTTTATCGGGAGACCCGGGGGAACACTGGGTGGTAGGAAATTTGTGTCAGCCCGGTGATGCCACAACTTTCCCACACGAAAATGTGTGGAAAAAGTGATTTTTTCAGCTAAATTTGAGGTTTGCAGGGGATTCTGGGTAAGAAAACGTTGGGGGATCCATGCAAGCCACACCCCCCTGAAATCCCCCGGGTGTCTAGTTTTCAGAAATGTGTGGGTTTGGTAGGTTTCCCTAGCTGGCCGCCGAGCACGGGGCCAAAAACCCAGGTGACCCCCCTTGCAAAACCAGGTTGTTTTGTGATAGGCAAATTTGTTGTCGCCTCACTACGTTTTGGACCCTTGCCTGTCGCGGGTACTTGGGCCTCCCACGCGAGTGAGGTACCATTTCTTTTGGGATACTTGGAGAAAGGCGGGGGTAGGAAATTTGTTGTTTCTTTCTGCAGCGTGAACATTTTGGCACAATAATGCAAGGAAAATGTGACAGACATTTTGAGGTTTGCAGCACATTGTGGGTAAGATAACGTGTTGGTATCCACAAAAGAGACATCACCATGTACTCCCATGGGTGTTTAGTTTATGACAATATCTACAGTTGCTAGGTTATTCTTAGATGGAATGTACACCTTGGCAGAGAGACTAAAAAGACAAAGATTACTGCACAGCCATCTACACATAAGACCATTCACACCACCAGGCACGAAACCAACACATTATAACACTCACAAAAAGGGACAAGGTACACCCTGCTTGAGAAAGACAGAAAAGACAAATATTTATGCAAAACCACCTATTCTTCAAGCGCACAGACATACTGGTTGGATTTGGCACGAGGGTGAGTGATGGTTCAGTATATACAGTTGTATTAACCAGAGATTTCACAAAAATGAAATGCACTGTTAATAATTGAAAGGACGAGAAACTGAACCATTGACTCACAGCTCGTGAGCTGTAAAGCCACGACAAGGCACCAACCGCTTTACAGGCCATTCATACACCTTTCATACGTGTGACACATACAAAACCATTACCACCGCCAGCCGCGGGCCCAGCACATTACAACACTTACACCAGCAGACAGCGCCATTCAAGGGCCCATCACTTTCACATGCCCACATTCATGACACAGCAACCACACCAGCTCACGGATTGCGTGGAGTGGCGTTTAGCTAGCAGTGTGTGTAGTGACCAGCAGCAAGTCACTACTCACACACCGCCAGCCAAGCGCCCGTCCACGCACACCGCCAGCCAAGCACCCGTCCAAGCACACCGCCAGCCAAGCGCCAGTCCACGCACACCGCCAGCCAAGCGCCAATCCACGCACACTGCCAGCCAAGCGCCAATCCACGCACACCGCCAGCCAAGCGCCAGTCCACGCACACTGCCAGCCAAGCGCCAATCCACGCACGCCAGCCATGCGCCAATCCACGCACACCGCGTTCCCCAAAGTCTTCCGAGAAAAATGGTACCTCACTTGCGTGGGTAGGCCTAGTGCCCGCAACAGGAAACGACGCAAAACGCAACGTGGAGACACTACAATTTCACAGTGAAAAATTACCCTTTTTTGGCAAAGTACCTAGCTGTAGTTTTTGAACCCTAGCTCTGCCTGCAACTAGGGAAACCTAGCAAACCTATACATTTTTGAAAACTAGACACCCAGGGGATTCCAGGATGGGGTGACTTGTCTGGCTCTCACCAGGTTCTGTTACCCAGAATCCCTTGCAAACCTAAAACATTGTCAAAAAAACCACATTTTCCTCACATTTCTGTGGTGGAAAGTTCTGGATTATGCGTGGATCCACAAATTTCCACCCACCTCGCGTTCCCAATAGTCTTCCGAGAAAAATGGTACCTCACTTGCGTGGGTAGGCCTAGTGCCCGTGACATGAAACGGCGCAAAACGCAACGTGGACACACCACAATTTCACAGTGAAAAATGACCCTTTTTTGGCAAAGTGCCTAGCTGTAGTTTTTGAACCCTAGCTCTGCCGGCACCTAGGGAAACCTAGCAAACCTATACATTTTTTAAAACTAGACACCCAGGGGAATCCAGGATGGGGTGACTTGACTGTCTCCCACCAGGTTCTGTTACCCAGAATCCCTTGCAAACCTAAAAAAGTGTCAATAAACCCACATTTTCCTCACATTTCTGTGGTGGAAAGTTCTGGAATCTGCGTGGATCTACAATTTTCCACCCACCCCGCGTTCCCCAAAGTCTTCCGAGAAAAATGGTGCCTCACTTGCGTGGGTAGGCCTAGTGCCCGCGACAGGAAACGGCGCAAAACGCAACGTGGAGACACCACAATTTCACAGTGAAAAATTACCCTTTTTTGGCAAAGTACCTAGCTGTAGTTTTTGAACCCTAGCTCTGCCTGCAACTTGGGAAACCTAGCAAACCTATACATTTTTGAAAACTAGACACACAGGGGATTCCAGGATGGGGTGACTTGTCTGGCTCTCACCAGGTTCTGTTACCTTGAATCCCTTGCAAACCTAAAACATTGTCAAAAAAAACACTTTTTCCTCACATTTCTGTGGTGGAAAGTTCTGGAATCTGCGTGGATCTACAATTTTCCACCCACTTCGCGTTCCCCAAAGTCTTCCAAGAAAAATGGTACCTCACTTGCGTGGGTAGGCCTAGTGCCCGCGACATGAAACGGCGCAAAATGCAATGTGGACACACCACAATTTCACAGTGAAAAATGACCCTTTTTTGCCAAATGCCTATCTGTAGTTTTTGAACCCTAGCTCTGCCGGCACCTAGGGAAACCTAGCAAACCTATACATATTTGAAAACTAGACACCCAGGGGAATCCAGGATGGGGTAACTTGACTGTCTCCCACCAGGTTCTGTTACCCAGAATCCCTTGCAAACCTAAACAATTGTCAAAAAACCCACATTTTCCTCACATTTCTGTGGTGGAAAGTTCTGGAATCTGCGTGGATTCACAACTTTCCACCTGACCCACGTTCCCCAAAGTCTTCCGAGAAAATGGTACCTCACTTGCGTGGGTAGGCCTAGTGCCCGCGACAGGAAACGGCGCAAAACGCAACGTGGAGACACCACAATTTCACAGAGAAAAATGACCCTTTTTTGGCAAAGTACCTAGCTGTAGTTTTTGAACCCTAGCTCTGCCTGCAACTAGGGAAACCTAGCAAACCTATACATTTTTGAAAACTAGACACCCAGGGGAATCCAGGATGGGGTGACTTGTCTGGCTCTCACCAGGTTCTGTTACCCAGAATCCTTTGCAAACCTAACAAATTGTCAAAAAAAACACATTTCCGTCACATTTCTGTGGTGGAATGTTCTGGAATCTGCGTGGATCCACACATTTCCACCCACCCCACGTTCCCCAACGTCTTCCGAGAAAAATGGTACCTCACTTGCGTGGGTAGGCCTAGTGCCCGCAACAGGAAACGGCGCAAAACGCAACTTGGACACACCACAATTTCACAGTGAAAAAGGACACTTTTTTGGCAAAGTGCCTAGCTGTAGTTTTTGAACCCTAGCTCTGCCGGCACCTAGGGAAACCTAGCAAACCTATACATTTTGGAAAACTAGACACCCAGGGGATTCCAGGATGGGGTGACTTGTCTGGCTCTCACCAGGTTCTGTTACCCAGAATCCCTTGCAAACCTAAAACATTGTCAAAAAAACCACATTTTCCTCACATTTCTGTGGTGGAAAGTTCTGGATTCTGCGTGGATCCACAAATTTCCACGCACCTCGTGTTCCCCATAGTCTTCCGAGAAAAATGGTACCTCACTTGCGTGGGTAGGCCTAGTGCCCGTGACATGAAACGGCGCAAAACGCAACGTGGACACACCACAATTTCACAGTGAAAAATGACCCTTTTTGGCAAAGTGCCTAGCTGTAGTTTTTGAACCCTAGCTCTGCCGGCACCTAGGGAAACCTAGCAAACCTATACATTTTTGAAAACTAGACTCCAAGGGGAATCCAGGATGGGGTGACTTGACTGTCTCCCACCAGGTTCTGTTACCCAGAATCCCTTGCAAACGTAAAAAAGTGTCAATAAACCCACATTTTCCTCACATTTCTGTGGTGGAAAGTTCTGGAATCTGCGTGGATCTACAATTTTCCACCCACCTCGCGTTCCCCAAAGTCTTCCAAGAAAAATGGTACCTCACTTGCGTGGGTAGGCCTAGTGCCCGCGACATGAAACGGCGCAAAATGCAACGTGGACACACCACAATTTCACAGTGAAAAATGACCCTTTTTTGGCAAAGTGCCTATCTGTAGTTTTTGAACCCTAGCTCTGCCGGCACCTAGGGAAACCTAGCAAACCTATACATATTTGAAAACTAGACACCCAGGGGAATCCAGGATGGGGTAACTTGACTGTCTCCCACCAGGTTCTGTTACCCAGAATCCCTTGCAAACCTAAACAATTGTGCAAAAAAAAACATTTTCCTCACATTTCTGTGGTGGAGAGTTCTGGAATCTGCGTGGATTCACAACTTTCCACCCGACCCGCGTTCCCCAAAGTCTTCTGAGAAAAATGGTACCTCACTTGCGTGGGTAGGCCTAGTGCCCGCGACAGGAAACGGCGCAAAACGCAACGTGGAGACACCACAATTTCACAGTGAAAAAGGACCCTTTTTGGCAAAGTACCTAGCTGTAGTTTTTGAACCCTAGCTCTGCCTGCAACTAGGGAAACCTAGCAAACCTATACATTTTTGAAAACTAGACACCCAGGGGAATCCAGGATGGGGTGACTTGTCTGGCTCTCACCAGGTTCTGTTACCCAGAATCCCTTGCAAACCTAAACAATTGTCAAATAAAACACATTTTCCTCACATTTCTGTGGTGGAAAGTTCTGGAATCTGCGTGGATCCACAAATTTCCACCCACCCCGCGTTCCCCAAAGTCTTCCGAGAAAAATGGTACCTCACTTGCGTGGGTAGGCCTAGTGCCCGCGACAGGAAACGGCGCAAAACGCAACGTGGAGACACCACAATTTCACAGTGAAAAATTACCCTTTTTTGGCAAAGTACCTAGCTGTAGTTTTTGAACCCTAGCTCTGCCGGCACCTAGGGAAACCTAGCAAACCTATACATTTTTGAAAACTATACACCCAGGGGAATCAAGGATGGGGTGACTTGTCTGGCTCTCACCAGCTTCTGTTACCCAGAATCCCTTGCAAACCTAAATAATTGTCAAAAAAACCACATTTTCCTCACATTTCTGTGGTGGAAAGTTCTGAAATCTGCGTGGATCCACAAATTTTCTCCCATCCAGCGTTGCCCCAGGTCTCCCGATAAAAATGGCACCTCACTTGCATGGGTGGGTCAAGGACCCGCGAGAGGAAACGGCACAAAACCTATTGAGGCGACATCAAAATTACCTATCACAAACCAACCTGGTTTTGCAAGGGGGTCCCATGAGTTTTAGGCCCTGGGCTCGGCGGCCATCTAGGGAAACCTACCAAACCCACACATTTCTGGAAACTAGACACCCGGGGAGTCCAGCGAGGTATGGCTTGCGTGGGTCCCCCAACATTCTCCTACCCAGAATCCCCTGCAAACCTCAAATTTTGCTGAAACAATCACTTTTTTCTCAAATTTCTTTATGGGAAAGTTCTGGAATCTGCGTGGATCCACAAATTTCCTCCCACCCAGCGTTCCCCCAGGTCTCCCGATAATAATGGTACCTCACTTGCGTGGGTGGGTCAAGGACCCGCGACAGGCAAGGGCCCAAAACCTAATGAGGCGACATTAAAATTACCTATCACAAACCAACCTGGTTTTGCAAGAGGGGTCCCATGAGTTTTTGGCCCTGGGCTCGGCGGCCATCTAGGGAAACCTACCAAACCCACACATTTCTGGAAACTAGACGCTCGGGGAGTCCAGCGAGGTATGGCTTGCGTGGGTCTCCCAACATTCTCCTACCCAGAATCCCCTGCAAACCTCAAATTTTGCTGAAAAAATCACTTTTTCTCAAATTTCTGTGTGGGAAAGTTCTGGAATCTGCGTGGCTCCACAAATTTCCTCCCACCCAGCGTTACCCCAGGTCTCCCGATAAAAATGGTACCTCACTTGCGTGGGTGGGTCAAGGAACCGCGACAGGCAAGGGCCCAAAACCTATTGAGGCGACATCAAAATTACCTATCACAAACCAACCTGGTTTTGCAAGGGGGGTCCCATGAGGTTTTGGCCCTGGGCTCGGCGGCCACTTAGGGAATCCTACCAAACCCACACATTTCTGGAAACTAGACACCCGGGGGAGTCCAGCGAGGTATGGCTTGCCAGGGTCCCCCAACATTCTCCTACCCAGAATCCCCTGGAAACCTCAAATTTCGCTGAAAAAATCACTTTTTTCTCAAATTTCTGTGTGGGAAAGTTCTGGAATCTGCGTGGATCCACAAATTTCCTCCCACCCAGCGTTCCCCCAGGTCTCCGATAAAAATGGTACCTCACTTGTGTGGGTAGGCATAGTGGCTGCAACAGGAAATGGCCCAAATCGTACTGTGGAGACTTCAAAATTACCTATAAGAAAACTACCTGGTTTTGGGGGGGGGCACCTGAGATTTTGGCCCCGGGTTCGGCGGCCATCTTGGGAAAGTACCAAACCCAAACATTTCTGAAAAATAGACACCCGGGGGAGTCCAATGAGGTATGGCTTGCGTGGATCCCCCAACGTTTTCCTACCCAGAATGCCAGGCAAACCAAATTTAGCTGAAAAAAACACATTTTCCATATTTTTTTGTGTGGAATCACCGTGCCGGCACAAATGTCCTACCCCACAGCGTTCCCCTGAGTCTCCCGAGTAAAATGATACCTCACTTGTGTGGGTGGGGCAAGGGCCTGTGACTGGTAAGAGCCCAAAACATAGGGAATAAGGGTATAGCACCGAGAACTCTAAGCGCTACATTTTTTTAAAAATACGTTTTTAACCAATTCTGCATTGGACAGCCACACAAGTGAGGTATCATTTTACTCGGGACACTAAGGAGAACGCTGTGGGGTAGGAAATTTGTGCCGGCACGGTGATTCCATACAAAAATATGTGGAAAATGTGGTTTTTCAGCTAAATTTGAGGTTTGCCTGGCATTCTGGGTAGGAAAACGTTGGGGGATCCACGCAAGCCATACCTCATTGGACTCCTCCGGGTGTCTAGTTTTCAGAAATGTTTGGGTTTGGTACTTTCCCAAGATGGCCGCCGAGCCCGGGGCCAAAATCTCAGGTGCCCCCCAAAACCAGGTAGTTTTCTTATAGGTAATTTTGAAGTCTCCACAGTACGATTTGGGCCATTTCCTGTTGCAGCCACTATGCCTACCCACACAAGTGAGGTACCATTTTTATCAGGAGACCTGGGGGAACGCTTGGTGGGAGGAAATTTGTGGATCCACGCAGATTCCAGAACTTTCCCACACAGAAATTTGAGAAAAAGTGATTTTTTTCAGCGAAATCTGAGGTTTGCAGGGGATTCTGGGTAGAAGAATGTTGGGGGACCCACGCAAGCCATACCTCGCTGGACTCCCCGGGTGTCTAGTTTCCAGAAATGTGTGGGTTTGGTTGGTTTCCCTAGAAGGCCGCCGAGCCCAGGGCCAAAACTCATGGGACGCCCCTTGCAAAGCCAGGTTGGTTTGTGATAGGTAATTTTGATGTCGCCTCAATAGGTTTTGGGCCCTTGCCTGTCGCGGGTCCTTGACCCACCCACGTGAGTGAGGTACCATTTTTATCGGGAGACCTGGGGGAACGCTGGGTGGGAGGAAATTTGTGGATCCACGCAGTTTCCAGAACTTTTCCACACAGAAAGTTGAGAAAAAGTGATTTTTCAGCAAAATTAGAGGTTTGCAGGGGATTCTGGGTAGGAGAATGTTGGGGGACCCACGCAAGCCATACCTCGCTGGATTCCCCCGGGTGTCTAGTTTCCAGAAATGTGTGGGTTTGGTAGGTTTCCCTAGATGGCCGCCGAGCCCAGGGCCAAAAACTGATGGAACCCCCCTTGCAAAACCAGGTTGGTTTGTGATAGGTAATTTTGATGTCGCCTCAATAGGTTTTGGGCCCTTGCCTGTTGCAGGTACTTGGGCCTCCCACACGAGTGAGGCACCATTTTTATCGGGAGACCCGGGGGAACACTGGGTGGTAGGAAATTTGTGTCAGCCCGGTGATGCCACAACTTTCCCACACGAAAATGTGTGGAAAAAGTGATTTTTTCAGCTAAATTTGAGGTTTGCAGGGGATTCTGGGTAAGAAAACGTTGGGGGATCCATGCAAGCCACACCCCCTGAAATCCCCGGGTGTCTAGTTTTCAGAAATGTGTGGGTTTGGTAGGTTTCCCTAGCTGGCCGCCGAGCACGGGGCCAAAAACCCAGGTGACCCCCTTGCAAAACCAGGTTGTTTTGTGATAGGCAAATTTGTTGTCGCCTCACTACGTTTTGGACCCTTGCCTGTCGCGGGTACTTGGGCCTCCCACGCGAGTGAGGTACCATTTCTTTGGGATACTTGGAGAAAGGCGGGGGTAGGAAATTTGTTGTTTCTTTCTGCAGCGTGAACATTTTGGCACAATAATGCAAGGAAAATGTGACAGACATTTTGAGGTTTGCAGCACATTGTGGGTAAGATAACGTGTTGGTATCCACAAAAGAGACATCACCATGTACTCCCATGGGTGTTTAGTTTATGACAATATCTACAGTTGCTAGGTTATTCTTAGATGGAATGTACACCTTGGCAGAGAGACTAAAAAGACAAAGATTACTGCACAGCCATCTACACATAAGACCATTCACACCACCAGGCACGAAACCAACACATTATAACACTCACAAAAAGGGACAAGGTACACCCTGCTTGAGAAAGACAGAAAAGACAAATATTTATGCAAAACCACCTATTCTTCAAGCGCACAGACATACTGGTTGGATTTGGCACGAGGGTGAGTGATGGTTCAGTATATACAGTTGTATTAACCAGAGATTTCACAAAAATGAAATGCACTGTTAATAATTGAAAGGACGAGAAACTGAACCATTGACTCACAGCTCGTGAGCTGTAAAGCCACGACAAGGCACCAACAGCTTTACAGGCCATTCATACACCTTTCATACGTGTGACACATACAAAACCATTACCACCGCCAGCCGCGGGCCCAGCACATTACAACACTTACACCAGCAGACAGCGCCATTCAAGGGCCCATCACTTTCACATGCCCACATTCATGACACAGCAACCACACCAGCTCACGGATTGCGTGGAGTGGCGTTTAGCTAGCAGTGTGTGTAGTGACCAGCAGCAAGTCACTACTCACACACCGCCAGCCAAGCGCCCGTCCACGCACACCGCCAGCCAAGCACCCGTCCAAGCACACCGCCAGCCAAGCGCCAGTCCACGCACACCGCCAGCCAAGCGCCAATCCACGCACACTGCCAGCCAAGCGCCAATCCACGCACACCGCCAGCCAAGCGCCAGTCCACGCACACTGCCAGCCAAGCGCCAATCCACGCACGCCAGCCATGCGCCAATCCACGCACACCGCGTTCCCCAAAGTCTTCCGAGAAAAATGGTACCTCACTTGCGTGGGTAGGCCTAGTGCCCGCAACAGGAAACGACGCAAAACGCAACGTGGAGACACTACAATTTCACAGTGAAAAATTACCCTTTTTTGGCAAAGTACCTAGCTGTAGTTTTTGAACCCTAGCTCTGCCTGCAACTAGGGAAACCTAGCAAACCTATACGATTTTGAAAACTAGACACCCAGGGGATTCCAGGATGGGGTGACTTGTCTGGCTCTCACCAGGTTCTGTTACCCAGAATCCCTTGCAAACCTAAAACATTGTCAAAAAAACCACATTTTCCTCACATTTCTGTGGTGGAAAGTTCTGGATTATGCGTGGATCCACAAATTTCCACCCACCTCGCGTTCCCCATAGTCTTCCGAGAAAAATGGTACCTCACTTGCGTGGGTAGGCCTAGTGCCCGTGACATGAAACGGCGCAAACGCAACGTGGACACACCACAATTTCACAGTGAAAAATGACCCTTTTTTGGCAAAGTGCCTAGCTGTAGTTTTTGAACCCTAGCTCTGCCGGCACCTAGGGAAACCTAGCAAACCTATACATTTTTTAAAACTAGACACCCAGGGGAATCCAGGATGGGGTGACTTGACTGTCTCCCACCAGGTTCTGTTACCCAGAATCCCTTGCAAACCTAAAAAGTGTCAATAAACCCACATTTTCCTCACATTTCTGTGGTGGAAAGTTCTGGAATCTGCGTGGATCTACAATTTTCCACCCACCCCGCGTTCCCCAAAGTCTTCCGAGAAAAATGGTGCCTCACTTGCGTGGGTAGGCCTAGTGCCCGCGACAGGAAACGGCGCAAAACGCAACGTGGAGACACCACAATTTCACAGTGAAAAATTACCCTTTTTTGGCAAAGTGCCTAGCTGTAGTTTTTGAACCCTAGCTCTGCCGGCACCTAGGGAAACCTAGCAATCCTATACATTTTGGAAAACTAGACACCCAGGGGAATCCAGGATGGGGTGACTTGTCTGGCTCTCACCAGGTTCTGTTACCCAGAATCCCTTGCAAACCTAAACAATTGTCAAAAAAAACACATTTCCCTCACATTTCTGTGGTGGAATGTTCTGGAATCTGCGTGGATCCACAAATTTCCACCCACCCCGCGTTCCCCAAAGTCTTCCGAGAAAAATGGTACCTCACTTGCGTGGGTAGGCCTAGTGCCCGCAACAGGAAACGGCACAAAACGCAACTTGGACACACCACAATTTCACAGTGAAAAAGGACCCTTTTTTGGCAAAGTGCCTAGCTGTAGTTTTTGAACCCTAGCTCTGCCGGCACCTAGGGAAACCTAGCAATCCTATACATTTTGGAAAACTAGACACCCAGGGGAATCCAGGATGGGGTGACTTGTCTGGCTCTCACCAGGTTCTGTTACCCAGAATCCCTTGCAAACCTAAACAATTGTCAAAAAAAACACATTTTCCTCACATTTCTGTGGTGGAAAGTTCTGGAATCTGCGTGGATCCACAAATTTCCACTCACCCCGCGTTCCCCAAAGTCTTCAGAGAAAAATGGTACCTCACTTGCGTGGGTAGGCCTAGTGCCCGCGACAGGAAACGGCGCAAAACGCAACGTGGAGACACCACAATTTCACAGTGAAAAATTACCCTTTTTTGGCAAAGTACCTAGCTGTAGTTTTTGAACCCTAGCTCTGCCGGCACCTAGGGAAACCTAGCAAACCTATACATTTTTGAAAACTATACACCCAGGGGAATCAAGGATGGGGTGACTTGTCTGGCTCTCACCAGCTTCTGTTACCCAGAATCCCTTGCAAACCTAAATAATTGTCAAAAAAACACATTTTCCTCACATTTCTGTGGTGGAAAGTTCTGAAATCTGCGTGGATCCACAAATTTTCTCCCATCCAGCGTTGCCCCAGGTCTCCCGATAAAAATGGCACTTCACTTGCGTGGGTGGGTCAAGGACCCGCGACAGGAAACGGCACAAAACCTATTGAGGCGACATCAAAATTACCTATCACAAACCAACCTGGTTTTGCAAGGGGGGTCCCATGAGTTTTAGGCCCTGGGCTCGGCGGCCATCTAGGGAAACCTACCAAACCCACACATTTCTGGAAACTAGACCCTCGGGGGAGTCCAGCGAGGTATGGCTTGTGTGGGTCTCCCAACATTCTCCTACCCAGAATCCCCTGCAAACCTCAAATTTTGCTGAAAAAATCACTTTTTCTCAAATTTCTGTGTGGGAAAGTTCTGGAATCTGCGTGGCTCCACAAATTTTCTCCCACCCAGCGTTACCCCAGGTCTCCCGATAAAAATGGTACCTCACTTGCGTGGGTGGGTCAAGGAACCGCGACAGGCAAGGGCCCAAAACCTATTGAGGCGACATCAAAATTACCTATCACAAACCAACCTGGTTTTGCAAGGGAGTCCCATGAGGTTTTGGCCCTGGGCTCGGCGGCCACTTAGGGAATCCTACCAAACCCACACATTTCTGGAAACTAGACACCCGGGGAGTCCAGCGAGGTATGGCTTGCTAGGGTCCCCCAACATTCTCCTACCCAGAATCCCCTGCAAACCTCAAATTTCGCTGAAAAAATCACTTTTTTCTCAAATTTCTGTGTGGGAAAGTTCTGGAATCTGCGTGGATCCACAAATGTCCTCCCACCCAGCGTTCCCCAGGTCTCCGATAAAAATGGTACCTCACTTGTGTGGGTAGGCATAGTGGCTGCAACAGGAAATGGCCCAAATCGTACTGTGGAGACTTCAAAATTACCTATAAGAAAACTACCTGGTTTTGGAGGGCACCTGAGATTTTGGCCCGGGTTCGGCGGCCATCTTGGGAAAGTACCAAACCCAAACATTTCTGAAAAATAGACACCCGGGGAGTCCAATGAGGTATGGCTTGCGTGGATCTCCCACCGTTTTCCTACCCAGAATGCCAGGCAAACCAAATTTAGCTGAAAAAACACATTTTCCACATTTTTGTGTGGAATCACCGTGCCGGCACAAATGTCCTACCTCACAGCGTTCCCTGAGTCTCCCGAGTAAAATGATACCTCACTTGTGTGGGTGGGGCAAGGGCCTGTGACTGGTAAGAGCCCAAAACATAGGGAATAAGGGTATAGCACCGAGAACTCTAAGCGCTACATTTTTTAAAAATACGTTTTTAACCAATTCTGCATTGGACAGCCACACAAGTGAGGTATCATTTTACTCGGGACACTAAGGAGAACGCTGTGGGGTAGGAAATTTGTGCCGGCACGGTGATTCCATACAAAAATATGTGGAAAATGTGGTTTTTCAGCTAAATTTGAGGTTTGCCTGGCATTCTGGGTAGGAAAACGTTGGGGGATCCACGCAAGCCATACCTCATTGGACTCCTCCGGGTGTCTAGTTTTCAGAAATGTTTGGGTTTGGTACTTTCCCAAGATGGCCGCCGAGCCCGGGCCAAAATCTCAGGTGCCCCCCAAAACCAGGTAGTTTTCTTATAGGTAATTTTGAAGTCTCCACAGTACGATTTGGGCCATTTCCTGTTGCAGCCACTATGCCTACCCACACAAGTGAGGTACCATTTTTATCAGGAGACCTGGGGGAACGCTTGGTGGGAGGAAATTTGTGGATCCACGCAGATTTCAGAACTTTTCCACACAGAAATTTGAGAAAAAAGTGATTTTATCAGCGAAATTTGAGGTTTGCAGGGGATTCTGGGTAGAAGAATGTTGGGGGACCCACGCAAGCCATACCTCGCTGGACTCCCCCGGGTGTCTAGTTTCCAGAAATGTGTGGATTTGGTTGGTTTCCCTAGAAGGCCGCCGAGCCCAGGGCCAAAAACTCATGGGACGCCCCTTGCAAAGCCAGGTTGGTTTGTGATAGGTAATTTTAATGTCGCCTCAATAGGTTTTGGGCCCTTGCCTGTCGCGGGTCCTTGACCCACCCACGCGAGTGAGGTACCATTTTATCGGGAGACTTGGGAGAACGCTGGGTGGGAGGAAATTTGTGGATCCATGCAGTTTCCAGAACTTTTCCACACAGAAAGTTGAGAAAAAGTGATTTTTTCAGCAAAATTAGAGGTTTGCAGGGGATTCTGGGTAGGAGAATGTTGGGGGACCCACGCAAGCCATACCTCGCTGGACTCCCCGGGTGTCTAGTCAGAAATGTGTGGGTTTGGTAGGTTTCCCTAGATGGCCGCCGAGCCCAGGGCCAAAACTGATGGAACCCCCTTGCAAAACCAGGTTGGTTTGTGATAGGTAATTTTGATGTCGCCTCAATAGGTTTTGGGCCCTTGCCTGTTGCAGGTACTTGGGCCTCCCACACGAGTGAGGCACCATTTTTATCGGGAGACCCGGGGGAACACTGGGTGGTAGGAAATTTGTGTCAGCCCGGTGATGCCACAACTTTCCCACACGAAAATGTGTGGAAAAAGTGATTTTTTCAGCTAAATTTGAGGTTTGCAGGGGATTCTGGGTAAGAAAACGTTGGGGGATCCATGCAAGCCACAGCCCCCTGAAATCCCCCGGGTGTCTAGTTTTCAGAAATGTGTGGGTTTGGTAGGTTTCCCTAGCTGGCCGCCGAGCACGGGGCCAAAAACCCAGGTGACCCCCCATGCAAAACCAGGTTGTTTTGTGATAGGCAAATTTGTTGTCGCCTCACTACGTTTTGGGCCCTTGCCTGTCGCGGGTACTTGGGCCTCCCACGCGAGTGAGGTACCATTTCTTTTGGGATACTTGGAGAAAGGCGGGGGTAGGAAATTTGTTGTTTCTTTCTGCAGCGTGAAAATTTTGGCACAATAATGCAAGGGAAATGTGACAGACATTTTGAGGTTTGCAGCACATTGTGGGTAAGATAACGTGTTGGTATCCACAAAAGAGACATCACCATGTACTCCCATGGGTGTTTAGTTTATGACAATATCTACAGTTGCTAGGTTATTCTTAGATGGAATGTACACCTTGGCAGAGAGACTAAAAAGACAAAGATTACTGCACAGCCATCTACACATAAGACCATTCACACCACCAGGCACGAAACCAACACATTATAACACTCACAAAAAGGGACAAGGTACACCCTGCTTGAGAAAGACAGAAAAGACAAATATTTATGCAAAACCACCTATTCTTCAAGCGCACAGACATACTGGTTGGATTTGGCACGAGGGTGAGTGATGGTTCAGTATATACAGTTGTATTAACCAGAGATTTCACAAAAATGAAATGCACTGTTAATAATTGAAAGGACGAGAAACTGAACCATTGACTCACAGCTCGTGAGCTGTAAAGCCACGACAAGGCACCAACCGCTTTACAGGCCATTCATACACCTTTCATACGTGTGACACATACAAAACCATTACCACCGCCAGCCGCGGGCCCAGCACATTACAACACTTACACCAGCAGACAGCGCCATTCAAGGGCCCATCACTTTCACATGCCCACATTCATGACACAGCAACCACACCAGCTCACGGATTGCGTGGAGTGGCGTTTAGCTAGCAGTGTGTGTAGTGACCAGCAGCAAGTCACTACTCACACACCGCCAGCCAAGCGCCCGTCCACGCACACCGCCAGCCAAGCACCCGTCCAAGCACACCGCCAGCCAAGCGCCAGTCCACGCACACCGCCAGCCAAGCGCCAATCCACGCACACTGCCAGCCAAGCGCCAATCCACGCACACCGCCAGCCAAGCGCCAGTCCACGCACACTGCCAGCCAAGCGCCAATCCACGCACGCCAGCCATGCGCCAATCCACGCACACCGCGTTCCCCAAAGTCTTCCGAGAAAAATGGTACCTCACTTGCGTGGGTAGGCCTAGTGCCCGCAACAGGAAACGACGCAAAACGCAACGTGGAGACACTACAATTTCACAGTGAAAAATTACCCTTTTTTGGCAAAGTACCTAGCTGTAGTTTTTGAACCCTAGCTCTGCCTGCAACTAGGAAACCTAGCAAACCTATACATTTTTGAAAACTAGACACCCAGGGGATTCCAGGATGGGGTGACTTGTCTGGCTCTCACCAGGTTCTGTTACCCAGAATCCCTTGCAAACCTAAAACATTGTCAAAAAAACACATTTTCCTCACATTTCTGTGGTGGAAAGTTCTGGATTATGCGTGGATCCACAAATTTCCACCCACCTCGCGTTCCCCATAGTCTTCCGAGAAAAATGGTACCTCACTTGCGTGGGTAGGCCTAGTGCCCGTGACATGAAACGGCGCAAAACGCAACGTGGACACACCACAATTTCACAGTGAAAAATGACCCTTTTTGGCAAAGTGCCTAGCTGTAGTTTTTGAACCCTAGCTCTGCCGGCACCTAGGGAAACCTAGCAAACCTATACATTTTTTAAAACTAGACACCCAGGGGAATCCAGGATGGGGTGACTTGACTGTCTCCCACCAGGTTCTGTTACCCAGAATCCCTTGCAAACCTAAAAAAGTGTCAATAAACCCACATTTTCCTCACATTTCTGTGGTGGAAAGTTCTGGAATCTGCGTGGATCTACAATTTTCCACCCACCCCGCGTTCCCCAAAGTCTTCCGAGAAAAATGGTGCCTCACTTGCGTGGGTAGGCCTAGTGCCCGCGACAGGAAACGGCACAAAACGCAACGTGGAGACACCACAATTTCACAGTGAAAAATGACCCTTTTTTGGCAAAGTACCTAGCTGTAGTTTTTGAACCCTAGCTCTGCCTGCAACTAGGGAAACCTAGCAAACCTATACATTTTTGAAAACTAGACACCAAGGGGAATCCAGGATGGGGTGACTTGTCTGGCTCTCACCAGGTTCTGTTACCCAGAATCCTTTGCAAACCTAAAAAATTGTCCAAAAAAACACATTTCCCTCACATTTCTGTGGTGGAATGTTCTGGAATCTGCGTGGATCCACAAATTTCCACCCACCCCGCGTTCCCCAAAGTCTTCCGAGAAAAATGGTACCTCACTTGCGTGGGTAGGCCTAGTGCCCGCAACAGGAAACGGCACAAAACGCAACTTGGACACACCACAATTTCACAGTGAAAAAGGACCCTTTTTGGCAAAGTGCCTAGCTGTAGTTTTTGAACCCTAGCTCTGCCGGCACCTAGGAAACCTAGCAATCCTATACATTTTGGAAAACTAGACACCCAGGGGAATCCAGGATGGGGTGACTTGTCTGGCTCTCACCAGGTTCTGTTACCCAGAATCCCTTGCAAACCTAAACAATTGTCAAAAAAAACACATTTTCCTCACATTTCTGTGGTGGAAAGTTCTGGAATCTGCGTGGATCCACAAATTTCCACTCACCCCGCGTTCCCCAAAGTCTTCAGAGAAAAATGGTACCTCACTTGCGTGGGTAGGCCTAGTGCCCGCGACAGGAAACGGCGCAAAACGCAACGTGGAGACACCACAATTTCACAGTGAAAAATTACCCTTTTTTGGCAAAGTACCTAGCTGTAGTTTTTGAACCCTAGCTCGGCCGGCACCTAGGGAAACCTAGCAAACCTATACATTTTTGAAAACTATACACCCAGGGGAATCAAGGATGGGGTGACTTGTCTGGCTCTCACCAGCTTCTGTTACCCAGAATCCCTTGCAAACCTAAATAATTGTCAAAAAAACACATTTTCCTCACATTTCTGTGGTGGAAAGTTCTGAAATCTGCGTGGATCCACAAATTTTCTCCCATCCAGCGTTGCCCCAGGTCTCCCGATAAAAATGGCACTTCACTTGCGTGGGTGGGTCAAGGACCCGCGACAGGAAACGGCACAAAACCTATTGAGGCGACATCAAAATTACCTATCACAAACCAACCTGGTTTTGCAAGGGGGGTCCCATGAGTTTTAGGCCCTGGGCTCGGCGGCCATCTAGGGAAACCTACCAAACCCACACATTTCTGGAAACTAGACGCTCGGGGGAGTCCAGCGAGGTATGGCTTGTGTGGGTCTCCCAACATTCTCCTACCCAGAATCCCCTGCAAACCTCAAATTTTGCTGAAAAAATCACTTTTTTCTCAAATTTCTGTGTGGGAAAGTTCTGGAATCTGCGTGGCTCCACAAATTTTCTCCCACCCAGCGTTACCCCAGGTCTCCCGATAAAAATGGTACCTCACTTGCGTGGGTGGGTCAAGGAACCGCGACAGGCAAGGGCCCAAAACCTATTGAGGCGACATCAAAATTACCTATCACAAACCAACCTGGTTTTGCAAGGGGGGTCCCATGAGGTTTTGGCCCTGGGCTCGGCGGCCACTTAGGGAATCCTACCAAACCCACACATTTCTGGAAACTAGACACCCGGGGGAGTCCAGCGAGGTATGGCTTGCCAGGGTCCCCCAACATTCTCCTACCCAGAATCCCCTGCAAACCTCAAATTTCGCTGAAAAAATCACTTTTTTCTCAAATTTCTGTGTGGGAAAGTTCTGGAATCTGCGTGGATCCACAAATTTCCTCCCACCCAGCGTTCCCCCAGGTCTCCGATAAAAATGGTACCTCACTTGTGTGGGTAGGCATAGTGGCTGCAACAGGAAATGGCCCAAATCGTACTGTGGAGACTTCAAAATTACCTATAAGAAAACTACCTGGTTTTGGGGGGGGGCACCTGAGATTTTGGCCCCGGGTTCGGCGGCCATCTTGGGAAAGTACCAAACCCAAACATTTCTGAAAAATAGACACCCGGGGGAGTCCAATGAGGTATGGCTTGCGTGGATCCCCCACCGTTTTCCTACCCAGAATGCCAGGCAAACCAAATTTAGCTGAACAAAACACATTTTCCACATTTTTTTGTGTGGAATTACCGTGCCGGCACAAATGTCCTACCTCACAGCGTTCCCCTGAGTCTCCCGAGTAAAATGATACCTCACTTGTGTGGGTGGGGCAAGGGCCTGTGACTGGTAAGAGCCCAAAACATAGGGAATAAGGGTATAGCACCGAGAACTCTAAGCGCTACATTTTTTTAAAAATACGTTTTTAACCAATTCTGCATTGGACAGCCACACAAGTGAGGTATCATTTTACTCGGGACACTAAGGAGAACGCTGTGGGGTAGGAAATTTGTGCCGGCACGGTGATTCCATACAAAAATATGTGGAAAATGTGGTTTTTTCAGCTAAATTTGAGGTTTGCCTGGCATTCTGGGTAGGAAAACGTTGGGGGATCCACGCAAGCCATACCTCATTGGACTCCTCCGGGTGTCTAGTTTTCAGAAATGTTTGGGTTTGGTACTTTCCCAAGATGGCCGCCGAGCCCGGGGCCAAAATCTCAGGTGCCCCCCAAAACCAGGTAGTTTTCTTATAGGTAATTTTGAAGTCTCCACAGTACGATTTGGGCCATTTCCTGTTGCAGCCACTATGCCTACCCACACAAGTGAGGTACCATTTTTATCAGGAGACCTGGGGAAAGCTTGGTGGGAGGAAATTTGTGGATCCACGCAGATTCCAGAACTTTTCCACACAGAAATTTGAGAAAAAAGTGATTTTATCAGCGAAATTTGAGGTTTGCAGGGGATTCTGGGTAGAAGAATGTTGGGGGACCCACGCAAGCCATACCTCGCTGGACTCCCCCGGGTGTCTAGTTTCCAGAAATGTGTGGATTTGGTTGGTTTCCCTAGAAGGCCGCCGAGCCCAGGGCCAAAAACTCATGGGACGCCCCTTGCAAAGCCAGGTTGGTTTGTGATAGGTAATTTTAATGTCGCCTCAATAGGTTTTGGGCCCTTGCCTGTCGCGGGTCCTTGACCCACCCAAGCGAGTGAGGTACCATTTTTATCGGGAGACTTGGGAGAACGCTGGGTGGGAGGAAATTTGTGGATCCATGCAGTTTCCAGAACTTTTCCACACAGAAAGTTGAGAAAAAAGTGATTTTTTCAGCAAAATTAGAGGTTTGCAGGGGATTCTGGGTAGGAGAATGTTGGGGGACCCACGCAAGCCATACCTCGCTGGACTCCCCCGGGTGTCTAGTCAGAAATGTGTGGGTTTGGTAGGCTTCCCTAGATGGCCGCCGAGCCCAGGGCCAAAAACTGATGGAACCCCCCTTGCAAAACCAGGTTGGTTTGTGATAGGTAATTTTGATGTCGCCTCAATAGGTTTTGGGCCCTTGCCTGTTGCAGGTACTTGGGCCTCCCACACGAGTGAGGCACCATTTTTATCGGGAGACCCGGGGGAACACTGGGTGGTAGGAAATTTGTGTCAGCCCGGTGATGCCACAACTTTCCCACACGAAAATGTGTGGAAAAAGTGATTTTTTCAGCTAAATTTGAGGTTTGCAGGGGATTCTGGGTAAGAAAACGTTGGGGGATCCATGCAAGCCACAGCCCCCTGAAATCCCCCGGGTGTCTAGTTTTCAGAAATGTGTGGGTTTGGTAGGTTTCCCTAGCTGGCCGCCGAGCACGGGGCCAAAACCCAGGTGACCCCCATGCAAAACCAGGTTGTTTTGTGATAGGCAAATTTGTTGTCGCCTCACTACGTTTTGGGCCCTTGCCTGTCGCGGGTACTTGGGCCTCCCACGCGAGTGAGGTACCATTTCTTTTGGGATACTTGGAGAAAGGCGGGGGTAGGAAATTTGTTGTTTCTTTCTGCAGCGTGAAAATTTTGGCACAATAATGCAAGGAAAATGTGACAGACATTTTGAGGTTTGCAGCACATTGTGGGTAAGATAACGTGTTGGTATCCACAAAAGAGACATCACCATGTACTCCCATGGGTGTTTAGTTTATGACAATATCTACAGTTGCTAGGTTATTCTTAGATGGAATGTACACCTTGGCAGAGAGACTAAAAAGACAAAGATTACTGCACAGCCATCTATTCCTCAAGCACACACACATACTGGTTGGATTTTGCACGAGGGCGAGTGATGGTTCAGTATATACATTTTTATTAACAAGAGATTTCACAAAAATGAAATTCACTGTCAATAATTAAAAGGACAAAAAAGTGAACCAGTGACTCGCAGCTCGTGAGCTGTAAAGCCACGGCAAGGCACCAACCGCTTTACAGGCCATTCACACACCTTTCATACATGATACACACAAGATCATTCACACCACCAGGCACGAAACCAACACATTATAACACTCACAAAAAGGGACAAGGTACACCCTGCTTGAGAAAGACAGAAAAGACAAATATTTATGCAAAACCACCTATTCTTCAAGCGCACAGACATACTGGTTGGATTTGGCACGAGGGTGAGTGATGGTTCAGTATATACAGTTGTATTAACCAGAGATTTCACAAAAATGAAATGCACTGTTAATAATTGAAAGGACGAGAAACTGAACCATTGACTCACAGCTCGTGAGCTGTAAAGCCACGACAAGGCACCAACCGCTTTACAGGCCATTCATACACCTTTCATACGTGTGACACATACAAAACCATTACCACCGCCAGCCGCGGGCCCAGCACATTACAACACTTACACCAGCAGACAGCGCCATTCAAGGGCCCATCACTTTCACATGCCCACATTCATGACACAGCAACCACACCAGCTCACGGATTGCATGGAGTGGCGTTTAGCTAGCAGTGTGTGTAGTGACCAGCAGCAAGTCACTACTCACACACCGCCAGCCAAGCGCCCGTCCACGCACACCGCCAGCCAAGCGCCCATCCAAGCACACCGCCAGCCAAGCGCCAGTCCACGCACACCGCCAGCCAAGCGCCAATCCACGCACACTGCCAGCCAAGCGCCAATCCACACACAACGCCAGCCAAGCGCCAGTCCACGCACACTGCCAGCCAAGCGCCAATCCACGCACGCCAGCCAAGCGCCAATCCACGCACACCGCGTTCCCCAAAGTCTTCCGAGAAAAATGGTACCTCACTTGCGTGGGTAGGCCTAGTGCCCGCAACAGGAAACGGCGCAAAACGCAACTTGGACACACCACAATTTCACAGTGAAAAAGGACCCTTTTTTGGCAAAGTGCCTAGCTGTAGTTTTTGAACCCTAGCTCTGCCGGCAGCTAGGGAAACCTAGCAAACCTATACATTTTGGAAAACTAGACACCCAGGGGAATCCAGGATGGGGTGACTTGTCTGGCTCTCACCAGGTTCTGTTACCCAGAATCCCTTGCAAACCTAAACAATTGTAAAAAAAACCACATTTTCCTCACATTTCTGTGGTGGAAAGTTCTGGAATCTGCATGGATCCACAAATTTCCACCCACCCCGAGTTCCCCAAAGTCTTCCGAGAAAAATGGTACTTCACTTGAGTGGGTAGGCCTAGTGCCCGCGACAGGAAACGGCGCAAAACGCAACGTGGAGACACTACAATTTCACAGTGAAAAATTACCCTTTTTTGGCAAAGTACCTAGCTGTAGTTTTTGAACCCTAGCTCTGCCTGCAACTAGGGAAACCTAGCAAACCTATACATTTTTGAAAACTAGACACCCAGGGGATTCCAGGATGGGGTGACTTGTCTGGCTCTCACCAGGTTCTGTTACCCAGAATCCCTTGCAAACCTAAAACATTGTCAAAAAAACCACATTTTCCTCACATTTCTGTGGTGGAAAGTTCTGGATTCTGCGTGGATCCACAAATTTCCACCCACCTCGCGTTCCCCATAGTCTTCCGAGAAAAATGGTACCTCACTTGCGTGGGTAGGCCTAGTGCCCGTGACATGAAACGGCGCAAAACGCAATGTGGAGACACTACAATTTCACAGTGAAAAATTACCCTTTTTTGGCAAAGTACCTAGCTGTAGTTTTTGAACCCTAGCTCTGCCTGCAACTAGGGAAACCTAGCAAACCTATACATTTTTGAAAACTAGACACCCAGGGGATTCCAGGATGGGGTGACTTGTCTGGCTCTCACCAGGTTCTGTTACCCAGAATCCCTTGCAAACCTAAAACATTGTCAAAAAAACCACATTTTCCTCACATTTCTGTGGTGGAAAGTTCTGGATTCTGCGTGGATCCACAAATTTCCACCCACCTCGCGTTCCCCATAGTCTTCCGAGAAAAATGGTACCTCACTTGCGTGGGTAGGCCTAGTGCCCGTGACATGAAACGGCGCAAACGCAATGTGGACACACCACAATTTCACAGTGAAAAATGACCCTTTTTTGGCAAAGTGCCTAGCTGTAGTTTTTGAACCCTAGCTCTGCCGGCACCTAGGGAAACCTAGCAAACCTATACATTTTGAAAACTAGACACCCAGGGAATCCAGGATGGGGTGACTTGACTGTCTCCCACCAGGTTCTGTTGCCCAGAATCCCTTGCAAACCTAAAAAAGTGTCAATAAACCCACATTTTCCTCACATTTCTGTGGTGGAAAGTTCTGGAATCTGCGTGGATCTACAATTTTCCACCCACCCCGCGTTCCCCAAAGTCTTCCGAGAAAAATGGTACCTCACTTGCGTGGGTAGGCCTAGTGCCCGCAACAGGAAACGGCGCAAAACGCAACTTGGACACACCACAATTTCACAGTGAAAAAGGACCCTTTTTTGGCAAAGTGCCTAGCTGTAGTTTTTGAACCCTAGCTCTGCCGGCACCTAGGGAAACCTAGCAAACCTATACATTTTTGAAAACTAGACACCCAGGGGAATCCAGGATGGGGTGACTTGTCTGGCTCTCACCGGGTTCTGTTACCCAGAATCCCTTGCAAACCTAAACAATTGTCCAAAAAAACACATTTTCCTCACATTTCTGTGGTGGAAAGTTCTGGAATCTGCGTGGATCCACAAATTTCCACCCACCCCGCGTTCCCCAAAGTCTTCTGAGAAAAATGGTACCTCACTTGCATGGGTAGGCGTAGTGCCCGCGACAGGAAATGGCGCAAAACGCAACGTGGAGACACCACAATTTCACAGTGAAAAATTACCCTTTTTTGGCAAAGTACTCCAGCTGTAGTTTTTGAACCCTAGCTCTGCCGGCACCTAGGGAAACCTAGCAAACCTATACATTTTTGAAAACTATACACCCAGGGGAATCAAGGATGGGGTGACTTGTCTGGCTCTCACCAGCTTCTGTTACCCAGAATCCCTTGCAAACCTAAATAATTGTCAAAAAAACACATTTTCCTCACATTTCTGTGGTGGAAAGTTCTGAAATCTGCGTGGATCCACAAATTTTCTCCCATCCAGCGTTGCCCCAGGTCTCCCGATAAAAATGGCACCTCACTTGCGTGGGTGGGTCAAGGACCCGCGACAGGAAACGGCGCAAAACCTATTGAGGTGACATCAAAATTACCTATCACAAACCAACCTGGTTTTGCAAGGGGGGTCCCATGAGTTTTAGGCCCTGGGCTCGGCGGCCATCTAGGGAAACCTACCAAACCCACACATTTCTGGAAACTAGACACCCGGGGGAGTCCAGCAAGGTATGGCTTGCGTGGGTCCCCCAACATTCTCCTACCCAGAATCCCTGCAAACCTCAAATTTTGCTGAAAAATCACTTTTCTCAAATTTCTTTATGGGAAAGTTTTGGAATCTGCGTGGATCCACAAATTTCCATCCCACCCAGCGTTCCCCCAGGTCTCCCGATAATAATGGTACCTCACTTGCGTCGGTGGGTCAAGGACCCGCGACAGGCAAGGGCCCAAAACCTATTGAGGCGACATTAAAATTACCTATCACAAACCAACCTGGTTTTGCAAGGGGGTCCCATGAGTTTTGGCCCTGGGCTCGGCGGCCATCTAGGGAAACCTACCAAACCCACACATTTGTGGAAACTAGACGCTCGGGGGAGTCCAGCGAGGTATGGCTTGCGTGGGTCCCCCAACATTCTCCTACCCAGAATGCCAGGCAAACCTCAAATTTAGCTGAAGAAAACACATTTTCCACATATTTTTGTATGGAATCACCGTGCCGGCACAAATTTTTTAGTCTAGTAATAATTTGTCTAGTTTTCAGAAATGTTTGGGTTTGGTACTTTCCCAAGATGGCCGCCGAGCCCGGGGCCAAAATCTCAGGTGCCCCCCCCAAAACCAGGTAGTTTTCTTATAGGTAATTTTGAAGTCTCCACAGTACGATTTGGGCCATTTCCTGTTGCAACCACTATGCCTACCCACACAAGTGAGGTACCATTTTTATCAGGAGACCTGGGGGAACGCTGGGTGGGAGGAAATTTGTGGATCCACGCAGATTCCAGAACTTTCCCACACAGAAATTTGAGAAAAAAGTGATTTCTTCAGCGAAATTTGAGGTTTGCAGGGGATTCTGGGTAGAAGAATGTTGGGGGACCCACGCAAGCCATACCTCGCTGGACTCCCCGGTGTCTAGTTTCCAGAAATGTGTGGGTTTGGTTGGTTTCCTAGAAGGCCGCCGAGCCCAGGCCAAAAACTCATGGGACGCCCCTGCAAAGCCAGGTTGGTTTGTGATAGGTAATTTTGATGTCGCCTCAATAGGTTTTGGGCCCTTGCCTGTCGCGGGTCCTTGACCCACCCACGCGAGTGAGGTACCATTTTATCGGGAGACCTGGAGGAACGCTGGGTGGGAGGAAATTTGTGGATCCACGCAGTTTCCAGAACTTTCCCACACAGAAAGTTGAGAAAAAAGTGATTTTTTCAGCAAAATTAGAGGTTTGCAGGGGATTCTGGGTAGGAGAATGTTGGGGGACCCACGCAAGCCATACCTCGCTGGACTCCCCGGGTGTCTAGTTTCCAGAAATGTGTGGGTTTGGTAGGTTTCCCTAGATGGCCGCCGAGCCCAGGGCCAAAACTGATGGAACTCCCTTGCAAAACCAGGTTGGTTTGTGATAGGTAATTTTGATGTCGCCTCAATAGGTTTTGGGCTCTTGCCTGTTGCAGGTACTTGGGCCTCCCACACGAGTGAGGCACCATTTTTATCGGGAGACCCGGGGAACACTGGGTGGTAGGAAATTTGTGTCAGCCCGGTGATGCCACAACTTTCCCACACGAAAATGTGTGGAAAAAGTGATTTTTCAGCTAAATTTGAGGTTTGCAGGGGATTCTGGGTAAGAAAACGTTGGGGGATCCATGCAAGCCACAGCCCCTGAAATCCCCGGGTGTCTAGTTTTCAGAAATGTGTGGGTTTGGTAGGTTTCCCTAGCTGGCCGCCGAGCACGGGCCAAAAACCCAGGTGACCCCCATGCAAAACCAGGTTGTTTTGTGATAGGCAAATTTGTTGTCGCCTCACTACGTTTTGGGCCCTTGCCTGTCGCGGGTACTTGGGCCTCCCACGCGAGTGAGGTACCATTTCTTTTGGGATACTTGGAGAAAGGCGGGGGTAGGAAATTTGTTGTTTCTTTCTGCAGCGTGAAAATTTTGGCACAATAATGCAAGGAAAATGTGACAGACATTTTGAGGTTTGCAGCACATTGTGGGTAAGATAACGTGTTGGTATCCACAAAAGAGACATCACCATGTACTCCCATGGGTGTTTAGTTTATGACAATATCTACAGTTGCTAGGTTATTCTTAGATGGAATGTACACCTTGGCAGAGAGACTAAAAGACAAAGATTACTGCACAGCCATCTATTCCTCAAGCACACACACATACTGGTTGGATTTTGCACGAGGGCGAGTGATGGTTCAGTATATACATTTTTATTAACAAGAGATTTCACAAAAATGAAATTCACTGTCAATAATTAAAAGGACAAAAAAGTGAACCAGTGACTCGCAGCTCGTGAGCTGTAAAGCCACGGCAAGGCACCAACCGCTTTACAGGCCATTCACACACCTTTCATACATGATACACACAAGATCATTCACACCACCAGGCACGAAACCAACACATTATAACACTCACAAAAAGGGACAAGGTACACCCTGCTTGAGAAAGACAGAAAAGACAAATATTTATGCAAAACCACCTATTCTTCAAGCGCACAGACATACTAGTTGGATTTGGCACGAGGGTGAGTGATGGTTCAGTATATACAGTTGTATTAACCAGAGATTTCACAAAAATGAAATGCACTGTTAATAATTGAAAGGACGAGAAACTGAACCATTGACTCACAGCTCGTGAGCTGTAAAGCCACGACAAGGCACCAACCGCTTTACAGGCCATTCATACACCTTTCATACGTGTGACACATACAAAACCATTACCACCGCCAGCCGCGGGCCCAGCACATTACAACACTTACACCAGCAGACAGCGCCATTCAAGGGCCCATCACTTTCACATGCCCACATTCATGACACAGCAACCACACCAGCTCACGGATTGCATGGAGTGGCGTTTAGCTAGCAGTGTGTGTAGTGACCAGCAGCAAGTCACTACTCACACACCGCCAGCCAAGCGCCCGTCCACGCACACCGCCAGCCAAGCGCCCATCCAAGCACACCGCCAGCCAAGCGCCAGTCCACGCACACCGCCAGCCAAGCGCCAGTCCACGCACACTGCCAGCCAAGCGCCAATCCACGCACGCCAGCCAAGCGCCAATCCACGCACACCGCGTTCCCCAAAGTCTTCCGAGAAAAATGGTACCTCACTTGCGTGGGTAGGCCTAGTGCCCGCAACAGGAAACGGCGCAAACGCAACTTGGACACACCACAATTTCACAGTGAAAAAGGACCCTTTTTTGGCAAAGTGCCTAGCTGTAGTTTTTTAACCCTAGCTCTGCCGGCAGCTAGGGAAACCTAGCAAACCTATACATTTTGGAAAACTAGACACCCAGGGGAATCCAGGATGGGGTGACTTGTCTGGCTCTCACCAGGTTCTGTTACCCAGAATCCCTTGCAAACCTAAACAATTGTAAAAAAACCCACATTTTCCTCACATTTCTGTGGTGGAAAGTTCTGGAATCTGCGTGGATCCACAAATTTCCACCCACCCCGCGTTCCCCAAAGTCTTCCGAGAAAAATGGTACTTCACTTGAGTGGGTAGGCCTAGTGCCCGCGACAGGAAACGGCGCAAAACGCAACGTGGAGACACTACAATTTCACAGTGAAAAATTACCCTTTTTTGGCAAAGTACCTAGCTGTAGTTTTTGAACCCTAGCTCTGCCTGCAACTAGGGAAACCTAGCAAACCTATACATTTTTGAAAACTAGACACCCAGGGGATTCCAGGATGGGGTGACTTGTCTGGCTCTCACCAGGTTCTGTTACCCAGAATCCCTTGCAAACCTAAAACATTGTCAAAAAAACCACATTTTCCTCACATTTCTGTGGTGGAAAGTTCTGGATTCTGCGTGGATCCACAAATTTCCACCCACCTCGCGTTCCCCATAGTCTTCCGAGAAAAATGGTACCTCACTTGCGTGGGTAGGCCTAGTGCCCGTGACATGAAACGGCGCAAAACACAATGTGGAGACACTACAATTTCACAGTGAAAAATTACCCTTTTTTGGCAAAGTACCTAGCTGTAGTTTTTGAACCCTAGCTCTGCCTGCAACTAGGGAAACCTAGCAAACCTATACATTTTTGAAAACTAGACACCCAGGGGATTCCAGGATGGGGTGACTTGTCTGGCTCTCACCAGGTTCTGTTACCCAGAATCCCTTGCAAACCTAAAACATTGTCAAAAAAACCACATTTTCGGGGGCGTGGCCGGGCAAGATGGCCGACCGGACGTAGACCGTCTCGGCTCCCGGTCCGCGCTCTGCTCTGGCCCTGCACCTAGCAACTGGAGGACTCTTGTGCCGGTCTGGATGACCCTCACCTGCAGCGGAGAGCCGGTGGAGTCGGCGGAGCAGCCCTGATCCCTCCTGGGGCCGCAGAATTGACGGAGACTTGCGGGTGCCGCGAGGTATTGCTGGGCTCCACAAGATGGCGGACGGAGCTTTCCCGGAGGTGGTGACTGGACCGGGCCCACAGCAGTAGAGGTACGGGCGAGGAGCTGCAGCGGATGGTCGAGCAGCCTACGTTAGCGCGATCCAGCTCCCCCAGCGGCGCCGCGCGGAGCAGGGCCCCGCGAAGAGGATCCTACGATGTTTGCCTGACCCTGCAATGGCGTAGAAGAACGCCTTTGCTCCCGCGTGGGCGGCTGGGGGATACTGCTCCCTGCTGACGTCTGGGCCCTGTGGCCGCCACTGAAGAGGCCCCTACCACTGCCGGTGCTGCGGACGAGCTCACTGCAGCGGACTCCTTTGCGCCCGCCTGACCCTGGCGGGGCGGCCGAGGTAGAGCCTGCATCTCCCGGGAGGGGGTTATTGAAGATTGGCAGCTACCGGTTGCGAGAGAGGGGTGTGCTGCTGGAGGACCCCTGACTCTACCGCCATCCAGCCTCTGAGGCACGCACTGCCTCCATAGACAGGGGACCCTGTTTGCCCTGTGTTGATCAGTGGATCCCGGACGGCACCCGGCCATGGGATACACCACCCGCCAGCGTTGACCTTAAGATACAGCCTGCAGACCCTCCGCGGCCTTTGGACCTCTCGGGACTACACCAGCACCCGCCGCCTCCAACCTCGTGCCGACGCCAGCCCTGGACTGTACACTGGGTCTAACCCCCACCTACCACAACCTACTAACCTCGGGTGGCCGTGGTCCCACGTGATGAAGCCGGCACCGTAAACAGAGGAAGCCCATACCTAGCCCGGGCCACCCCTTGCCATCACTGAGACTGTTGGGTGCCCGGCCATCCCCTACCTCCGCTGAATCGGCTGTGGTCTCTGCCGGCCCTCGGCCATTCTGTCATTCCCGGGCCTGCTAAGCACGATCTTTACCCGGCCTTGCCAAACCACCTGGGTCCCCGGGTTCGTGCTGGGGGCTCTCTATGCCGCCAAAGAAGGTGCCGAGTAGACCGTCGAGTACAGTCCCAGACTTTTTGTGCCCTCTGACAAAGCCCGGCGCAGAAAAGCGATACAGCAGTCACAGCCATGGCCCTAACGAAGTCAGACCTACTTACCTTGCTGCAGGATTTCAAAGGCGAACTGCGCAAAGAACTGGGACAAGACATCCAATTATCTATCGACCAACTGCGGTCAGATTTAACGGGCGCCTAACCTCTCTCCAGCAAGACATGGACTCGATCGGTACCAGAGTCTTGGACTTAGAGACGCAACACCAAGAGCAAGAACAGCGCTCTGCTGAGGTGAGAGGGGATGTGCAATCTCTGCGGGACCAACTACACCAGGCGCAGCTCAAGACAGAGGATCTTGAAAACAGAACCCGGAGGGAGAACATTCGAATTCGGAATCTTGAGGAGAATGCGGAGGGCCCGGACCTGGTGGCTTTTATGGAAGGACTATTTGCGGTGATCCTAGCTCCCCAGACCCCCAAAATCAAATTGGACAGGGTCCACCGGGTGGGGGTCTTGCAGGCGGGCGAGAGGAGGAGACCACGAGACGTCCTGGTGAAGTTTCACTCCTTCACGGTCAAGGAGGCAGTCCTTAAAGCGGCCAGAACAAAAGGAGCCATCTCTTTCCAGGGCTTCTCATGCGATGTGTACCAGGATCTGGCGCCCTCCACTCTGATGCGACGACAAACGTTTCGGCCCCTCACAACCAAGCTCCAAGACGAACACATAAGATACAGGTGGACCTACCCCTTCGGTCTTAGCTTCGAGTACAAAAACAAACGTCGCCTCATCACAGACCTAAGGGAGGGTCTGGATCTGCTGGGCCTACCGGTCGAGGAGCCGGGCCTTCACGGGTTGCGACCGGGGATCCCCCGCGGATCTTTGAAGCCTTCGGCGTGGGCAGTGGTCTCCCGAGGGGCCGTCGATGAAATGCGGATGAGCTCTTGAGAAATTCTCCAGAGACGCCCTGACGGTGTTGCTCCCTGTTGCAGCGGAGAGGGAGGGGGACCACGAATCACCCTCTCCTGGCGACGGAGCCTGGGGAGCACGCATACGACAGAGGGGAGCCCCGATCCTTCACCTCGTCTCTAGCCCTGGGGACACATTGACACTGGTACTTTGGATTTCCGGTTGCTACGCGGCGGAGATATGCACTCTCCCCTTCCCAAATGTACGAGCAGCATTCCCTTTGACCTTTTTGTTGCTTACTGGACTTGGCTGATACACGAAGTATTACAAGGGGTTCTTCAAGATGAGTGCTCGACACTTTGGGGGCTTACATCTACAGCTAGAGTCCCATGAACTATCCACATGCTGGCTGCGGGACTGTACCGCTTGATAACCTTCAGTCACATTCTGGTGATAGCCTATTTGATATTCCCTTTGGTGCATGTTGCCGGACCGGGCGTGGACGGGGTCCTCGGACCCGTAGTCCCCCTAGCCCCGGAGGGGGCACTAACCCCTCCTGCGGGGATCTACGTAATGGTTTTTGACTATGTTTTTTATGTTTGGGTGTTCTTTTTTTGTTGTGGGTATTGGGGGGGAGATGGGTGGGACATGGTGGCGGCTTTCTATTATATAGCCCTGACGGCAATATGTCCAACTCGACTTGTACTAGTCTTGCGAGGCAGCGGCATTTGAAATGTAACACGTGGGATGAAACGGGAGGTACGGGGAGACGAGGAGACACTACCGGAGGGATGAGGTTCCTACTCCTATTGCCATGACGATCACTATAGCGACCTGGAACGTCAAAGGCCTTAATTCCCCTCAAAAACGCCAAAAGGTGTGGAAATATGTCATTGACCACCATTTGGATGTTATAGCCTTGCAGGAGACTCATCTAACTAGGGCTGAGGACACTCGCCTTAAACATAAGCAGTACCCCTTAATTTATAGGTCCTCAGCACTCACGAAGCATAGAGGGGTGGCGTTGATGTTCCGAGCAGCACTCCAATTCCAGCCCATAGAGGTCCTTGGTGATAAGGATGGCAGGTGGTTAATGGTTAAGGGTCGCCTGCGAGGGAAAACTTGCACCTTCGTAGTGGTATACGCCCCTAATTCTGGTCAGACTTCCTTTATACACACTCTTCTAGGTAGGTTACTGGATTTTGTAGAGGGGGCATTGCTCCTTATGGGAGATTTTAACCTGACGTGGCAAGGGGACCTTGACAGCTCACACCCATCCCGCTCAGCTATAGGCTCGTTTTCCTCTGATACCCAGCAGCGCATTTCCGATATGGGCCTCCTGGATGCTTGGCGTACCCTCTATCCACATACCCGGGATTACACTTTTTACTCCCACGTCCATCATTCATATTCCCGGTTAGACTATGTCTTTATTAGCCAGTCGTTGTTGGGCTCCCTCCGGGAGTCCAAAATCTTTCCGCTCTCAGTTTCAGATCATAGCCTCCTCGCCATTAACCTTTCCTGGGAGGCCAATGTTCCGGCGACCTATAGATGGTACTTCCCTGCGGCGCTGACCCGCGATAAGGAATCCTGCACTCAGCTTAGAAGGGGCATTGCGGAGTTTTTGACATTAATCTTCCTGGGGACACGTCTGAACTCAACACTTGGGATGCATTTAAAGCGGTCTTTCGGGGGCAATGCATCGCCCTTAACTCGGCACTTAATGTCCAGCGCGCTAGGGATAGGGAGCGCTTAGAGCAAGAACTGGCAGTTGTCGAACGCGATCACAAACTTAATCCCTCTCGTCAAACTCTCCGTAACCTTACAGCCCTCCGCGGTAAGCTGCGAGCCATCTATGACAATAGAGCGGAGTATACACTCCTTAAATTGCGTCAGCTTTCCTACTCTCAGGGTAACAAGATTGGGAAACATCTCGCGAGACAGCTACGCGATAAAAGAGAGGAATACATCGGAGGAATTCGGGGACCCATGGGCGAGGCCACGCACAACGATGCGGATAAAGCTGGAATATTCGGTGATTTTTACAGGAATCTATACTCGAGGGAAATGTTAGATACGGAAGCCCAGCAGGACTTCCATCGGACTCTGACTTTCCCCCAGGTGTCTGACGAGTGGAATGCAACACTCACCGCTCCGATCACCCACGAGGAAGTCACCCTAGCCATCAACGCCCTCAAACCCCATAAAGCCCCGGGCCCCGATGGATACACTGCCCTCTTTTACAAAACTTTTGCTCCCGATATCAGCCCTTACCTTACGCTTCTGTTTAATAAGATGGCGACAGAGGGGGAGCCGGCTGTCTCTATGACAGAGGCTACGATTTCTGTGATACCTAAGCCTGGGAAGGACCCCCACCATTGTGCCTCATACCGACCCATCGCGCTCTTAAACTTAGACGCTAAACTCTACTCTTCTATCATCGCCAAGAGAATGAACGACTTACTTCCTGATCTCATACACCCTGACCAATCGGGGTTTATTAAGGGTCGGCAGACCCACGATAATACCCGGAGGATTATCCACCTTATCGAAAAGGCCGAAAGGCGACAACTCCCTGCCGTTCTAGTGGGTCTCGACGCTGAGAAAGCGTTCGATAGGGTGGATTGGGCATTCCTTTTCCAGACCCTCACGGCATTTGGCTTTTCTTCCAAGTTTTTAACCATGATACAAGCCAACTACCAGCAACCCCGTTCTAAGGTAATGGTCAACGGGCTACAATCCTCCTCCTTTATCCACTCTCGAGGAACTAGACAGGGCTGCCCGCTGTCTCCCTCCTCTTTGCCCTCAGCATTGAACCATTGGCAATGGCAATTAGAAATAATCCCGCGATTCAGGGATTCCTTTTACAGGCGATAATCACAAAATTTCCCTTTTCGCAGACGATGTTCTCCTGTCCCTCTCCGACCCGTCAGCATCTCTTCCGCCTTTACAAGCGGAACTCGAACGATTTGAGAGGGTGGCCGGTTTTAAAATCAACTACAATAAATCATACATTCTCAACCTTACTTTACCACCAACGGAGGTCGGTAGACTCCAATCCGTTACCTCACTTTCGTGGTCTCACACCTCTATACAATACTTGGGGGTGCACCTCACCCCCTCAATCGCCTGGCTTATACGCAGCCAACTTCCCGCCTGCTCTCACACGTATCCAATCAGACTTAACCAAGTGGAAGCCTCTCTTCTTGTCCTGGCTCGGTCGTATTCACGCGGTGAAGATGACCCTGCTCCCAGCTCCTCTACCTGTTTCAAGCCTTACCAATTGAGATGCCTGGAGACTTCTTCCGCCGCATTAAAACAATGATTCTGCACTTTATTTGGCAAGGTGGTCGTGCGCGCTTCTCTTTTTCTATTCTTCGCCGTCCCAGGGCGAGGAGGAGTGGGACTCCCAGACGTTCAATTGTACTACAAAGCCGCACAACTAAGAGTCCTGGTTGAATGGTCTAAAGGGGAATCCGACAAACACTGGCTCCACATGGATCGTAGTGTAACGGGGAGGACTATTTGGGACCTGATATGGCGCCCCAAACAAGACAGACCTAGGAATGCTTATCTTGCCACTCCCACCCGCTCCACCCTTAGAGTCTGGGATACAGTGTCGGGGGATGAGCGATGGACCTCCTTTCCTCTCCCTTTACACCACTCCATTTTAATCCAAGCGTTCCCGCCGGGACTGCAGGAGGGTCCCTTTGATGCTTGGCGGGAGGGTGGTTGCCTTGCACTGACCCATCTTTTTCACAACTTCGATCCCCTCTCCTTCGACAACTGCCAGCGCGACTATGGCGTAGGGACCTTAGAGCGGTATCATTATACTCAGTTAATGCATTGGGCCTTGTCACCGCAGGTACGCGACGCTGCCACCCGCCCCCTTACGAAGTTTGAGTCCTTTCTCACTAAAGCACCAGTCATGAGGGGGACGATCTCCTTTTTATATAAATTACTTCTCACCACCACCATCTCCCCGCGTCCGCGCTACATGTCTATGTGGGAGGGTATGATACAACGTGATATCACTGAAGAGGAGTGGGGCCACCCATGGACCGATACAGCCAGATTCAATCATTCCTCTGCACTTAGGGAAGACCATCTTAAAACAATGATGGACTGGTACCTCCACCCCTCCCGGCTTAAACAAATTTTCCCGAAGACTTCTGACAGATGCTGGAGGGGATGTGGGTTACTGGGGGATTTCCAGCATATCTGGTGGGACTGCCCGACTATTCGCCCCTACTGGGAAGAGATCCTAGCGCATATAAAGGACATACTTGGGTACCCTGTCCCGACTACCATGGCGGAAGTCCTTCTGGGGCTGCGCGATCCCTCCCTAGAGCACCAAACACGAGCTGACAAGAAAATCATGTGGCTCTGCATAGGAGCAGCGAAGATCACTCTAGCGGCTGCCTGGAAGCGTAAGGCGGCTCCGGCAATCTCACTCTGGCACTCTAGGCTTTGGCGTCTTTTAAGTTTAGAACGCATGTCGGAGATCTTTAAGGAGGATTTTAAGAATTTTGAATTCCAGTGGGGCCCGTTGGTTTCCTTCCTCTCCAGAGGTTTACCTTCCGCGGTTTGCCCCTCGTCCAACAGAGCTTTGCATCTCTTTCAATTTTGAGCTGCTGTCACTGCTGCCAGTATTGTACAAGGTACAGCTAATGCCGCCACCATGGTAGGGGAGGGGAGGGGGAGGGAATTGCTTTTTATTTTTTCGGTTTGTGACCCCCGGTTGGGGTTGCTTCTATGCATTGTTTCCTAGTTAAGCACAGACCTTTTTGCCAGGGGGTGAGGGGATGCTAACCGTCACAAAAGAAAGATGGGAAGCATGCCGGCTTTATATCAAAATGAGTCTAGAGTTTTATGCTTTGTCCTGGTCTCTGAGAATAAGCACACTGTATCCTTCCTTTATATAACCTGTTAGGAGCAGAGACCAGGCTATCATTGACCGCGATATATCGTTAGCATCTTACCTAGACTTGGTAAATTTCGCGCCACCCCCTGCGAGCGGTGACAATTCCTGTGGCTATGTACTGTAAGTTGGATAAAACATAATAAACAGATGTTTGAGAAAAAAAAACCACATTTTCCTCACATTTCTGTGGTGGAAAGTTCTGGATTCTGCGTGGATCCACAAATTTCCACCCACCTCGCGTTCCCCATAGTCTTCCGAGAAAAATGGTACCTCACTTGCGTGGGTAGGCCTAGTGTCCGTGACATGAAACGGCGCAAAACGCAATGTGGACACACCACAATTTCACAGTGAAAAATGACCCTTTTTTGGCAAAGTGCCTAGCTGTAGTTTTTGAACCCTAGCTCTGCCGGCACCTAGGGAAACCTAGCAAACCTATACATTTTTGAAAACTAGACACCCAGGGGAATCCAGGATGGGGTGACTTGACTGTCTCCCACCAGGTTCTGTTACCCAGAATCCCTTGCAAACCTAAAAAAGTGTCAATAAACCCACATTTTCCTCACATTTCTGTGGTGGAAAGTTCTGGAATCTGCGTGGATCTACAATTTTCCACCCACCCCGCGTTCCCCAAAGTCTTCCAAGAAAAATGGTACCTCACTTGCCTAGTGCCCGCGACATGAAACGGCGCAAAATGCAACGTGGACACACCACAATTTCACAGTGAAAAATGACCCTTTTTTGCAAAGTACCTATCTGTAGTTTTTAAACCCTAGCTCTGCCGGCACCTAGGGAAACCTAGCAAACCTATACATATTTGAAAACTAGACACCCAGGGGAATCCAGGATGGGGTGACTTGACTGTCTCCCACCAGGTTCTGTTACCCAGAATCCCTTGCAAACCTAAAAAATTGTCAAAAAAAACAGATTTTCCTCACATTTCTGTGGTGGAATGTTCTGGAATCTGCGTGGATCCACAAATTTCCACCCACCCCGCGTTCCCCAAAGTCTTCCGAGAAAAATGGTACCTCACTTGCGTGGGTAGGCCTAGTGCCCGCAACAGGAAACGGCGCAAAACGCAACTTGGACACACCACAATTTCACAGTGAAAAAGGACCCTTTTTGGCAAAGTGCCTAGCTGTAGTTTTTGAACCCTAGCTCTGCCGGCACCTAGGGAAACCCTAGCAAACCTATACATTTTGGAAAACTAGACACCCAGGGGAATCCAGGATGGGGTGACTTGTCTGGATCTCACCGGGTTCTGTTACCCAGAATCCCTTGCAAACCTAAACAATTGTCCAAAAAACACATTTTCCTCACATTTCTGTGGTGAAAAGTTCTGGAATCTGCGTGGATCCACAAATTTCCACCCACCCCGCGTTCCCCAAAGTCTTCTGAGAAAAATGGTACCTCACTTGCGTGGGTAGGCCTAGTGCCCGCGACAGGAAATGGCGCAAAACGCAACGTGGAGACACCACAATTTCACAGTGAAAAATTACCCTTTTTTGGCAAAGTACTCCAGCTGTAGTTTTTGAACCCTAGCTCTGCCGGCACCTAGGGAAACCTAGCAAACCTATACATTTTTGAAAACTATACACCCAGGGGAATCAAGGATGGGGTGACTTGTCTGGCTCTCACCAGCTTCTGTTACCCAGAATCCCTTGCAAACCTAAATAATTGTCAAAAAAACCACATTTTCCTCACATTTCTGTGGTGGAAAGTTCTGAAATCTGCGTGGATCCACAAATTTTCTCCCATCCAGCGTTGCCCCAGGTCTCCCGATAAAAATGGCACCTCACTTGCGTGGGTGGGTCAAGGACCCGCGACAGGAAACGGCGCAAAACCTATTGAGGCGACATCAAAATTACCTATCACAAACCAACCTGGTTTTGCAAGGGGGGTCCCATGAGTTTTAGGCCCTGGGCTCGGCGGCCATCTAGGGAAACCTACCAAACCCACACATTTCTGGAAACTAGACACCCGGGGGAGTCCAGCAAGGTATGGCTTGCGTGGGTCCCCCAACATTCTCCTACCCAGAATCCCCTGCAAACCTCAAATTTTGCTGAAAAAATCACTTTTTCTCAAATTTCTTTATGGGAAAGTTTTGGAATCTGCGTGGATCCACAAATTTCCATCCCACCCAGCGTTCCCCCAGGTCTCCCGATAATAATGGTACCTCACTTGCGTCGGTGGGTCAAGGACCCGCGACAGGCAAGGGCCCAAAACCTATTGAGGCGACATTAAAATTACCTATCACAAACCAACCTGGTTTTGCAAGGGGGGTCCCATGAGTTTTTGGCCCTGGGCTCGGCGGCCATCTAGGGAAACCTACCAAACCCACACATTTGTGGAAACTAGACGCTCGGGGGAGTCCAGCGAGGTATGGCTTGCGTGGGTCCCCCAACATTCTCCTACCCAGAATGCCAGGCAAACCTCAAATTTAGCTGAAGAAAACACATTTTCCACATATTTTTGTATGGAATCACCGTGCCGGCACAAATTTTTTAGTCTAGTAATAATTTGTCTAGTTTTCAGAAATGTTTGGGTTTGGTACTTTCCCAAGATGGCCGCCGAGCCCGAGGCCAAAATCTCAGGTGCCCCCCCAAAACCAGGTAGTTTTCTTATAGGTAATTTTGAAGTCTCCACAGTACGATTTGGGCCATTTCCTGTTGCAACCACTATGCCTACCCACACAAGTGAGGTACCATTTTTATCAGGAGACCTGGGGAACGCTGGGTGGGAGGAAATTTGTGGATCCACGCAGATTCCAGAACTTTCCCACACAGAAATTTGAGAAAAAGTGATTTCTTCAGCGAAATTTGAGGTTTGCAGAGATTCTGGGTAGAAGAATGTTGGGGGACCCACGCAAGCCATACCTCGCTGGACTCCCCGAGTGTCTAGTTTCCAGAAATGTGTGGGTTTGGTTGGTTTCCCTAGAAGACCGCCGAGCCCAGGGCCAAAACTCATGGGACGCCCCTTGCAAAGCCAGGTTGGTTTGTGATAGGTAATTTTGATGTCGCCTCAATAGGTTTTGGGCCCTTGCCTGTCGCGGGTCCTTGACCCACCCACGCGAGTGAGGTACCATTTTTATCAGGAGACCTGGGGGAACGCTGGGTGGGAGGAAATTTGTGGATCCACGCAGTTTCCAGAACTTTCCCACACAGAAAGTTGAGAAAAAGTGATTTTTCAGCAAAATTAGAGGTTTGCAGGGGATTCTGGGTAGGAGAATGTTGGGGGACCCACGCAAGCCATACCTCGCTGGACTCCCCCGGGTGTCTAGTTTCCAGAAATGTGTGGGTTTGGTAGGTTTCCCTAGATGGCCGCCGAGCCCAGGGCCAAAAACTCATGGAACCCTTCTTGCAAAACCAGGTTGGTTTGTGATAGGTAATTTTGATGTCGCCTCAATAGGTTTTGGGCCCTTGCCTGTTGCAGGTACTTGGGCCTCCCACACGAGTGAGGCACCATTTTTATCGGGAGACCCGGGGGAACACTGGGTGGTAGGAAATTTGTGTCAGCCCGGTGTTGCCACAACTTTCCCACACGAAAATGTGTGGAAAAAGTGATTTTTTCAGCTAAATTTGAGGTTTGCAGGGGATTCTGTGTAAGAAAACGTTGGGGGATCCATGCAAGCCACACCCCCCTGAAATCCCCCGGGTGTCTAGTTTTCAGAAATGTGTGGGTTTGGTAGGTTTCCCTAGCTGGCCGCCGAGCACGGGGCCAAAAACCCAGGTGACCCCCCATGCAAAACCAGGTTGTTTTGTGATAGGCAAATTTGTTGTCGCCTCACTACGTTTTGGGCCCTTGCCTGTCGCGGGTACTTGGGCCTCCCACGCGAGTGAGGTACCATTTCTTTTGGGATACTTGGAGAAAGGCGGGGGTAGGAAATTTGTTGTTTCTTTCTGCAGCGTGAACATTTTGGCACAATAATGCAAGGAAAATGTGACAGACATTTTGAGGTTTGCAGCACATTGTGGGTAAGATAACGTGTTGGTATCCACAAAGAGACATCACCATGTACTCCCATGGGTGTTTAGTTTATGACAATATCTACAGTTGCTAGGTTATTCTTAGATGGAATGTACACCTTGGCAGAGAGACTAAAAAGACAAAGATTACTGCACAGCCATCTATTCCTCAAGCACACACACATACTGGTTGGATTTTGCACGAGGGCGAGTGATGGTTCAGTATATACATTTTTATTAACAAGAGATTTCACAAAAATGAAATTCACTGTCAATAATTAAAAGGACAAAAAACTGAACCAGTGACTCGCAGCTCGTGAGCTGTAAAGCCACGGCAAGGCACCAACCGCTTTACAGGCCATTCACACACCTTTCATACATGATACACACAAGACCATTCACACCACCAGGCACAGAAACCAACACATTATAACACTCACAAAAAGGGACAAGGTACACCCTGCTTGAGAAAGACAGAAAAGACAAATATTTATGCAAAACCACCTATTCTTCAAGCGCACAGACATACTGGTTGGATTTGGCACGAGGGTGAGGGATGGTTCAGTATATACAGTTGTATTAACCAGAGACTTCACAAAAATGAAATGCACTGTTAATAATTGAAAGGACGAGAAACTGAACCATTGACTCACAGCTCCTGAGCTGTAAAGCCACGACAAGGCACCAACCGCTTTACAGGCCATTCATACACCTTTCATACGTGTGACACATACAAAACCATTACCACCGCCAGCCGCGGGCCCAGCACATTACAACACTTACACCAGCAGACAGCGCTATTCAAGGGCCCATCACTTTCACATGCCCACATTCCTGACACAGCAACCACACCAGCTCACAGATTGCGTGGAGTGGCGTTTAGCTAGCAGTGTGTGTAGTGACCAGCAGCAAGTCACTACTCACACACCGCCAGCCAAGCGCCCGTCCACGCACACCGCCAGCCAAGCGCCTGTCCAAGCACACCGCCAGCCAAGCGCCAGTCCACGCACACCGCCAGCCAAGCGCCAATCCACGCACACTGCCAGCCAAGCGCCAATCCACGCACACCGCCAGCCAAGCGCCAGTCCACGCACACTGCCAGCCAAGCGCCAATCCACGCACGCCAGCCAAGCGCCAATCCACGCACACCGCCAGCCAAGCACCAGTCCACTCACCGCCAGCCAAGCACCAGTCCACGCACACCGCCAGCCAAGCGCCAATGCACGCACAGCGTCAGCCAAGCGCCAATCCACACACACCGCCAGCCAAGTGCCAATCCACGTACACCGCCAGCCAAGCGCCAGTCCACTCACCGCCAGCCAAGCTCCAGTCCACTCACCGCCAGCCAAGCGCCAGTCCACGCACACCACCAGCCAAGCGCTAGTCCACGCACACCACCAGCCAAGCTCCAGTCCACGCACACCGCCAGCCAAGCGCCAGTCCACGCACACCGTCATAATTTTTTTTAAACAAGAAAGAAAACACAAACAAATTGCAACTAAATACAAAACTATAACTACAAAAACAACAGCAGTAACTAAAGACATCATTCTATTGCCAAACGTTAAACTGAACAACTATATAAAACCATACAGACCAGGCAGTACACTATTAGACTCATGGTTGCTCCCAAAAATTCTTTTGAGTGTGATACAATCTGAAACATGTGGGCACACACAGCCCAGGATTAGAAGGACAATCGGCACAGTGCATACGACTCTCCTTCCGCTACACCTCTTCGCAAGCAGACTCTACATCTCTTACAGGGATTGGTTTTTTTTGGCGTGGGAGGAATTAAATCAGGAAAGTGGCGATCTTTCAATCTAGCCACATCCTCCACCACTCCAACTCTAGGAACACTTGCCTGTTCCGCAACAACAAGGCTGCCTATCACAGACTCCTGAAACTGAACAAAAGTCATCTTTGACGCATGAGAGCACTCCTTGAACACAACAAAAGCATTGAAAGTTGCTAAATTGAAGAGATGGATGGCCAACTTCTTATACCAAATGTAAGCCTTACGAATAGCAGTGTAAGGTTCCAACCTCTGATCTACTCTATCAACACCACCCATGTGCTTTGTAGTCTAAAATGCACACAGGTTTGCGCACTTCAGCAATCTGACCCCAAACAGCCACAGCTGAAGTACTCTCATCATGGATGGTAGTCAGCATGTACACATCCCTCCTGTCCACAAGTTTCACAGCTAGTAGTTCATCACTACGCAAGGAACTGCACTGTCCCCTCTGACGTTTTTTGCAAACAAGCTCTTTTGGATAACCTTTACGGTTAGAGCGGATTGTGCCACAAGCAAAAGTGTCCACTTTGAACAATTCCTTAAACAATTGCACAGCAGTGTAGAAGTTATCAAGGTACAAATGGTGGCCTCTGTTAAACAGTCCTCTAGCAAGATCCCACACAATTTTCTCTGAAACTCCAAAAGTGGACGGACAACCCGGGGGTCAATAGTGGAATCCCTACCAGTGTACACACGGAAATTAAAAACATATCCTGTCCTACTCTCAGACAACATATACAGCTTAATTCCATAACGTGCCCTCTTGCTAGGAATGTACTGCCTAAAAACCAAACGGCCCTTGAACAGGACCAAAGACTCATCAATAGATATTTCTTTCTCTGGAGTATAGATCTCTGAAAATTGATCTACAAAGTGATCAAGAACAGGCCGAATCTTAAAAAGACGGTCACAGTCAGGGTGATCTCGTGGCAACGCCAAAGCATTATCAACAAAATGCAGCATCCGAAGCAAAAGTAAATACCGATCACGAGTCATAATTGCAGGAAATATGGCCGTTGCCATCAAGGGACTGGTAGACCAATATGAAGCCATGGACGGCTTCCTTATCAAACCCATCAATAAAGTCAAACCCAAAAACTTCTTCATCTCTTCCAGATTTGTGGGAGTCCACCGGGTAGCTCTAGAGTGGGGCCTAAGTCTGGCACTGTTGTCCCTCAAAAACTGTTCAGCATACAAATTAGTCTGCTCAACAATCTCACCCAAAAATACATCATCCATAAACAACTGAAAAAACTGTATAGGCAACAAATGTTCACAATCCACTCTACGCCCTGCATCACCACTAAAGGCAGGCAACACCGGCTGCACCATGTTTGGATCAACCCAGAGTCCAGCACTTCCAGTAGGAAGCCTAGCAGCCTCAGGCTGCAATCCAGATGCCTCTTGCACCATCGGCACAGCATTGTCCTCCTCTAAAACAGGCACTTCATCCGCACTGAGAGTAGATTCATCCACACCGAGAGTAGCTTCATCCGCACTGAGAGTACCTTCATCATCCGATGATTCCATGTGGAGAGAAAACTCACTGCCTGAATCTTCCCCTCTCTCCTCTCCCTCAGACGCACTGTCAGTCTCATAATCCTGCTCAGAGGAAGATTCAAGAAGCATACCAACCACCTGCTGAGCAGTCATTCTATGGCTAGACATAATGCTTACTAATAAAGGTAACTTGTCAAACAAGTCTACAACAACAAACCCTTTGTAAAAAACAGAAATAAACAAAAAGTAGCTTTAGCACAAAGACCTATATACTCCGACACAATAACACTCACTTGCCAGAAGCAGCTAGACTCACCACCACCTACTCTGCACAGACACAGTAAGGACCAACAGTAACCCACTAAAAAAGAAAAACAAAAACAAGAAAATTACACATAAGACAACACAAAACACATCGCAAAGATTTTCATGCACAAAACACTAACTAAATATGCTGCTAATATGACACCACTTACAAAAACTTCATTCATGCATGACATTAATACTCAATTTGAGTAAACACAACGAAAATGTTTTTCTTACCAAAAAATGCAACTACGCAAAACTGCAGATCAACCACTGCCGAAACCGCAAACAAGAATCAAAAGCTTTCCACTAGAATAAAAAGGAGAAAAAACACATTACAATCACATATGCAAATAATGCACTATCCACCAGCCAAGCAAAGGTGGTAGGTGGGCCTAAAAGCATGAGGCCTATCTGCCCCAGAGGGGCCCCAGAGGGAGCAGAAACAGCCAAAAAATTCCCCCTCATAAAGGGGGAGCGACCCTTGCCCAAGGGGTCACTACCCAACACCATTAAAAAGCCCTGGTGTCTAGTGGCTTCTGCCCCCCTAGGGGACAGATGGGCCTAAAAACATATGGCGAATCTGCCCCCAAAGGGGACAGAAACAACCACAATAAATACCCCATAAAGGGGAGCGACCCTTGCCCAAGGGGCCGCTCCCAAACAACTCAAACATTCCCTGGTGTCTAATGATTTCTGCCCCTCTTGGGGGCAGATGGGCCTAGAATAACAAGGCCGATCTGCCCCCAAGGGGGGCAGAAACGGCCAAAATTAATGATCCCCCAAGGGGAGCGACCCTTGCCCAAGGGGCTGCTCCCCAACAACACAAACAAACAATCCTGGTGTCTAATGGCTTCTACCCCCCTTGGGGGCAGATGGGCCTAGAATAACAAGGCCGATCTGCCCCCAAGGGGGGCAGAAACGGCCACAATAAAAGATTCCCAAAGGGGAGCAGCCCTTGCCTAAGGGGCCGCTCCCCAAAAACATATTTATAAAAAAATATAAATCCCTGGTGGCTTAGTGGGCTTACAGCGACTTTTTTATTATTTCAATCTGCCCCCACAAGGGGCAGACCACTACTAAAAAAATTATCCCCCAAGGGGAGCGACCCTTGCCCAAGGGGCCACTCCCCGACACAAAGGCACTTTCTAAATTAAAAAAAAAAATTCCCTGGTGGCCTAGTGGTCACATAATGCCTTTTTTTAAAGTATTTATAGATTCCCCCCCCCCAAGGGGGGCAGACCCAGCCACAAAATGTTCACCCCCAAGGGGAGCGACCCTTGCCCAAGGGGCCGCTCCCCAACACAAAAGGCACATTGTAAATAAAAAAAATAAAATCCCTGGTGGCCTAGTGGTCACAATATGCCATTTAATTGGTCATAAATTATAGATCTGCCCCCCCCAAGGGGGGCAGACCCATCCACGAAATTTTCACCCCCAAGGGGAACGACCCTTGCCCAAGGGGTCGCTCCCCAACACAAAAAGCACTTTCAAAATAAAAAAAAAAAGATCCCTGGTGGCCTAGTGGTTACAAACTATTAAAATGTACCTTAATTTATTAGATCTGCCCCCCCCAAAGAGGGGCAGACTCATCAACAAAAATATGCACTCCCAAGGGGGGCGACCCTTGCCCAAGGGGCCGCTCCCCGACATAAAATGCCCTTTAAAAAAAAAAAACAAGCCTTCCTGCTGCACGATCGCGCCCAATGCGCGATCGTGCAGCAAGAATGCTTGAAAAAGACATCGGAGGAAAGGAAGGCTTTCTAAAATGTCCCCCCACCCTCCCCGAGGCCAAAATCGCCTCTTACCTGCTGGACGCGCTGGAAGCAAATGGCTTCCATCACGTCCGGTTTCATGTAATGATGTCAGCGCGCGAGGCGGGGGGGGTGATGCGGAAGGTCTTCCCCTTCCATTGCTGGTGGGGGCGGGATGATGGGCTGCCCGCGGGGGGAGCGCCAGCACTTCCCCCATGGGCCGGGAGCCGTCATGAGCACACGCCCACTGTGTCTCATGACGGCTCCCGGCCGTCATGAGCACCGAAGGGGTTAAAGCATACGATTTTCAGTAGTGCAGCTGTGTGTTATGTTATGTCTAGGTGCGAGGGACTGACCAGAACAGAATAACAAGGGGCATTGTTGATCGACCTTGTACATCGTGTGCAGACTAAACCTCAGAGCACAGCAGAGAACGCGAAAAGCAGACAGTTCTCATGTAAAAGAGCACAAACAGAGTCTTGCGAAATCTATGCATGCAGTGTTGTGCGCAAAAGCAGCCTCATGGCAGCGAAGCTCATGCTAACTTAGCAGATGTCAACAATGGACCTACAATACATACTACAATGCGCTGCACGTTCCCATGCATTAAGCAATTCAAATTGTGTGGGTCTAGGTACATACTACACCCTCCCCCTGGTAAGATATTCGCATGTAGACATCGTACGAAAACAGAGTTCAAAAAGTTTGAGCAGAGTTCTATAGTGTGATTGAAAGAGAAAAAAAACAATTAGGAAGAAAAAAAAAATAAGTTTGTTTAAAGGGCCTTAGAAATCCAAGGACTGGTGAATTTAATCCATCAGTGTGTAGGAGCAATAAAATGCAATACCCTCCAGAAGGAAATCATTGCTGTTGGTAGAAAAAGGGACGCCATCCAGTTCATCAAATCAAACGAACACGTGTGCTCCTCATAAGCGGGCGCCTCCATTAGCATTTCCGGACAACTTGCATGATATTCGATGTAACTTCGAGTAGGAGATTCTGCGCAGCCTCACAGACATCCCATTGAGCCGAGATACCAAGTGTAGCTGCAAGCGCCATAAAGCCAACCCCAGAACAGTCCCGCTCATGGGCCACTAAGGGACCCATCAGCCGGTCGAAATCCGGGTCCGGACATGACGAATTGGAGAGACACAAATCCAATGCCCACGTAAACGGACATTGTAGACATGAAAAAACAGGTTGCACGCAAGTGAAGTATGGAAAGCAGAAGGACAACCCATAAGACACACTGAGAGCTGCCAGTGGTAGTGCACCGAAGCATTCATGCATACGATCACGGAGCAATTGCAGCCGATCTTGTCTGTGCAGTACCAAAAGAAGAGCAGCCATTGCACAGCAGACACAGTAGAAGCAGGATTCCAGCAGCTAACGCCAGTATTAGAGGGAAGCCACCAAAGACGCTGGAAAAGATAGAATGAATGAATGCAGGTATAACACCAAATATTGTCTGAAAAGAAGTCACAAGGCCAGAGCCGACAGCTTTAAAAAAATGAGCAAGGCCACTTGTGTCAGACGCATTAAATATGCGGTGTATTAGCTCCCCAAAATGTAGTGGGAGATTAGTTGTTAAAAGAGTTTGAATTTCACTAGCAGCGCTAGCCACCTGCAGGTTGAAGGTTTCTCGTGCGGAAGTAAGGGCGACTTCTTGTTGGGTTAAAAGCGCCTTTAATCTGCTCAACTTGTTGAAATCTGCTTTCAAAGTTGGTATGGAAGGCCAAACTGAGCTATCGAGCTGCCCACGCGGGGGAGGAAAAAGCACATTTTTACAACAAATTACGCGCTGTGAAACCGTTACTATGTATGGTATGCCAGCCAGCAAGCCGCAGCATTCATGGTTATTTAGAATAAGATAACTACCGTTAGTAAGCAGAGTGAACGTGGGAATTATTGTGGGAACCGGATTACCTTTTAAAACACATGCAAGGTTCGGAGCCGACATATTACATGCTCCATGTAACTTGATATTTTTGCAAACAAGGGAATGACCCACTGTAGAATCACAGTCCTCCCCTGTAAGGTATACTTCAGTTTCTTCCCGCAAACATCGGTAGGTAAAAGGCAAAGACCACAGTTCATGCAGAAAAGCGCTACCCAGGGGTTCAAAGCGGCCTGACGGGTAATGTTTCATACAGGAGCTGAATTGGAACAGCGAGAAAGGCAAAGATATGACCCCATGAATTAGCCAAACAGCAGTGTCAGTTTCCGCTACAGAAAAGGGTAAAGGGTCTATTTTTTCGATGTGTAGAAGAGTGTAAGTTGCATCTTTCATGGACATGAACTGCTGTTTGTCTAGTTAAATTAAATGGTAAAAACAAAGCAGTCGCATTTAAATAATCCCATGGTACTTTTCCCATTTTTAGAGTTTGCAAAGTCCATGCGAATTGCATGACAGAACGTAATTGATTCTGACCATGATATAACAGAGACACATCTTCTTGCACAATATCAATAACAGAAGAAACAATGTTATCCAACGTGTAGATGCGGGAAGATAGTGTGTTAATACTATTGTCAACAACAGCAAGAACCTTTTCTAAGTTCGCTTGGTCAATTTCCCGCAGACGTGACGCCGCTTCAATCTGTGAAAGTTTCCATATTTCATTGTAAGCTGCGTAATAGAATCTCTTTGTTCTAGGAACCCTGGGTCCCAAGACAAAGTCGGCCAAATTAATGTTGTTGGACAACAACGATAAATGTTGTTTAACGGACGATAGTGTAGAGTGCTGCAACCACTGTTGACATAATTTTCCAACCGAATAGGTTGTTACTGAATGTGCATCTGGAAATCGTGGGTCGGGTCTGTCTTGCATATAACCAGAATTGGTGTTATGAAAATGGAGTTGGCAGGCATTTGAACTCGCCTGCCAAACTCGCCAACCTAAATAATCCAATTTAGAGACATCAAAAGTGTTATTTTGAAATAAAGATTGTAAGGCTTCAATGGTATAATTTGTGTATATGCACCAATTATTATACTCAGCTATAGAAGGAATGGCAGGGGCGTTTAACTTTTTTGCAGTTGCCATACCAAAGCAAGTCGTCTGGTAAACTGTTTCATTTAAAAACAAAATTTGCGTCGGGATGAGGCAGGCACGATGTAAGGCTTCAGTGCCTCGCACCTGCCAGGACCTGGAACCCCAGATCGATTTCAAATCAACGGTGGCTCTCCAATGATCATAACCCTTGACAGACAGATCATGGCTGAAAGAATTTGAATAAATAAATTTTGTATGGGTCAACATTACTTTGGGAGTCGATGGAATATTTAACTTAAAATAATACGACTCCGGTGTTGACCTATCAAAGTCTGTAAAATATGTAAATTTGTCTCTAAGAGTTTTCGAACTACCTTTTAATGGTGCAGGACAAAGTTCCCACTGTGTGTAATTGACAACAGGACGTAATGTATTAGTCTTATGTAGGAAATGATGTCCATAATGTTGATAACAGAATAAATCAGCATAATTGGCAGAATTTAAATATAAATCTTCAGCATTAAAAGCAGCATAATATTTCAAATCGGAAAACAATGATTGTATTGCATGCACATCCCAGTCGTCTGAGCGTATGTCCTTTGTAACCACATCACCCATGGAGACGCGAAATACGTATGGAACATTAATAATTTCCGTCGGCCCATGGACCTGATAATCCACTTTATCCCAGATGATGCCATCCGCAACTGGAAATGCTGAAATGTTAACAAGAGAGTGGTCACGCTTCATGATGTGGGAAGATGAGTGAGGGGCCAGAATACCATCAACCAAGTTCACAGCAGAGCGTTCAGGTAAATAGTGACCATTAATGAGTAGGAAAAACACCGTCACAAACCCAATTGACATAAAGAGAAAAATTGTGATCAGAATTAACCAGATGTATGTCCAGGGAGGGACCAAATAAGTCTGTTTAAACCAGGAAACAAAAATAGACAATTTGGTAGGGCCAATTGAAGTGGTGGAAGACGAGTCAAAAGAAAGATTGTCATGGTGTAACAAGCCTTCAGGCAAGCCATGCAAAGACTCACTTGTGGGATATGCATACTCAACGTCCTCGTTGCAGGAGGGAGCAGGAGGGACAGATAAATGGTCAACAACAGGGTCCATCTCGATGACAGTGTCATTAGGTGAGCTGAAAGATGCGCTAACCCCAGGATTTCTCGAAATTGTGGGACACGAAACAGCAGGCGTCACACTATTCAGAATCGGCCAGATGTTGTAGCTTGACATTGTCAATGGAGATGTATCTGTTGTCCTTGCGACCAGGAAGCGGTGGTAAAATGACTGTGCGAGTGCCCTTCAAGCCAAGCACTGGAACCGGTGCACGATAAGAGGGACCAAATTCTTTTTGTTCTCCAACTTCTCTCGGACCAGATCACCAACTTTTGGAAGCCAGCCGGCCACCGGAATCAGCAGTGCAGCATCTGTTGCCGAAGGCAAATGTTCAGTAGCAAGACGGGCACGGGTCTCTTGTAGGTCCTGTAACATAGTATATTGATTATCTACATCAAAGGTCGCGGCTGCCGCCGCAACGTCTAGACCATCAAGGTCTGGCACAAACATTTTGATGCCAAAGAGCATCTCGTATGGGGTCCGCCCACCCAGAGGTCTTCTAGGGAGATTATTAAGTGCACGTTGAACCCCATACAAGTGGGCCAGCCAGTTCCTGCCAGTACCTAAGACTCTAGCTGTCAAAGATTGCTTTAAGTCACGGTTCATTCGCTCCACAATTGAATTGCCCTCAGGCCTGTATGGAGACGAAAACTGCACCAGCACCCCCAAAGACTTCATCGCATCCCTGTATGCCTTAGAGGCGAACGCAGGACCTTGGTCTGAATGAAAGGTGCCACAGGCAAAAATCCCTACAAAGACACGCAAATCCCTGATGACATTTCGAGCGTCAGCACTGCGTTGTGGCCAAACCCAAAGGAATCTAGTGCACGAATCAACTGCAACCAAAATGTATTTATATGCAGTATCAGATGTAAAAGGACCGCAGTGATCAAGATAAACACAGGCAAAGGGGCGATTCGCAATGCAAAGCTGTGTTTGTGGCGGACGTGTTACCGTAGAAGGCTTGATTTGTTGACAGATGTCACACGAAAGCACATAAGTACGGGTCTGTTTATATAAACCACGCCACCAATAACGTTGCTGCAAGATAGAAACAGTCGCGGACACTCCAGCATGGGCCGAAGCCATACCTTTGTATGCTTTTTTGATCAAAGTGTGTCTGCGGTCCGCGTTGGGAATCAGCCGATCTCCAACGTCAGGTATTCTAGCAAAAGGAACTTTTTCAGGAGTTAACTGATAAGAATACTTTGAAGGGAAACCCTGTGGATAAGTAGAGCCCTCCGCAGTTGCAGCAATTGCTGCCAAAATGACATTATCAATTTTAGTCATGGACCTTGTAACGGCTGCTAAGGAACACCTGGCTACTGCAGATTTGGCTGCTTCATCAGCCAAAGAATTCCCAAGAGCGTGTGCTCCCACACGCTGATGGCCAAGAGTATGTATAACATGTGTGAGTGGCAGACGTTGTTTAAGATTCGCCACTCGTACCCAAAGCGTTTTATGCTTAATTGTGCTGCCTTTGGAATCTCGATAATCATTTTGAGACCAAAAGAATAAGTTGTCATTGAAAGACTGAACACAGTAGTAAGAATCACACACAATGAGTGTAGAAACACTCGGATCTGCAAACTCGAGAGCAAGAACCAAAGCGCGCAGCTCGGCCAATTGGGCGGTACAGTCCCCTAGCACCTGGGTATGCACTATACTAGACTTGAATTCTCCATTCACCATCGCACCAGCCACAATAGCACAAGCTGCTGAATAAGCATGCTTAGAACCGGTGGCCGGTTGCGCCGAACCATCGGTGTAGATGATACATGTGTACTCCTCTAAGGGAAGCAAAGACAGAGGAGGTGGATGAACGTGTTCATACTGCAAGAACTCCTGTGTCTGAAGTGAGGGGTCAAAGATAAACGTGACATCCGGAGACGTCAAAGAAGTAGCCCATTGTATCCAACGGGGATGTAATGCTTTAGAGTTTGGTACACTCGCCTTTGTTACTGCTTCCAAAGCAGGGAAGGCTGTAACCACTAAAATGTGTTTCCCTTGTGCCAGTGCGCGTTCCTTTAGGATCGCCATTTGCACAGCTGTCAAAACCTTTTCGACAGAGGAAAAACGCATTTTGGCTGAAGTGTATAAATGCGATTTGTATGCAATAGGCACTGTGTCGCCTTCATTGTACGTCAAGTAAGTGAAACCCACTATGCCTGGCACGATTCATATCACCAGGTTTGTGTGGTTATCACGGGTCAACAAGTACTTAGATTCAAGTAGATCAGACTGCAAAGATTGCAGAATAGCAGAATGTTCCGGAAGCCAGCTGGCCTTTGAAAAGGTAGGTTGTATCAAAGCATAAAGAGGCTTGATACGCTGGGCGTATTCGGGAATGTAAGACCTCCCGAAATTCAAAAATCCCAGCAAGGACTGAAGTTTTTTCAGGGTAGTCGGAGATTGCAAGCGTGCGCATTTCTCCAGAAAGTGGGGTGCCAAGCCCCGACCTTCATTATTGAGCTCATAGCCCAAAAACATCACCGCATAGCAAGCGTTGTGTGATTTAGCAAAATTACATTTGTATCCGTAGTCCGCAAACTGAAGGATGATGCGGTCAACACGGCATAGATGCGGCCATAATTCGTCGTCTGTGAGATAAATATCATCAACATACGAATATGCATCTGGGTCTATGCTGTCTAACAAGGAGACAACACGCGCGGCGAAAACCCCGGGGCTATTCTTATACCCCATAGGTAAACGTCGACATTTTTTCTGTTTTCCACCGGCCGTGAGTGCGGTCCATTGACTACATTCAGGGGCCAGGTTGTGACTGTAAAAGCCATTGGAAATGTCAAGTGTCATGTTATATTTTTTACGCACTATACTGTCCACAAGAGCAGAGCTATGGGTATTCTGTACCGCACAAGTACGACAATGAGAGTTCAAATGCCGGTAATCCAAAACTATGCGATTAAGACCCATCGGGTTTGGAAACAGTAAAAAGAGGATTATTCATCGGTGACACACATGTCTCAATCACTCCTTGATACTCCAACTGAGTTAGAACATCAGAAACGGGACCTTTGGCTTCCCGCCGGATGGGATATTGGGGTTGAGGTTGAGGCATAGACCGCAATGGAATCTCATGTGGCGGAGAATCTTTATCCCAGCCCACTTGATTACGGTACACTGCCGGCGCCAGGGCCAAAGCCCACTCAGCTGCAAAAGCCTCTGCATGCTCCTTGGGGATGTAACGCAAAAAACTCGGAAGAATCACATCCTCCCCCCTTGATGCGGCCAGTACAAAAGGTGGGGGCCAATCTGCCTCTGCTAACAAAATGTCATAGGAAGTGGTCAGATTCTCCCAAAAAATCCCTGTGACCACACGTTCAATGTCACCTTCAATTTGGAAAACTATGTTATACAGCCTATCCGGGGGGCAACCCGGGTGTCAGCTGACTCTACTGTAATGAAAGTTTCAGTTGCTGTCGCCTCCAGACAAGGACGCAGTGCCTCCCGCACTATGGTAACTTCCGCTGCGCTGTCGAGCAGAGTCATCGCCCAAGTCCAATCCAGCAGTCGGGTTCTCACCGTCTGAGGCATATCTCGCTGTCAAAGCGGCAACCTTTTTCTTTTGAAACAGGGCACGGAAGCGTGGTTGCTCCTCTTGTTTCCCCTTGACGAGGCTGATCACGTCCTTGTTGCGCAGGCTGACTCTTGCCACGATCCTGGCGATCCCCACCACCGACTTGAGAGCCAGATGTGTCCTGTGAAGAACGAGGAGAACGCTGATCAGGGACTTGAAATCTATAAGGAGTCTTAATCTTCGCGCGTTCGCGCAAGTCATAAGTACACTCAGAAGTGTCAGGTGTCGGTGAACCAGCACGCGAACCCTGCTTCTGTTGTTGCTGCCCCTGTTTTTTATTTTTCCAGTTCTTTTTAGGAAAGAACAGACGTCCATCTTTATCTGTCTGGACTTTTTGCGTAGTTTGAGATTGAGTTTGCGTTTGAGTAAAAGGCTTAACCCCCAAACTATTGCGGCCTATAGTCTTATAAGCCTTTGCAATCATTTTCGGTAATTTGCGCGGTTTGTCTGCATCAGGCACAGCCTCTAAGCGATTTGCAACTTGAAAGCTTACCGCATTGCCCTTGACATTTGCAAGGATCATATCTGCAAACACATCGAACACCCCCACCAAGCGCATCCCCAGCTCCACAGCCGCTTCGGCTCCATGTTCATCTTGAACACGTTTAATCACTGTAGGGAGTACGGTCATGGAAGGAGTGCCGAAACACTTCAAATATACCGCTGCAAACACCTTGCCCCAGGTGTTACAATCAGCCAACTCGGGAAGTAAGTCTTTGGCAAACTAATAGTCAATATCCTGTGTTTCTCCACAGGAGATGTGTTGGGAAAAACAGCCTCAATCTGGCCAAATTTTTCAGCAAGCCAATAAGGTAATTCATCCTTATTCTGTGGACGCTTGCCCATTACTGAATTAACCATAAGGGGACTGATGGCAACACCACCAGGTCCGGCAGGTTGCGCAGCAACTCCAGGTGGTCCCACCTGAAAGTTGCGCGACATGAACTGTATAACAGCTCTATGCACGTGTATCAAAGACGAATGGAATACACGCAGTTCTGCAAGCGTCGCCGTTGTCAAACGACGCGGGTGTGGGGTATACCCAGCCAAAACGAGCCACGTGGCCCCATCTATCGATAAAGGACCTAAACGTACCGGCGTTATTGGGTGAGGAAGGGTGCCATTAAACCAAATTTGGTGTTGCCAAGCTGTAAGCGGAACCTCAAGAGCCCGATAGGGCTGATAAGCATTAGGAAGGGCCGTAGCGGTATATTCGTGAAACAAGTTATCAGTTCCATCCACCGCCGGAAAGGTGACCCAAGAATAAAACACTTCGAAGCGGTAAGTTGCATCCGCTTCTACTACAAAAATCAGCGCAACACCAGCATTAGGGACTCCATTCTGAGTCAAATAAGCCGTGAGTGCTGCCCTATTAGCAGCCGGAATTGGGACCACCATAACTTTTAATAAGGAACAACAACCTAGAGTGCGGCAGCACAATAATGGGTTTAATATAAAGAGAAACCTTTTTTTTAAATTCAAGCTTGAAAGAACCTATAAAAACATCAATATAGGAGGCTAAACCGTCACAACTGTCTCCGGAAACAGAGGTGAGGGGATTGTGGACAAGCACAAGCACTACTCAAGCGTCTCGCAGATAAGAACCAGACCAAACGTTGGTGGCACCATGTTGCAGGGATTCTGCACATATACAGAACTATGCACAGGAAAATGGGACCTCAGTGAATAGGGGTGTACCAACCTACCACATTAGTACCCAAAATCCCAAACCGACTAGCTATAGTGTCTCATTCGTTCTCCGACTAACAGTGAAGCTACCAATGATTAGACAACCCAGAACACGACACTCTCTCAGGAATGGCGGGAGCCAGACAACTCTTTCGCTCACTCACTCATACTTGTCCACATTGCGAGTAATCAGAGTCACGGTATAGTTTCAAATGTTTATTTCAACTAACGCGCTCTATGGTACAGTACATGCGCCATTACTAGCAGCAAAATGCATAAACACAATATAGTCAGCATTGTCACAATTCCATAGAATATAAACGGGGATATCATTTTATAAAGACAGTGGAAAAGGTCTACAATACCTAACCACCCTCCCGTGGTAAGAAATAGTTTATTATAAAAAAGAAGACCTCTGGGCTTTGTCAGCACACACCATACCTCAAGGCCTAGATGAAAGGTTTACATCTCAGGACAAGTACAGCTCTTCTCTCCGGAAAGGAATCTCCCCAAGTGCCTGCACCACATGTGTTGCTTGCAATATTAAAGCATACGATTTTCAGTAGTGCAGCTGTGTGTCATGTTATGTCTAGGTGCAAGGGACTGACCAGAACAGAATAACAAGGGGCATTGTTGATCGACCTTGTACATCGTGTGCAGACTAAACCTCATAGCACAGCAGAGAACGTGAAAAGCAGACAGTTCTCATGTAAAAGAGCACAAACAGAGTCTTGCGAAATCTATGCATGCAGTGTCGTGCGCAAAAGCAGCCTCATGGCAGCGAAGCTCATGCTAACTTAGCAGATGTCAACAATGGACCTACAATACATACTACAATGCGCTGCACGTTCCCATGCATTAAGCAATTCAAATTGTGTGGGTCTAGGTAATGGTTTAATTGCAAACAATATCCCCCTCAAATGATCGATAATTTTCAAATTGAAAGTACCATGGCAGGGAAAAATCAATGCACCTTCTTTCACTGTGACCTTGTGCCAATTTTTAAGCCAAATAATAGTATCAGGGCCGGACTGGGAACTGAAATTGGCCCTGGAAAACTGCTTGGCCGGCCCCCGTGGGGGAGTGGGGGTGTGGCCGAGCTGTTTGCAAGGTCCGGCTTCTGCCGATTTTGTTACAGTGGGCCGATATTGCCGGCCCCCGGTAACAAAAACGGCCCCCCAGGGGACCAAAACCGGCCCCACCCTGGCGGGCCACCGGGGAAACGCCCGGTGCCCGCTACGGCCAGTCCGGCCCTGAATAGTATGAAGCTCTACTTTTGTCATCATATAATGTGCTGGCATATCCTCCGGTGACGCTTCCTTGCCAATTCTGGTAGCCCCCCTACATCTCCTCATATCATATCTCTTATTGCTTTAAAGCATCTCATTTTTCAATATCTTATTTTCAACAATTTTAACTCAAATCCAAATTAAACAAATTTTACATTCCATGACAATACGATCACCAATAACAGCACAGCATCCAAGAAACGATTTCAATCAATCCCCGCGCAGCGTAACACCAACCAAAATATCCCGTCACAGCACACTTTTACGTCACTCTCACTCCTAGCAGCAGTTCACCCTTCTTCACAATCTTTCCAACACTCTCTCTCTCATTTATTTGTGTTTATACTAAAACAACTAACAATTGTCTGCTTCACTAAAAGAATTGATAGAAACTCTCACCAATAGAACACACATCCACAGTTGAAACCTCGACCAGCTGGGAATCATCCAAATCAGTATAGTTTCCCTTCTGTGCAAAAAGGTCTACCACACCAGTTACAACTCTATCATGCATGCGAAAGTTCCCTACCTCAATTGGGCCATCGACGACGTCTCACGACAAACCCCACAAAACCTTAGCAGACAATTACAACATGGTGTCTTCTGCACCTTTATTATATATCCCGGGATCTTAGGTCACGTCGGACCCGATAACAATTTCAACTTCAACAACGTCAACTTAATACCACATTCACACGATTCTTCCAACATCTCCGCTAGACATCACGCAATCAATACTGTACCAGACACTAAGCATAAATCTCACACATACACATCCCTACTAATACTCACTCCTCCTTCGCTGCCATTTAAATGCATGCCTCTGGAACTCCGTCTGTTCTCCATGCTTCGATCCTGGATTCTGAACTAAGGGCGCTAATGTTGGGATCCAGATTCTCTAGATCAAGTTAAAGTTCCGTTCACTTCAGTAACTAACCATCCGACATGTTACCAATTGTTAAAGTCCAGGCCCATTTACACAATTTCTCTCCAGAGAGGATAGGTCTTTCTAATAGAGTGAGGGGTGAATGGAATCAAATCACTGGTTATCATTTAAATACAGTGCAACCAATGTGGCTGCACATTAATCCACTAGACTCTTTGATCTGAGTTTAGTAGGCTTAATTATAGGTTCAGAAACAAGTCAATGTAGATCATTCTCAATAAAATCGTATAAAAGTACAAAAAGGTCGGAGTAAGTCCAAATATCCTTAAGAGATGTACCATATATAGTACAAAGCAAATGACTAACTTTAAGAAAATGGCTCGTGTAAGAAGAAAGAAAAAATGAAGTTTAAATTGCATGAGATGATTCTCTTTGACGAGCGTGAGTAACCTAACTTTCCCTACACAATCCTAATAAGGGCAACCCTAAGTTAGTACATTAAGTAAAGACCTAATGGAATAAGGAAAAAGAAAGGTGTCAGCCATCAGAGTCTTCAGAAGAAACACTCTGATGATGGGTCGAGTAGCTTAAAGCCACGCAAGCAGTAGCATAAGTCTACTCCCTAACGAAACCCAAGATGGACTCTCTTACTGAAACACAGCACATAATATCATCTGCCGTCTACTCATGTGGCTCTCCTCCATGGGAAATTTCCATAGGTCTGGTACAACTGGATACTTCAGGACCCCTTCTCATCCAGATAGCACATTATCTCTTCTCGTCCATGGCCATTCCTTTCCCATGAGAACTCCTCTCCTCGCATGTTATCGTGATTCCCTTGGTCGACTGTTCTTTTCTCATGCTTTGCTATCTATTAACAAAAGCTCCTTTATTCTAAATATTGAGGCTTATCCACACCTGCAATAGAAACAACTCACCAGCATACGTTCCATGCTTGAAGGTTAAATGTGAATTTCAAATCATAATGTGAGCAGCAGCTGAACAAATTTTCCATGAGGCCTAGTTTGCTAAGTTAACAAGTGCACAGGGTTACAGAGTATGGGCACCCTTTAACACACAAAATAAATGCAACTGCTCAAGGCATGAATAAATGCAATGAATCATAAATGTCTCGTTGTAGATGCATTCACACAGGATTAATTCAAATTACATGTATAAGCATTAAACATCAAATGCATACATCCCAATCAAGTATTTCACAATACGACATTTTAGGTTATTCCTCCCCTATCATGTTACTACAAGGATTGTCATATAACGTTATTAATCACATTCTAAATACATATATTTCAAACAAAACACCCTTTAGTATAAACTGCTCCACTGCTTTTAGTACATTAGTTACAACAGAGTATATTTGAGTGCTGACTATGCGTGAGTATGATGTTATCCTACATTATTTCCAAATGGGATCAAAATAACACTTCTTCAGTCGCTATAGGGATAAAGGGCCTTGGAGATTTGTTGGAGACGCTCATCAGCAACATCATTGGAAAGTCAGATATACTGATCTTCTTGGTTATTTTGATTTCTGTCTTAACCCAAAATTCTGCAGTGCATTTCAGCCTCTCCCAGGTGATAGTTGTGCTACTGTACTAATCTGTTTGGTGTCTCTCGAAGTCAACCTCTCGTTGCATGTGCTGCCTGCTGTCCTCCAGCACCTCACGGCGCTCACTGCAGCTGCTTGCAAGTTATCTCCCTGTGCCCCTCTTGCTGCTAGGGCTGCAGTGTTAGCCCATTTCTGGAAAGTGCCACAGTTGTGGCCCTAGCATCTCTTGCTGGCATGGGGAAACTCCAAACATCTAGAATGTCTTCTTTGCTGCTACTCCGTGATTTTGTCTGAAGGTTCAGTTAGGTAGGAAATTGAGGAGGAAAATGGGTTGTAGGGGCACAAGAAGCACAATCCCTGCTCCTCAAGCTGCTGAATTGATATTGGAGTTTCTCCTGAGTTTGCTTCACACTGCGTACATGCAACTCATGCTTACGCCTGTTTTTCTCCTCATACCAATTAAGAAACACTAGCCATTGTTCTGCATTTATCCTTTTTAAGCTCCTTTAACCAATTTGTCAAATTAGTCAAATGTTCCAAGTCAAAGGTACCTCCTTTCAGAAAGGTATTGACTGATGCTGGGGCCTCTAATTTCCCTGTAGCCTGGCTGGAAATCCTGCCCCATGCTAGCTGCCTATGGAATATGTACTTCCACTCCCCCATTTCAGCGTACAGGTAGAGTTCTTTCCAATGTAAGCACACTATGCTGTGCCAAAAAGGAAAAGTGGCTTTAGACCAGCCCAGTGCTCTACTACTACTTCAATCCTGGTGTAGACCCTCTGACTTGACTATGGGTCAAAACACCATCGACACTTACAGGCGCAAAGACATTTTTTAATGAACTTATTTCCATACGGAGCAAATGACTATAATTTGGACTCAATCCCATTCCATGCTGTCATTCTTCCTTTCCCTCTTTGTATATTTTGTCTGTCACTGTTACATTACCTTATTTCCTATTTCCGGGCTATGTATGTATGGTTTTATGTTATCACTGGCACCATGTGGTCACCTTCACATTTGAGCACTTTTTCATGTTTTTTCACTATTACAACCTATGTTCCATCTATGATCAATTTTTGATAAAAGAAACAAATTAATATATTGTTTTTGTATATATTTTCTAATTCAAATTATTTTCTTTGGCAAATTTGGTCTCAGGATAGACTTGTTCTACCTATCCCTTACTGTGAAACTGTCATAGTAAATGTTACCTAGTTGGACCTAGGAGTTTAATATACAGCACAACTGTGACATCCCTCAATGCATATTTCGGGCTTCAGGCGAGCACAGAATATGATAAGTGTGCATGACAATCGAAGAAGGCACAAAGGGAGTCAGTTACTATTGATGCATCTCTCCAGTAGGGATGGGTTAAATATTTGGGACAACAAAAAAAGACAGAAATCCACTCTTTTGTGAACTTCACATGTGGAGTGAAAGTTGGGCTGGAATTTGCTCAGTAAGGGAATTTCAAGACAGAGCAGCCTGAACGTTAAAGGCCTGATCTTGAGCTTGGTGGGCGTACCATCGTTCCTCCATCATGGAGGAACTGATCTGTCCATCAGGTCAGTGTTTAACCATTCTCCAGATTTAGGGTTTGGGCTGTTGGACCACCATCTGTCATGACAGAGGAAGGACCATCATCTATTCCTGAGTCATATTGTCAGGCCCCCCCATCCTCTGTCATCAGACACCACCAGCCAACTTTACTGTGGTGGACATCTGTCTGCCATATTTAGAGTTGTTTACTGTCAGAGTGGGATATAGGAAGCCTCTCAGTGGAAAAGAGCAATGGCGGACGGGGTTTCTGACAAGGGACACAAACGTCAATGTTTACAGACGCATCCGTCAACACACACTTGCTCAGAATCTAATCAGCAACAACACCTGTAGCTCACCCCTACCAAAGACAACCTTCAAACCACACAAAACATTCACCACTAACAATACGAAGCAGCAACAGACCTCCGTGATTAACATTTTTAAGATGCCTAGAAGAAGACAACTCAGATTCTCAGAAAATGAGCTAACTGTTATGGTGGATGAGATAATTAGATTGAGCACCAGTTGTTTGGCGCACAGGGCCAGACAAAATCCTCAAGCCAGAGAAGGGGATTGCGGACCTGACTCAATGATAAGGCAAATGCTGGCTACAACACCAGTTGCTCAGAGGAGAACATCTGCAAGCGGTGGAATGGCCTGCAGGCAAGATTCCATTTCCTCAGTTCCAAGGTTCACCAAGATGCCCTGTCAACTGATGGTTGGTCTTCATGCCTTGGGAGGAAGGAAAATCTGTTGACTTTACTGCAAGCTGAAGGCATTGTGGGAATTCCAGGCATAGTGAACATGGGTAGGTATAAACTATAGCCTCTCCCACTAACAATTTCATCATCTCCGTACTCTGGTATCCCTATTCATTAACACAAATCTCTGCATTAATAACAACCTATTCAAACAAGTATGCTATCCGATGTCTGTCACAACTCACTACATTCAATATGTAATTGTAATCTACGTATTCCTCACTGTGTATCACCACTCTCCTTAATACAACTCATATTGAAAAAACAATCAAGCATGAGTGACATTACATTTTTACCACAAATCATACTCTCCTCTTTGTAACGGCAATATCTATTAAGTTACTCATCCCACGGTAAGCTGCATCCACTCTTAACTTATTTAGATAGCGGATTCTAATGATACGTTAAAGCAAGGTCAGGGAATGTAAAAGTGGTGCAAAACACACAAGATGATGGACGGAATGCTGCACATTGGCAAACATTCACCCCCAGTCACAGATCTGGGTTTAATCCATCGTTATTTTGCTTCACCACGCCACCCCAGTTCAGACATAGCCATATGCAAAACAGTCTTGACCCTGTGCCTCATGGGAACAGTCCAGACCGAACTGCCAAGCCATGTCTTCCCTGGACCGGAATCAAGCATCCTAGGACCGGTTTCAGGCTATCAGCCTTCATCAGCCAGGATAGCTTGACTCCAGTGGCGTAGTGAGCACGGGACCCACGTCTGGGCATACCCTTCCCACTTAGGGCGAAATGCAAAACACACAAGATGATGGACGGAATGCTGCACATTGGCAAACATTCACCCCCAGTTGGTTTTGCTATGTTCGCCCTAAGTTGGCAGGGTATGCCCAGACGTGGGTCCCTTGCTCACTTTGCCACTGGATTCAAGATAGCCTGGCTGATGACGGCTGTAAGCCAGAAACCGGTCCCAGGATGCTTGTTTCCGGTCCAGGGAAGATATGGCTTGGCAGTTCGGGCTGGACTGTTCCCATGAGGCACACGGTCAGACTGATTTGCATATGGCCATGTCTGAACTGGGGTGGCGGAGTGAGCTAAAGAATGATGATGGATTAAACCCAGATCAGTTGACTGGGGGTGAGTGCTTGCAATGTTCAACACTCCGCCCATCATCCCCTTTGGTTTTGCTATGTTCGCCCTAAGTTGGCAGGGTATGCCCAGTCGTGGGTCCCTTGCTCACTTTGCCACTGGATTCAAGATAGCCTGGCTGATGACGGCTGTAAGCCAGAAACCGGTCCCAGGATGCTTGTTTCCGGTCCAGGGAAGACATGGCTTGGCAGTTCGGGCTGGACTGTTCCCATGAGGCACAGGGTCAGACTGATTTGCATATGGCCATGTCTGAACTGGGGTGGCGGAGTGAGCTAAAGAATGATGATGGATTAAACCCAGATCAGTTGACTGGGGGTGAGTGCTTGCAATGTTCAACACTCCGTCCATCATCCCCTTTGGTTTTGCTATGTTCGCCCTAAGTTGGCAGGGTATGCCCAGACGTGGGTCCTTTGCTCACTTTGCCACTGGATTCAAGATAGCCTGGCTGATGACGGCTGTAAGCCAGAAACCGGTCCCAGGATGCTTGTTTCCGGTCCAGGGAAGACATGGCTTGGCAGTTCGGGCTGGACTGGTCCCATGAGGCACAGAGTCAGACTGATTTGCATATGGCCATGTCTGAACTGGGGTGGCGGAGTGAGCTAAAGAATGATGATGGATTAAACCCAGATCAGTTGACTGGGGGTGAGTGCTTGCAATGTTCAACACTCCGTCCATCATCCCCTTTGGTTTTGCTATGTTCGCCCTAAGTTGGCAGGGTATGCCCAGACGTGGGTCCCTTGCTCACTTTGCCACTGGATTCAAGATAGCCTGGCTGATGATGGCTGTAAGCCAGAAACAGGTCCCAGGATGCTTGTTTCCGGTCCAGGGAAGACATGGCTTGGCAGTTCGGGCTGGACTGTTCCCATGAGGCACAGGGTCAGACTGATTTGCATATGGCCATGTCTGAACTGGGGTGGCGGAGTGAGCTAAAGAATGATGATGGATTAAACCCAGATCAGTTGACTGGGGGTGAGTGCTTGCAATGTTCAACACTCCGTCCATCATCCCCTTTGGTTTTGCAATGTAAAAGTGGTGTCACGATGATGTTGGTAAATCTTGTTAAATTTGTAACACACTACTGTAGCGCACAGTCCCTCACCCATAACAGCAAATAGTTTGGGGCTTAAAAAGTGTAAGGACTTCTCAGTTTTACTTGACAATCCAGCTCACATCCATCGTCACATCTACACTGAAGTGGAAATAGAATATTGTGCATAGAAGTCAGTGAGGAGTACTGTAAGATGGCCTGTGTCTGCTGACCGGAGTGATTCAGCTCTCTCTCTATGGCACACTATTTCTCTGCTGACACCAGATTGTAAGTTGAAGGGGCACTATGTCCTGCTGATGCCCAGAGATTGTTTGAGAGCCTGTACAAAAAATTCTGTTACAAATACTATGTAAGAATTGATGGGTAATGCAGTAACTGCACTGTGTATCTTGCTAATAAACCCAACTCTATAAAACAGGGTGGATTGAGTAAGAGGGAATCAGCAACTCTAAATGTCTTCGACTCACACATACATATTACCTATCCAGATTTTTGCGTAGTTTGTGTGTATTTCTATTTTTGAAACAAAAAGTCTTGTTTTAGTGGAACTAAATCATTTTCATGCTCATTTTTTGTAATGCACTATAGCAAGCATGCTGTTTGCCCAAACTAATCTCCGTAAGAAGCTTATGATTGATGACAATTGCTAACATTGAAAGCCAGGTGCCTAATGGGTGTACTCAGCATGCTCTGCTTAGGCATAGTAAGATCAATAGGAAGACATTGTAGAATGGTTGGGCATAGTAGGAGCACCAAACAACCCTAGCCTACATGAATGAGTCCCACTTGGCAATACCTGCCCTGTGGACCCCCAACTCCCAATCCCTTCAATCTGTATCAATAGGCCACTCAATATTTCATAGGTATATAACTAAAAATGTAAACCAGGCCCCTCAATTCGATCAACAGGGTGATGAAAATGAGTGAGGGCGATGAGTTGTCTGGCTTTATGGACATCAATAAAGGGCAAATGCTCAATAGCATACCATAACAAGTTATATGGTAACAACTATAATTTCAAAAAGTCATATTTAAAAAAAATGTAATTCTTCAAGGTGTGTGTCACAGCCTCAACTGTGTTGACCACATTGCCTGAGGAACCAAGATTCCAATCCTTTAGTGGGAGCAGCACTACTGTCAATGAGGATGATCTTGAAGACAAGCCTTGCCCGTCAGGTCTGTGCGGTTAGCAAGATCAAGAACATACAGCAGAGCCCTGTCCACATTACCAACAACAGTGGCCCTACACCCACAGCAACTGTTACAACCCCTCTCCTGGCTCCTGGCTCCTGTGACTGTCAGGCACTAAACTGTTTATCCTGCGGAGATGAGACACAAGTCCTAGATGCTGGCTCCCAACTCCTCTTCTCCACCACAGCCCCTGCTGGGACGTCTGCACGGCCAGAACTAGAATTCCAGATGTGAAAGGGGAATGAGATGACAAGAGAGAGAAACTGTAGTAGATAGGCGGTCCTCGTGTTACCGGGGGTCAGGCGCAGTCACTACCAACTCTCTTTTGGGTTTTTGGGAATATGTTAACCTTACTGGTAAATGCTCAAGTACATACCAGAGTCTTCATGACTCCTTGTCTTAATAGGATATCCGAGTTTGACAATATCGCATTGCAAACTTCTATCAGGTTCGTAAGTGTTAAATTGTGGTTGAACCATTCAAGGTATACTCATGAACATACAATGCAATTCTATGGCATTGCACAACAACAATTATGTGCATACAACAACTATGCATACACAACAAATAATGTGCGGATAGAGTGTGTTCCATGTATTGTTAGCATACATGCCAGACATTCAGTAAATCTCTAGTTAGTATCGCAACTTGTTAGCATAGGGCTTTGCTAGCTTTGATTGGTAATGACGCTTCCTTTCTTTTTAGGGTCAAAAGTTCACAGGCTGCGATCAAGGTACAATGTAAGTCAAACTAAGTTTAGCACTGTCAACATGAGCTCATTATTACCTTAATGATGCTGCCTTTTGTGCTCCTAAAATTTGTTTTTCCCTCTACAGGTATCCGGAAAGAGAGGCGATTCAATTCTGCAGCGAAGAAAATCCTGAAGTGGTGACCAGAGCGTGGATCTTTCTTCTGTGAGTAGAATAACAGCAAGTATGTTCTGGAAGGTGGCCGCGGCTTTAAATAGTGGTTGTGCCAAACATGGCCGCCTCTTCTTGCGAGTTACGGGTCTTGAGAGAGTTCGGGCAAGTGTGTTTCTATTAGTTTACCCCGACTTGGGTCTGCAGAGCATAGTGTGGCAGCCTTTCGTGGCTGTTTTCTTTGCTTAGTTCCGGAGCTGCATACCCCCGCCCCCCTCATGCTTCTTGAGACCCTAACGGGTGAGTAGTGCGCTCTACAAACCCCTGATTGTTTGGCTGATTTGTGTTGGGTACCCTTGGTGTTCCCACTTCCGTGGGGGGGGGTGGGAAGAAGTGTGAGCTTGTAGAGGCCATATGTGGCAGAAGGGCAGGCCTGACAGTGACAACAACAGCCATAACATCTGCTGTGCAGCCAGGACGTACTACATCTGTGGTGATCCAATCAAGGTCACAGGGAGATTTGAAAAGGGCTGGGGCAGGGTGCAGTCACCAATGTGAACATCAGAGACCAAATAGGTGCAACAGATCTGCTAGGCCAGATAACAGATCTTCTAAGGTCCCAGAATGATCCCCAGAGAGTCCAGATTCATCACATGAGTTTCCTAACTCTACATTCTGAGGTGGTGCACTTGACATAAGACAGGCTAGATATCTGTCACATTTGGGTCAGTGTACCCATCTGCCAAACTCTTAATCTGGCCCTTTGGTATGTCACATTAGATGCCTTTTCTTTAGATTCAACCCATGCACTGAGCGGTCAGTGCATAGTCTGGCTTTATTCAAGATTGTCTGCCCCCAACTGCTGAATGAAGGGCTCAGGATCCAGAATGTGCACTCCAGTCGAGTAGACAACCCTGCATCCCAGTGAAGATGACGCATCCCAGTGAAGAGGAATGTAGTGCCTCCAGTGTCCCTCCTAGTATCCTTCTTGATGCTCCTGTGCCCTAAAGACAATATCCAGGTCCCCATGAGGTAATTAGGGTTACAGCAGATGTCCCTTGGTCCCTGTCCAACTTTTTAAATATTACCAGACAGTTTCCTAGAATCTGATAAAAATCTCCAGACATGTAGAGAGGAATTATAACCTGTTTTCGAATGCCTTAATCCTAATTGGGCTGATGTAAATCAATTTTTTGCATGTTATTATGCCCTGAGGAGTCTGGGAACAGTTTCTCAAACAGGAAAATTGGCCACAACAGACACCTAAAGACAATGCTGCATTAGCATCTGCTAGAGATGGTTTATTGAATGGAATTATAGAGGATTGTCCTTCAAAAACAGATGGGATAAAAATTGTAAGCAAAACAAAGTCCGAAAAATCAGACTGCAGTGTACAGGATATAAAGTAACAATACAAAATACAAAACCAGTGACCCTTGGTCCGTCTTAGTCATGTATGCGGGGGAGTTCACTGGTGATACCTGTGCTTTACGGGAATTGGACCTCACCTCAACCTGGCATGCAGCTCAGGGGGTTTTGTGTTCACGACTCTCTAACTTGGCAAACCAGGCACATTGACCAGCACCAGTGAACTCCCCCGCATACAAAACTAAGACGGACTAAGGACCAATGGTTTTGTATTTTGTATTTTTACTTTATATCCTGTATTTAGTACACTGCAGTCCGATTTTTCGGACTTTGATCACAGATATTATTTACGTCACTCGACGGTTGATAGTCTCACAATTGCAGCAGCACTACACTGGTCCTGACTGTCGTGTTCTATCAATGACCATGCATGGACCAGTAGGTGATCTCTTTGTTCTTTTATTTCTTTTCTCTAGCCCCGTGCCCACACGCACGTCTTATCCCTTTCCCCTAGACCCCTCGAAGTGCCCGCCCCACTCCCTGACCGGAAGTGGTGTCCGGTCTCTGTCCCCTCCCTTAGGTCGTCCGAGTGCAGGGTCCTAGTGCCCCTGACCCCAGGTCACTACATCTCCCCCTTTGTCACGAAAAGAATGCAGGGAGATGGTGATAGATCCCATTGTGTGTCCAGAAAGAACTAGTGATAGAGGGAGAGAAAAAGAGAGAGAGAGATAGAAAATGGAAAAGGGGAGTGGCATGCCCTCCTCCTCATCATTGCATTTCTTCAATCAGTCTTTTTGTCCTTTTTCTCACTCTTTTCCCTTCTTGTGACTCCTTGTCTTATCCTTCGCAGTTGTCCGTGCTTTTTTCTCCATTGTCTACTGCTTTGCTTCTCTCCTGGGCGCCGATGTTCTCTGCCGCAGTGTCCTCTCCTTTTTCATCAATTGTCTTCACTCCTTTGAAGTGAGAACTGTTCCGTGTTATTTGATAGGGGCCCAATATCGCCGTGAACATTGGCCCCTTGACTTCTGTTATTGTCATTTGGTCCTTTGAGAATGGACTGTCAGATTTTCTCCGCTGCTGCTGACGCACCACTACTTGGTCTCCTTGCTTCAGGTGACCCGGAGTGGCATGTCGCCTGGCGTCCGTGTATGCTTTCATCTTTTCCTTGGCCTCATGGTCCCTGATAGCGATGCTGCTGTGTTCTGGTGACTTCTTCGCTTCTAGCTGAGGTAGCCTTGTTTTGCTTGACCTTCCCAGCTCTAATTCAGCAGGGCATCGTCCTATGGAGCTGTGGGGGGTGTTTCTGTAGTCCCGTAGCACTTGACAGAGCGCCTGTCCTATGGAAATCTGCGTTATCTTTGCTCGTTGTACTGCCTTCTTTATGTTGCTCATGAACCGTTCCACCATGCCATTTGCCTGTGGCCACAGAGGCATTATCTTCCTGTGATGAATGCCTAGATACGCCATGAACTTTTTGAACTCCTGCCCTGAAAACGGAGGACCGTTGTCTGTCTTTAGTGTCTCTGGTGATCCCCAGGCTGCAAATACGTCGTCCAATATTGGTAGCGTCGCAGTTGCTGATGTGGAGGAGATGTGTTGTATGATGGGAAACCTCGAATATTCATCTATGATCACAAGCAGATAGTTGCCTGTGTCTAGCGGCCCATAGAAGTCTGCCGCTAATGTTGTCCATACTGAGTTTGGAAGTTCTGACATTTGTAGTGGTTCTGGTCTTGCTGGTTTGCCTGTTGTTTGACAGATATGACAGCTCAGGATGGTGTCTTCCACCATTCGGTCTAGGCCAGGGAACCACACCTTTTCCCGCAGCATCTTCTTTGTTGCAACCATGCCTCTGTGTGACTCATGTGCTAGGCTAACAGTCCGTCGACGCAGCCCTTTTGGTATCACTATCCGTGTTCCTCGCATCAGTATGCCATTCTCAGTCTCTGATAGTTCATCGTGTATCTTTTTGAACGCTATCATTTCCTCCTTGTTGACTCCGTCTCCCATTGTGTAGTTGTTGTTGATGTGTCTCCATCTCTGCTGTCTTGTTGTTACTTTCGCCGCTTGCATCGTGTTGTCCTTTGTTGTCTCTTGCTCCAGTTCCGCCAGTGTTATTTGTGCTGGTGTGTTCTGTCGTAGTACGAAGTTAAGGTATTCTTCTGCCATGAAGGTCTTTTCTGGTACCAGTGGTAAGGAAGCCGAGACATGTAATCAGCCGGGTTGTGCTCTTTGCCCGGCTTGTGCACTATTTTGAAGTCGCAGTCCATCAGTCTTATGCCCCAGCGTTCAATGCGGGGTGGCATCTTTGCATTTGGATTGCCATATATTGTCACCAGGGCCTGATGATCAGTTACGATGGTGAAGGGTTTGCCATAAATGAACATGTGATAGTGCTCGCACGCCCATACTACCGCTAAGCTCTCCTTTTCAGGTTGGGATTATGCTCTTTCAACGTCAGACAGACTTTTGCTTGCGTACGCAACAATTTTTCTTGGGGAGTCTTTGCCTGGCAGGGGTTGTGCTATGATTGCCCCTAGTCCGACCGGGCTGGCGTCTACGGTCAACTCAGTGCATAGCAATGGATCAAAGTATGCAAGGTGATCTACGGCCATCACTGCTTGTCTGATGGCTTCAAATGCCCAGCTGCACTCTTGTGACCAGATGAACTTCTGACCCTGTTTAGTTAAGTCCCGCAGTGGTGTGCTCACCATGGCGAAGTCCTTTATGTAGCGGGCGCAGTAGCTGGCAAGACCAAGGAACGACCTCACTTCTGCAACATCTATTGGAGGATTCGCCTTCTGCAGTGTCTCAACCTTGCTGGGATCCGGCCTCATTCCCTTCTTGGAGAAGATGTGTCCAAAGAACACCAGTTCACTCCTTCCTAGCTCGCATTTGTCGGCGTTCAGTGTTAGTCCTGCTTGCTCCAGCTGTCGGCATACCTCATGTAGGGCACTGTCATGCTCTTCATCAGACTGACCAAATACCAGGATATCATCGCTGTAGTTTAGACTGTTTTTTACCGGCCTTATCACTTGTCTTATCATTTCCTGAAATATCTCCGCGGCAGATGAGATGCCGAAACTCAAACGCTTGTAGCGGAAGAGGCCCATGTGCATGGAGAACGTGGTAATGTACCTTGACTGCTCGTCGAGCTCCAGTTGGTGGTACCCTTTGCACAGGTCCAACTTCGAGAATCGTCATGCACCAGTGAGACAGCTTATCATGTCATTCAGGTGTGGCCCAGGGTGTCGTTCTCTCTCAATGGCTGTGTTCAGTATCCGCATGTCCACGCATATGCGGATCTTTGACGTGTTCTTTTTCGAAACTGCCACTATTGGAGACACCCAGGGTGTCGGTCCTTCCGCGGGCTCAATGATGTCTTGTGCCAATAGACTCTGTATCTCTTCTTCGACCTGAGGCTGCAGATGTATAGGCACTCGTCGGTGATGCTGCGCCACCGGTTTGACTGCCTCGTTAATGTGTAATGTTATTTGTTTCCCTTTTAGTTTCCCTAGGCCTTGTAGTATGTCTGGATGCTCTTGTAGAATGTTCAGTTTCTCTGACATGTGGTATGTCATTGCCAGTAGGCCCATTATCTGCGCCGTGACATTGCTCAGCAGGCATGGTGCTGGGATGTCTCCCCATAGCACATGTATCTCTTCTCTGCAAGACCTTTCCTCATACGTCAGTGTTTCCATGAATTTCCCCATGTTTTCCATCGGCTTCTTCGATCCCCAGGTGAACACGTCGACGGTAGATGGTGACAGTGGCGATCTTATCTTCATCTTCTCGTACTCCGACGTGCACATGATGTTGCACGTGGCCCCACTATCAAGCACGAACCGTGTACTGTGGCCTCCTACCTCAATCTCCACTGTCGCTGTTTTTCTGATCTGATGCTTCTCCACACAGTTAATGTGCTCTGCCCTGTGTTCTTCTGTGGGTGTATCTGACATCAGATACAGTCGTTCCGCTTTTTCCGATGTGACTGTTCCATCAGATTCATCTGATGAGCTGCGATTTGCCGTCTCCATGTGCCTGGCATACCTGCTTGTTACCGCTCGTGTTCTTGCCGGTCTTCCTCGCTCACTTTTGAACTGTCTGCTCATGCAACGCTCGCAAAATGAGTGTCCCTGTTACACTTCCTGCACTTCTGGCCCATTGCCGGGCATGCACCGACGTGTGGGAAGTCAAGGCCGCACCGGTAGCACGTTTTTTCCTGTCTTTTCGTTGGTGTTGGCGGTGTGCTGTCTTTCTTTTTGTTGCTTCCCATTACGCGGTTCGCTTGTTCCGCCCTTCTGTCTTTGCCTAGCTCCATCTCTTTGGCATGTGCCGTTGCTCTTGCTTCTGCTCGGGCCAGTGCTAGTATCTTCTCCAGCGTCGTTGGTTCCTTTAGGATGCGCGCGCGGAACTCCACGGACTGGCAGCCTTCAATGATGCGCAGTCGTATCGCTTGTTCATTGTCGAACTTTTCGAACTCGCAATACGTTACTAGCTTACGCAGTCTTGTCGCAAATCGTCAAGGGACTCCTCCGTTCGTTGACACGCGGTGTTGAATGTGTACCTCTCGAAGTCGATGTTTCTTTGCGGGTCGAACTTCTCCGTGAGGCACTGTATCAGTCCCTTGTACGTCGCCATTTTTTCGCTGGGAAATGTGGCGAGCAGATCTTCCACTTCATCACCTACGAGATTTAAGAAGAGGTCAACGTGTTTCGCCTCTACGACGTCTGTGGTGCGCATGTATCGTTCGAATTTCCGAATCCAGCGTTCCCACCTGATGCCTGTCTGTGGTTCCGATAGGCTGAATGGTAGTGGTCTGTGAAATATTGCCTGTGCGCCGCTTTTGTCACTTTCGATGCTCATCTTCCTTGTATCTTTGTTCTTTTCTGTCTTCTTTTATTTCTCTGCTCTTATTTCCTTTTTCTGTTGTAAAGTCCCTTTAGACCTCTATTTTGCCCTTTTCCTATTGCTTTTGGTTGATGCCTGACTCCAAAATGGCCTCCTGGCCTTCTCCAGCCTCTTATTGGCTGTCCCGCCTGACTCTAAGATGGCCGCCGGCGGCTTCAGTGGGCGAGATTTGCTATATATTGAACTGCCTGACTTAAAAATGGCCGCCGGGCCTTCCTCAGCTCTTCATTGGCTGTCCCGCCTGACTCTAAGATGGCCGCCGGGTCTCGCGAGATTTCGGGTCAAATCTTAACGCGGGAGGCTCGGACTCTCTTTTAGTCAGCGGGCAGTTTCTCCACGATCGGGTGCCTTTATTGCTATTTCCCTCACCTCGCTTTCCTGGATGCGGCCGGGGTGGGCTCCCGATGTCGCTGTAGACGCTGCACACGGACCAGGGTGGGCTCCTGACTCCGTTTCCTTTTTCGATCGGGGTGGGCTCCCGATTTCGCTTCCTTTTCTTTTGGAGGCCGACGGACCAGGGTAGGCTCCTGGTTTCGTCTTCTCTTCGTTGGGCGTACTCCCGACGTCGTCTCCTTCGCTCAGCAGACCAGGGTGGCCTCCTGGCTCCGCGTGGCCGTGATGGATGGGCAGAACACGCTTCGATGGTGGCTCCTGATCCCACCTGCTCGTCGCCAGTTGTCGTGTTCTATCAATGACCACGCATGGACCGGTAGGTGATCTCTTTGTTCTTTTATTTCTTTTCTCTAGCCCCGTGCCCACACGCACGTCTTATCCCTTTCCCCTAGTGCCCTCGAAGTGCCCGCCCCACTCCCTGACCGGAAGTGGTGTCCGGTCTCTGTCCCCTCCCTTAGGTCATCCGAGTGCAGGGTCCTAGTGCCCCTGACCCCAGGTCACTACACTGACGAAAGCCATGACACCTCTAATGAGGCTCATGAGGCTGAAACATGTTGTCCATTTTTTTTACTAACTTCAGGTATACATTTTCCCTGCCAGTGCCCTGTTTTTAATCCTGGCCCAGGGACGTTCCAATAAAGATACATTACGTACCCTAGAGCTAGTTTTACATCCCCACACTTGATCACACGTTTTTTTTCTTTGCACTGCGTCCCCTACCAACCATTAGCTCGTCTTTGAGATATTAAGCATACCTACCTCTTAGAACAAAAACGTCCCTGATCTCCTCCTTCTCAGAGAGGGATGTTGTAGCCCGTGCCATGACTAAGTATCCTGGCATGAGGAGAATCCCAATGATGAAGCCTGCCACTATTGGTAGGTGAGTGATTTCGTCCTAATAAACGGACACTCCACTTTCGCAGAATCATAATTCCAAACAGTGTTTCTCGAATCATAGACCTGAGGGCTTATTTTTGTGATATAAATCTAGGAATGCGTCAAAATTCATGGATGTTGCGTGAGAACACCCACGCAATGCCCCTGGAAATGCCTCCCTGGTGGAAGCCACTTAGGGCCATGCAAAGGGGCCTTGTGTAGATTCATAAATCTAATTTTTCATTTGCAAGCACCGGGTTGCATGGTGCAAGAGCAACCCAACGGGAATCATAAATATGCCCCTTTACCTTTACATATGTAGCTGCTATTGTGTGTTCTACACACAGCCTTTTTATGCAGAAGTTTTGTTTTCACTTATTTGGATCCCGTCGATTGGAATGATCCACGTTAGGTACAATAATAATTACCATAACAACAATAACGTGGGTTTTTATTAAAAATAAATTGATTGAATCCTCGGTTACGTAGCGGTTCAATAGTGGATGTCAACTCAGTGACTCCCATTATGACTGCATTCCCTAGGACCCTATTAGCACACAGGCACGTGGCGGGTGTGAACTGTGCTCTGCGATGATGTGAGGAGGCTTGTGAGGGGAGAGGGTTGATTATGCACTAAGAGGGATTCTAGTGGCAATGAAATCAGAAAATCTGCCTGCTGATCTAATATTCCTTGGTTGCCTAAATGCGTGATTCAGGTATAGTCACTTTCCAGGCTGCTCTCCAGACATGTTTTTAAATTTGGAATTAATTGTGTGTGATTATTGTTTAATACAAATGTTTTTAATTATGTTTTTTTCTGTTTCTTAATACTAACTGCAATAAATGAACTTAGTAAATGGTAAATACTATTGACCTTGTATGAATATCTGTGCCAATTTACTGTAGCCATTAGGTTGGCGGTGTCCTTTATGAATAATTGTGGTGCGGATGCAGCTGGATTGGTTAAGTGTGATTAGGTGTGCACAAATCTTTAAACAAATCCCAGAGGACGTCTTCTTTGTTATTTACAGTTTTACCCTAGTCCTTTGGGCGATTAAGGGTTCCTCTCCTTTTCTGAAATAATGCTCTCCAGACATAGCCATTGTGCAGTGATGCTTTCACAGTAGGGTAGCCTCCGGCTTTGAGTACCCAAAACAGAGGAGCAAAGTGGTGGGAGATTTCTGACCTTGGCTGTCCTCAGCCCAACTGAAAGTGTGATCAATGCAGACAAAGGGCTGGACCTCACCCAGTGGCAGCCACCGCCTATCTAAGGTGGTAGGGAGGCCCGGGCGGGGGTTGGAGAATAAAATAAAAATGACTTACCTGCCACTGGCACTGCCGGCTGCCTCGTTGTTCCTCTCGTCCGGCCTGGAAGTGGATGGGCCTCAAAGCACAGGCTTCCCACCAAATCCAGACACTGCTCTTCTGCTGTACCTAGCATGAGAGCAGCACCAGGATTGCTCTGAGCAGTCTTGTTTGCTACTCAGAGAGTGCCTTGGAGCCTGTGGCTTTTCTCCAACAGGGCTGTGTAACACAGCTGGGTTGAAGAAACATAAGTGCGCATGTCTGTTAGGCCGGCCTTAGACGTCCACCCAAAACGACATGCGTAATTATAAGTGCACACTACTCCTCCTCCCTGCCATGCCCGGCCCCGTCCTATACTCATTGCGCGGCTCAGACAGCAATAAATAAAATGATAATAACATTGTGTTATTAGCATTTTATTTATCATCTGCTGGCTCTGGGCAGTGGGGCGACGCTCAACCGCCATTATGGAGGAGCTGCCCCTGACGTCACCTAATTGGTCGCCTTCACCTTGCACAACAAACTCTGCTGTTCCAGTCTTCCACCTCTGCCATCTGCCAAGGGACTGTGCTTCAAGAAGTCTAACCAGCAGTCCCTTGCGAACAGTCTTCACATTTTTAAAGGGAGCGCTGTCACCATCCTCCTCATCTCAGATTCTGGAATCTGAATTCACATCCTCCCTTCCCACCCATTAATGATCAAACCTAACATCTATCAAACATACAAAAGGTGATAGAAACAATGTTTGCAATAAGTCTAACTGCTGGCAATTGCTCGGGATAGCATTCCAACCTATCGTTCCTTTGCCCACTGTGCCACCGCAGATTAGACCCAGGCATATGCTAATCAGTCTTGGTCCTGCTCCAATAGGAACAGTCACATCGAACTTGCAAGCCAGGTCCTCTCCCAATCCAAATACAAGAGTAACTTCATCTACCACAAAGAAAATGGAACAGGTTTGTTTGAGAGCACAAGACTAATCCCAATAAAAATAACACTGGACTAACTAGTATCCTCCGTTTCGGAGCAGCGTGCTGCCGGGTGTAAAGCGCTTCAACACCTCGTCAGGGGCAGTACACGCTACATGAATACAATCAGGGCTTTAAGTGGGCTGGGTCTTGCCTCAACACTGGCAGTTCTAAAAAGCAGGTGCTGAGACGGGCCCTATCGGACTCTCCCTTTTTGCCCTCATCCTCAGGATGAAAAAAAAAATCTTCTCTCTGCAGCAGTGGCCCTGCTCAAAGCCTTTGATGTAACTCGTTATAGTTCTTTCATAGTTTCATCAATTCAGAACTGAAGCATTTTCAATATTCTATACAAGGAAGCCATAGCTGTTGCTTATTTATCTTATGCAACTAACCATTGGCAACGCCAATAGTCCTGGCTTGTTGGAGGTGTAATGTTGCTTGTTGTATGATATATCTGTATGCAGTGACAGAAGCAGCAAATTACTTGTCAGGCCGCACACTATGCTAAGCACAGATCATTAGTTTACATTTTAAGCCACGCTCTAATTACATCGGCCACGCCCCCTGTGAGAGACCCTTCCTACCCCTCCCCAGTTTTTTCATCCCATTTAAAGCCCTGAATACAACACAACATAAAAGTAACATAAAAGGCTAGGAGAATAAGGAACACAACATAATGAACTTCCATGAACAATTTGGCACGTCTGGCAGGCTGACCATTAATGACAACTGGATTCCCTCCCTGCAGTTAAGATATGTGTGTGGGTGCTGTTGTGTGAAAAGTATTTGGATGAATCGTACTTGCGAGGCAGAGGTTTTCTGCAGATGCTGTTGGTAAGGTGTATAAGTGAAGAAACATGCTCTTCCTACAGGCAGTGGGAGATTCATGACTGACATACTCATGCGATGTTGTGGCAAGAAGCATTTCCTTTGACGACGGCGCTACTAGCTGAGAGCCCTTCATGAAATGTTTTGCCAAGCCTTGCAAGTGTTTGTCTAGTGAAAGCAGAGCTTGGGGTTGCCACGTGCCTGGCTGCCCGTGGCCTGTCAGACCGGATGTTCCTCCTTCTGCTGTTTTTTTGGTGATGGAGCATAAGGGAGACAATGGGCGGGGCGGTGGGCTACAGGAGGTAAGCAGAACTCTGAAGCCCTGTTTACTTTCTGTTTATGGCCCTGCCTCTGCCACCTTGGGAGCCAGTGGTCACTCACAAAGCATTGCTGGGGGGTTGAAAGAGGCGTGCGAGGCGTAGCACCCTCTTCGAGTCCTTGCAGGCTGGCATTTAGCATGGGCGAGCTGTGCCCAGGCCCAGGTGTTGTTGTTTAACCCCGTATGCTCAAATCACAGGCAGGACAGCAGGCAGCAGCCTGGTTACGAGATAGTGTCCGCCGAGTGTTTACTTTGAGATCTAGGACTGGTTGAGCTGTTTCATGTTTGCATATGTATTTTTCAACACAAATGTCTTTTGTTATGTTTTTTCACAAATATGTTCTGCTTTATGTCACGATGAGCTTTGTTTGACACTGCACGAAATTAGTTTTGTATTATATTGTGTTCTCTAAATACGTGTGTTCAATTTCAAGACATGTATAAATAAATTTAACTGTCTTATGTATGAAAATAATCCAAATTAAGCTGAATAAAGCTTGGAACCTTAGAATTTTTGGTCTAGGGTCCCTTTCGAATGTGAGTGGAATAGTCTTCCTGGACATTTTGTTTGTTTTCACTTAATTTGCTAGCATCAGCAAGGGCGACAATTATCTCTCGCCCAGGGCGCTATCTTAACAAAGGCCAGCTCTGACTCCTGGCATCCTTTAAATGACGTCCATACACCCGTCTGCGTGAAGGCGTTAGGAGGTCACATTGCTCATGAACAGAAAATTATGAAGTTCTCATATATGGCCAGCAATAAAGCTACTGCATGCACTTTCCCTCTGTGGCTGACTGAAGGAGTGAAATGTTAGCTCTCCAGAGACGAACAGTCCCCAGAGACACTACAGCCAGTGGCGGCTCCTCCGCTATGGTGGAGGAGCGTCGCCCCACTGCTTTCAAGCTGTGCGAGAAGAGGAAACATAACACGATAATAACTTTCAGTTATTATCATATTATGTTTGTACTGCTTTGTGGGCGGGGCTGCTCTGTTCTCCGAGCAGGGCAGGGGAGGAGTGGTTTGCCCTCTCCTAAGTGCGCAATGACTGTTTGGTCGGCCAAACCAGTCATGCGCACTTTCCCCCTTCTCCATGCAGGCTGCATTACAGCCTGCATTGAGAACATGCCCAGGCCCCCATTACCTGGTTGAGCATCAAACCAGGACACTCAAAACCAATCACAACGCTGCATTGCAGCGTTGTGATTGGTCAGGGGAGCCTGGGTGCCTACTAATCACAACGCTCCAGGGGGGCCTGGCTGTGCTTCCTGATTCCTGAGTCATGGGGCAGGGACGCGGGACCAGGCAGGAAGGTAAGTTAATTGTTTTAAAAAAATGTTTGTTTTGCACATCCTCGCGAGACCCCCCGCGCCTGCCACCCACGAGCCATGCCACCCGCCACTGACTACAGCATCCTTGTGTTTACATTATGAGTACTAAAATGAGGAGGAAACCCTACAACTGCACCCTTGAACGCCAAGTTACACACTCATGTAGTTGGCGTGAACATCCTGCTTCAGCAGTATTCCATGAAATCTATTCCCAGACAACACACGGAGGCCAACATATACACACTGTAAACACACAAATAACACTGACTGACACGCACTGGAAATCGACCACCGATCTGATCTAATCTGGCATAGTCATTCACCCTTTGGCTATGCATTAGGAACAAGTTATTGTAATAGGCACCAAGGAATCTGCCAATGTGCCACTCTTAAGTTTGGGAATTTCAAATTCAAGGTTCTTCGAGACTCTGTAAAATGTTCAACCCTTTATTATCTAATTTTTATACCTCTGAGAGATAAATATCTGAACATTTTAGAATAGATAGAAAACCCTGAACAGCACCAGTGCTGTCCGTCATTTATTTTTGTGTTCAAAAGACTTTATTTAGTACTATAAAATACATCAATACATAAAAAGGAAAAATATAATAGCAAATAGATAGCAATTCATACCTTATCTATAATTTTAAAGTCAATGATGAATGGTGGATGTCTAACACACTGACCATATATACCATCCAGAGACAACTTTGTTTACTTCACATAATGTCACCAACTAACACGCTATCCTCAAGTTTTAAAAAAGTGGACTGTTCATTTTCTCAAACATTGTAACACTTATCAGGACCAGTACACAACAACATCTTACTAATTTAATGGGGCAAACATTCTAAAATCGTAATATACCACACATATATTTGGTACAAAAGCAATTCGTTACCTGCAGTAAGTCCCACACAGCGGGATTGCTGAGAGGTCTTCGGAGCCCACGCCCCATTTTTCCACCACTCTGCAAATGCGCCTCCTGGCGCACTACTAGTTGGTTAATGAAGTCCCCTTGGCTCTAGAGGGTTCTTGGGGGCCAACTACCCCTCCTGTTATCTCCAGTAAGACCCACACAGCGGGATTGCTGTGAAGTTGTCAGAGGCCACACACCTTTCTTCACCACTCTGAAAATGCGCCTCCTGGCGCACTACTGGTACTGGTACATCAGTGATGTCATTTGAGATGTCATCAGTGATGTTACCAGTGATGTCACTGACCATGTCATGAGTGATGTGATATATGAGGTCATAAGCAGTGCATTGCGGGGACGTGAGTTATAGTTAGCTCACTAACTATAACTGCAGAATTTCACTGGTTTTGTATGAGTGAAATCTGAGCCTACTATAACGCCCCTGTAACCGTTGGTTCTTTCTGTTAATATCTATCTATCTATCTATCTATCTATCTATCTATCTATCTATCTATATACATACAGATAGATAGATATACTTACACTTTTTGGTGATATTTTACTCCACAATATTTTTGACATGATATATTGGTAGCTTACACAAAGTATTAAGACTCAATCTTTTTGTTGACGATATGTTTTACACAATATTCTTGTGTCCCAATTTTTTTGGACATATTGCCACTTTCTTGAGCAAACTGAGGAGCTACTGAGTATCAGACTTTAGAGTGAGGGTAGCAATTATTCTCAGAACTAATCTTATCATTTATAGTAGAATAGCATTTAGAGATTTATTTTTGTCTTTGTATTACTGTTTGATGACAAGCTCCTTTCATATATTCACACTTTTCTCCACGGGCCTTTAATATATTATTTGTTTTCTTTTCATTATGCATTAATACTGCACACATACACATTTACTCTGTATTTATTTTGTCTCTACAAGTTCGTTTGTAAGCCACTCTGCTGTCCAGATGGGTCTGGCTCACACTATTTAAAAATGCAAATAAATAAATGCACTCAGCACCATTTCATTAAGAGTAAAGTTGCATTGAACTTTCCCACCAAGTGTCATAATCACATCCTCCAGTGCTCAATTCTCAGGGTAAATTTAAGTCATTTCTATTTTCAATTTTTTTTTAATTATAAAGTTTGAAGGCATTTAACACATCCAGTAATTATCAGAGGTGTTAAAAAACTCAACCTTCATTACATTTAGGCATGTCAAACCTGCTACAACTTATCAAGAAAAAGCATACAGTATTTACTGTACCATACGATTTTGGTGCGTTAAATACCCCCACAAACTTGTAATAGGTGTTATCTATTGCACCCAATAAATAATGTACCCTGTGGTATCAATGCTTATCAGGTGCGTTAAATAACACCTATGTTCATAATCAGGCGCTTGGAGTTGAGCTTTGCACATGTTGAAGAGAGGCCAACAGATAGCTCAGAAGACCAACATAAAGACTATTACAATAGTTTAATCTTGAAGGAATGCAGGCAGTCACTAGATTTACAAGACCTTCGATGTGCAAAAAAGGCAAGTTCTCACACAACAAAATCAACCAACCACTGTGTTGACTTGTTTGTTGGGATTAAGAATTACCCTAGCTGTAGGACTGGGGTGGGGGTAACTGTGCACCCTGCATATTGAGTCCAGAATATCAAAGCATGCAAATATTGAGTACAAATTGTCAAATCCAAAATATCAAAAGGTAGCTAAGTATAGATTCTCTATACCTCACTCCACATATATGTTCATTGGTGCTATATATATATATATATATATATATATATATATATATATATATATATATATAAGACACTATCGGCTTCCCTCTATCTCCAAGGTACATAGAAATAGATGTGGAGTTAGGAATAGTAATTCTGTACCTCCCTAAATGCAGTTACCTTTAAATATTTTGTCCCTCAATACTCTGCCCACAATATTCTTGTATATTGGTATTCTTGAGCTTGATATTCAGTAGTACAACTGTGAGGGTCCTAGACATTTAAACCATAAAGAAGTGTTCCATTGTTCAGCATTCTTTCAGATAATTGTGGGAGCCGAACCCCAATTAACATCAAACTCCAATATTTGATCATCCCATATTTGATCATCCCAATATTGACCTAATAATTTGGCTCCAGAATCTCCAGTTGATCTAGCAATTAGAGACTACACTCCTTGTTAGAAAAAGCACAGTCGAACAAAATAAAAATGTTAGATGCATAAAGGACTGAATTCTAGCTCAAAAATGAGTGAAAATGATATTTATTACAGAATAATCAAAAGGCACAAAGGAGAAATGCATGAATTGCCATGAAGGCCCAATACAGTAATACAGAATAAATGCAAAATCATAAACCATAGTTTGGCATAATCTAAGCAAACATTTTTAGTGTCAGACTCATGAAGAACACCAACAGCATAGCAGGTCACCTACGAAGAAAATAGCAAAGTACCCAGAGATCGGGGAGGACTAGCCTGCCCCAACCTAATGGAATATTATTGGGCATCACATCCCAGATATATCTCGGAATGAGTCGTTCGTGAAAGCGAAAAGCACTGGTTCCTCATGGACTGTGCAGTGGCTTGCAGACTGCTCTGGGATCTTGCTTGGCTCCCGAAACATCACCGACCCTGCAGCGCTTATATAGCCACCCTCACGAAAACGGTCCTTGATATCTGGGACAAGGTCGCCATCTCTCGAGGCCTCACATCTTTCCCCTCCTCTAACACCCCTCTGGTTCGCAACCCTGACTTTCCAGCTGCCTTGCAAACACAATCATTCTCAGCATGGAGGGAGGGTGAATGGCACACGATCCAAGACCTCTTTGAGGGGGACACGCTTAAAACTTTTGACCAATGCAAGAGAGACTATCACCTCACAGAAACTTCGACACTGGCTGATCTCATCGTCGAGCACAGAAGGGGCAGCCCAACTGCTCACTCCCTTCGAGACTTTGGTGCGCTCCTTCGAGTTGCACTCGGGGTCTGATATCCCGCACATATCAAGTACTGCAACACTCTGCCCGGCCCATACCCATGCTTACCAAATGCACTGGCACACGGATTCCCCAGGAGAAATCGCTTTAAAATAATGGAAACAGCTATGGTACGACATCCCCAAAATATATAGGAGCATACGCCAACATAAACTTGCATACAAAGTCATGACTAGATGGTACTACACTCCCTTGCGCCTGCATAAAATGTTCCCCACTACCTCCTCAAGCTGTTGGCGCTGCCAATCAGCGACCGGTGACGTCATCTATATCTGGTGGTCCTGCCTGCTACTCACCACATACTGGAAGGAAATCCTGAGTACCATTAAAGACACTTCTCCAAACTAGAATACACTTGCTTCAATCCTCCCCGACTCTGCACCCTCCAATTATTTGAGGATGTCACCCTATCCAGTGCAGTCGCAACTACCCAGGGGAAAGTCACACCTGACAATATAGAAAGCCCAATGCCCACCCCTGATCCTCAGCAGAAACCTTGGCGGGTTCACCCTGGGATGGCCTGCCTCCCCCCTCTTTCTCCCCCCTCTCCCTTTCCCTCCTTCTCTACCTCCCTCTCCCCCTCTCAGTTCTCCCTTCTCCACTCGGTTTCTCTCCCCCTTTCACACCACAGCTATCGCCTCCCCGACAGGACACAGCTTTTCCTTTACTCATTGTGTTGCCTGTTGTACGACATTAAAGGACAACCGCTTTCACTATATGCTGAATGTGTATGAGACCTCGCTGTTGACACCAGCTACCTGTCATATGTTTAACACTGTAGTATAAGTTGATAACCTTCAATAAAAAGATTTCACAAGAAAATAGCAACTGCTTGCGGACATTCTATGTGGCTCCCATACAGTGCCCTCTGATCGTTATGTTAAATGCCTCCCATTCTATTAATGCTCTACTGGCCGTGTCCTCGTTCAATTCGAAATATTCAAGAGTGGCCATCCCTAATGATGAGCGGAACGCTGGGTCCTCCAACGCATTGGTTTGGAGGTGCCACGTTGGTTTTGGGGGGCGATCCGCCTCCCATCCAAGTTGCATCCACAGAGGGTTATGATCGGAATGGGTCCGGCCTAGGTATTCTATCTTTTTAATTAATGGGAATAGCGATTGTGAACACACCAGTCTGTCAAGTCGCACATGTAGCCCATGTACCGCTGAGTAATGTGAGTAGACCCGTGCTGTGGGGCTGAGAGTGCGCCAGATTTCTATTAGTGCCCAGTGTGTAAGCCAGTCTGCAAGAGCCTGAGCATTGGACATGGCAGGGGTTCTATTAAGGGGTGGAAACGACCTGTCCAGGTCTATGTTAAGTACTGAGTTGAAGTCCCCTCCCACCAACCAGGGAATTTCAGTCCATTGAACTAGTTTCTCTGATAGGCGTACAAGGAAAGAGGTTTGGTCTACGTTTGGGGCGTATATGGAACCCAATAATATTGTTTGCCCATTTAGTCGCCCTCTCACAAAAATGTATCTACCTTCATCATCAATTATGTCTTCCTCATGTACTAACAGGATTCCCGCTCTTACCCAAACCAGTGTGCCTCGCGCGTGCGCTGAATACGTGGTGCCGAATAACTGGCCTCTCCAACGCCTACACAGCCTTTCCAACTCTGCGCGTGACATGTGCGTTTCTTGCAGCAAGGCGATGCCAGTCGAGCGACGCTGTAGGTAGGCGAATATTGAATATCTACGTGTGGGCGTGTGCATTCCACGTATATTCCACATGACTGTGTTAACTTGTTTCATGTCTGACTCTTACGCTTGTCAGGGGGATCTGAGGCGGGCAGTGCAATTCTGAGTGTGCAGGTCCCTGTCCCCCACTTTATTCAATCTTTATGCCAGCCCACTGATTAAATCTCTTGGGTTATCATCAGCGTCTTACGCAGATGACACTCCAATTATAGTGTCACTGGCTAATGATGTAAGTGCTGCTGGTGCCAGGTTTAATAACTGCATGAAGGCAGTGAGCAATTGGATGTCCAACCATTGCCTAAGGCTTAATTCTTCTAAAACAGAAGCCATCCAATTCAGGAACAATCAAGCCATTTGGTCTCTTCTCTGGTAGCCATCGGACCTGGGTATAGCACCCAAGCCAATGCCCAAAGTAAAAAATTTAGGGGCAGATTTACAATAAACTAATGCAGCACGGCGCAGCAAGTCATTTTGCTGCGCCCTGCTGAGTTAGTTTGGAAAGCACAGCGATGCGACATATTTACAACAATATGTCGCATCTCTGTGCTTCCCCCTGCGCTGGCGCACAAACAGCTGCCATGCGCCGGCGCAGGCACCCTTGCACCATGGTGCAAGGATGCCTGCATCGTGGGGAGATTGTTTTTGTTCAGGAAGTGTTCCCTTCCTGAACAAAAACAATCTGAAATGCCGTTTTTCAACTTCTATGTGTGCTGCATTAGTACACATAGAAGTTGAAAAACAGCATTCTTTCAATGATTGTTTTTGTTCAGGAAGGTTCCTTTCCTGAACAAAAACAATCATCAGAGGTGATTTCCTCTTTCAATGTGTGCTGCAGAATGCAGCACACATTGAAACAGGAAACAAAAACGAGGAGAAATGAAAACATTTCTCCTCGTTGCGCCTCGCTACGCCTCCCCTGGGGAGGCGTAGCATTGACACGCATTTCCAGATTTACGATTCCTCGTAAATCTGGAAATGTGTCTCGTTCCATGGGTGTTGCGTGGAAACACCCACATCAACACCCATGGAACGCCCCTTCCACGCAAAGTGCTGCGTGTGAAGGGGCCATTTTTACACGGAGAGGAAAAGTCACGCAGGGTGGCTTTTCCTCTCCTTGTAAATATGGAGAAATGAAATGCGCCTCCAGTACGTCACAAGAAGTGACGTACTGGTGGCGCAGGGGGGTTGTAAATCTGCCCCTTAGGCTTTATCCTTGACAGTGAACTAAAATATAAAGATCAAATCAATCAAATCACCTGTTCTTCATTTTTTTTGTCTTAGAATGTTAAAGAAAATTGCAAAATTTATTCCGGCTGACCTACTGAAAGGGGTGGTCATAGCTCTAGTTCTGTCACAATTGGACTACTGCAATATCCTTTTTATTAGCCTTTCAAAGGGCCCGCTTAAAAAATTGCAGACTATCCAGAATGCTGCAGCTCATTTTCTTCTGGGAATTCCTAAACATCAATCAGTCAGGGCCTCTATTATACAACTTCATTGGCTTCCTGTTTGCCATCGGATCACCTTTAAGGCTCTTTGTTTAGCCTATAGAACTCTTTATGGAAAAGCCCCTGCCTTCTTTACTAAAAAGTATGAGCAGTATATTCCGGGCAGAACTTTACGCTCTGGCTCAGCCAATCTATTGTAAGTCGCCCCCTACAAGTGTGCCACTTGGGGGGGTAGAAACTTTTTTAGGCTTACAGCCAGTCAGTGGAATCGTTTACCACTAACTTGGCACCCTCATCTCATGATTTTCAGGAAAAATCTCAAAACCTGGGTATTTAATTAATGATCGCTCGTACTTTGCACTCTCTGCTCCCTACAGTTTCGTCCAGCGCCAAGATGCCTCCGGGTATTCGTGCGCTTTACAAGTCATAAATCTTCCTCCATACGTCTAATCTGTTGGAACGTTCGGTCCAGATAGTCATACAGTTCGATAAAATCCTCGATCTCCTCCTTTTCGAGACTTTAAATCAGCTTGTTTTTTTTCCCTCTTATTATTAAATCCTTTCACTGAAAACTTTATTAGTTTTAGTAAAAACAATAAAGAAATTGCCCAAATCAGTATTATTATTAATGTTAGAACAGCTTGCAGAACTCCATCAACAACACTACTCAGCCATTCACCTACTTTCCCAATACCATTCCCTAAATTCTTTATCCAGGACCCTACAGTTTCCCAGACACCTGGCTTTTCTAATGATTAAATCTCATAAATCAGATTACTTATGTTAGTAATGTATGAATCAATGTTTCCACTATAATCAGGGGTAAAGGTACCCAAGTTGCCCCAATTACTTTACAGACTCCTCCCTCGTTCGGCAAGATAGTATCTAAGGCAAGGCAATTCTGCATTACCATTGCCCTAACTGCCAACATCTCTACAATCACCAGCTTGAAGACCATGCTGTATCCATGGCAAGACTATCTTCAACTCTAGATAAATGTCTAATCTTTACATCGTTCATGGCTATTCCCATAGGAGGACTAATAGTCCCCAATATGTCCAGAACCACTTGTCCAAAACTTCTCTGTGTTCTCCTCAAACTATGTTCCTTGTTTCATTTTTCTATATAATACACTCTAGGGAAAACTAAGGCCGAATAGCATGAACCCTCACAATTCTTGGCAAGTTAAAATAAGCATTCTTACCACATACATAATACATTGCCCTCATTAGAGGTTCTCCCCTAAGTAGAAACTCTCCACTAACTTCATAGGTTTTGTCACATGTGTTTTCACCAACAAATTCCATCTTATCTCCTTCCATAGGACTACGCCTTATCACACATTTTTCACCTTTCTTTTCTCGTTCTATCCTCAATCTTGAGTGTAAACTTCAAAACCTAAATTCTTCTTCCTTCCTGATCTCTTCCATGGCAGTTTCTTGTTCTTCTTGAGTTCTTAGTACCTTTATTTTTCTCTCATTATATTCCGAGATAAAATAACGCTCTTCCTTAGTTAATAAAGACGAATAAGCAGCATCCATTTTAGTTTCAGTCCTGATTTGTACAATCTCTTTTAACTACTTCCCATATTTGATCTCTTTATCATTTTCACTTATAAATCTATTTTCAAGTGTCACATTAAAATTAGTCAGGTATGAAGAAAGAAATCCTCAGAATTAAAGATAGCAACAAATACACTGCAGGAGAGCGAGTAGGAAAGATCCAATTGTTCTTACGTTGGCCCTTCCACAGCTGGCTTAGGAAGAAGAGTGTACTTGAAACAATTACTAACCCAGGCTTCCCCAACGAATAGCTCATGAGCTACTGGTAGTTCACCAGGTACCTGTAACTAGCTCTCCTGTGTCCAACCCAGCCTACTAAATTAGAAGCTTTTATTTGGTTGAATTAATATATGTATTCCAAAATTGAAAAACGTATTGCGGATTTAAATATGTGTTGTTTCAGAACCCCTAAGCTGATGTTTGGAGAAAAAATGGATTTCCAGAATATTTTTAAAGCTATGTGATTGGAGAGACTTGTTACTAATATTATTATCCTGGTGCCAGGGGCACTGCATCTATGGTTTTCATGTATTACCCACTGATAGGAATTGCAAATTGATAAAGTGTTTTATATATTATCACTGGCAACCCTGACTGATCCACATAGGTGGTCACTGCTGGTAATCTTGCATGGGGTGGCCTCTAATTTTATCATGTCAATCAATCAGGGAATTGTAAGCGCGCTACTCACCCGTGAGGGTCTCAAGGCGCTGAGGGGGGCGGGGGGGATCCGCAGATCTGTTTAGCCGAAGAGCCAGGTCTTGAGGGTCTGAAGGTGTTCAGGGAGGGGGCGCGTATGATGTCTGCCGGTAGGATCTTCTGCCTGCTCTGGCTCTGTGGATGCACGGGGTTTCGGTCAGTGCGAGGTTGGAAGATCGGAGGTTTCTTTTGGGTACGTGGAAGTTGATTCTGTCGTTGAGGTATTTGGGTCCGTTGTTGTGTAGGCATTTGTAGGCGTGAGTGAGGATTTTGAAAGTGACTCTTTTCTCCACGGGGAGCCAGTGTAGACTTCGTAGGTGTTGGCTGATGTGTTCGTGTCGGGGGATGCCGAGGACGAGTCTGGCGGCGGTGTTCTGTATTGTCCGGAGTTTGCGGAGTAGGGACTTGTTGATGCCGGCGTAGAGTGCATTTCCATAGTCCAGTCTGCTGGTGATGAGTGCGTGGAGGATGCATTTTAGGGTGTCGCCGGGGGTGGCGTCGGCGGTGTTGGAGGCCCGGGTGGCGGTGAGGGTCTGGCGGCAGTGGAGTCAGGAGAACTGGCCGTGGGTCGTGTTCGGCGAGGCCTGTTGGCATTCTCTATGTCTTCCAGGATTGAGTGCGAGGAGGGTGGTGGTGTCGTAGCGATGGGTAGTGGGAGGTCCAGGGTTCCTGGCGCTGGCCGCGGTCGGGTTGCGGACGGGTGCAGACGGGCTTGCCTTTGGCGCGCCCGCTGCGCGCATCCGCTGCGCGACCGCACAGCGGCCGCCATTAAGTAGGGGAGGTGGGAGGGAGGAGAGGCTGGGAGGCGGGAGCGGGGGAATTCCGGGGGGGAGGGGCCGCAGGGGCAGCAGCGGCAAAAGGCGAAAGGAACAGGCAGGCACGAGAAAATATAAAACAGTGGTGGAATTAGAGCAAGACACAAATGGGCACAATAACAGTGGCACAACAGGGAAAAATTAAGAGAAAAAAAACGGCTGAGAAAGGTTACGGTGGTTGCAGGCAGTCTGGTCCCAGTTGGAGCGGGCAGCAGGCGCAGGAGCGGGCAAGCAGCCTCGGACCTCCCAAGGAGGAGGTCGGGGTCTGGAGGCAAGAGACGGCACAGCGGAGCTGCGGGGAGACAGTGGACCTAGACCGAGGGTCGGAGGTCTTACTCCCTCATGTCCCTCATGTCTGACACAGTCGCTATTACAACACTAATCATATTAGTAGCTCAGGATGATTTCCATTGAAGTAGCTCTTATTGCAAAAAAGGTTGAAGACCCCAACTAACCCGTATGATGTTTACATATTCTCAGATCATTCTTGTATATACATTATTCCTAAAACCAATTACCAAATGCTTTTCATGTACTTGTATTACTAATTCCTTATGGTTATTTCTATTTGCAGCATCACTAGTTATTTATTGTGAAATATTTCCCATAGGAGTCAGTATGCACACCAACAGGCCAACTAATATCACAAATTTTAAAGTTAATAACGTCATCCCTAATATTTTACAGCAAGTGCTGTATCCTATCTTCATATTCGAGACCAAAAACAAAACCAAAAACAAAATTCTTGTAGCAAAAATTGAGTTCTTCTTTATATTCTTTTCTTATAGCATAAGCATGGAAAAAATTCTCTTTTTTTAGAGCAAAACTCAGTTCTTGTTAATATGAAAAAATCAAAAATCAGTTCCACTAAAACAGCTCAGAGGATTTTCTCTGCACAAGTCACTTTCAGTCTTTTCAATCTTTAAACAGTATTTGTTATGTTCTGGGGAGCACGTCCCCATATCAGCTTTGGAATTCAAAAAGCACTGGAAAGTTGTAGTAGAGCCTTATGAGTAAGAAAAAAACAAATTATATAAACCTATAACTATTTATTGGTGAAAATTCTGCTTGGACATGATGCTGTCACAGTTTGAGACAACTCTAATCATGTCAATTCAAATAAAAAAGTATGTACGAGTCGCGTTGTGAACTCGTTGCCTGATAACAGGCAACGAGTTCACGGTGAGATTCGTACACACTTGGAATCTCAAGGTACTGATTGCAATTCAATGCACGATACATAAATGATAATACAGTTCCTAGAGTGAGAAAAAATGGGATAAGAAATATATAACTGTATAAAAAAATAATACATTAACCTATGTAAACAATAATGATAAGATGGTTCATCCTATACTCTTTGCCTGTTACCAGTCCTTGTGATCTCCAAAGAGGTACTGATTTTCATATGTGTTGCATGTATGTTATGTGATGGGTTATATGTGGAGGATGAATGGAACGTGTGTGTATGAATGAAACTGTTGGACTGTGGGGAGTGAGTGGGAGCTCTTCTAGAATGAGTATTGACTCTGTAATTACATTGAAACGTCTGTATTTCACATTATGGTTTGTTATTTAAATTGACATGATTAGAGTTGTGACAGCATCATGTTCAAGCAGAAATTTCGTTAATAAATAGTTGTTGGTTTATATCATTTGGCTTTGTCTTACTCATAAGGCTCTACTGCGATTTTCGAGCGCTTTTTTAATTCTTTCTGAGGCATCCCCGTTCTATTTATCGGAGCAGGTAGGTCTTCTTGTCTTTCAGTATTGCATTTCCCCCTGGTTCCCTGTCTCTTTATTCTGGCTTCCGGTGCCCTCTTTTTTCGTTCGTGAACCCCATACCAACTTACCAACTTGCTGCTTACTCTGCCTTTCTGTTACAGCAATCTTGCCTGACAGTTGCTTTTGATTCCTTCTGTTGCTGTGTTTCCCCCCTCAGTGTGCCGTTTTGCCGCTTTGCTGCTCTGTGTGCCGCCCTGTGTACTGCTTGCTGTGCCTGGCCGCCGCTTCATTTTAACTTCATTTGCCCATCACTTGCCTTAATTTTGCCTTTTGTCACTACTTTTCTGCCTGATTGTTGCTTTTCATCTCTTCATTGCCGTTGTTTTCCCCCTTTCCTTGCGCTGTGCTTTACCCGCTCTTTCCTGCCGTTTTCCCTCCTCCCTGCCCCGCCCCCACCCAGCGCCCATTCCTCCTCCCAGGACAGCAACCATCCCTCCTCCCAGGACCTACTTAATGGAGGCTGAAGCACAGCCGTGCTGCCGGCGCGCCAAAGGCAAGCCCATTAGCGCTCATCCGCACCTGGACTGCGCCCAGCACCAGAACTCTGGCTCACCCTCCTCCAGAAGATACACCGCCACCAAACACTGGACCATGGACTCCGCAACAACAGCTGTTGCCGTACCTCTCTGCAATCAATGGTAGGGCCGTTCACCTGTCTGCACTATCTCTTCTCCTGCAACACCGGAGCACCCACATGCACAACAACCGCCACCACACCGACCACACCTACCACGACTGCTTCGGAACAACTCATCTGCCTCCTGTGCAACGTAGATCACTCTGCAGGCACACCACCAAGATCTGGGACACCATCACCTGCTTCACCCCGATGTCGTCTTCCTCACCAAAACCTGGCTCATCCTCGCAGCCGCCCCCAACATCGCCTCGGCAACCCCAGATGGCTACAAGATAGCACACCGGGACCGCACCAAGAAACACAGAGGTGGAATCGACATCATCCACAAATAAATCATCCACTGCACAACCGCCGCAGAGGACACCACCCCGATCATGGAACACTTCAACTTCTAACTCCAAATCGACGGCAAAACTACCATCAGAGGCACCCTCGCCTACAGACATCCAGGACCATGCCCCAGTTTCTATGACATCATCCCCGAATTCATAGCCCCGCTTGCCATCGACTCCAAACACAATATCTTCCACAGAGACCTCAATTTTGACATCAACGACACCAACACCGCCAACCTCCTCAAAAGCATAAACAACATCAGACTCACCCAACTAGTCACCAACCCCACACAGTACACAGGACATGCGCTCCACCCCATCTTCACAGCCAGCGACAGAGTCAAGTACAGCCATGTCACCGGGTTCACCTGGACAGACCATGCCATCGTCCATTTCACCATCACAGGACCCCTCGACACCGCTGTCAAACTGGCCAGCACCTCCCACCGCTGCTGGAGCAAAGTGTCAGACGACCACTGCACCAATGCCCTAAACTGCTCCCGACCTGACACCGACGGACTAAAAGCCTGGAACGAACTCCTGCTTCACCTACGAACCTCATCCTCTCTTCTGTAATTCAGGAAAGGACTTAAGACCTGGCTGTTAAACTAACCCCTTAGCTTCTATGCTCAGCACATGTATACCTTCACGGGTGACTAGTCACACTATATAAATCCAACTTTGATTTGATTTGATTTCCCTGTCTTATTTTGCATTTCAACAAAACAACAATATTTTATTCTCAAGGTGGCACTTCTTCTGTATCAGATGTTTCAGATTCTAGATCTTGGTCATTCTCACAGTAATCAAACCTGTTCAATGGGAAGTAATCATCATCTGTGTCATCCTCTGATATTGTAGCCAGATATACCCACTCTGGTGAAGCATGCTTCCGATTAAAAACTCTTTCTGGTCAATCTTTTGCCAGTCAATACTTTGTAATAATTAGTCTCCCAAACTGACTACTTTCTTGTCTGTAACTCTGGCTCGCAATGTTTCAGCTTACAGGTTCTCTTCCTGGGGACTTCTTCACCCCTTACTTCTACAATGATGGTGTCTAGCTCTCTGCTGCTTTCAGAACTTTGGCTCTCATTTGAACTGGTATATTGTTCAGTCATTTTATTTTCAGTTCTCTCTACAGCTAATTTTCTTTTCCCAGTGGAGGTCTTGTCAATTCTGATTTTACCTGCACCTTGTTAAGCTTGTCATTTTGATCAGAGTCTACCTCTTCTTGCTACCACCTACGCTTTGCTCTTTTGCACGGTAACAGCCCTTCACTCTGATCATTTTGTAACTGTACTTCTGGAACTTCAGACTCTCACTTGGAATTGTCTCTTTAGATGACTATTTGAGTTTTCAACTCAATTTTAGACCTTGATCTTCACCAGTTGTAAAATCATTTTTTTCACCGCACTCTGGATACATGCTGAAAACTTGGCCAGGACTGCCCCTTGAACTGTCACCTTGTTCAGCAGTCTGGGCAATTTAATCATCAGCTTCTGCCTCTTCCACTGTTTCAACTACTCTCACCCTCTTCATGTGAGGCGCATGGATCCATTGAGGCACTCTCATGCACTTGACCTCACTATTGGAGGTCATAATAACTTGATGAGGGCCACTCCCATGCTTGTCCAAACATCCTTTGCGGATATGCTTGCTGATAAGAATACTGTCCCAGTACTCAGACTGTGACAAGGAGTGTCTCTGAAGTCGTCTGTGGCTGCATTCACCTGGCGAGAGAGAGATTTCACCACATCAGCCAGACCTTTGCAATAATCCAAAACAATATCATCAGTTATTGAAACTAATGCAGCTTTAGGTACATGTGCAAGTCTCATTACCCTTCCCATGACGACTTCATGGGCAATAGGCTGGTCTTCCTGTTTGGAGTACTTCTCATAATCATCAACACAAGGCAAATTGCTTCAAGCCATTTCAAGCCTGTTGTGGCAGAGACCTTTGCCATTTTGTTTTTGAAGATGCCGTTCATTCTTTTTACCACACCACAGGATTGTACTGGGTAACTGCATTGGAACCTTTGCTTGATCTCAAAAGCTGTACAAATTATCTGTAGCATTTCATTCTTAAAATGAGTTCCACGATCAGTCTCAATAGAAGCTGGAAGGCCAAATCGTGGTATCAACTTCCTTAACAGCAATTTGGCTACTGCAAAGCTATCTGCTATCCTCGTTGGAAATGCGTTGACCCATTTAGATAACAAGATGACTGCTACCAAGACATACTTAAGTCCATTGCAAAGTGGCATCTCATTAAAGTCTGCTTGTATTCTCATAAATGGGCCTTTCTGATTTGCCAATGTGATTCATAACAGTAACAGTCATTTTCCCTGGATTATTTAGATGGCAAACTAGACACCTGTCAAATACATCTTCAGCAACATATCCAAATCCTGCATTTTTCCAGTCCTTCTTGGATAACCTAATTAGCCTATCTCTCCCGGCATAAGTTTGATTATGCAAATATTTACACCTAGGCTGCAGAATCGAATTGGGTAGAATATATTTCTGATCTTTATTCACATGTAAATCTGATAGTTCTTTTTGTAACCCATCAGGAGCATCCTCTTGCAGATCCTAAATATCAGTCAAAGAAGTATGGAACAAATCCATAAAATAACAATTTACATTGTTTGAACTCTGTGTATCACCATCATTTACAAATGTGTCATCTTCATTTTCCTGCATGGCAGCCCCTTCCTGCAAGGCACTATAACTTGCTATTTGATCAGCTTATTTATTTCCTATTTGCCAGTCTTATGGGGCCTGACACTTCACAACTACAGTTCTTTTTGTTTCTAAGTTGCATACAACAAATCCAATATGTAGATTCTATTTTTAATTGGAGCACCTGAGGACATCATGAACCCTCTTTGTGACCTAAGTTGAATATAGTCATACATAACACCAAACCCATACTATCTGTATAGATATCACACTCAAATTTACTGACAAGCAGCAACCTCTCGTTAGAGCAATTAACTCTGCTACTTGTGCTGAAGTTAGATTCGGTAAGGAGGATGCGTCCAATGTCTCTGAAATGGAACATACTCCATAAGCAGCTCTCAATCCTTCATATGGATGCCTCAGCCAGGAATCATCAACAAACAGTGTCTAATCTGAGTCCTCTAATCAGGCTTCTTTAATATCTGGTCTTGGCTTTGTGCATAACTCTGTCAAATCAATGCAGTCATATTCCAACTCGTTGTCAACAATATTTTCTCGCAGTGTTACTGGGTTTAGGACATTGCATCTTTGAATTGAGATGTTCTCTGCCCCAAATATTTCCTGTTCATATCGAGTCAACCTGTTGTTTGCAATGTGCTGTGTTTTCATCCTTGTTTAAAGGATTTCAACAGAATGTGGAACATAGACAATCAAAGTATGACCCATCCCAATACCTTCACTTTGCTCTATTGTCAAACAAACTGCTGCAAAACGATTTTGGACATCCGAGAAGACTCACCGCAACTGGATCCAAAACTCCAGAAAGATAAGCAACTGGATGCATACGCCCTCCATGCTTCTGAGCAAGTATTGAAAGTGCACATTTGTGTTTTTCATGACAGAAAAAATAGAAAATCATATTGTAGTCATCAAATGGTACCGTATCTTGAAGATCATTATGTTAGCCCTATTACAGGCTTTGTAATCTGGGAAAAAATGTGAATCCGACAACAATAACCAACAATTCCTCGAAACATCCGAACCTCCATTTGGGTGGTCAGGGGATTCAATTTTAGAATTGGAGAAACAAATTATTTTGTGGCTTTTCGCACACCCTTTTCAATATGGTATCTAAGATCGATAACTTCCTTCTCACAACACTGCATTTTGTTTCAACAATGCAATGATATTAAACTTGCAATTCTCTTTTGTCGTGGATACCAATAAAAAGTCATCTATATTCTGGACTAGGACTGAATTACATGGCAATTTCAAACTCTTTAAATCCTTTTTTTTTTTATCTGGGAGGAAATCGAAGGGCTCTCTGTATACCCTTGTGGGATTCTATACCACATGAGAACTTTATTCAAAAATTGAAATATGAATAGGAATTGTGAATCCTCATGGAGTGGTATTGAAAAGAACGTTTGGAACAAGTCAATGACTGTGAACCATTCTGTCTTTTTGGAATTTAGAACAGGATTACTGCTTGATTCGGTACCACAGGACAACAATGAACTACAATTATATGAATATTTCGGAGATCTTGAACAATTCTCCATTTACCAGTCGGTTTCTTAATTCACATTCTATGTGAAATGCGAATAGGAATTGAGAATCCTCATGCAGTGGTATTGAAAAGAACGTTTGGAACAAGTCAATGACTGTGAACCATTCTGCCTCTGCTGGAATTTAGAATAGGATTACTGCTTGATTCTGTACCATAGGACAACAATGAACTACAATTATATTAATCTTTCGGAGATCTTGAACAATTCTCCATTTAGCAGTCGGTTTCTTAATTCACATTCTATGAGAATTGCATGTACTGCCAAGAACCTCTTGGAGGATTCCCTGCTTGATAAGTTTCTCAATCACTGGTTTCATTCCCTCCTCTGCTTCTTTGGACAGTCTGTACTGTCTAGTTCTTGGAAATATTACACCCGGCTTTACCTTTATTCCTACTGGTTCTGCTGTTTTAACCCATCCAATTTCCTGCCCTGAAAAATCCCATACATCTTCTCTCACAGTAAGCCTCAAATCAGGAGGGAGATCTCCTTTTGTTAAAACTGGTTACATCTCAACTCTGGAGTCCTCTGCACTCATTTGAAAAAGGAAATCCTTATCTTGTGTTTTCTACTACAACATCATCCAGTGTGTAATAAATAACACAATTTATCTTGCAAAGCATATCCCTTGCAAACAAATTTACCGGGCTTAAATCACATAGAATGAACAGATAGTTATCCGCATTGAATTAATTTTGACTGTCAAGTCTGCTGGAACTTTATTGACAATCTGTGTATTACTCATCTCTAAAACTTGGACTTCTAACCCGAGGGGCAGGTTCGGAACTTCAACAGAACGAACTGTAGAATGGGTAGCCCCTATATCAATCAGAAATGAAACAGGATGGCCATTAACTTCTCCATCAATATACGGACCATTTTGATCTACCTCCAAGACTGCTCCAAGTAAGCAACCTTCCTCCCCTCTCAGGCACCGTCATTGTGAACTGGTGTCCAACATCTAACGAGTGTAGGTCATGGCATTCTGTGAATAACTCAAATTATATAGCATTTTATTTCTCATATTTTGCTGCATTACTGGGGCTGAGGGCACTGGCATCCAAAACGTTTTCTGATTCTGCATATTTTGTCCCATATTCTGCATAATTGACATTGCATTATTTCTCTGCACCACTTGTGGTATATTGTGCTGGATTCTATCAGGATTCTGTCTACATTCCCTCTTCCAATGCCCAATCCACCCACACAAATGACAAGCTGTAGTCCTTTTCAACATTCAACATTCCCAATCATATCATTTACTTTGTTGACTTGCACCATTTGATTCATCCCATTCATCCCATTTCTCACAAAATTTGAATTTGAGCCCATCTGACCCCTTTCAAATTGCTTCATTTGAGCAATCATCAATTTTTCCTTCAGCTTCAACTTCTTCTTTTCAAGATAATCACAACTATTCTTTGCCAATTTCAAAATCTCATCAATGCACTCATTGACCAACACAATTCACTTTTCTGAATGTGATTGCTAATCTCTGATCTCAACCCGTTCTCGAACGCAGAAACAAAATGCCAACAGCATATTTCTCTGGATTGTCGACACCGCTATGCGTTTTGTATATCTGCATCAACCTCTTGTAATAGGAATGCACTGACTCTTTAGGCTGCTGTGTTGTTCCCAAAATCTTTTCCCAATTTGTATCCCTTTCTGGAATTTGTTTCTTAAAATGCTCAATCACTGCCTTATATTTCTCATCCACATCTGGTGACAGTGCATTGTTAGGACCCTGTCTAGGTGATTCCAGTGTCAGACACCCTGCTACCACCTTATACTCCAACCACAAATCTCCTGGGAAACAATTTTGAATAATGGATTCAAATCAGTCCACAGCATTAGAGAGAGACGTGTTAATTTAAGCACCTCATCATACCACTTGCTGGGTCTTCTCTCAGCTTTGGAAAGTTTTTGTGTAAAGGCAAACAAATCTGCCCTTGTCCAAGGAACATTCACCAGATTCCCTCTGTGTGCTTTCCTTAAAGGAAACTCAGCCACTGTACTTGTTCCTACTTCTGAATCACTTGCTATATGATTTCCCACTTTTGCTTCTCTGTTCTTCAGCTATCTTTTCCATATTTACTGTTCCCTTTCTCTTCTTTTTCTCAATATTTCTTTAAATCATCCCCAGTCTCGTGTTTTCTCAATCAGGTTCTTAATGTGGGCTCTCAATGTAATGAGACCCATCTCCTTGATTACATAATATGTCAAATTCATTTGTAATTTAGTGTGACATTTTTCATTCTACTTATGTCAACATCTAATTCATCCACCAATTCTTCTAATTTGTCATGCGCTTCATGGTGCACCACCTCGCTGCTTCTTTGATCAAATATCTAATTTCATCAGCGTTATATGTCAGTAATCTGTTCAAATCTACATTACCCTGAAGCATTTTTCCAAATTCTTTCTTCAGGATCTCAATACAGACTTCCTTAGGTGGTGTCTCTATCACCACTGTCTCTGTTGCATGCTTTATGCCACTTGTGCTAGGCACTGGCATTGTGACTTGAGTTTCTAACGGGGCACTCGGTACAACTCCAGTAGGAGCTTGTACTGCTGCCATGTCTCCCCCTCCACCAATGCCAAGCGTAGTCTAGGTCGGTGCTACCTGTTCATCTGTGTACAGAGGAGGGCTACAAACCAACAACTCACTGAAGAATTTGTCATTATAATCATCTGACTTACAATCATCTTTCTTCTCTTTTGATTTGTCTGTCTTGCACTGTTCTGTTTCTGTAACTATGGCAGGACATGTTTTAATCCTTTCCATGTTGTCCATTCTCCATGCCTTCTCTTCACTGTCTATTCTGGCCTCTAGCCATCACCTAAAGGATTTCTTAATAGATCTGTAGTTCTTCTCGCTCTCGTTCTCTGTCGCCATGCGGTCCCATTTATTGAGCACTTCAAACTGTGTGGTTCTAGGCACAGGACTTATGCCGTACATTGTCTGTCTCAAAAAATCTAATTTCTTAAACTTAAAGGTACCCGCCATTGGAAATTGCAATTTCTCATTATTTGCTGTGTACTTATTCCAATCAGGAATAAGTACACAGCAACTCCCAACTCATTTCCTTTCCTCATTTCAAATGCTGGTGTTCCCTCCTTTGGCATTTTCTGACTCTTTCTAAACTTCTTCTCTTTCTTTGGCTTACGTTTTGTAACCACTTCTCCCATGTTTACACTTACTTGAGCTCAAATCAACCTGAAAAGTCAACACAACACTAAAAATGAACTTAACGAACAATAACCAATAGCAGCGTGGCTCTGTCAAAGGTCAACCTATCACAGCGCGGCTATGTTGACTAGCAACCAATCAGAGCACAGCTAGTTGTGATGAATCAACAATCTCAGTGCGGCTGCTTGGCTGAGCAGCCAATGACAGCGCGGTTTCTCCGTGAACCGGGAAAAAACAACAGAACCACAATAAACCTCAGAAATTAATAAACCCTTTGTCTGATTACCCGAGAACGGAAATAAGAGTCAGTATTTCACAAATCTGAATACTCTCAACCAAAGAAATTAAATTTCGAAGAAACAAAGAAAACCAGTACTGGAAAATAAAATTGAATCTCAGGCAGCCTAAAGAGTTATAGCTAGGCAAACTTCTGACCAGCAGAATTCTACCTCTTGAGTTAGAGTACTACACTCCATGCACGCAGCATAAGCACAGTAACCCAAATTCATTTCTCAACCTGGAAAGGAAAGTTCTTTATAACAGGTCCCTATCAAGGTGTAAGCTGCGCCTTGCTCTAAACACCACAATACGGGCAAGGTAACAATATCTCGAGATCTTGAATTTTTCAATAAAATCCGATAACCAACCTAATCTCCTCCTATCGCAAATCAACATCAAATGGATTCACAAATATGAAAAATACATCACAACACTATTCAACCCACCAATTGAAGCCATAATCATCATCACATAACCAAACAACTCACCGCAAAAACAAAAATCCAACATTCACAAAAAACTCAAACTCATGCAATCAAATTCAGGACCACACAGCTATACAGCTTGTCACCCCGCAGGAGAATCTGCACTGAGAAGATTGGCAAATCTCTAAAACTCCATTCTCCTTTGATCTGAGCATTAAAGGCCAAAAATCCCCCAAAATCTTTTAGGGAACCCTTAAAGAGGAAGTACTCTAATGCTAACTATCCTCTGCTACCAACTTCTTGGGAGCGGACCCCCAATAATCTTCTGAACCCCAATATTTACCAAAATAATTTGACTTCAGTTAATCTAGTGGTTAGAGACAACACTCATCCGGAAAAACACAATTTAGCAGAGTTGTATAGAATAAAATTAGACACATAAAGGACTGATTTCTAAATCAAAAATAGAGTGAAAAGGATATTTATTACAGAATAATCAAAAGGCGGTACAAAGGAGAAAAGCATAACTTTCCATTGAGACCCATTATAGTAATACAAAATAAATGCAAAATCATAAACCCTTGTTAGGCATATTCTAGTAAAAATTCTAAGTGTCAGATTCATGAGGAGCACCAACAGCATAACAGGTCACCTACGAGGAAAATGTCAAAGTAATCCCACAAAACATAAAATCCCGGAGTTTTTATAGACAAATCACACAAACTAATAATAGGTTCTGCAAATTTAACATGGTATGATCTTGGTTAGGATCGCATTTGGCAAATTGGGAACAACAACGCAATAATGAAAAACTACATTATTGTTTAGCACTAACCCATTTCTTAAGGTAAGGTAAATCTTCTGCTTGCTTCCTCAGCAACTGCACTCTGGAGATGTATAATACAAATAAAACTTCTTTTGAACAATGGCTTATAGAAATAACATGTCTTCAGGTGAACTTCCAGTGGAAGTCCTTGAAAATGAAACTTTGGGTACATCATGGAAGCCTCATTCACATTAGACGCTTTATAACAAGATGTTGTACAACGCTAGCATATAGACGTAATTCGCTCCATGATTCACGGAAACAAGGGAAGAGATGGCTTTCCAGCAGGATACTGATTGGGAGGGGCGTGAGGAGGAGAATGTGAACAGGACACAAGAAAACTGCATCCATTTTAAATTTACGGCGTACTATACGAAAATGCAGCATAATTATTCATAAGATAATTTATACTTCTAAATGACCTTTGTAATTAGTTTCAGGTGCAAGTTCATCAGTTACAACTCTGTGCACCATTAAAACTAAAACATTTCAAAAATAGTTTTCACACAATATTTACACATTTTGCATATTTTTGTAAAACGCTATACCATAATCAACAGTACAGTTTGGTTCACAATGGGCTTTAAATCATTTTGTTCCTTTGGTCAAACGGAACGTCTAGGTAGGAGAGGGTAGGAACATGGAGCAACTTATCATTATTAATGTAACAGGACTTCAAGGGGGGGCGTTTTTTCCCAACTACCATGACATGCAATTTGGTGGTGTTTGTTTTAAGACCCAGATTGCTCATGAATGTGACAAATCAACTTAAGAGTTTTTGCAGGCCAACACCCGTTCTTGATATCAGAACGCAGTCATCCACGTAAAGCAGGGCGGGTAAGTTTCTAGAACCTATCCTTGGAGTGTCTGCCTCCCCCTGGATAAGATGACCCTCAAGGTCATTGATGCATAGCAGAGAAGGAAAGGGGATAATACACACCCTTGCCTAATTCCGCGCTTCATTGAGTAAATTCGTCATTTGCCCCTTATCGTATGCTCCCCCTCAAATCTTTATGCATCTGCTCTTGGAAGTGTACTAGAGTTGTATCTATGCCCATACCTAACATTTTTTGCCACAATTTCCCTCTGTCCACCCAGTCAAAAGCTGATGTTAAATCCATGAATCCTAAATGGAGAGTACCATTCTTTGCCATTGTGTATTGCTTATGATCAGGTGGAGATTAAGACTGTTCAACAGCGCCCAAGCCTTTCCTAAAGCCATATTGTATATCGGAAAACGTCCCTCTTTCTACTACCCATGCTTCAAGTTGTTCGAGTAATATTCTGCCCCTGAGCTTGCTAGTGGAGTCAGTTAAGGAGGTCGGGTAATAGCATTTTCCCTATCACCCTTTTTGAAAACAGGAGCTATAATCGCGTTCAACCACGATTTTGGGGGTCCTGCAATGGCCACACACCTCATGATATGTGTGAGTAATGATATTTGTGAGTAGCCAGAAATCGGGGTTTTCAAAGAATAGATCAGTGGGAACCCCATCAGGGCCAGGAACTTTGTTCTTAAGGTCTGTTGTAGCACTTGTTTGACTCCTGATAGGTGGGCAGTGCTAGCTCCAGGCCACCCCCATCTAGATGGCTGTCACTAATCTCAGTGTGGCTAAGTGTCTCCTTATTGCTCCCTTATACCCCAGTGAAATGGTCCACCCATTTTTTGGGTGGAACTGTAGCATCGATACAGGTGTTGTGACTATCTCTAAAATAGGGTGTGTTAATGGTCTTCCGGAAAAGACAGGAGTCCTTTCTTACGCTGGCTACATATAATTGTTCCCATGCCTCATGCCTTATGGCTGCCTTTCGGGACGTAATTGCTTGTTTATATTGCCGCCTACATAAACTAACCTGTCCCTGATCAATAGGTTTCTGTTTCAGGGCGACAATGAGATTTACTTGGTGCCAACTCATTGAGGCTAGCAAGTTGTGATTCGGTCAAACCATTGAGGCCCTCTTTAGATTCACAAAGAAACTAGGTTCTAAAACACTTGATGCCATAATTAACATATATGAAGCACATTGCTGCTCTGTCATTATGTATGTGGCAGGCGTGTGAAGGTTCTGTAATGTCTCACCCCTACAAACAGCGGAAAGCCTATTTATTTGGAGTCTCCTGGCAGTACCAACCAGACTCCTGTCAATCTTATGTCACACGGAACTAGGCTTGGTCGCCCTACAAGATCAGATTCATATTGCATCCATTATGTTATGGCGTGTCATTTAGGTAAAGGATGAACCCACACTTAATCAAACAATAATTTATGATTGTCTGTGCCTTGACCATATACATAAAATCCCATGGATTAGATATGTGAGGAAGCAGCGCAAACTTTTAGGGAGATTGAATTGCTTCCACAACCCGCAACTCATTTCCACCATCCCCAAGCACCAGCTAAAGCATGACCATTCAACTATATTTAAAGAACAAAGAGAACGTGCAGAGGGGGGTCAAATAAAGAGTGGAAGATATCTCCCTTCAGTTACCACTAAACACATGGAACCATATTTCTTGTTTCCCTTATATTGTTCGCAAAGGTACTACCTGACAAGGTTCAGGCTCAGCGTTGCCCGCTTTCTGGTCTCCTACCCCAGCAATGCATACAGTGATTGTGATTCCCTCCTTGATCCATGCCCATGCGATTCAGACTCTCCCCAGAGAATACTGCACTTTCGGTTTCTTTTTGTCGATTATATATTGATCCACAGAAAGAATTCATTATCCCATTATTAAGGGTTTTAAATATAAAAAATGTAGACCGGCATTGCACCTCTACAAACAGAATATATATATGTTTAATGATATATAGATTTATTGCTGCAGCAGTACGTCTAAGGAATAAAGAAGGTAAATGATTACCCCTTTATTTACTATACCCTCTCATAATGCATATTCACACTTTATATTCTTTTTTTAACATGGAGGATTGAGGCTTGTGACCACCATCATGTCGGCTTACAATGTGGATTGTGTGACAAAATCAGCTGACAACACAATTTATTGCGATGCTGTATTTTGTTGTCTTTTAAAATAATTGTTATGATTGTTTTAACTTATACATGTAAATATATTTTATGGTTGCATAAACCGAATAAAGCAAATTTTTTGGAACTTTGAACTTTTGAATTTTGGTCCATTCTCGATTGCACTTGATGATGACCTGAATATCTTCAGCACAAGACATCACTTTGTAGCCAAAATCTCAGACAAGATTAAACAGAGGGCAAATATTCATATTAAACAGTATGCGGGGCAAAGGGCATATTCGAGGCACACTTTGCAAGTAATTTCTGCTTTTAAGTTTTAAAGAATACGTTTATTATGGATAATGTGATACAACTAAACTAAAGATACATAAGGAGTAGTACATTGGATTAACGAAAAGCAACTAAGTAATGTGGAGAAAGAGGGGGAGGAAGAGTAAGTGCATGAGTCATATACACAGGCGTCTGATTATAGCAGAGGATACATAATGAAATATATTTTTAAAAAACGGTATATAATAGATAAAGATATAGTCCAGATTAGGAAATCAGGAAGGTTGGAACTTCTTGAGAGCATCGTAGAGGGGCAAACAACGATTTCGCAGAATTATCAAGGAACTGTGCAATCGGTTTCCAAAGGTCCTTTCGCTTTAAAATAAGTGATAAAGAGTGCATGTAAGCAGCATCCAGTCGATGATTATGGCAGACTACATACCACCATGCTTTGAATGACAATTGTGTAGAGTCTTTCCAATGTCGAGTTATTTGCTGACAGGCAATTGCTAATAACAAGTCTAATATTTTCATACCAAATGAGACATTTGCCCATGCATCAGATATACTACCTAAAAACACATTTGCGATAGAATAAGGTATGTTATAATGAAATATAGAATTGATTTAGTCCCAAACTTGCGTCCAGAAAATAGAAACGAAAGGGCATGTGAATAGCAAGTGTTTCAAATCAGCTTGTTGAGAAGAACAAGTCCAGTTAATATCCGAGTGTCCGGATTAATCTTATGTAGGAAAGCAGGTGTCAAAAACAGTCTATTGTATGTGAAAAAAGAAAGTGTTTGCGTCATATTTGCTGCTTGGGAGGATTTCCTAATTTTGATCCAAATGTGTTTCCAAGTTGATATGGGAAAAGTAGTGGAGAAGTCTGTTTTCCATGCTAAGCCAATGGCGGATTTAGGTCTATCACTAGAGATATATTGTAGGTGTGAGTAAATAATAGAGGCCTTTGAATTTGTGTGTAAAATATTAACTAGACTATTGGGAGGTGTTGGATTAGGTGAAGAAATGGATTTGAAGCGAATGTATGCTTGGGAAATAATGTTCTGTAGAGATATAAATCTGGTTTGAAAAGCAGATGGAAGGCCAAAGAGGGTCTGACCCTGTGAGAAAGATATAAGGGAATCCTGGTTAAACATTTGGTTGATATAACAAAACAATGGGAGAGCAAGGGAAATATGGGGTGCGTCCGTATCCCCGGTATAATGATAAGTTAAACAAAGAGGACGAACCCTCTGTGTGGATGTGGTACAATCACTAGGCTGGTTGGTACAAGGACCCACTAGGTTAGTTTAAAAGACCCCTCACACACCAACCTAGTTGGTGTCATGCTTCATCATTGGGGTCCCAACCGGGTGGCCGAATGCCGCCCGGTTGTGCTACGACGCCTGGTTACAGCGGAGCTGGTTTGGTGTGAGTATGTGATGTATTGTGAACTAAAAATATCTCTGAGAATCCTTGCCTGTAAACTTTATTAGTGGCGGCTCAGGATATGGTTAAAAAGAGTGTAGTGCAACTAGAATCAGAGGTTATTATCCCTAGTTGACTATGTGGATGGTCTACATGTTTCAGCCCGCAATAGGGATTATGAGGGGCTTTCTTCAGGACCGAGTGGTGAAAAAGTGAGTGGCAAAGTGAGTAGTGCCACGTAAGAAAAATGAGAAAGTACCTACACACGCGCTAAGGTGTGTGGACTGAGTGTCTACGTACTTACGGACACTGAAAAAACCTGTGGGAGAAAGGAAGACAGCACAAAACATGTATATACATTATTGTTAAGCAACATAAAATGCAATCTTACGTCGGTACTATGGTCTAGCACAATGACTGACCCTGTGATTGTACGCATTATCTAGACGAGGTGGGACATGCTGCATGCGAAAAGTGACAAGCAGCCTATAATGATCGCCCCGGTCTTATAGATGCTATGAAGCTGAGGAGCTTCCAGTGAGATCCAAGCGGTTAAGTTGCTCAGGGTGGTGAGCAAAACCTGGTTTGTCGCAAGTCATCACCCTTTAACTACTGGTGAGAAAGTAGGGGCCACCGTGGTTGGAGGTCATGTGCGGCATTGTGCGCAAAATATCCACAGTAGCGGTAGTGCCTGGCAAGAGCGTAGGCGTTCGTGATCATGCGGCGCGTCTGGCGGGAGCGTTTATCACTAGTGATCATGCGGCGCGCTGAAGCTGGGTTTAAAAGCAATTAAAAAGGAGAGAGCTTCTGCTAGCAACGCTGTATGTAAAAGCATAATTACACTATGTGTGAAATTGGGCAGCCGATCGGGACTCGGAAGGGGTCACATCCGATGACCGAATCTGGGGAAAAGTGAAGTTTGGGATGAGCACGGAAACACCAGCGTGCTCAGGTCCTGCTGTGGAAAAAGAAGTTACGCGACCTTACTTGGTATCAGGATGGAACCTGTCTGAGAACCTAGTGTGGTATCCCGTCGTCCCGGCTGGTGTGTAGCACGGGGAGGATAGTGCTATTTAAGCCCATGTCCCCTCTGGAATATGTGCCAGTATGCTCGTAGAGGAAACAGGGAGGAGTAGCGCTGTCGTGCGCAGTCAATCGGCTGCATCTTGGAGCCCTGAGTGTGGCGGAAAGCTGCGCATGCGCTTTGATACTGAGGGGAATGGGAAAGGGGCGGCCATATTGGAGTGTTCCGGTAATGGAACCAGACTGCTTACACTGGAAGCAGTGTGGCCAAGGTGCTCTGAACTAAGAGCCTCTGTCAAAAAATGATATGGAGTAATAAGGAACGGCCCAAAGTGAGGAGACATACACTGGAGGCAATGCAGAGAAATGAAAATGAAGTCAATGAGGGATGGCGATACACGGCTAGGTGTGCAGGGGGCCCAGAATGAGGGCATTAAAATTAGGCCATTCTGTGGGGGTGCCATCTCTGTTAGAGCTCAGCTATAGGAGGGGTGCTCATTGGTAGGTGAGCAGTGATCTGGTTGAATAATGTTTATGTTCTCCTGAGACTGTTCCAAGGAATGTTGTCATTGAGGCCAATTTTGTCGCTGGACAGGCGATAAACCCATCTTTGCTCCTTCTCAAGGAGACGGCTCTGAATATTTGGTAGACTAGGGTCCAGTGCTTCTATGATGACCCAGCGCATATCATTGGTCGTGTGGCCCACTTCCAGGAAGTGGTTTGTCATGCGGGTTGTGTTTTTCTTACAGCGTATGGTGCTGCGGTGTTCGCAGATCCTTGTCTTGATCTTGCGATTGGTCATGCCAATATAGATGAGATTGCAGGGGCAGGTAATGCGGTAGATCACGTGTTCTGTGTTACAGTTCGTATGTTGTCTCAGTTGCCAAGTTTTCCCTGGTTCCAAACTTAGGCTTTTAGTGGTTTCGGTGATATGGCACACGCTGCAGTTGCCACAGGGAAAATGGCCCACCACGCCCGGGAGCCCCCAGGCATTGAGGACAGTGTGAACTGGCCTCTGTTGTGGTTTTGATCGGGTGGAGACTATTGCGTCTTTGATTGATCGGGCTCTCTTGTTGGAGAGGAGAGGAAGTTCCCAATCAAGGTTGCCTGTCTTCAATATTTTCCAGTTTTTGCGAATAATTTGTGAGACTTTTTGAGAGACGGCATTGTATGTGGTCACACAAGTGAGTGGCGACTGTGTCGATTCTCGTGCTGGTGTTTCAATCAGTCCCTCACGGTTCTGATTCCTGGCCCTTTTGTTGGCTTTGTCTGTAATCCATTTGGGGTAGCCCCGCTGTCGTAGTTTATCATTTAGATCTCTGGCTTGGGATTTGTAGTCTCCTATTTCACTGCAGTTTCTGCGAAGCCGAAGATACTGGCCGTAGGGGAGATTCTCCCGCAGTGATCTGGGGTGGAAGCTTGTGAAGTGTAGAAGGGAATTGCGGGCAGTGGTTTTGAAATGGGTTTTGCTCTTCAGTCCTCCTCCTGCTGCTTCAATGTCCAAGTCAAGGAATGTAGTCTTGTATCTGTCAAAGCTGTGTGTGAAATGGAGGTTGGGATCACATGAGTTAAGCCATTCGCAGAATGTAGTGAGTGAGGCGTTGTTACCTTCCCAAATCAGTAAGATATCGTCGATGTAACGTTTGTAGAATCTGATTTGGGGAAAACGTGACTGGTTGTTGTTAAGTAGATATTTGGTCTCGAAGTCGTAGACATAGAGGCCGGCCACGCTGGGGGCAAAAACGCTCCCAATGAAGTGCCGTACTTCTGTAAGAAGAGCCGGCCTTCAAACTCAAAGAAATTCTCTTTGAGTGCAAGTGTGGCACATTCAAGAACAAACATTTTGGAAGTTCGATATTGCCAATTGGAGTGGTTGATGGCGGATTGCAGTACCTGTAGGGTATGATCTTGCGGGAGACTGGTATACAGGCTCTCCACGTCAAGACTGACCAAAAAAGAGGTGTCTGGATTGTAAGACAAAGAATTAATTAGGCCAAGTAGGTCTTTGGTGTCTTTGAGGTAAGTGCTGGTGCATTGAACCAATGGTTGCAGGAAATGGTCACAATAGCGTGAGAGTGGTTCCAGCAGGGATCCTATGCCTGATACGATAGGGCGTCCAGGCGGAGGTATTTTGTTTTTGTGCATTTTTGGCACAATGTAAAAATATGGTATTTTACCCGGCGTGATGGTTAGAAATTTGGCCTCGCTCTTTGTGATATGGCCTTGAGTCTCGGCATCTTCCACAAGAGTGAGGATGCGTATTTTCAGGTCTTCACTGGGATCTTGTGTAAGTCTTCCATAGTTCTTGGTATCGTTCAATAGTCGGTGACATTCTCGTTGATAATCATCTTTGTTCAGAATGACGGTCCCGCCACCCTTGTCAGCTGGTTTTATTACAATATCAGTATTTGCCTTCAATGATTGTAGGGCTTGGCGTTCTGTCTTGCTTGTATTCTGGTAGACGTTAGTGTCCTTCAGTGCTTCGATCTCTTTGAATACAGTTTGCTCATAGACAAGTATCTCTGGTGGTATAGTACTGGGTGGAGGGATGAAGCTCGACTTGACTCTGAAGGAGGTGTCTCCCTGTGATGCTGTTCCGGATGGAAGAGAATTTTCAAAGAAAGCTTTTAGCTTAAGCTTGCGAAAAAACTCGGCTAGTTCGCAGTGCAGCTTGAATTTGTCAAATCTTGCTGTAGGTGCGTAGCCAAGTCCTTTCTCTAGGACTGCCTGCTCTGCTGATGTGAGGACATGAGTGGATAAATTGGTGACCAGGCTCATCGCGTGCTCAGGCCTGGCTGCTGGCCTTGGGTTTTGCTCCTCGTCTGGGCTCCTTGTTGTGGGTCGTCTTCCCAGTGGACCTGGTTCCCTCTGCGTCTCCTTCCGCGTCCTCGTTGGCCTCTGTCTAAAAAAGGTTGCAGTTGGTTTCGGTTCATATATGGCGGTGGTGGTCCAAAGGGCGGATTCCAGCCATATCCAAAATGAGGATGCATCTGAGGATACATTGGGGGGTATTGCATGTTAGGTCCTGGTAATCCTTGGACCCATGGATGTTGCCAGCCTATGTTGCCTCCTCTTCCTTGTTGTCGTCTCCGATAGCTGCCTGTGCTGGAACTGCTACTGCCCGATGAGTCATCATCAGAGGATGCGCCCGATGTATCTAGTTTTTTAGGGGGTAGATAGTCAGCATCTGCATATGGATAGGTCTTTGTGTAGGAGAATTTTTAAGGTCTTTCTGGAATTTATTTATCTTGGATTGCGTGAGGCCCTCCTTGTATTCATTTACTTCTTTGTTGGTTTCATCAAGTTTTTTCTTGAACGAGGTAAGTGTTGCTTTAAAGTGAGCCTCGGTTGCTTGAATCTCGATGAGAAAGGCTTCAGAGAGACGTGTGGCTGTTTGAATGATTAAGATTATCCAATCACGTGTGCATCGCCATGCTATTTGGGCCCAATCTTTTCGGAAGGTGGCGTCATCTAGGAAGATTCGCGGGGCATTCGTGACAATAAGTCCTCTGGGTGCTGTATTATTTCTAAGATACTCAGTCAGGATGACGCCGTGAAGGATTGTCCTTATGCGGTTTCGCTTTTTCTCATTAAGGCTCTCCCAGTCAGCAGTTTGTGCAATGGAAGTTGCCATGTTGAAGTCTGCCAACAAGGGAGGGTTGTCTAAAATATTGTTGACATCGTCCAATGTGAACCCCAAGCCCTGGTTTTCTGCCATAGTGTGTATGCGTGCTATTCAGATGTTGTATTAAAAAAGAACGATAAAAATGTATTGGCTCTCACAGCTGTGCGCTGCGTATATATAACAAAACAATGGGAGAGCAAGGGAAATATGGGGTGCGTCCGTATCCCCGGTATAATGATAAGTTAAACAAAGAAGGACGAACCCTCTGTGTGGATGTGGTACAATCACTAGGCTGGTTGGTACAAGGACCCACTAGGTTAGTTTAAAAGACCCCTCACACACCAACCTAGTTGGTGTCATGCTTCATCATTGGGGTCCCAACCGGGTGGCCGAATGCCGCCCGGTTGTGCTACGACGCCTGGTTACAGCGGAGCTGGTTTGGTGTGAGTATGTGATGTATTGTGAACTAAAAATATCTCTGAGAATCCTTGCCTGTAAACTTTATTAGTGGCGGCTCAGGATATGGTTAAAAAAGAGTGTAGTGCAACTAGAATCAGAGGTTATTATCCCTAGTTGACTATGTGGATGGTCTACATGTTTCAGCCCGCAATAGGGATTATGAGGGGCTTTCTTCAGGACCGAGTGGTGAAAAAGTGAGTGGCAAAGTGAGTAGTGCCACGTAAGAAAAATGAGAAAGTACCTACACACGCGCTAAGGTGTGTGGACTGAGTGTCTACGTACTTACGGACACTGAAAAAACCTGTGGGAGAAAGGAAGACAGCACAAAACATGTATATACATTATTGTTAAGCAACATAAAATGCAATCTTACGTCGGTACTATGGTCTAGCACAATGACCGACCCTGTGATTGTACGCATTATCTAGACGAGGTGGGACATGCTGCATGCGAAAAGTGACAAGCAGCCTATAATGATCGCCCCGGTCTTATAGATGCTATGAAGCTGAGGAGCTTCCAGCGAGGACCAAGCGGTTAAGTTGCTCAGGGTGGTGAGCAAAACCTGGTTTGTCGCAAGTCATCACCCTTTAACTACTGGTGAGCAAGTAGGGGCCACCGTGGTTGGAGGTCATGTGCGGCATTGTGCGCAAAATATCCACAGTAGCGGTAGTGCCTGGCAAGAGCGTAGGCGTTTGTGATCATGCGGCGCGTCTGGCGGGAGCGTTTAGCACTAGTGATCATGCGGCGCGCTGAAGCTGGGTTTAAAAGCAATTAAAAAAGCAGAGAGCTTCTGCTAGCAACGCTGTATGTAAAAGCATAATTACACTATGTGTGAAATTGGGCAGCCGATCGGGTCTCGGAAGGGGTCACATCCGATGACCGAATCTGGGGAAAAGTGAAGTTTGGGATGAGCACGGAAACACCAGCGTGCTCAGGTCCTGCTGTGGAAAAAGAAGTTACGCGACCTTACTTGGTATCAGGATGGAACCTGTCTGAGAACCTAGTGTGGTATCCCGTCGTCCCGGCTGGTGTGTAGCACGGGGAGGATAGTGCTATTTAAGCCCATGTCCCCTCTGGAATACGTGCCAGTATGCTCGTAGAGGAAACAGGGAGGAGTAGCGCTGTCGTGCGCAGTCAATCGGCTGCATCTTGGAGCCCTGAGTGTGGCGGAAAGCTGCGCATGCGCTTTGATACTGAGGGGGAATGGGAAAGGGGCGGCCATATTGGAGTGTTCCGGTAATGGAACCAGACTGCTTACACTGGAAGCAGTGTGGCCAAGGTGCTCTGAACTAAGAGCCTCTGTCAAAAAATGATATGGAGTAATAAGGAACGGCCCAAAGTGAGGAGACATACACTGGAGGCAATGCAGAGAAATGAAAATGAAGTCAATGAGGGATGGCGATACACGGCTAGGTGTGCAGGGGGCCCAGAATGAGGGCATTAAAATTAGGCCATTCTGTGGGGGTGCCATCTCTGTTAGAGCTCAGCTATAGGAGGGGTGCTCATTGGTAGGTGAGCAGTGATCTGGTTGAATAATGTTTATGTTCTCCTGAGACTGTTCCAAGGAATGTTGTCATTGAGGCCAATTTTGTCGCTGGACAGGCGATAAACCCATCTTTGCTCCTTCTCAAGGAGACGGCTCTGAATATTTGGTAGACTAGGGTCCAGTGCTTCTCTGATGACCCAGCGCATATCATTGGTCGTGTGGCCCACTTCCAGGAAGTGGTTTGTCATGCGGGTTGTGTTTTTCTTACAGCGTATGGTGCTGCGGTGTTCGCAGATCCTTGTCTTGATCTTGCGATTGGTCATGCCAATATAGATGAGATTGCAGGGACAGGTAATGCGGTAGATCACGTGTTCTGTGTTACAGTTCGTATGTTGTCTCAGTTGCCAAGTTTTCCCTGGTTCCAAACTGAGGCTTTTAGTGGTTTCGGTGATATGGCACACGCTGCAGTTGCCACAGGGAAAATGGCCCACCACGCCCGGGAGCCCCCAGGCATTGAGGACAGTGTGAACTGGCCTCTGTTGTGGTTTTGATCGGGTGGAGACTATTGCGTCTTTGATTGATCGGGCTCTCTTGTTGGAGAGGAGAGGAAGTTCCCAATCAAGGTTGCCTGTCTTCAATATTTTCCAGTTTTTGCGAATAATTTGTGAGACTTTTTGAGAGACGGCATTGTATGTGGTCACACATGTGAGTGGCGACTGTGTCGATTCTCGTGCTGGTGTTTCAATCAGTCCCTCACGATTCTGATTCCTGGCCCTTTTGTTGGCTTTGTCTGTAATCCATTTGGGGTAGCCCCGCTGTCGTAGTTTATCATTTAGATCTCTGGCTTGGGATTTGTAGTCTCCTATTTCACTGCAGTTTCTGCGAAGCCGAAGATACTGGCCGTAGGGGAGATTCTCCCGCAGTGATCTGGGGTGGAAGCTTGTGAAGTGTAGAAGGGAATTGCGGACAGTGGTTTTGAAATGGGTTTTGCTCTTCAGTCCTCCTCCTGCTGCTTCAATGTCCAAGTCAAGGAATGTAGTCTTGTATCTGTCAAAGCTGTGTGTGAAATGGAGGTTGGGATCACATGAGTTAAGCCATTCGCAGAATGTAGTGAGTGAGGCGTTGTTACCTTCCCAAATCAGTAAGATATCGTCGATGTAACGTTTGTAGAATCTGATTTGGGGAAAACGTGACTGGTTGTTGTTAAGTAGATATTTGGTCTCGAAGTCGTAGACATAGAGGCCGGCCACGCTGGGGGCAAAACGCTCCCCATGGAAGTGCCGTACTTCTGTAAGAAGAGCCGGCCTTCAAACTCAAAGAAATTCTCTTTGAGTGCAAGTGTGGCACATTCAAGAACAAACGTTTTGGAAGTTCGATATTGCCAATTGGAGTGGTTGATGGCGGATTGCAGTACCTGTAGGGTATCATCTTGCAGGAGACTGGTATACAGGCTCTCCACGTCAAGACTGACCAAAAAAGAGGTGTCTGGATTGTAAGACAAAGAATTAATTAGGCCAAGTAGGTCTTTGGTGTCTTTGAGGTAAGTGCTGGTGCATTGAACCAATGGTTGCAGGAAATGGTCACAATAGCGTGAGAGTGGTTCCAGCAGGGATCCTATGCCTGATACAATAGGGCGTCCAGGCGGAGGTATTTTGTTTTTGTGCGTTTTTGGCACAATGTAAAAATATGGTATTTTACCCGGCGTGGTGGTTAGAAATTTGGCCTCGCTCTTTGTGAAATGGCCTTGAGTCTCGGCATCTTCCACAAGAGTGAGGATGCGTATTTTCAGGTCTTCACTGGGATCTTGTGTAAGTCTTCCATAGTTCTTGGTATCGTTCAATAGTCGGTGACATTCTCGTTGATAATCATCTTTGTTCAGAATGACGGTCCCGCCACCCTTGTCAGCTGGTTTTATTACAATATCAGTATTTGCCTTCAATGATTGTAGGGCTTGGCGTTCTGTCTTGCTTGTATTCTGGTAGACGTTAGTGTCCTTCAGTGCTTCGATCTCTTTGAATACAGTTTGCTCATAGACAAGTATCTCTGGTGGTATAGTACTGGGTGGAGGGATGAAGCTCGACTTGACTCTGAAGGAGGTGTCTCCCTGTGATGCTGTTCCGGATTGAAGAGAATTTTCAAAGAAAGCTTTTAGCTTAAGCTTGCAAAAAAACTCGGCTAGTTCGCAGTGCAGCTTGAATTTGTCAAATCTTGCTGTAGGTGCGTAGCCAAGTCCTTTCTCTAGGACTGCCTGCTCTGCTGATGTGAGGACATGAGTGGATAAATTGGTGACCAGGCTCATCGCGTGCTCGGGCCTGGCTGCTGGCCTTGGGTTTTGCTCCTCGTCTGGGCTCCTTGTTGTGGGTCGTCTTCCCAGTGGACCTGGTCCCCTCTGCGTCTCCTTCCGCGTCCTCGTTGGCCTCTGTCTAAAAAAGGTTGCAGTTGGTTTCGGTTCATATATGGCGGTGGTGGTCCAAAGGGCGGATTCCAGCCATATCCAAAATGAGGATGCATCTGAGGATACATTTTGGGGTATTGCATGTTAGGTCCTGGTAATCCTTAGACCCATGGATGTTGCCAGCCTATGTTGCCTCCTCTTCCTTGTTGTCGTCTCCGATAGCTGCCTGTGCTGGAACTGCTACTGCCCGATGAGTCATCATCAGAGGATGCGCCCGATGTATCTAGTTTTTTAGGGGTAGATAGTCAGCATCTGCATATGGATAGGTCTTTGTGTAGGAGAATTTTTTAAGGTCTTTCTGGAATTTATTTATCTTGGATTGCATGAGGCCCTCCTTGTATTCATTTACTTCTTTGTTGGTTTCATCAAGTTATTTCTTGAACGAGGTAAGTGTTGCTTTAAAGTGAGCCTCGGTTGCTTGAATCTCGATGAGAAAGGCTTCAGAGAGACGTGTGGCTGTTTGAATGATTAAGATTATCCAATCACGTGTGCATTGCCATGCTATTTGGGCCCAATCTTTCCGGAAGGTGGCGTCATCTAGGAAGATTCGCGGGGCATTCGTGACAAAAAGTCCTCTGGGTGCTGTATTATTTCTAAGATACTCAGTCAGGATGACGCCGTGAAGGATTGTCCTTATGCGGTTTCGCTTTTTCTCATTAAGGCTCTCCCAGTCAGCAGTTTGTGCAATGGAAGTTGCCATGTTGAAGTCTGCCAACAAGGGAGGGTTGTCTAAAATATTGTTGACATCGTCCAATGTGAACCCCAAGCCCTGGTTTTCTGCCATAGTGTGTATGCGTGCTATTCAGATGTTGTATTAAAAAAGAACGATAAAAATGTATTGGCTCTCACAGCTGTGCGCTGCGTATATATAACAAAACAATGGGAGAGCAAGGGAAATATGGGGTGCGTCCGTATCCCGGTATAATGATAAGTTAAACAAAGAAGGACGAACCCTCTGTGTGGATGTGGTACAATCACTAGGCTGGTTGGTACAAGGACCCACTAGGTTAGTTTAAAGACCCCTCACACACCAACCTAGTTGGTGTCATGCTTCATCATTGGGGTCCCAACCGGGTGGCCGAATGCCGCCCGGTTGTGCTACGACGCCTGGTTACAGCGGAGCTGGTTTGGTGTGAGTATGTGATGTATTTTGAACTAAAAATATCTCTGAGAATCCTTGCCTGTAAACTTTATTAGTGGTGGCTCAGGATATGGTTAAAAAAGAGTGTAGTGCAACTAGAATCAGAGGTTATTATCCCTAGTTGACTATGTGGATGGTCTACATGTTTCAGTCCGCAATAGGGATTATGAGGGGCTTTCTTCAGGACCGAGTGGTGAAAAAGTGAGTGGCAAAGTGAGTAGTGCCACGTGAGAAAAATGAGAAAGTACCAACACACGCGCTAAGGTGTGTGGACTGAGTGTCTACGTACTTACGGACACTGAAAAACCTGTGGGAGAAAGGAAGACAGCACAAAACATGTATATACATTATTGTTAAGCAACATAAAATGCAATCTTACGTCGGTACTATGGTCTAGCACAATGACCGACCCTGTGATTGTACGCATTATCTAGACGAGGTGGGACATGCTGCATGCGAAAAGTGACAAGCAGCCTATAATGATCGCCCCGGTCTTATAGATGCTATGAAGCTGAGGAGCTTCCAGTGAGATCCAAGCGGTTAAGTTGCTCAGGGTGGTGAGCAAAACCTGGTTTGTCGCAAGTCATCACCCTTTAACTACTGGTGAGCAAGTAGGGGCCACCGTGGTTGGAGGTCATGTGCGGCATTGTGCGCAAAATATCCACAGTAGCGGTAGTGCCTGGCAAGAGCGTAGGCGTTCGTGATCATGCGGCGCGTCTGGCGGGAGCGTTTAGCACTAGTGATCATGCGGCGCGCTGAAGCTGGGTTTAAAAGCAATTAAAAAAGCAGTATCAAAGCGCATGCGCAGCTTTCCGCCACACTCAGGGCTCCAAGATGCAGCCGATTGACTGCGCACGACAGCGCTACTCCTCCCTGTTTCCTCTACGAGCATACTGGCACGTATTCCAGAGGGGACATGGGCTTAAATAGCACTATCCTCCCCGTGCTACACACCAGCCGGGACGACGGGATACCACACTAGGTTCTCAGACAGGTTCCATCCTGATACCAAGTAAGGTCGCGTAACTTCTTTTTCCACAGCAGGACCTGAGCACGCTGGTGTTTCCGTGCTCATCCCAAACTTCACTTTTCCCCAGATTCGGTCATCGGATGTGACCCCTTCCGAGTCCCGATCGGCTGCCCAATTTCACACATAGTGTAATTATGCTTTTACATACAGCGTTGCTAGCAGAAGCTCTCTCCTTTTTAATTGCTTTTAAACCCAGCTTCAGCGCGCCGCATGATCACTAGTGCTAAACGCTCCCGCCAGACGCGCCGCATGATCACGAACGCCTACGCTCTTGCCAGGCACTACCACTACTGTGGATATTTTGCGCACAATGCCGCACATGACCTCCAACCACGGTGGCCCCTACTTGCTCACCAGTAGTTAAAGGGTGATGACTTGCGACAAACCAGGTTTTGCTCACCACCCTGAGCAACTTAACCGCTTGGATCTCACTGGAAGCTCCTCAGCTTCATAGCATCTATAAGACCGGGGCGATCATTATAGGCTGCTTGTCACTTTTCGCATGCAGCATGTCCCACCTCGTCTAGATAATGCGTACAATCACAGGGTCAGTCATTGTGCTAGACCATAGTACCGACGTAAGATTGCATTTTATGTTGCTTAACAATAATGTATATACATGTTTTGTGCTGTCTTTCTTTCTCCCACAGGTTTTTTCAGTGTCCGTAAGTATGTAGACACTCAGTCAACACACCTTAGCGCGGGTGTAGGTACTTTCTCATTTTTCTCACGTGGCACTACTCACTTTGCCACTCACTTTTTCACCACTCGGTCCTAAAGAAAGCCCCTCATAATCCCTATTGCGGGCTGAAACATGTAGACCATCCACATAGTCAACTAGGGATAATAACCTCTGATTCTAGTTGCACTACACTCTTTTTAACCATATCCTGAGCCGCCACTAATAAAGTTTACAGGCAAGGATTCTCAGAGATATTTTTAGTTCACAATACATCACATACTCACACCAAACCAGCTCCGCTGTAACCAGGCGTCGTAGCACAACCGGGCGGCATTCGGCCACCCGGTTGGGACCCCAATGATGAAGCATGACACCAACTAGGTTGGTGTGTGAGGGGTCTTTTAAACTAACCTAGTGGGTCCTTGTACCAACCAGCCTAGTGATTGTACCACATCCACACAGAGGGTTCGTCCTTCTTTGTTTAACTTAAACATTTGGTTGACCCACATTAGCCCTTTGGTTCACCAAGTTTGCCAGTAACTAGGTCTATTCTTCATTTGTATATAATGAATATGCCTCCTTTTCACGCATGCCGTCACGCCGCATGCAATTACAACGCGGTCATTACAACGACCGCATTGTAACAACGCATACCATCACCCCGCAAGTCGGAACTACGACTTGCGGAGGGGGGCGCTGGATGTTTGAATAGTATAATTTACAATTCCAACTCCAGTCAGTGCGGACAGTAGGGAAGGTGTTGGATTTTAAATCCAACACTTCTCCCCCCTCCGCAAGTCGTTGTTTCGACTTGCGGGGTAATGGTATGCGTTGTTACAATGCGTTCGTTGTAATGACCGCATTGTAATTGCATGCGGGGTGACGGCTTCGTTGTGAGGGCTGTTTACCTTATATAATGATTATGCCAAATGGTAGAGTGCATAAAGGAACGTACATCTGTGGGGTAAAAGGACGTGATGGAAGCTAATAATTTACAAGTATTCCTGAAGATTGGATTAGAACATTTTTGGGGCTTTTACATGAAGGTTACATATGCAAGAAATGAATGGTGATAAAATTGCGGGTTCCAGATCTACCCATAATGGAGTATATGGACATAATCCAATGCACAGATTGTTTCAATAAGAATGCTTTATGGTATTTGGAGAAATCAGGAAAGTTCACTCCCCCCTCAGCCTTTAAGGTGTTTTAGTTTAAGCAAATACATGCAAGGCCTTTTAATATGCCAAAGAAACGAGAATAAGATTGAATACATGTTTGTGTATGATTTAAGAGGAATATTCAGAGCAATGTTAGATGGAGTAAAAAGAATATTAGGGATCAACATCATCTTGATGGTGTCAAGTCAACCCCACCAAGATAAGTGTAGAGGATGCCATCTGCTATTTAGTGAGATAATTTTATGAACACAGGTATCAATATGAATAGAAGTAGAGGTATTAAGGGATTGGGTAAATCGAAGACCCAGATATTTGAGTTGTTTAGATTGCCATTTAAAATTGGAAGAGGAGAAGTCATGCTTGAAAGTGAATTTGTTCCAGGGTAGAATTTTACATTTGTCATGGTTCAATTTGTAGCCAGATACTAAGGCATAAGAAGAAACATCTGATGAAAAAGAGTGAAGTAAAGAATGAGGTTTGAAAATAAATAAAAAACAATATATCCAGCGCATGCGGCTAATTTGATGTGTTGGGTATTATTTGTGAATCCATGTATGTTTGTATTTTGCCTAATCCCAGACAAGAATGGTTCAAGGACCAGGTAAAAAAAAAAAAGGGAGAACCAGATTCCTTTCCTATGTCTGCTTGCTAAATACTGCAATACCAAAGGGGATGATGGACGGAGCGCTTGAGCTAATCAAACACTCACCCCCAGTCAACTGATCTGGGTTTAATCCATCATCATTCTTTAGCTCACTCCACCACCCCAGTTCAGACATGGCCATATGCAAATCAGTCTGACCCTGTGCCTCATGGGAACAGTCCAGCCCGAACTGCCAAGCCATGTCTTCCCTGGACCGGAAACAAGCATCCTGGGACCGGTTTCTGGCTATTCAGCCGTCATCAGCCAGGCTAGCTTGAATCCAGTGGCAAAGTGAGCAAGGGACCCACGTCTGGGCATACCCTGCCAACTTAGGGCGAACAAAGCGATACCAAAGGGGATGATGGACGGAGCACTTGAGCTAATCAAACACTCACCCCCAGTCAACTGATCTGGGTTTAATCCATCATCATTCTTTAGCTCACTCCACCACCCCAGTTCAGACATGGCCATATGCAAATCAGTCTGACCCTGTGCCTCATGGGAACAGTCCAGCCCGAACTGCCAAGCCATGTCTTCCCTGGACCGGAAACAAGCATCCTGGGACCGGTTTCTGGCTATTCAGCCGTCATCAGCCAGGCTAGCTTGAATCCAGTGGCAAAGTGAGCAAGGGACCCACGTCTGGGCATACCCTGCCAACTTAGGGCGAACAAAGCGATACCAAAGGGGATGATGGACGGAGCACTTGAGCTAATCAAACACTCACCCCCAGTCAACTGATCTGGGTTTAATCCATCATCATTCTTTAGCTCACTCCACCACCCCAGTTCAGACATGGCCATATGCAAATCAGTCTGACCCTGTGCCTCATGGGAACAGTCCAGCCCGAACTGCCAAGCCATGTCTTCCCTGGACCGGAAACAAGCATCCTGGGACCGGTTTCTGGCTATTCAGCCGTCATCAGCCAGGCTAGCTTGCATCCAGTGGCAAAGTGAGCAAGGGACCCACGTCTGGGTATACCGTGCCAACTTAGGGCGAACAAAGCGATACCAAAGGGGATGATGGACGGAGCGCTTGAGCTAATCAAACACTCACCCCCAGTCAACTGATCTGGGTTTAATCCATCATCATTCTTTAGCTCACTCCACCACCCCAGTTCAGACATGGCCATATGCAAATCAGTCTGACCCTGTGCCTCATGGGAACAGTCCAGCCCGAACTGCCAAGCCATGTCTTCCCTGGACCGGAAACAAGCATCCTGGGACCGGTTTCTGGCTATTCAGCCGTCATCAGCCAGGCTAGCTTGAATCCAGTGGCAAAGTGAGCAAGGGACCCACGTCTGGGCATACCCTGCCAACTTAGGGTGAACAAAGCGATACCAAAGAGGATGATGGACGGAGCGCTTGAGCTAATCAAACACTCACCCCCAGTCAACTGATCTGGGTTTAATCCATCATCACTCTTTAGCTCACTCCACCACCCCAGTTCAGACATTGCCATATGCAAATCAGTCTGACCCTGTGCCTCATGGGAACAGTCCAGCCCGACCTGCCAAGCCATGTCTTCCCTGGACCGGAAACAAGCATCCTGGGACCGGTTTCTGGCTAATCAGCCGTCATCAGCCAGGCGAGCTTGAATCCAGTGGCAAAGTGAGCAAGGAACCCACGTCTGGGCATACCCTGCCAACTTAGGGCGAACAAAGCGATACCAAAGGGGATGATGGACGGAGCGCTTGAGCTAATCAAACACTCACCCCCAGTCAACTAATCTGGGTTTAATCCATCATCATTCTTTAGCTCACTCCACCACCCCAGTTCAGACATGGCCATATGCAAATCAGTCTGACCCTGTGCCTCATGGGAACAGTCCAGCCCGAACTGCCAAGCCATGTCTTCCCTGGACCGGAAACAAGCATCCTGGGACCGGTTTCTGGCTATTCAGCCGTAATCAGCCAGGCTAGCTTGAATCCAGTGGCAAAGTGAGCAAGGGACCCACGTCTGGGCATACCCTGCCAACTTTGGGCGAACAAAGCGATACCAAAGGGGATGATGGACGGAGCGCTTGAGCTAATCAAACACTCACCCCCAGTCAACTGATCTGGGTTTAATCCATCATCATTCTTTAGCTCACTCCACCACCCCAGTTCAGACATGGCCATATGCAAATCAGTCTGACCCTGTGCCTCATGGGAACAGTCCAGCCCGAACTGCCAAGCCATGTCTTCCCTGGACCGGAAACAAGCATCCTGGGACCGGTTTCTGGCTATTCAGCCGTCATCAGCCAGGATAGCTTGAATCCAGTGGCAAAGTGAGCAAGGGACCCACGTCTGGGCATACCCTGCCAACTTAGGGCGAACAAAGCGATACCAAAGGGGATGATGGACGGAGCGCTTGAGCTAATCAAACACTCACCCCCAGTCAACTGATCTGGGTTTAATCCATCATCATTCTTTAGCTCACTCCACCACCCCAGTTCAGACATGGCCATATGCAAATCAGTCTGACCCTGTGCCTCATGGGAACAGTCCAGCCCGAACTGCCAAGCCATGTCTTCCCTGGACCGGAAACAAGCATCCTGGGACCGGTTTCTGGCTATTCAGCCGTCATCAGCCAGGCTAGCTTGAATCCAGTGGCAAAGTGAGCAAGGGACCCACGTCTGGGCATACCCTGCCAACTTAGGGCGAACAAAGCGATACCAAAGGGGATGATGGACGGAGCGCTTGAGCTAATCAAACACTCACCCCCAGTCAACTGATCTGGGTTTAATCCATCATCATTCTTTAGCTCACTCCACCACCCCAGTTCAGACATGGCCATATGCAAATCAGTCTGACCCTGTGCCTCATGGGAACAGTCCAGCCCGAACTGCCAAGCCATGTCTTCCCTGGACCGGAAACAAGCATCCTGGGACCGGTTTCTGGCTATTCAGCCGTCATCAGCCAGGCTAGCTTGAATCCAGTGGCAAAGTGAGCAAGGGACCCACGTCTGGGCATACCCTGCCAACTTAGGGTGAACAAAGCGATACCAAAGAGGATGATGGACGGAGCGCTTGAGCTAATCAAACACTCACCCCCAGTCAACTGATCTGGGTTTAATCCATCATCATTCTTTAGCTCACTCCACCACCCCAGTTCAGACATTGCCATATGCAAATCAGTCTGACCCTGTGCCTCATGGGAACAGTCCAGCCCGACCTGCCAAGCCATGTCTTCCCTGGACCGGAAACAAGCATCCTGGGACCGGTTTCTGGCTATTCAGCCGTCATCAGCCAGGCTAGCTTGAATCCAGTGGCAAAGTGAGCAAGGAACCCACGTCTGGGCATACCCTGCCAACTTAGGGCGAACAAAGCGATACCAAAGGGGATGATGGACGGAGCGCTTGAGCTAATCAAACACTCACCCCCAGTCAACTGATCTGGGTTTAATCCATCATCATTCTTTAGCTCACTCCACCACCCCAGTTCAGACATGGCCATATGCAAATCAGTCTGACCCTGTGCCTCATGGGAACAGTCCAGCCCGAACAGCCAAGCCATGTCTTCCCTGGACCGGAAACAAGCATCCTGGGACCGGTTTCTGGCTATTCAGCCATCATCAGCCAGGCTAGCTTGAATCCAGTGGCAAAGTGAGCAAGGGACCCATGTCTGGGCATACCCTGCCAACTTTGGGCGAACAAAGCGATACCAAAGGGGATGATGGACGGAGCACTTGAGCTAATCAAACACTCACCCCCAGTCAACTGATCTGGGTTTAATCCATCATCATTCTTTAGCTCACTCCACCACCCCAGTTCAGACATGGCCATATGCAAATCAGTCTGACCCTGTGCCTCATGGGAACAGTCCAGCCCGAACTGCCAAGCCATGTCTTCCCTGGACCGGAAACAAGCATCCTGGGACCGGTTTCTGGCTATTCAGCCGTCATCAGCCAGGCTAGCTTGAATCCAGTGGCAAACTGAGCAAGGCACCCACGTCTGGGCATACCGTGCCAACTTAGGGCGAACAAAGCGATACCAAAGGGGATGATGGACGGAGCGCTTGAGCTAATCAAACACTCACCCCCAGTCAACTGATCTGGGTTTAATCCATCATCATTCTTTAGCTCACTCCACCACCCCAGTTCAGACATGGCCATATGCAAATCAGTCTGACCCTGTGCCTCATGGGAACAGTCCAGCCCGAACTGCCAAGCCATGTCTTCCCTGGACCGGAAACAAGCATCCTGGGACCGGTTTCTGGCTATTCAGCCGTCATCAGCCAGGCTAGCTTGAATCCAGTGGCAAAGTGAGCAAGGGACCCACGTCTGGGCATACCCTGCCAACTTAGGGTGAACAAGCGATACCAAAGAGGATGATGGACGGAGCGCTTGAGCTAATCAAACACTCACCCCCAGTCAACTGATCTGGGTTTAATCCATCATCACTCTTTAGCTCACTCCACCACCCCAGTTCAGACATTGCCATATGCAAATCAGTCTGACCCTGTGCCTCATGGGAACAGTCCAGCCCGACCTGCCAAGCCATGTCTTCCCTGGACCGGAAACAAGCATCCTGGGACCGGTTTCTGGCTAATCAGCCGTCATCAGCCAGGCGAGCTTGAATCCAGTGGCAAAGTGAGCAAGGAACCCACGTCTGGGCATACCCTGCCAACTTAGGGCGAACAAAGCGATACCAAAGGGGATGATGGACGGAGCGCTTGAGCTAATCAAACACTCACCCCCAGTCAACTGATCTGGGTTTAATCCATCATCATTCTTTAGCTCACTCCACCACCCCAGTTCAGACATGGCCATATGCAAATCCGTCTGACCCTGTGCCTCATGGGAACAGTCCAGCCCGAACTGCCAAGCCATGTCTTCCCTGGACCGGAAACAAGCATCCTGGGACCGGTTTCTGGCTATTCAGCCGTCATCAGCCAGGCTAGCTTGAATCCAGTGGCAAAGTGAGCAAGGGACCCACACCTGGGCATACCCTGCCAACTTTGGGCGAACAAAGCGATACCAAAGGGGATGATGGACGGAGCGCTTGAGCTAATCAAACACTCACCCCCAGTCAACTGATCTGGGTTTAATCCATCATCATTCTTTAGCTCACTCCACCACCCCAGTTCAGACATGGCCATATGCAAATCAGTCTGACCCTGTGCCTCATGGGAACAGTCCAGCCCGAACTGCCAAGCCATGTCTTCCCTGGACCGGAAACAAGCATCCTGGGACCGCTTTCTGGCTATTCAGCCGTCATCAGCCAGGATAGCTTGAATCCAGTGGCAAAGTGAGCAAGGGACCCACGTCTGGGCATACCCTGCCAACTTAGGGCGAACAAAGCGATACCAAAGGGGATGATGGACGGAGCGCTTGAGCTAATCAAACACTCACCCCCAGTCAACTGATCTGGGTTTAATCCATCATCATTCTTTAGCTCACTCCACCACCCCAGTTCAGACATGGCCATATGCAAATCAGTCTGACCCTGTGCCTCATGGGAACAGTCCAGCCCGAACTGCCAAGCCATGTCTTCCCTGGACCGGAAACAAGCATCCTGGGACCGGTTTCTGGCTATTCAGCCGTCATCAGCCAGGCTAGCTTGAATCCAGTGGCAAAGTGAGCAAGGGACCCACGTCTGGGCATACCCTGCCAACTTAGGGCGAACAAAGCGATACCAAAGGGGATGATGGACGGAGCGCTCGAGCTAATCAAACACTCACCCCCAGTCAACTGATCTGGGTTTAATCCATCATCATTCTTTAGCTCACTCCACCACCCCAGTTCAGACATGGCCATATGCAAATCAGTCTGACCCTGTGCCTCATGGAACAGTCCAGCCCGAACTGCCAAGCCATGTCTTCCCTGGACCGGAAACAAGCATCCTGGGACCGGTTTCTGGCTATTCAGCCGTCATCAGCCAGGCTAGCTTGAATCCAGTGGCAAAGTGAGCAAGGGACCCACGTCTGGGCATACCCTGCCAACTTAGGGTGAACAAAGCGATACCAAAGAGGATGATGGACGGAGCGCTTGAGCTAATCAAACACTCACCCCCAGTCAACTGATTTGGGTTTAATCCATCATCATTCTTTAGCTCACTCCACCACCCCAGTTCAGACATTGCCATATGCAAATCAGTCTGACCCTGTGCCTCATGGGAACAGTCCAGCCCGACCTGCCAAGCCATGTCTTCCCTGGACCGGAAACAAGCATCCTGGGACCGGTTTCTGGCTATTCAGCCGTCATCAGCCAGGCTAGCTTGAATCCAGTGGCAAAGTGAGCAAGGAACCCACGTCTGGGCATACCCTGCCAACTTAGGGCGAACAAAGCGATACCAAAGGGGATGATGGACGGAGCGCTTGAGCTAATCAAACACTCACCCCCAGTCAACTGATCTGGGTTTAATCCATCATCATTCTTTAGCTCACTCCACCACCCCAGTTCAGACATGGCCATATGCAAATCAGTCTGACCCTGTGCCTCATGGGAACAGTCCAGCCCGAACTGCCAAGCCATGTCTTCCCTGGACCGGAAACAAGCATCCTGGGACCGGTTTCTGGCTATTCAGCCGTCATCAGCCAGGCTAGCTTGAATCCAGTGGCAAAGTGAGCAAGGGACCCATGTCTGGGCATACCCTGCCAACTTTTGGCGAACAAAGCGATACCAAAGGGGATGATGGACGGAGCGCTTGAGCTAATCAAACACTCACCCCCAGTCAACTGATCTGGGTTTAATCCATCATCATTCTTTAGCTCACTCCAACACCCCAGTTCAGACATGGCCATATGCAAATCAGTCTGACCCTGTGCCTCATGGGAACAGTCCAGCCCGAACTGCCAAGCCATGTCTTCCCTGGACCGGAAACAAGCATCCTGGGACCGGTTTCTGGCTATTCAGCCGTCATCAGCCAGGCTAGCTTGAATCCAGTGGCAAAGTGAGCAAGGGAGCCACGTCTGGGCATACCCTGCCAACTTAGGGTGAACAAAGCGATACCAAAGAGGATGATGGACGGAGCGCTTGAGCTAATCAAACACTCACCCCCAGTCAACTGATCTGGGTTTAATCCATCATCATTCTTTAGCTCACTCCACCACCCCAGTTCAGACATTGCCATATGCAAATCAGTCTGACCCTGTGCCTCATGGGAACAGTCCAGCCCGACCTGCCAAGCCATGTCTTCCCTGGACCGGAAACAAGTATCCTGGGACCGGTTTCTGGCTATTCAGCCGTCATCAGCCAGGCTAGCTTGAATCCAGTGGCAAAGTGAGCAAGGAACCCACGTCTGGGCATACCCTGCCAACTTAGGGCGAACAAAGCGATACCAAAGGGGATGATGGACGGAGCGCTTGAGCTAATCAAACACTCACCCCCAGTCAACTGATCTGGGTTTAATCCATCATCATTCTTTAGCTCACTCCACCACCCCAGTTCAGACATGGCCATATGCAAATCAGTCTGACCCTGTGCCTCATGGGAACAGTCCAGCCCGAACTGCCAAGCCATGTCTTCCCTGGACCGGAATCAAGCATCCTGGGACCGGTTTCTGGCTATTCAGCCGTCATCAGCCAGGCTAGCTTGAATCCAGTGGCAAAGTGAGCAAGGGACCCATGTCTGGGCATACCCTGCCAACTTTTGGCGAACAAAGCGATACCAAAGGGGATGATGGACGGAGCGCTTGAGCTAATCAAACACTCACCCCCAGTCAACTGATCTGGGTTTAATCCATCATCATTCTTTAGCTCACTCCAACACCCCAGTTCAGACATGGCCATATGCAAATCAGTCTGACCCTGTGCCTCATGGGAACAGTCCAGCCCGAACTGCCAAGCCATGTCTTCCCTGGACCGGAAACAAGCATCCTGGGACCGGTTTCTGGCTATTCAGCCGTCATCAGCCAGGATAGCTTGAATCCAGTGGCAAAGTGAGCAAGGGACCCACGTCTGGGCATACCCTGCCAACTTAGGGCGAACAAAGCGATACCAAAGGGGATGATGGACGGAGCGCTTGAGCTAATCAAACACTCACCCCCAGTCAACTGATCTGGGTTTTATCCATCATCATTCTTTAGCTCACTCCACCACCCCAGTTCAGACATGGCCATATGCAAATCAGTCTGACCCTGTGCCTCATGGGAACAGTCCAGCCCGTACTGCCAAGCCATGTCTTCCCTGGACCGGAAACAAGCATGCTGGGACCGGTTTCTGGCTATTCAGCCGTCATCAGCCAGGCTAGCTTGAATCCAGTGGCAAAGTGAGCAAGGGACCCACGTCTGGGCATACCCTGCCAACTTAGGGCGAACAAAGCGATACCAAAGGGGATGATGGACGGAGCGCTTGAGCTAATCAAACACTCACCCCCAGTCAACTGATCTGGGTTTAATCCATCATCATTCTTTAGCTCACTCCACCACCCCAGTTCAGACATGGCCATATGCAAATCAGTCTGACCCTGTGCCTCATGGGAACAGTCCAGCCCGAACTGCCAAGCCATGTCTTCCCTGGACCGGAAACAAGCATCCTGGGACTGGTTTCTGGCTATTCAGCCGTCATCAGCCAGGCTAGCTTGAATCCAGTGGCAAAGTGAGCAAGGGACCCACGTCTGGGCATACCCTGCCAACTTAGGGCGAACAAAGCGATACCAAAGGGGATGATGGACGGAGCGCTTGAGATAATCAAACACTCACCCCCAGTCAACTGATCTGGGTTTAATCCATCATCATTCTTTAGCTCACTCCACCACCCCAGTTCAGACATGGCCATATGCAAATCAGTCTGACCCTGTGCCTCATGGGAACAGTCCAGCCCGAACTGCTAAGCCATGTCTTCCCTGGACCGGAAACAAGCATCCTGGGACCGGTTTCTGGCTATTCAGCCGTCATCAGCCAGGCTAGCTTGAATCCAGTGGCAAAGTGAGCAAGGGACCCACGTCTGGGCATACCCTGCCAACTTAGGGCGAACAAAGCGATACCAAAGGGGATGATGGACGGAGCGCTTGAGCTAATCAAACACTCACCCCCAGTCAACTGATCTGGGTTTAATTCATCATCATTCTTTAGCTCACTCCACCACCCCAGTTCAGACATGGCCATATGCAAATCAGACTGACCCTGTGCCTCATGGGAACAGTCCAGCCCGAACTGCCAAGCCATGTCTTCCCTGGACCGGAAACAAGCATCCTGGGACCGGTTTCTGGCTATTCAGCCGTCATCAGCCAGGCTAGCTTGAATCCAGTGGCAAAGTGAGCAAGGGACCCACGTCTGGGCATACCCTGCCAACTTAGGGCGAACAAAGCGATACCAAAGGGGATGATGGACGGAGCGCTTGAGCTAATCAAACACTCACCCCCAGTCAACTGATCTGGGATAATCCATCATCATTCTTTAGCTCACTCCACCACCCCAGTTCAGACATGGCCATATGCAGATCAGTCTGACCCTGTGCCTCATGGGAACAGTCCAGCCCGAACTGCTTGCTAAATACTGACTTGCCCGCGACAGTTAGGGTTGCGGGTGCAGTCTTGGACCCATTCTCAATCCGCAGGGGTACACGCCATTGGTGCCCATTATCCCCACTATTATTCGCACTGGCCATGGAGCCTCTGGCTGCATGGGTCAGGGTAGACGCCCAGGTGCGAGGCTTCGCATGGACCGTGGAGCTGTCCGATAGGATAGCCCTTTATGTGGATGACGTCTTATTCTTCCTCACAGATCCAGAAACTTCGGTACCCCGCATCTTACGAATTATGCATATCGTTGGTGAGACCTCCGGGATGTACATGAACGAAGCCAAATCCATAGTGTTCCCCATTAATAGTCATGCTGGGGCCAGGTAGTGGGCGTTGGGGCTGATGCTAGCCATTGGGGGTTTCAAATATTTGGGGGTATTTGTCTCTCCAGATCCGGCATTGTCGGGGACCCATAATCTAGCCTCGGTGTTGTCACGTGCCAAAGAGGAAGTGAAGGTCTAGTCCTTGTTGCCGCTGTCCTTATTGGATGGATAGTCAATCTTCAAAATGATCTCCCTACCTCGATTGCTATATCAGCTCCAGAACTACCCCTATGCTATCTCTCAGTCATGGTTTCAACAGATCAACGGAGTCCTAGGTGGGTTTTTGGGGGGTGGGGGTTGCGGCATGCATTGCCCTTCAGACAAGCTTCCGATCCACATACTGTGGAGGCATTGCCGCTGCAGACATATGCTCTTACTGCGCCGTCTCCCATCTCCTGATTATAAATGACTGGTGGTACACCCCTCAGGGAGATCCTGCATATGCGGCTTAGAGATGGGTAATGGGTAATGCCTCCCTGCTGGAATACCTATACAGTGGGAAGGGTAGGGTTCCTTCCACCGGCAACACAAGTAGTTATAGACACATGGAGATGCTCCCTCTGGTGGATGGGGTGGTGGGGGAAATAGACTGAGTGGGCGCCTCAGTGGCAGGGCAATGTCCTTTTAAAGCAGGTGGCTTGATTAGAAGGCTTCCAGAAATGGGATATCATTAGGAAGGTCAAAAACTAAGGGGTAGTTTTTGAGAGCAAATTATCTTTTGAGGGCCACGTTAACACCATTGCCTCAGCTTCTTTCTATACTATGAAACTTCTTAAGAAAATCTTTCCCTTCGTCCTGCTGGACTTGCAGAAAACTGTGATCTCAGCTCTCATCCAATCCAAAATCAACTACTGTAACGCCCTGTTTGTTAATATTTAAAAAAGATGTCTCACCAAAATTCAGATGCAAAAAATGCCGCTGCCAGCCTAGTCTTAGGCATTCCCAAACATGAGTCTGTTTCCTCCGCACTTATCCATCTTCATTGGCTTCCTGTCAAAAAGCGCATTGATTTTAAGGCCCTTTGCATTGCCTTCAGGGCGCTCCACGGCATAGGCCCTGACTACTTCAGGCAAAGTTTCCATTGGTATACTCCTTCAAGACCGCTCCAATCTGCTGCGGCCTACAACCTGGTAGTCCTAAAATTAAAAAAATCTTTCTAGGGCAGGAGGAGTTTTGTCGCTGGCACAACCAGACTATGGAACTCCCCCCCCTTCGAATTGGAAAAAAAATCAGACCTGTCAGCCTTCAGAAAAGCCCTTAAAACGTGGCTCTTCAATTAATAGTTTATCCTGTATCCTTTCTAGTTTCCAGGAGGCTATCTAGCGCCTGGACACCCCTGGGTATTAGAGCACTTCATACATTTTATTTTTATTTCATTTAATTTTGTTATGCAGGGCACTGTATTAAAATAATTTCAGGAATGCAACGTGAATATTAACTACACCGTAGCCAATTCTATCAACACCTGCAATTCCGCCACGCTATATCCCTATGTCTCCGGGAGATCAAGGGCTACCAGAGTGTAGTCCACTAGAGGGCAAGCTCCTACTGGGAGACCTGTGTGCTCACAAGATCACAAAGCTATACCATTCCCTAGTCACAAATAACTCAAACACACTACCTGCACTCAGGGCGGCTTGGGAGGCAGACATTGACACTCCAGATGGTGATGATTGGTCAGAGACACTGGGGGCTCCCCGGGCAGCAGTGATATCAGCCCACCTCCACCTGATGCAACTAAAATATCTGCACAGTCTACTACACGAGCCATCGTCTCTGGCGCATTGGTATGATTGACTCCCCCAAAGTGCCTCCGCTGTAGGTTAGACAGTGATAATTTTCTCCACACAGTAATGATCTGTAAGGTATTGACTTTTGGCGGGGTGACGTCTTGCCTCCGGGAGGTCCTCTCCTGGATTATTGATCTTAAGCTGATCCTTCTTCACTGTACAGAGGGCATACGGCGGGATAGATATAAAAGACAGCTGTTGTTCCTGGGGTTCACATTGGCGAAAAGGGACATAGCCAGAATGTGGAAGGCGGACACAACTCTATCCTTCGGGACATGGAAAAAGGGGATGGACTATAGTAGGGGTCTCAAGGCAAGGGATTGCCCCAAAAACACCCCAAAATTTGGCAGAGATGGGTCGACTATAAGGGTATAGGTCTGGCTCCAGGTCACTCTATCGACTCGATGCAGAAATGCAGAACTATGGCACCACAGCACAGGGGACTGATGTATGTGTCTAATGTTAAATCCGATCAAGGGCATTCATAGTGGCATGTGTTAAGTGGGTGGGATGTTTCGGACCAACTGTGCAAGTTTCTATGTTGTTATTTTTCTAGAGGGTTTTTAGCACAATTTCTTTGTATGTTTGTGGGCTGTATAGGCCTTGATTAATTGCTGAAATCGAATTAAATGTGTCATGAGAAAAAATGATAAAAACGGAGAAAGGGCATCCTTGTTTGACTCCTCTACCGAGGGAGAAATATGAGGAGGTCACCCCATTAGGACAAAGTGCAGCTTGAGAAGTATATAAAAAATAAATTAAAGTAGCAATTTTCGGGCCAAAGCCAAACCAAGTGAGGGTGTGAAAAAGAAAATTCCAGTTTACACAGTTAAAAGCCTTCACTGCATCTAAGGCGATGGCAGCCATAGATTCAGACATAGCTGCGGATTTGGAGATAATATCGAAGAACAAGCGAGTATTATCACACAGGTATCTGCCTGATTGCTCCATTCTCAAAAGTTTGGGGAGAAAGGGTTACAATCTAGAGGCTAATGCTTTTGAGACAGTCTCATAGTCTCATAGTCTAAATTGACAAGGGAAATAGATCTATAGTTCTTGCAATAGAGTGGGTCCTTCCCATATTTCGGAATGAGGCAATTGAGTGCATCTAGAAAAGAGGCGGATGAGTTGGAAGAGGTAGTTGGAAGAGGTAGTAAAAGAGTGAATCTGGACACATTATTTTGGAAGAAGCAATTCGGAACAAAATATGTAAAATTCAGGTGTAAAACCATCTGGCCCAGGAGCTTTATCCTTTTTAAGGGAAAGTTGCTCAAGAGGAAGATCTGAATAAGTAATGTCTGTTTCTAACAAAGAGAAATCTATTTGAGAATAGTCTGGTTTTTGAGCGGATGATAGGTATTGTGAGATATCGGAATCTGAGGGCATATGCTCAGGTGAATATAGGTTGGTGTAAAAGTTCTTAAATCGGGTTAAAATGTCCAACTCTTTATAATGTGCTGTGTCGGTGCCGTCTATCATGGATTCAATAACTAATTTGTTTTTCTTAATTTTAAGATCATTTGCCAACAATTTCCTGATTTGTTTGGACCCCCGTAATATTTGGCACTAGATTTAAGGAGGTAAAGGAGGTAAGAGGGTGCGTTTTCAGCTGAGATGTTGAATTGAAGCTTTGCATAAATTTCTTTTTTTTAAACTTTATTTATTGAGTTCTATAACAAGGGATATCAACAGAATGAAAGGGGAGGGAAACAAAGGGTCATACAGGGGAGCAGGAATGTCACAATAAAAGCTTCAGCATATGCATCATCAATAAGAACAATGCATAATGTTCGGTAAAGGACATGTCTACACATGCAAAGAGTAATCAGATGGCGCCAGTTACAATAGGCATGACTATGGGAGTGAATGAATAGGAAGCCTGAGATGCAAACTATGGAGAAAGGTGTTCAGCAGTATTATTGGGCCACATTAGAGAGGAGGGCAGCAAAACCACACTGGGAGGGTGCCCGAGGGTACAATTTCAAAAATAAGTATTAGTGCTTGTGTGCTTATGTGAAGCCCAATTGGGCATGGCTTAAGTACAATTTAATCCCTCTAGCTCCTCTGGGTAAAGTAATAAATAGATCCGCAATGGCTGTCATATATTTTTGGGTCTGGAGGTAGGCGGCTGCAGTGTAGCATACATTTCACTAGTAATGTCACAATACATTTGGTCCCGAATCCAATGTTGGGACAGTGGTTCCACCCCACTGTAGAGAAACCTGCCTTTTAGCAAGAAGTAAAGCAATGGCGGCGTAACGCCGAATTCCCGCGGCTAGCGGCTTAACATAGTCCAACAGTGCCATCAGCAGGGTCGGGCTGAGTTCAAATTCAATCATCCTAGAGAGATGCCAAAAAACTTCCTCCCAGTATGCCACTATTGGTGCACAGTTCCACGCCAGATGTGAAAAGTCAGCATGCTCTGCTCCGCATCTAGAGCAGCAGTGTGATTTGGTGGGATCCATTTTCGCTAGCAAGTGTGGTGTAGTGTATGCCCTGTGTAAATATTCAAATGTAGTAATTTATGCCGGTAATTGCTAGATATGAACCAATTTTGCTCACAGCAACAAAGCCATGTCGTGTCCGGAAGAGGGTGGCCCAGATCTCTCTCCCACGCTGCACGCGCCCCCACCCCGACCACAGGCCAAAGTGTCAAGGATAAGTAATATAGCCGAGAGACACCGTGGGCACCATTAGTGGACGTGATGACTAAGGTAAGTGGGGGGAAGTCCGCCGGCTCCGCAGGGGAAGATGGAAGTGTGGCACAAATGGTATTACATAGTCTATGTAAGATGAAGTTGTCCATATAAGACACATCATGTCCTTCTGATAGGGCGGCTACAGAGCGCAGCTGGGCATCATGAAAAAGGTCGCCCAGAGTGCGTTGTTTACACAAGGCTAGGGTTCACTTGGTTAGTGCTTCTGTGGTTAGAGGAAGCCAACAGTTGTCTAAGAGCGGTATGTGTGGAGAGTAAAGGAAGTCAGCATTCAGATATCATTGTACCTTATCCAAGCCCAGTATGTGGTTGGGAGTGTTTGTATCTCTGAAGGAGTCCTACGTAGGCCTCGTGGTATGATAGTGGAGAGTGAGCATGGGTGAGCCTGAGACCATTCCGGCTTCAAGTATTGCAGCAGCGCATCAGGATGGTACCAATAGTACACGAAATGTACCTGTGCAACTAAGTAGTATAAATAAATATCGGGGACACCAAATCCCCCACGCAGATACGGCATAGTCAATGTTTGCCAGCTGATTTGCGGCTGCTTACCGGCCCAGACAAGTCTAACGAGCATACTGCAAAGTGTGCAAAAAGACCTAGCCGTCAAAACTATGGAAATGTTGAGAAATAGATATAAAAACCGGGGCAGTACCACCATTTTGATGATGGCAATTCTACCAGCAATCAATAGAGGGAGCTGAATCCAAAGTCAATTTCTATTGATAATCTATCAACTACGTGCCCGTAATTGAGACAGATAACCTACGCAGTGATACGATGTAGAAAGACACCTATGTACCTGAGGGGAGTCAGTGCACCAGCGCAGAGGGAAGTCTAAATTGAAGGGGCAGTGGCGTCTATCAATAGAAATATTTCCGATTTAGACCAATTAATGACGAGTCCGGAGAACACCCCGAAGCGCACAATTTCGTGAAGAAGAGGAGGGAGATTGGTTTCGGGGTCCATTACGAACAACATCACATCATCTGCATATAGCGAAGCTAAAAGAGGTCCGGTGTGAAACCTTAGGCCTTGTGGTAAATGTCGCACAAGGAGGTCCATGACTATGATGAACAGTCGGGGCGACAGGGGGTACCCCGTTGGGTACCACAGGAAAACATAAATTGGTTGGTTAAGTCGCCATTCACTCGAAGCCGGGCCAGTGGACTCGCAAACAAGAGGCAAATAAGATTGGAACAGCTTGTTGGAACGCCCAGCTTCCATAATGTTGCATATAAAATGACCATTCCAGCGAATCAAATGCTTTTTCAGCGTCCAACAATATGGCTGCGGCAGTAAGATCAGGAGTTACTTGGGTAAGGATCGCAAAAAAGGCGCAAAGGGTAACCGATGTGGATCAGTTCAGCACAAAACCAGACTGTAACGGGGAAATTACCTTATCTATAAGTAGGGAAAGGCGAGTGGCAAGGACTTGAGCCAGAATTTTATAATAATGATTCAGCAAAGATAAGGCTTAAGTAAAAGGGTGATTACTGCTTCGCGCATCGTAGGGGGGAGAGATCCGCCCTCCAGGGATTCTGCATATACTTCCGATAAAGGGGGAATAAGTAAGGATTTATAAGTTTTATAAAATATGCCGGATAATCCGTCCATGCCCGGGGCTAGGGTGCCACTCAGGTTATCAATGGCCTGTGAGATTTCATCAGCAGTAATGGGTGGGGCCACGAACTGCTGTTGCCCTCCATCAAGCCAGACCATAGCCACTTCGGCAAGGTAATCGGTAAGCGCGTCATCAGCAAGGGGGGCAGGGAGTTGTGTATAAGCGAGTGTAATAGGTGAGAAAGGCTGCAGTAATGTCCTTGCTGCACGTGACCGAGGTGCCATCATCCAGTCAAAGGTGTGTAATAAAGGAGGATTGGTATTAAGGGCGAAGTAGTCTAGCTATTATTCGACCAGGTCTCTCACCCTCACGATACACCCGAGCAAGTGTGAATTTGCTGAGATAGTTCACCTCGTGAGCCGCAAGGTCCTGAAAGTCTGAGAGGAGTGTCACTCGCCAGTGCAGCGACGGGGGAGGGTCGTCAGTCAAAGCCCACGCATCAAGATTCTGCAGCGCATTGTCAATAGTCTCCAGCTCCCGGTGTATGGAGCGGAGCACCCCAGACTGTTTGGCGATGCATGTCTCTTAAATATAAGATTTAAAAGCCACTCAGAGTTCGGCGTAATGCAATACTGTTCCGGCATTGATCTGGAAGTACTCCACTGTGGCGTCCCTGACCTCACTCCGAAACACATTATCCAGTAGCGCGTCTGCAGGAAAGCGCCAGGGTGCGCGTGAGCGCGTAATATTGGGCATGCAAAGTGTCAATAGTACCGGTGAATGGTCGGATAAGGAGCGTGGGAGGTGTTCAACAGCAGTAACAGATAGCAAAAAATTGGGGGAAATATACCAGTGGTCTGTACGTGACCAGGACTCATGTGGATCCGAATAAAATGAAAATCCCCTATCGAGGGAGTGTTGAGCGCACCAGTCATCCACGAGGAGGAAGGTCTGCAAAAGGGACGAAAGTGCCCGCACCAAATGTGGCTTAGTGATCTGTCCAGTGCCCATCCAGTCTAAAGATGAATCTAGTGTGAGGTTAAAATCACCCCCCCAATAGTATAGTGTCTGCAGATAGTTGAGAAATATGTGAAGATATCAATCAATCAGGGGAATTGTAAGTGTGCTACTCACCAGTGAGGGTCTCAAGGCACTGGTGGGTGGGGAGGTAAGCAGCTCCGTTCAGTCGAAAAGCCAGGTCTTGAGCGTCTTCCTGAAGACGTTCAGGGAGGGGGCCCATCTGATGTCGGGAAGAACTCTGGTGAGTCTACATTTGGGGCATAAACATTGATCAAAAGGAGGGCTTTGGTCCCCAAGGTATCAGCAACCAAGAGATAAGAACCTTCAGGATCAGCGACCACATACCGCACGCGGAACAGGACCACCTTGTGAATCAGGATACACCCCTCCCCCCTCGGGAAGGTACTATAATTAGCAAAGAAACAATTGACCCCCAGTGTGATGCAAACCGATTGGAAGAGTTCGTGGCATAATGGGTCTCAGAAATTCCACCTGAACAGCGTGTCTGGTAAGATAGGACAAGACCTGCCGCCCCTTTCGTGGATTAGGTAGCCCTCTGACATTCCACATCATACATTTCAAAGTTAGTGCCCCTGACCCCCTAAATGGCAGTGTCATCTAAACCACAGATAGGTGCATGAGCATGTGTGAATGTGTAGAAAATAAATATGCATAGCTAACTGCCTAATCAATACCCTGTATAGAGTGAACTCATACCCCCCCAACCACAGTGGATAGGAAACAACCAGTATCCGGTGAATCCCATCATTTCCCAAACAACAAACTACTAGTTCAAACAGTAGGAGTACTCTTTGGGGGAGGCAACACACCCCATGGAGACCGCCTAAGTCTATAACCTTGATGAAAATGTGTAGAGCCCAGTTAGAACCACAAGACTAGGAGTCTGCGACTAAAGTTCCGGCTTAATGCATATAGAATGTACAAGGCCAAATTGGAAACAGTCAGCAGGAGGGGCAGAGAACATTCAATTGAATGAAGAGGGTGGAGTACCAAGGAGTCTTCACGGGTCCGCCGGATGTTGCTTCCAGAAGTTTGTGGCCTCAGCGGGCGAATCGAAGACATGGAATTTGCCATTCATCTAAATGCGAAGCCATGCCGGGTACAACATGGCGTAACACACGTTTGATTTCTGAAGTGTGCGCTTAATGTCCATGAATTTGCTGCGTGCCTCCTGCACAAGAGGGGTGAAGTCTGGAAAGAGCACGAGCGTCATGCCCTGATGTTGGACAGTCCCCTTATCGCGGGCGAGGTGAAGAACTGTGTCTCGGTCATGGTAAATGAGGAGCTTGGGGATTATCAATCGAGGGGGTGTGCCAGGCACCAGGTGCGGGGCCAGTGGCCTGTGGGCCCGCTCCACTGCAAATGTCGATGAGAATGCCTCCCTGCCAAAAAGGTCCTCAAGTAAACGCTCAACATAGGTGCTTATGGGGCCTCTATTGGTGGTTTCTGCCACTCCGGCTATGGGGATATTATTCCGGCACGACCGTGCCACTAAATCTTCCTCTTGGCAGCAACCGTCTTGAGGGGTTGTTCAGCTCTTTCAAGTCTTTTGGCAATGGCAGGGTTAGCGTCCTCCAGATCGGACAATTTCTGCTCTGCAGCACCAATGCAGGTCTCATGTTGCTCAAGTCGGCCATGCATGCCCTCCAGTTGAGCAGTCAACATGTCAAAACGTGCGTCAATCGACTTAAAGTCCGCTTGTAATTCCGCAACTATGGCCACGGCACCGTCTAGAGAGGGGGCCTCTGCCCCAGACGACCCCAGGAGGTCACCGCGGGGACCTTTATCATCTCCGCCTAGAGGGGTTTTAGATGTGTCAAAGGAGAGCGGGCGCTGCTTGGGATCGCTGAGCCCCATCTTGAAGTGAAAAAGCAGTACGATTCGAGGGCAAATATCAAAAAAGAGGGGGTGCGTACCAACACAATGCTACCAGTGGAAGCAAGTATCCAAAGCCCTCCAAAAAAGTGTGCCCACCTCGGCCCAGCGGCGTTGCAGCAACAGGAGATGCCACCAGGAAGGGCTTATCAATGCAGAGGCCGGTGCTGTGGGAAAGTATCACAGGCAAAGTAAATAAATGATGTATTTCAGTGCATGATAGCGTCCCAGGTATTTTCAAGCTTGAATATGCAGCATTGGGGATCCATCAGCCTTTGACTGGCACACCGGACAACTGTGTGGCACCATGTAGTTGATTGTCCCAACTGATCTTGCTGATGTATAAGGCGGTGAGGGGGACACCTCACATGCTGCCACAACTAATGTCACTCGCTGTCAGGCCCGTAGCGCAGCACCACCCTCTAAGGTCTCCCGGCACAGGTGGAGCGTGGACTGTCACCGGGTCCGAAGGGAAGCATCAATATATGCAAAAATGTACACTCACCGCTGCGGCCCGGTGTTAGGTGCGATGTAGCGCAGGGTATGCATTCCTGCCTTCAGTGGGGATCCCCGCGCCCACATCGAGCTTCAGGGCCACAGGGAACCCCCAGCCTCAAGTTTTGCTCTGTCACCACACAAGACAGTGGCCCCGCCCTCAGGCTCACCCGCCGACCCCTGTTGTCGAGGGGCCTCAGTGCAGGCCGCTGCGTCTCCTCGTCAGCGCCCAGCCGGTCTCAGAGCGTCCCGGGCTCCACCGCGGGACGGGGCACATCTCCTCACACAGCAGCAGCCGTGATGAAGACGGGGAAGCGGAGAAAGGCTGCATCCATATGGCGGTGGCGCCAGAGCTTCACAGTCAAGTGGCCATCTTGGTGCTCGGCCTGGCCACGCCCCCGAAGCTTTGCATTAATGAGTAGTTTTAATGAGTGGTGTGTACGAGAGGTGTAATAGGAGTGTTCAAGATGGGAAGCAGCGTTTACATTGCATGCAGTACAACGAATGCGATTACAACGCTAACCATTACAACTCAAGTCGTTTCTACGACTTGCTGTAGGGGGCGCTCTAAACTAAGGAATAGTATAATTTACTATTCCAACACCTTCCCTACTGTTGCGCAGGCTGGAGTTGGAATAGTAAATTATACTATTCCTAAGTCCAGCGCGCCCCCTACAGTAAGTCGTAGAAACGACTTGCGATGTAATGGTATGCATTGTAACAACGCGGTCGTTGTAACGACCGCGTTGTAATCGCATGCGTTGTACTGCATGCGATGTAACATCGCATATTCGTTCAAGATGTTTGATTTCATCAAAAATTTGTTTGGACTGGACCTGAGAAAGTTTCCTTTTCTTAGACACATAGTAAATGACAAAATCTCAAGCTGAGCATTTAAAAGCATCCGAAATTGTGTGAAAAGGGATGCTGTCTGTATGACTGAGAAAGAAATATTCATGGAAGGAAGAAGCGGTAAAATTGGTATCTCGTTGTAAAGAGTTATTGAATCTCTATCTTTTGGGAGAGACATGTTTAGGAGGTCAAGAGAAACAGAGACCGGAGCATGATCAGAGATTAGGGTGGAGCCAATGTCTGCTACTTGTAATGATTGAGTGAGAGGTGAAGTTATAGTCATCCGAGACTGTGTATGGTGTAACGGAGAAAAATATGTATATTTCCTTAGTGTGGGATTACATAATCGCCATGCATCCGTTAGGTGATGTTGCTGAATAGCATGTACAAATTTTTTTTTTGCAACTTGTTCGGAATATAATGAGATGAGGAACGTCTGTTAAGGAAGGAATCAACAAAATGATTACAGTCGTCTGATAAAACAAAATTATCATCTGGGAATTGTAAGGGTTTCTGGGAAACAATAGACCAAAATTGATAATCCAGAGCATTAGGACCATAAACATTAAAAAACAAAATTGGAAATGTATCAATACACATTTTAATCAATAACCATCTCCCTTCATCATTCTGAAACACCAGTTGGATGTGCGAGGATTTGTAACATAGAATTATAACTTCATGCTTTTTACCATTACCCGGTGAGAAGAATACTTTGCCCACCAACCCTTTACATAATTTCACAGATTTGCTTTCTGTAAGATTTGATTCCTGCAAAAAAGCAATGTGAGCATTAAGCTTTGACAAATGAGAAAGACTCTTTGTCATTTGATCGCGGAATTTAAACCTGTGACTTATCAAGATACCATTGTCAAAACCATTAAGAAGAAGTAAAATAGATGGTACAATCAGATGTACTGATGTAATGTTTAAAAAGATAAAAAGGAACCAGACAAGTAATAGGAGAAATAACGTCATAATACCAAAGTAGTACAAGCACAAGTTAAGAATGATGAAAGGAAGAGAAAGATAAGAAAAAATTTAACTATGGAAAAGAGATGGAAGAGAAATAAAATACGGGGAAAAAGAAGCTGAAAGTAGAGGATGATAAAAATAACAAAAAGAGAAACATACATACAATTACTTTGATGGGGAGACCATGTGGAGAAGATGCAAGTCCAGACTCAAGAGGGGTAAACAATGCGCAGGGAGGGCTATACAACATGAAATGGAAGACGAGGACGCACACAAACAAGGACACAATGCCTGCAATAAGAAAAAACATCAAGGTTAAGTAATTTTAACTAGCATGCATTAACTTTCAACATTGCTACATCTTATAGAGATAACATGAAATACTTTTAGCAAAGTTGCATCACAAGGTAGAGTGAAAACACAGAAACTTTGTTATAATGATCCTATAAATCCTATCCTCTTCCAGTATGAAGTAGTATAGTGTGGATTGCGGCCTCATTGTCGACATTGCTAAGTTAGCTTAGGCCCAGCTGCCATGATGCCTTCTTTGCACATGTTACTCTGTGACTTTGTTTTTCCACACTCTGCTTGTGACCGTTCACATTAGAACTGTCTGCCTTTCACCTTTTCTCATGTTCTCTGCGGTTTTCGTCTGCACACAATGTACAAGGTCGAAAAACAGCGTCCCTTGTTTTTGCTGTTCTGGTCAGCCCCTCGCACTTAGACATAACACGACATACAGCTGCACTGGAGAAATTCGTGTGCTTTTAATATTGTGAACTCACTGTTGAAGGCACTTGGAGAAAAGCCTTTCCAGGGAGAAGAGCTGTGCTTGTCCGATGATGTAACCCTTGCATCTAATTCTTGAGGTATGGGGGTCCCCCTGACAAAGCCTAGAGGTCTTCTATTTTTATAATAAACTAGTTACTAGCACAGGGAGGGTGGTCAGGCATTTTAGTCCTATATCCACTGTCTTTATAAAATGCTGTCCCCGTTTGTATTCTATGGAATTGTAACCATGCTTACTGTTTTATCTTTATGCATTATGCTGCTAGTACTGGCACGTGTACTGTGTCTTAGAGCACAATAGTTGAAATAAACATTTTAAACTATACTGTGTCTCTTAATATGCACGTTGTGGACAAGTATGAGTGAGTAATGAAAGAGTGTTCTTGCTCCCGCGATTCCTGTAAGAGTCCGTGTTCTGGGATGTCTAATCATTGGTAGCTTCGCTGTAGTGCGGAGAACAAATGTGACACTATAGCTAGTCGGATTGGGATTTTGGGTACTAAGGTGTATGGTTGGTACACCAGTATACACCGAGGTCCTGTTTTCCTGCGCATAGTTCTGTATATGTGCAGAATCCCCGCAACAGTAGGAAAGTAATATATAGCCAAAGGAATCCTTTTGATGAATGAGCCAGTGTGGTGGTGTCCATAGTCTCCGTTCTATATGTTGCAAGGAAAGCCTGGAGATGAGATGGGTCCTCATAAGTTGTTGTCTTATTGTTGTATGTGACTTTAAAAAGATAATTATGAAAGAGCCCAAAGCGTGCTCCCTTAGAACAAAGATTTGATCTCATATTTAGGAAGTCCCTTCACTGATCTGCAGTGATCTGAGAGTAATCCTGTGAGAAGAAAATATAATTACCTGACCAGGAGATGTGTTTCAGTTTCTTGTCATTGGAAATAACCTGCAATAATTCAGTGTACTCCAGAAAATACAAGACAACTCCTCTTGGCTTTTTGGAAGTGGTAGGAACCAAAGAAGGATGACCCAATCTGTGAGCCCGCTGGATGTTAAGCTGTGGATCTGCTGGTAGCATCAATACTTGAGGTAAAAAGAATTTGAAGAATGAGAGAGGGTTCGTCCCCTCTGAGCCTTCAGGAAGGCCATAAATATGCAAGTTATTCCTTCTATTGCGATTTTCAAGGTCCTCAACCTGTTTTTGTAAAGTGACTATCTGCGTTTGTAAAACATTCATTTTAAGAGGAGTTTTGTTGAAACTGCAAATTTGTTGCTCCGCTGTGGAAAGTCGCTCTTCCATATAAGACCAATTGTCACTGAGGTTCTGCAGCCTGGCATTAGTCTCCTCCATAAAGAAGCGCAAGACTCTAATTTCCTCCAAAAGGAGATCCAAAGAAACATTAAGAATAGACTTTGTGGGCGAGGGTGGGTCCTTTTTAAGCTTTTTAATCACCTCCTTGCCATGATTAGATAGCGCAGAGTTGGTGTGAGCGACTGAGGAAGAAAAGGAGTTGGAGTTTTTATTTGATGAAATATCCTCTGTTGCAATATGTGAAGATAATGTAGAGGAGTGTTTGAGAAATTTGCTTGTATAATACCTGGAGAATTGTTTAACGTTCTTTGGTCTGCCCATAAACTATAATCATCTGCACATATATGATATAATGAAAATATATCAGTATACTCCACACAGCAGGATCTCAGAAACACATACTAGGGTCTACCAACTTAATAGAGGAATGATGTAGCCGGAGATGATAAATGTAAACCCTCACATTCTGACAGAGAGTATAATATGCTTAAAAGAAAATTTTCATGAAGAAAGTATTATTTACTACCAAGATCCAGGCTTCTGGGCTAATTGCTGATAAAAATGAGCAGTGATGCATTACAAACCAGATGTCACCGTCAGTGCTCGACGCGCGCCGCTGCTGTCACAAAATGGCGGCCTCATATGAGGGAATAGAGCGCCTTGCCAAACGTTCGCAAATTGAGCCTCCCAGGGGTCAGAAATGATTCCTATGAATTTAAGAAAAGAGGCATCTCCAACGAGCGAAGCCGCTGCTGCATCACCGCTCAGTGAGCCATCCCTCAGAGCGTCAGCGGAGCACTGTCATTTTTCCAAGCATCAGGCCACGCCCCCAGTAATTTCTGCTTTGGCGGTTCTGAAAGTCGGTAAGGACAGGGTTTGAAACTTTCCTCAAAATATGATTAGAACCAGTCAGTACTGTCCCACCAATACCTGATTCAGCTAGTCATTAGAAAAGGACAGCATGGTCTACAATAGCAAACACAGTGGTGAGATCTAGAAGTGCTACCCCTACTGTGTGCCCATTATCAATAATCCATTTAATTTCAACCAGGGCTTTGACTTAAATAAGCTTGGCCACTCTCTCTGGCCAAACACCCAGTTGCCAAGACTCAAGCCTCTGTGTGCGCTCAAGAAAACTCCACAATTGTTTGCACGCTGCCTTCTTCTAACCCTCACTTAATGCAGGCAGTAGCGTAAATGGCCGATAGTGATGGGTGCCTTTGGGATCAAGTTTACCATTTTTTAAGTAGAGTGACTCTGCCACACTTCCACAGGTCTAGCAGTACCACTGCGGACAGACTGGCATTGCTGATATCAGTCAGTGGCTAGGCAGTGCTTATCGCCACTGATTTCAAAACAGAGGCAGGATATGAGTTATAGGAAGATCCTGATTTATTGTTTGGTATATTTTTAGAATGACATCTTATGTGGTAAGGTCAAAAGTCTGCCAGTTCCAGTATAATTTGATAGTAAGGGGAAAACATAATTTCCCCATTTAGGGGCCAATTAAGAGTTTCAGCGGTGCGGGAGCGGGCCCGCTATCCTCCTGCCAGATGACGACTTTAAAGTGGTCTGGCAGGCAGGCGTGGCGGTCCCGCGGTGGTGCCTCTTTCAAAGGCGGCGGTGCCTTTGAAAAAGGTGTCGCAATGGGACCGCACAACAAGGTTCCTTCATGGCATGGACTCGAAAGTCCATGCCGTGCAGGAAACTGTGTGCATGCACACAGCGGGACACATGTTATGCCCCCCTGTGTGCATCCACTCCTTTGTTTCCTCTCCGCCACGGTGTACATGGGGTAAGAACCTCCATGACACCACCGGCGGAGAGGAAACTTGTAATATTTCAGCCTCTGACCGCCACGCCACCTCCTGGTAACGGCGGTTCCCTGGCGGTATTGGCGGTCCCAGGGCAGTCCGACTGCCCAACTCTTAAGAGGGCAGTTGGACCGCCGGTGCAGCGGTGGCTGGACCACCACTGCTGCGCCCCCACGAGTCTGGCGATCCTCGGCCGACCAGCACCGTGGCAGAAGCAGGACTGCCCGACTAGAATCGGCGAGCCCACTGCCCGCATTATGATGCGACCGACGTGAAGGGATGCAGTACACGTTGCAGTACAAAATATAGACATTTTAAACATCCCTGCACCATGTGGCAGGCACCATGTGGTGACTGCCACATGGTGCAGGGATGTTTAGGGAGGCACCATAGCTAAGGGCCAGGGGGTTAGGGGGCCCTGCTAGGGGTCCCCAAATTCACTGTCTGCCTGCCTTTTCATGGCGGGTTAATCCTAATCTCTACGCCGGTGCCTGAGCAGGCACCGCCCCATTGTAGGGAATAGAAGTCCGACCGCCGCACTGACGGGATCCTGTCAGACGGGGTGGTCTCCCTCCCCGCCAAGATCCGACCGCCTGCACCCTAATGCGGCAGTCGGATCCAATGGGCTGGATGGCAGTGGGGCCCCATCGCCATCATAATCAGGCCCTATATTTCAACAAACGTAACAGCCAACAATTCAAATGTAATAAAAATAAACAAAGTATAACACAATTAACATAATACATATTTTTTTAATAAATATTTATTTATTTATTTATGATTACTTAAATAACTTCCCCTATTCCTCTACAAACTAAACACCACACACTTAAAATATAATTTAGTAAATATGGTAAGTTCACAATTAGCATAATTATCAATTAAATAATTAATATTAAAGTAATCAATGATTATCCACAAATTATTTCTTAATTAACTTCCCACCCTGTAACCCTAAAAATACAACAACCAGCACCTGACATATAATTTTAAAATTATCTTAATTACACAATTTACATAATTAATTACTAATTAAATAAAAATAATGCAAATTAATTATTAATTAATTATAATTAATTTACTTCCCACCCTGTACCCTGTAAATCCCACAACCCGCACCTACAACATAACCTAAACAATACATTAATTACATATTTTACATAATTAATTATCAATTAAATAATTAATAATTAAATTCTGAATTAATTTTCTTCCCACCCTGTACCCCTACAAACCCCAGAACCCACACCTAAAACATAACTATACAAATAAGTTAATTACACAATGTACATTATTAGTTATCTATTAAATAATAAAAATAAAAAATGTATTATTAATTATAATTAAATTATTTTCCACCCTATACCTCTAAAAATCCACAACCCACTATGACACTAAAAATTACAATAATTAAATTAAATGAAAAACAACTAAAAATGTACAAACTATATTAAAAAACATTAACAATAATTATAATAAAAACAATTTATAACATATACTAAAATACTTGAAAACGATATTAACAACAATATTTTTGTAAACGATATTAACAACATAAATATTTTTGACATCGATATTAGTTACCTAAGAAAATCAATATTCTTGTTTAAAGTATTACTCCATCACAATATTCATGGATCACTATATTAAAAACTCAATATTTCTGCATCTCAATATTTTTTACTCAATATTTTGTCTCAATGCCTTTTAAAACAGTGTGGGCAAGTAGCAACGATCAAAATAAAATATGTTTTATAGTTATGGGAAAACAGGTTTCTCTCTTGCGTTTTGGAAAAAAATGGTAAATATTACATTTTAATGCAAGTGGATCAGTCACATTGCTTAAAATACATTTGGATTTAAACAAAATTTTACATGATTTGTAGTTTCTCTCTAATAATTATTTAAAGTAAAGGCATGGTGCGTTTAAAGCACTTGTGGCAGTGACCGCCACATGTTAGTGTATGAGGAAAAGGCAGAAAAGAGAATAATTTTAAATGCGCTCAGAAAAGGAGATTTTATAACAGGATGGTATCAATGAAAATGAAGATAAGCTCAGACTGATTTAGCCACATGTTGAGCAACAATATAATTGAAGTATTCCCGACAAGTGATGGACTCTGACTCAACCCTATACATTTTTCAGAGACATCACCAGAAATAAATCCTTACCATTAAAAATCAATGAGTATTTCAGCATTTCTGCTGTGTTTACTGCACCATTTATTGAGGCTTCAATGCACTTTCCAGGTAGGGTACTAGTAGCACCAAATCTTACAGAGAATGGATGTGGGTGGGTTTGTTGTGGTGTCTTCTAAAGTACAGAGTTTTCATGGATGCGTGAGTGCCGTGAGAATGTGCTTCAAATTTGTCACAGCAACATCTAAACATGAAATATATGGCGGTATACAAAAGTGAATGTGAGTGTCATTGATTGTCATCTGTCTTGCTTTTTGGAGAGCCCAGGTCTTTGTTTACGATTTGCATACCATTGACAATCATTATTCTTTACGGGGCGAGATCCAAGATTTCCCTTGCAGAACAAGAGAAGGTGCCCCCTTAAGGGGAAATGTTTGGAATCGGTTCTGGCACAAAATTAGCCAAACCCCTGAAGGTACTGTTAGACTACCAGTAGATCACTTTATGGAGACCCCTTTTCACCACGAGTAGACCTTTTTGTAGAATGCACCCAGGAGTAGTAGAAGCCCAACACCATGGATGCATATTTAGACCCGGGTAAGATAACTACTATGTATGGTTGGGAAATCCAGCTGAGTGGTGTGCACCTCATTATTGCATCCAGACAGTGCTGGAAATGGAAAGAAATTACTCTGGGATCCCTTAAATTAGGGGTCACAGTTTGGCAGCAGAAAAGGGTGGACTTGTGAGAGGTGCAATCATGTCAACAAGGACAAATGTGACAGTAAATCTGTTCAAATTTACTTAATTGGTCACAAACACGCTGCATTTTAAAACATCTTATGGGGTAAGGCAGTTGCTACAGAGAGCCTCGAATCCCCATCATGTTTGAGGTGATAAAAATGGAAAGTAACTCTTGTGGTTATTGCACTTCATGGAGATATTTGTGTTTTTGCTAATCACGGTTATAGCATAGGGGTTATAGCAAAACAACATACAGGTCACAGATTTGTATTTTATGGAGGTAGCTCACTAGTTTATACCTTTTGTAACAAGGATCATTTTATTACTTGTAGTTCATAAGTTACAATTCTTCTAATATAACGCAGTGAGCTGTGAAATGGCATCAAGGAGATACAAACAAACCGCCAGGCATCACAATGAACTGCCAAATCAACGCCATATCCTGGTCCTGCTTCCACACGCTTCACCTGCTTCATAAGACATTCAGATAGATCCCCAGAGAATCCAGAAAGAAGGTCACCCACGCACTCATCACCAGCAGACTTGGGTTCACTGACAGAATATCGACACCTAAAATATCCTCATACCACAATATTGAGTTATAAATATCGATGTCAAAAATATCGACATCCTATATTTATAACGGTAAGTACAAAAATAGCGAGTGAAAAATATCGATGTCATAAATATAGTTGTACAAAATATCGTTTATATATATAATAAAAATTAAATAATAAAATTAATGAAAAAAAATAAATTAGATTTAATATACATTTTAACAAATATAACAAATAAAATTCATTTTAAAAAGTTAAACTCATAATAATTTATATATATTTACTTTGAAACAATTAATTAACTAATAATTTTAATTTATTTTAAAATTATAGAAACATTTAACAAATACATATTTATATACATATACCAATAACATAAAATCCATGAAAAAAAATTCTATTATAAATTAAAACATAAAACTATTTAAAAGTCTTTAAACTTAAATTTCTCACTCCAGTCAGTGCAATAGTAGGGAAAGTGTTGGCTAGCGGTGGGGTAAAAATTACTATTCCCACTCCAGTGAGTGCAACAGTAGGGAAAGTGTTGGATAGCAGAGGGATAACATTTACTATTCCCACTCCAGTCAGTGCAACAGTAGGGAAAGTGTTGGATAGCGGAGGGGTAAAAATTACTATTCCCACTCCAGTCACTGCAACAGTAGGGAAAGTGTTGGATAGCGGAGGGGTAAAAATTACTATTCCCACTCTAATGAGTGCAACAGTAGGGAAAGTGTGGGATAGCGGATGCGTGAAAATTACTATTCCCACTCCAGTGAGTGCAACAGTAGGGAAAGTGTTGGATAGCGGAGGGATAAAATTTAGTATTCCCACTCCAGTCAGTGTAAGAGTAGGGAAATTGTTGGATAGCGGAGTGGTAAAAATTACTATTCCCACTCCAATGAGTGCAACAGTAGGGAAGGTGTTGGATAGCGGAGGGATAAAAAATTACTATTCCCACTCCAGTCAGTGCAACAGTAGGGAAAGTTTTGGATAGCAAAGGGGTAAAAATTACTATTCCCACTCCAACGAGAGCAACAGTAGGGAAGTGTTGGATAGCGGAGGGGTAAACAATTACTATTCCCACTCCAGTGAGTGCAACAGCAGGGAAAGTGTTGGATAGCGGAGCGATAAAATTGACTATTCCCACTCCAGTCTGTGTAACAGTAGGGAAAGTGTTGGATAGCGGAGGGGTAAAAATTACTATTCCCACTCCAGTAAGTGCAACAGTAGGGAAAGTGTTGTTTATGGGAGGGGTAAAAATTACTATTCCCACTCCAGTCAGTGCAACAGTAGGGAAAGTGTTGGATAGCTGAATGGTAAAAATGACTATGCTCACTCCAGTGAGTGCAACACTAGGGAAAGTGTTGGATAGCGGAGGGATAAAATGTACTATTCCCACCCCAGTCAGTGCAACATTAGGGAGAGCATTGGATTTTGGAGGGATAAAATGTACTATTCCCACTCCAGTCATTTCAAAATTAAAAACAAAATGTCAACAACAACAAAAATATTTAAAAAACAAAATAATTAAAAAATAAAATACATTTGTTAAAAATTAAAAGACAAATATATTTAATATTAAAAATTAAAAAAATAAAAACTTTATAATGTTAAATACATATCACAAATACCTACAAATATTATATTAAATTAAAAAAATTCAAACAAATAAATATTTTTATTTAGAAATTATTTATGAACAAAAACATTAATTATTACATAAATTTAGTTTATTTACTTCCTACCCTATAACATCACACAATCCACAACCCACATCTAAATAAAAAAATGTACTTCCATAATTAACATAATTAATTATCAATTAAAAATTTTTTAATTAGAAAACAAAATAAAACACATAAAAATTAATTAACTTCCCACCCTTTAGCCCTATAATCCCCAAAACCCACACCTAAAATTAAACTGTAAAAAAATTAATTACACAATTAAAATAGTTTTTCAATTAAAAAAGCTAATGGTATTTAACCACTAAGGGCCCGATTCCGATCTCGTTCGGAAAGCATTCCTACTGAATCCGTTCTGGAATGCTTTCCGGACGACTCGGATCGGGGGAGTTGGACCGAGCGATTTGGATGCGTACGGTGCTTCTGGATACGATTCGGTCGGACTCCCATTGCCCTCAATGGGAGCCTGTGTTCAGAATGAGAACACAGGCTCCCATTGAACAAAGAGTTGGTTGGAGAAAACCTTGGACCCTGTGGTAGGCACCCCGTGGTGCCTGCCACACTGTGCATGGTTGGAAAAGGGGGTCCCTTGGGTACCCCCACGGGCCCGATTCGTAGGGCCCCGGGTGAAGGGGGGCCTGATACGGGCCCCCAAAGACCGATTCCAGCAGCTGATTCGGTCATCGTACTCGCTCGCTCTGGAAACAAGCCAGTAGAGCTGTACGAATCGGATCCAAAAGGCTTGACCTGTACGAATGCCTTTCGGAACAGATTCGGACAGCCCAAATGGTTTTCCAGGCATCGTACTCGGTCGTTGGGAAGTGCATACGAATCGGTTGGAAACAAGGGCTCCAGATCAGATTCGGCAAACACGAATCCGATTCGGAGCCCTTCCGTATGACATCGGAATCAACCCCTAATTATAAAGTAAGTAAAATTAATTTACTCCTCACCCTTTACCTATATAAAACCAAAACTCACACACAAAATAGAATTAAACAATTACCCTAATTAATTATCAATGAATTCATTAATATCAATTATCAACTAATTATTAATTAAGAATAAATTACTTCCCACCCTTTACCCCTATAAACCCCACAACCCGCACCTAAAATTAATTACACAATTTCCATATTTAATTTTCAATTAATTAATTAATATTAATTAACAACCAATTAATAATTAATTAAAAATAAATTACTTCCCACCTTATACCCCTATAAACCCCACAACCCACACATAAAATTCACGAAAAAAATAAAAACACAATTAAACTATAAATCTCAATTAAATAAATAATAAATACAAATGAATCATTAACTTATTACAATTAAGGGGTCTATTACGATGGCGGTCGGATGTCCACCGCCGGGCCGGCGGTGGCGCCCGCCGGACCGGCGGTGGACATCCATCCGCGATCACAACCAAGAAAACCGCCGGTCAAATTAGGATGGCGGTGGTGACCGCAGCGGTGGGAAATTCCGACCGCCGCTTTTCCGCCGGTTACCATCCGCACTCCTGCCTGGCGGACGGAGCAGGACCGGGATAATGGTAGCGGTGCAGGGCAGGCTTTGCCGGCAGGATTATGATGCCGGCGGTAGCCAGCCTTCCCTCAGCGGTCAGACCGCCATGGAAAGGCATGCAGAGATTGTCTTCCGGGGGCCCGTTGCGGGCCCCCAATGTTTTGGGGGTGTGTGGGTGCACTGGGGGGTCCCCCCTACATTTCCCTGTACCAGGTGGCAGGCACTGTGCAGTGCCGGGAAATGCAGGACATGCTCCTTTGGACATCGCGGAAGTGCTGCGGGCAGCAGCAACTGCCGCAATGTTAAGGCCCGCTATCCGACCGCCGCGGTCGGATTTCGACCGCAGATCATCGTAATTCGACCGGCGGTGATGTCGCGGTCCATGCGGGCGGTCCTTTCCCGCTACCATGGCGGTCGGGGAGGTTTTCCGACCGCCATCGTAATAGGCCCCTAAATTACTTCCCACCCTATTCCCTATAAATCCACAACCTACTACGGAACTAAAAAACACAAAATGTAATTAAAATAAAATTTATAACTACTAAAAATGTAACACATATATTAAAAAACATAAACAATACTTCTACAAAAAAAATACATCATATACATTTAAAATATATACTAAAATACATAACACTAATTAAAAAATCTATATTTTAAACAACTATATTAGTATATTTTTACAAACAATATTAATGACATATATTTTTGAAAAACACATTTCTAACCTTAAATTCTATATTCTTGACCACGATATTCTTGCTGTCAATATTTCTGTGTCACGATATTTACAACTCGATATTTGTGTATGTCAACATTTCCAACTCGATATTTTGTCTAAATACAGCAGACTTGACTACGGCAATGCAGTCTACACCGGCGTCACCCAGAAACAGCTCAGGAAACTACAGAACGTCCAAAACTCTGCAGCCAGACTGGTCCTCGACATCCCCCAACACAGCCACATAACACAACACCTCCGACAACTCCACTGGCTCCGAATCAACAAGAGAATTACCTTCAAGCTCCTCACACATGCCTACAAAACTCTCCACGATGCAGGACCAGCATATCTGAACCACGGCCTTGCATTCCATATACCCGCCAGATAACTTCGCTCCGCCCATCTTGCCCTGGCCACCATCCCATGGATTCACAAGACCAGAAATGGAGGAAGATCCTTCTCCTACCTCGCTGCCAAGACCTAGAACACCCTACCCCTCCACCTCAGGCAATACCCGTCGCTGACCCAATTCAGGAAGGACCTCAAGACCTGGCTCTTCGACTGAACCTCCACACCCAGACGGATCAACAGCCTCCCCCCCCCCCACCTCCCTCAGCTCCTTGAGACCCTCACGGATGAGTAGCTGCGCTATACAAACTCCTGATTGATTGATTGATTGATTGAAGGCATAGGTTTAGAATCTTATTAGTTTTTTTCAGTCTTTTGAAATTCTAAAGTTTCTAAAAGGGGATTCTTTGGGTAGTAATAAAATCTTATCAGTTTAGACAATCTCGACCACTGCATTACATTTTACATCCTTACTTTGTTTCTTCCACATCAAGCACTCTTAACATATGATGCCTACCAGTATGAACATCTGACTCATACACCTTGTAACCCTCATTGTCTTATGTAACATTTCCTGTACTGTACAACGATTTACGCATTTGTATGATTCATTTTCGCCATATAAGTGCAATGAAAAGTGTCCTGGCACCCATATTAGTATGAGCAGTACAACAAACGAAGTAAAATATAAAAATCAAATTAGCAAGTGCTATTTAAATCTTTACTGGTGTTATTATGGGAAACATAATTTAAAATGATATTTTAACCTCGCAGTGCCTTTGCCTCGCAGCCTTTACAACGCAAATCTTTACCACGGATTTACCTTCACCACACATGGTAAGTATAGTTAAGGTAAGTATATGTGTGTGTAGTGTGCGTGTATGTGTGTTTGTATGTGTTACGGGTGGGTATGGATATAGGGTGATAAGGACTGTTTTAGGGTTTAAGGGTGGGTAAGAGTATTGGGTTGTAAGTGAGTTTTTAGAGTTAAGGGACTAGTAGGGGTTTAGGGTGGCAACAGTATTAGTATATTAGTAAGGGCATAGGGTTGTAAGGGTGTTTTTTGGGATTAAGGGTGGGTAAGGGTATTGGGTGATAAGGGCATTTTTATGGTTTAGGGATGGTAGGGGTATCGGGTTGTAAGGGTATTTTTAGGAGTTAGGGCTGGGTAGGGGTATAGGATGGTAAGGGTATACATTTTAGGGTGTTGGGGTGGGTATGAGCATAGGGTTGTAAGGGTATTTTTAGGGGTTAGGGGTTGGTAAGTCCATAAGGTGGTAAAGGTATTTTTTAAGGCTTAGGGGTGGGTAGAGGTAATTGTGCTAAGGGTAATTCATAATGGTCGTAAGAGTAATCAATAAAGGGGGCTTTGGGGTGTTCTCTCCAATAAAAATAAAATTCATTTATTAATAAAGAAGTGAGGGGTGTTTGAGGGGTCTCCCCCAAAATATATATTCTATATATCTATATTTTGCTCTCTCTCTATAAATATATATATATTCACTGAAAAAACCATAGGTTTCAGGGACGTTATAGTTACAAATTAGCATTTAAAAAACCTTTGAAATTCACTGAAAAAACCATAGGTTTTAGGGACAGTTATAGTTAGTTGGACATTGCACTCGTACAAAACCCGTGAAATTCCCCCGTTATAGTTAGTCCAGCTAACTATAACTCGCGCCCCACAATGCACTGCTGATGACGTCACATATTACATCACTCATGACATGGTCAGTGACATCACTGATGACATCACTGATGACATCTCAAATGACATCACTGATGACATCACTGATGACATCATCCAGTGACTGTGTGCTTCTGTAAAGTTTAAATATTTTTAATATATATAGGAAAAGACGTATTGAAGAATGAGTGGGTGTGTAAGTGTCTGTATGGATGATTTAGTAGGTGCGTGACTGACTCTATAAGTGAGTGATTTAACGTATCTTACTGAATGCATGGGTTAGTGACTAAACTGGGTGAATGTCTGTATCCGTCTGTCTGTTGCTGTGTAAGTGGCTGCATGTGTTTGTGAATAGCTACATGAGTGTCTATATGAGTTATTGAATGCTTGTCTGAGTATCTGTATGGGTGCCTGAGTGTTTGTGTGGGAGGGGTGTGTGCAACTCTGTGCATAGATGTGTGAGTGGGTGATTCACTGGGTGGATGGTTTCAAGAGTGCAACTGTGATAGACTGTATGGGTGGGTAAGTGTGTGTAAGAGTGTGTTAGTGAGTGAATGTATGTCCCAGTGGTACATGTGTGAGTAACTACATATGTGAAAGGCAGTATATATGTGTGTTGGAGTATATAAATAGCTATAAGCGAGAGTGAGTGATTGTGATAGTGGCTGTATGGATGAGTGTGTGCTTGTATCAGTGATTGTATAAGAGCGTAAGATTGTGCTACTATTTGTATGAGTAAGTGAGCTGGTGTGTGTATAACTGTATAGGTGAGTAAATGGTAGTGTGTTTAATTATTTGCATGACTGACTAGGTGTGTGAGTACCTCTATGGATGAGTGGCGGTGTTTGAGTGTCTATATAGGAGTATGAGTGCATATGATAGTCCTGTACTGAGTGACCGTAAGTATGAGTGACTGTACGGGTGAGTGAGTGGATGTGTGCGTAGACCTAAGAATCAGTGAGTGGGTATGTAGTTATTGGTGTTGGAGTGTCTATGGTTTTGCGAATGGCAGTCTGTAATTTAGAGTGGGTGTATCAAAGGTTATATTAGGGTGTGAGGAGGTGCATCAGATTATCACGTGGATGATGTCATCAGTGATGTCATCAGTGATGTCACTGACCATGTCATGAGTGATGTAATATGTGACGTCATCAGCAGTGCATTGCGGGGCGCGAGTTATAGTTAGCTGGACTAACTATAACGGGGGAATTTCACGGGTTTTGTACGAGTGCAATGTCCAACTAACTATAACTGTCCCTAAAACCTATGGTTTTTTCAGTGAATTTCAAAGGTTTTTTAAATGCTAATTTGTAACTATAACGTCCCTGAAACCTATGGTTTTTTCAGTGAATTTCAAAGGTTTTTAAATGCTAATTTGTAACTATAACATGTCTGAAACCTACAGTTTTTTCAGTGAATTTCAAAGGTTTTGTAAATGACAATTTTTAAATGTATTAATTGTTAAATAAATTTTTTTCATACTGATTTCCAAATTTTTTAGAAACAATTTTTTTTACATATTTTATTTTTTAAATTACATTGTAATTACATTATACATTACATTACAAAAAATACTTTCTCAGAATGAATTACTTTAGTTTAATTACTTTGCACATAGGCAATAGACTTTTAAGTACAGTAGTTACAGTTGTTGCAATGGGCAACACATTTTCAAACACAATGCAACATTCAGCTCAATGTGAATTTCTAGTTAAATGCAATTAGTTACTTTATGGATTACTTTTCTAACCACATTACTGGATCCTAGATTCAGTCCTGGGACATCTCCTGTAAACAGTTGAGTAAAAGCGTTTTGGTTACAGTCGTGATTTTTAAGGAATATTATTGTACTTTAAAAGTTCACACTTAGAAACTTTTCTCATAGAATCACCAATGTTATCCTATGGAAGGAAATTCACTTAGAAGTTAAAAACTGTTATCGTTACTTTTTCTTACTCAGTGTTGGATCCTGGATCCAGCACTGGTGCATCTCCTGTAAACAGTTGAAAGAATGCGTTTAAGTCATACAGGCGATTTTTTAGGAATATTTGTAGTTTGTGAAAATCAACACTTTGAAACTTTTCTGCTGAAAAACCAGACAATGATATCCTATGGAAGGAAATTCAAGTTACTGGTAAGTACGGTTAAAATTAATTTTCAGGACCAGTACTGGGCTGAAAGATGCAGCACTGAGGTCTCTCCTGATAACAGGTGAGTAAATCGGAATTCGGATTTCGGCTGATTTTAGAGGAATATTTTAAAGTTCCAAAACTCCACACTTAGAAGAATTTCCAAGTGAAACCAGTCAATGTTAGCCTATGGAAGGAAATTCAAGTTACTGGTAAGTACGGTTAAAATTACTTTTCAGGACCAGTACTGGGCTGAAAGATGCATCACTGAGGTCTCTCCTGATAACAGGTGAGTAAATCAGAATTCGGATTTCGGCTGATTTTAGAGGAATATTTGTATGTTTCAAAAATCAATACTTAGAAACTTTTTCAGCAAAAAGCAGGCAATGATATCCTATGGAAGGAAATTCAAGTTACCGGTAAGTACGGTTAAAATTACTTTAGAGGATCAGTACTGGGCTGAAAGATGCAGCACTGAGGTCTCTCCTGATAACAGGTGAGTAAATCGGAATTCGTATTTCGGCTGATTTTAGAGGAATATTTTAAAGTTCCAAAACTCCACACTTAGAAGAATTTGCAAGTGAAACCAGTCAATGTTAGCCTATGAAGGAAATTCAAGTTACTGGTAAGTACGGTTAAAATTACTTTTCAGGACCAGTACTGGGCTGAAAGATGCAGCACTGAGGTCTCTCCTGATAACAGGTGAGTAAATCAGAATTCGGATTTCGGCTGATTTTAGAGGAATATTTGTATGTTTCAAAAATCAACACTTAGAAACTTTTTCAGCAAAAAGCAGGCAATGATATCCTATGGAAGGAAATTCAAGTTACTGGTAAGTACGGTTAAAATTACTTTTGAGGATCAGTACTGGGCTGAAAGATGCAGCACTGAGGTCTCTCCTGATAACAGGTGAGTAAATCGGAATTCGTATTTCGGCTGATTTTAGAGGAATATTTTAAAGTTCCAAAACTCCACACTTAGAAGAATTTCCAAGTGAAACCAGTCAATGTTAGCCTATGAAGGAAATTCAAGTTACCGGTAAGTACGGTTAAAATTACTTTTCAGGACCAGTACTGGGCTGAAAGATGCAGCACTGAGGTCTCTCCTGATAACAGGTGAGTAAATCAGAATTCGTATTTCGGCTGATTTTAGAGGAATATTTGCACAATGGTGAAGGGAGGGGCGGGGCCTGAGGTGACATCTGTGCAAACGCGCCCGTGGCGCGTTTTAAGTTGGGGGATTAAGTCCCCTTGAATCATGAGGGTCCCTACGGGCCAACTAGCCCACCAGGAACCTCCAGTATGCGCCAGGGGCTGCGTTGCAGAGACATGTACAGAGGCCACACCCCTTTTACACCTCTCTGCAACGCAGCTCTGTGGCGCTTTCTGGACGTACCTGTTGGGCTAGTTGGCCTCAGAGACCCTCAGGATTGAAGAGGATTTAATTCCCCATCTTAAAACGCGCCACGGAGCCTGTTTGCACACATGTCACCTGAAGCCCCGCCCCTCCCTTCACCACTGTGCAAACGCGCCCGTGGCGCGTTTTAAGTCGGGATTAACTCCCTTGAATCCTGAGGGTCCCTGGGGTGCATCTAGCCCACCATATACCTCCAAAAGCGCCAAAGAGCTGCGTTGCAGAGAGGTGTAAAAGGGGCGTGGCCTCTGTACACCTCTCTGCAAGGCAGCCCCTGGCGCATTCTGGAGGTTCCTGGTGGGCTAGTTGGCCCCAGGGACCCCAGTATTCAAGGGAATTCGTTCCCCCTCTGCAAACGCGCCAGGGGCGCGTTTGCAGAGTGGTGAAGGAAGGGGCGGGGCCTACGGGCCCGATCGTTTTTTTGGTTTTGTTTTTTCCCCCTGAAGGGGGCTGTGTAGCCCCCTTCCTTTTCCCTATTTTTAGGCCCTGGGGACCCCATCCCCAGGGCCTTACCCCTTTTTTTAATTAAAATAAAAAAACGGGAAGGGGCCGCGTGGCCCCCTTCCCTGGGCCTGTATTGGCCCGGGGACCCCATCCCCTGGTGCATGGCCTCTTTTTTTTTATTTGGAGGGGGCTGCGTGGCCCCCTCCTCAGGCCATTAAGGCCCCGGGGACCCCATCCCCGGGGCCGGCCTTGCACTTTTTTTTTTTAAATTGTAATTTTTTTTACTTTGGGGAGGGGGCTGCGTGGCCCCCTCCCGGGCCACTATGGCCCCGGGGACCCCATCCCCGGGGCCTGGCCTCTCGTTGGGGACTGTGGGGGTCCCCAAGCCCCCACAGTCCCGCCGGCTCTCTGTGTCCTACGGGAGCCGGCATTGCTTTACACATGGGGAGCAGCTAACATGCTGCTCCCCATGTGGAAAGCTGTCGGCTTTGGATATTGGAAGAGAGAGCAGGTTTCCTGCTCTCTCTTCCAATATCCAAAGCAGTTTGCAATGACAGGACGGGAGCCGCGAGGCTCCCGTCCTGTCATTGCAAACAGCAGTGTCCCGGGGGTAGGCACCCCGGGACACTGCAGGAGCCGGCCCTGGGGGTGGCGGTCCCCAGGGCCATCAAGGGCTCCAGGAGGGGGCGCGCGGCCCCCTCCCTACATTTTGAAAGCCCCGGGAGGTGGTGGTCCCCGGAGCTTGGGGTCCAAAATGGACCCCCATTTTAATTTTTCTTAGTGCCCCGGGAGGTGGTGGTCCCGGGCGTGTGGGGGCTGGAGCCCCCCACACAGGTTTTTAATTTAAAAAAAGAAGCCCCGGGAGGTGGTGGTCCCAGGGGCTGCGGGAGGGCTCAGAGCCCTCCCGCACCATTATACATAAGGCCCCGGGGGTGGTGGTCCCGGGGCTTGGGGGCCCTTAGAGGCCCCCACACATAAAATTAACCCCCCAGCATGCCCCCGGGACTTGGCCCACCCGGGGCCAATTAGCATCGAAGCGGGAGACCGCGCTTCGATTTTTTTTTTCGGCAGGGTTCGCATCCTGCCGATTTTTTTTAAAAAAATTATTTTTTGCCCAGGGGTCCTTGTGGGACCCCTGAGCAGACCTAGGGGTCAGGGTGTTTCTACCCTGCCCCCTTTGTGCGCTTTGCGCACTTGTTTCTGTCCCTCGGTTCTACAGAGGGACAAAATGGCTGCCAACACTTCCTGGTTTGGAGTGTTGACAGCCAATTAACATAAAGCTCGTGCTCGGGAGGATCCGCGGCCCTAGATATCACTATCTTTTTACTTTTCATTTTCTCAGCAACTACTGAACGGATTTACACCATTTAACAAAAAGGGTTCTTTCTGAACCAAGAACTACCTCTTTGCCAAATTTGGTGTAATTCCGTTCAGCAGTTCGAGTTGTAGCCGTGTCTAAAGTTTCCTATGGAAAAATGCATGGGAAAACGCGTTTTGGGACCCCCTTTTTCTCGGCCCCCGCTTGATGAATCCCCGAGACTTTCAGGGTAGGAGCGGACCGGAGCGGGCCACAAAGTTTGAAAATTTTGCGAAGATACGTCAACCGGCAAGAGAGTTATTTCAAATAGAATGTCGCGGATTTCCTATGGATAATAGGTTGTAACTATAACTATCTACTGGCGACCGCCAGTAGATAATATATATATATATATATATTCTCAACATGAATCGCTCCTTCCGGGTCCAAAGACCCTGGACAGGTGGTGCATGTGCAGGCGGAGGAAGTGGCTGTAAACTCCAACTAAACCAACAAATAGAAACACACACTCAGGAAACAGTTAGAGTTGCAGATTGAGAAGTTTTAATACAAATCTCACAGCACGTTTTTACTGACGGGCAGTCTTGATCATGTGAGACAGGAGCAAGACGAATACACGTATATACAGCTGTACAATAGACATAAACAATGGACAGCGTGTCTATGGAATACTGAAAACCCTTGTGACTGGGCGGCCATGATAGAATGGTGTGCGAATGCCCAAGAACCTGCAGTAGACATATGTATACATTAACATAACAGGTGTGATGGCAATCAGTCCAACATTTTATCATAAAATCATAATTGCCTGGCAGAAAATTCCTAAAATATCAGGCAAGAACAAAACACCAACCAAACTGCGATTAGAGTTGTGGCAGTTAGTGAGTAAATTATACACATGTCATATGTTATTTCAGGGGGAACATGAGCGCAAATAAGTAAATACACGTAAGTAAATACATACAAAAGTCAATAAGCACTGTTGTCCCCGAGAAACAGGTAAATGCATAAAAAGCATTGGGGGCGCAGTGGCCAGCATGCAAAAGGCAGCTTGGGGCGAGGGAGGATGTCAACAAGGGGGCAGGGCGGCCAGAGGTAAGGAGATAATTAAGTAAAACATAGCCCAGTGCTACACGTGAAGGGAGTACCGAATGTGAAGTGCCCCATAATGGAAGGCAGAGGTGCCGATGGAAAAGGGGCGAAATAATAGGGGAAATAATGCATTCTGCAGCACACATAGAAGTAGCAAATCATCATAATTTAATGATTGTTTATGTGCAGGAAAAGATACCTTCCTGCACATAAGCAATCATTAATGACATTTTGCTCCTTCTATGTGTGTTGCAGAATGCAGCACACATAGAAAAAGCAAAAACTAGAAGAAATAAAAGTATTTCTCCTCGTTGCGCCATTCTAACGCTTGCTATTGAATGACGTTAGTTTTTGGCGCTGCCTCAGATTAACACATCCTTGTAAATCAGGGGCAGCGTCAAAATGCAATGGGTGTTGCGGTGGAAAGCCCACAGCAACACCCATTGCATGCCCCTTTCCCCCTTACGACTTACGTAGACGCAGGAGCACTTTATTCAGTGATTGGTGAGTATGTGTAGTGCGTGGGATCGTGAAAAGAAAATGTGAGATGGTTAAAAATTCTCTGGCTAGTGGAACGAAAATACTTTATTGTCTTCCCTGACTGAGAATAGTAAAAGTGGGGAGGTGTAGATGGTGTACTATAATGAGTCACCTCCTACAAGGTCGACATGTTTCAGAAGCCATCCCCTTGGCTTTCTTCCTCAGGACCAAAAAAACGATCCCTGTTACACCTCAATGGGTGATAGAATAAATGTATAAGCCTCAAAACAAACAAATATATGCTTGCTTTTTCAACCGATTCAGTGTTAATCGTTCCAACAGGAAGTGGATCAAAATGAACCCTGTTTTGGGTCCATTCACCGGCGGCCATCTTTGAAAATTCCAAGGTCTAGTGTTTTTTCCAACGGACTCAGTGTTAATCGTTCCAACAGGAAGTGGATCAAAATGAACTCTGTTTTGGGTCCATTTACCGGCGGCCATCTTTAAAATTTCAAGGTCTAGTGTTTCCAGCCACACCTGTTTCCTATCAAGCATGCCTCCTTGCACTTTAAAACACCGGGCTCTGGCAAACCTCAGTTAGGTTCCGACGAGCCACACCAAAAAGGTACTTCCTTTGGTGATCGCGCTCCTTCCAGCATGTAAGTAGGACAATGGCATGTCCTTAAAAAGGCCAAAGAGACCACGCTTGTTTGTTTAAAACGACCCTGGCATTAAAACCTTGTTTTTCCTTCTGTTCTTTTAAAATACCTACAGTGTCTATTTGAAGGCGCCCAACACCGCTCGTGTGAGCTCATGGAGCGATAACGATTAAATTCTAAAGTATGTATTATTATGGCACGTCCTTTTGAGAGCATGAATACCATTTTTTATACAAAAAGACGCACAATGAGATCACAGTTAAAAAGGATGAGTGTACAGACTTTTGCCAAACATCTCCCATTTTTTCCAAGGCTCATCATGGGAGTATGAATGCGAGTGCTCAGTTGCTGTGAACATCAATCTGTAATCTTTTAGGGGCACAAGAGGAGTGTACAAACATTTCCTTTATGTATGAATGTATTGTAACATAAAATGTATCTTGCAAAGAGATACATATGTATGAAAGAATGTTGAATTAATGTGATACTGGGCACTAGAAATCACAAGGAGTGTTCTTTCAGATGATTTATGAGTAGAGGATACTTACCAAATGGTACCATTACCTACAAAAGGGTTGCACAAGAAAAATATATCACAAAAAGCTTAAAACTTTCAACGTGATGGTGATATGAATAGATAAAGATAAATGATGAAAGCCATGATTTATCCAAAATATTTTTCTTTTCAGGTTCTTAAGATATACAAGTGGTATATTTTTCTACTCCCATAACAGGGAACAAAGGACAGTGTTTGTGACTATCAGGCATATGTACATTTATTCTATCACCCATTGAGGTGTAACAGGGATCGTTTTTTTGGTCCTGAGGAAGAAAGCCAAGGGGATGGCTTCTGAAACATGTCGACCTTGTAGGAGGTGACTCATTATAGTACACCATCTACACCTCCCCACTTTTACTATTCTCAGCCAGGGAAGACAATAAAGTATTTTCGTTCCACTAGCCAGAGAATTTTTAACCATCTCACATTTTCTTTTCACGATCCCACGCACTACACATACTCACCAATCACTGAATAAAGAGCTCCTGTGTCTACGTAAGTCGTAGCACGCCCCGTCCCGTAAAGGGGCGGGAAGACCCCAATGATGAAGCATGACACTGAATCAGGTTTCAGTGTGTGAGGGGTATTTTACAATTTTTTGAAACATTGCCCTTCCCACAAATTGAGAGAAGGAGCTCTGATCCTTTTGCACCATTTTTCACGTATGACTAGACACTTCAAATAAAAATAGCAGCACACACATGGGTGCATATATATTCACATAATACATGGTCGAAACCCTGTGGAAGACAGAAGGTTGGAGAGCCACCCTGCCCGTGATACCCTAGGAACCAGGATACCTACACCAGGGAAGCCGGGTGCATAGGTGCGAAGTGGCGTCGGAAACCGCTGTCGAACTCAATGGAGGACTTCGGGAAGATGCCACTGGCGAAGAAGGTGAAAGTGTTCAGTGGAACCCAAAGGTGGATTCAAGATGTGAAGTACCTGCAAGCAGAGGGGACAGAGTATATGCCACTCAGGGGTGACCAGAAGGCACGGAAGACGAGTGCCCACCAATGTCGGGTGATGCAGGAGAGTCGACGATGACCTTGGAGCTGCAGCTGTGTGGACCAGGCGATGTTGTGGAAAACCAGGAGCCGTTCAAGAGCTGTCCCACTTGAAGTTCAAGAGTTGAAGGGTCGGTGTCCGTCCAGAGCCCCAACAAGCCTTGGCAACAGCAAACAACATGGCAAGCGAAAAAGGAGCAGTGTCGGGACCAGCAAGGTCCAAGTGAATCACTATGAACAGGTAAGTCGGAGCAGGCCCCAAGCAAGCAGGGGAGCCCACTGGAGCCAAAGAAGACCCTCAAGAGGACCCACGGGCCAGAGGCACAGGAGTCGCAAGAGGACCTCGAGCAGCTCACCAAATGATGATGGCCCACGGCACAAGGGATGCGGTGCAGGTGAAGATCTTGGCTGCAGGAGATGCTTGAGGTTGGATCTTTTTGGAGCCTGAAGATCTCTGAGGAAGAGAGCCAACAAGCTTTGGCTACGGCAAGTCGACGATGTGCACAGGGGTTCGCTTCCGGTGGTTCTGATGCGGGATACTGGCCTTAAACTTGGTGAGAAGACAGTGCAGGCCTCGAGGGAGTTGCAGAATCACCACCTGTGTTGCTGAGCCTTTCGGAGTCCGTGGGAGCCCAGGAGCAGCAGACCGGTCAGCTTTGTTGCGGTGCCTGCAGATGCAGCGAAGTGACTCCTCCACTTCAAGGGAGATTCCTTCAGGTGTTTTGGATGTCCACAGGCCTTGGAAGGATCCTGTATGGAGCACAGGCACAGACGTTGCAATAGACGAGCTGGACGACGAGACCGGAAGCAGCAGGAGTCTTCTCAGTTGCAGTCTCGGTGCCCAGAGCAGAGTCCAGTGAAGTCCAGAGTACCCAGACGGTCGAAGATGAAGTGGATTCTGATCCAAATCTTGTCCCGTGATGGGGGCGAGGCCAAGCCGCCGACCAAGATGGCCGCGCGGCGTTGAAGCTCCGCCAGCCTTTCCAACTTTGCTGCAATATCCCCTGCACATACAGCTGTAATCGCCCGTGCTCAGCGCCGCTGGATCACCGGGCACACGCTGGGCATGGCGATCCGACTCGATCGCGGAGCGGTGCCTCCATCATAGGTGCCTGGCACTCGGCCAACTGAGGGGCGGAGCGAGTGGCGGCGGCGGCCTGTTCCTTCTCCATGCGGAATGGCTGGAGAGTAAAGGCGTGCGGGGGCTGGGGCCCGACGAGAGCAGAAATCTATTGCTGCAGTGAGTGCGCCGGGCGCGGGTCTGTGCTCTCCCCCCCACATAAGTTTCCAGCTAGGATGGGGCGCGGCCACGTTTGGCTGCCCCCGGTCCTCAGTGCACGCTCCCGCCGCATCCCGGAGGCCCCGCGGGTGAGCCTGGGAGGGGTCCACCCGGTCGCTGGTAGGCGTGGAGCAGGGGGGGGAAGCTGGTAGCGGCACGTCGCTTCCTGCGCCCGGTTGCCTCACAGCGCGGAGCCACCTTCAGAAGGCCCATCAGTGCGAGACCTGTGACCCTCTGGCCCAACACCAGGCTTCCAGCTGCCCCAGGAGGCCCACATCAGCTGCCGCTGCACCGTGGCTCTTCACAGCGAAGGCACGCTTCCGCCCTGGATCCAGGGCCTTCATTAAATGGTCAGCGCTCCGCGTACCGCCTGCCACCGGCCCCCTGCACGCCTCCATAGGGGCCTCATCATCACTTGCTGCCAGGGCTTGAGCCTGGGCACTGTCCTGCCTTTAAGTGTCCCTGCCTACACGCTCGCCTCCTAGGGAGCAATTGCTTGCGCCCCATTTGCCACCTGCAGCTGGCCCTCCACATGCCTCCATAGGGGACGCATCATTCCTAAACGCCGTGACTTGGGCCTGGACGTTGCACTACATTTGGGCATCCGGATCTGTGCGTTCGCCACCTGGGGCGCCCGCGACTTTCCACACCAATCTGATCTGGTGAGAATAACGCCTGCTCTATCAGCGACCTGGGCCCTTGCGCTGCTTCCCACTTTTTTCAATCGCTGGTTACTGGCCTTGACCTGCTCTCTTCCCGCAACCGAGACAAGAATCGCCCTACCGCCGCTCCACTTGATCCGCAGTGTTGCGGCATGGGCCGCAAAGATCCAAAACAGAAGACCCTCCCTTTCGAAAAGCTTGTGGACAAGATTCCTGAGGACAGCTCCAACATGGCGGAGGGTGTGCAGGGTGCGGATCGAGCCGACGACCCCTCCGCCCAATCCACATCACTGCTGCAAGAGATGAGAGAGGGCTTCAGGGCATTGGATGGGAGGTTTGACACCCTAGACAAGAGTCTTGCGAGCCAAAATTCAAGTCCACGACAGACGCTTGGATGTGGCAGAGGCACGCATTTCGGACATCGGGGATGGTACCGCGCAGTCCCTCAAAAGGCTAGAACGCGTGGAGCACATCCTCAAGGATGTGATGATCAAGAATGAGGACCTCGAGGCGCGAAGCAGGCGTAAAAACATCCACATCTTGGGGGTACCGGAGACCACCGCCACAGGCCGCCTTGACCTCTTTGTTGAGACTCTACTGGCCGACATGTTTGGGAAAGATTCTTTTACCCCCGGATTCGTGATAGAGCACGCTCACCGCACCCTGGGCCCCCGGCCCAACCCGGGCTGCCCGCCTAGACCTATTATCGCACGCATTATGAACTTTCGGGATCGCAACACTGCACTACGCCTCGCCAGAGAACGCAGAGACACCACATGGCAGGGCTCCAAACTATCTTTCTACCCGGACTTTACCATCATGGTGCAAGAGGTCCGTCGCAAATATAATGGGGTCCCCCCCACACAGCGGCTCCGACGCAAGCATGGAACTCTTTTCTGGTGCCGGCACTGGCTAACTCTGCTGCGCTGTTCCTTCTTCACTGTAGCAAGACTGCATTGGGATAATGTTACTCATCATTCAGACATGTTTCAAGTAGCTGGTCGACTGGCGTGGTGTTGCCACCCCTCTTGGTGTATACCTTGGGTTGTTTCTGGTTGCACGGATGTACCGTTACAGGGTTTTCTCATTCCACTGTAAAGCCAATTGGTACTACCCGTATTGTTCTCTGTTATGGATCTGCCTCGCTTTTCTCATAGTGAGGTTGGGTGCGGGGTGGGGTGGGACAATTGCTATCGTATAGACGCTTTTGGTTGTTTACAGGTTTGTTCACTGTCACAGTTCGCATTTATCTGTTGGTGCTTGTATGTGTCATGCTTTCCACGATTACCTGATGGCTCAGCTGGGTAATATTGATGGTCCCTCTGGCTTGTCCTTGATGTCCTGGAACGTTAGGGGTCTCAATGATAATCGCAAGAGAAGGCATGTTGTCCATTATTTACTTCGGCACAACGTAGACATTGCTTTTCTGCAGGAAACGCATTTACCTAAATCCGATTCCGCTCGCTTTGCTTCAAGCTGGGGCGTGCACAGGTATTTCGCCAACTTCAGCAATTACGCCAGGGGCACAGCCATTCTTATTCACAAAAGGGTCCCCTTCAGCCCCCGCTCCGTTGTAGTGGACAGCAAGGGTAGATACATCATTGTCACTGGGTCACTCATGGGTCATAACGCTGCTCTGGTATAAGTATACGCTTCGAACACTGACTCTCCAGACTTTTTTCATTCCCTCCATGCCCAGCTTTTTTAAAAGTTAGAGCTTGTCTTACTATTAGTGGGGGGGACTTCAATCTGCTCCTTAACCCCGAATTAGATGGCACCGCCAAATCCCCAGGCACTAAACCAGGCGCGCGCCTCGCTCTTCTCGACCTTTGCGAGCAATTATCTCTTCTAGACATTTGGCGCGTGCGCAACCCCTCCCTCACCGAATACACGCATTATGCTGGCCAACACAACACCTGGACTAAAATCGATTTTTGGCTTGTTTCCCCTGGCATCTCCAGCTGGTTCCAATCACTCATGACACTCCCGAGAACATACTCTGACCACTCCCCGGTCAAGCTGCTCCTGATGGTTCCCCGACCTGATGGGTTCGAATGGCAATGGCGCTTCCCAAGTCGCACCCTCAATGATGACCTTTTCCACACTGAAGTGCGCGAGGCCATTGAAGAATACTTCACCATCAACACTGGCTCGGTTGACACCTGGGCGGTCTTGTGGGAGGGTTTCAAGGCGTACATCAGGGGCGTTTGCATTGCCAACCATGCTGGGGTGCTCAAAGATCTCCGCAACACACTTTCTCGCCTAGAGCGCGACCTGGCAGAATTAGATAACGCAACGCTGCACACTTCTAACCCGGGTACGGTGGGACAACGCTTGGCCCTCCTTGCTGAATACAGGGATACCGCGGATCGTGAGATATTATTCTTAGGCAAATATCAAACCGCCCGGCGATATGGTGAGGGTGAGCGACCGGGCCGGGTGCTAGCTCAGATGCTTCGGCCCCCATACAGCAAAGCCTACGTCACCGAGCTGCGTTCTTCCACAAACCAGGTACTCACTGGCACCTCGGAGATTCGTAATGAATTCCTTGATTATTTTACAGCTCTCTACACTTCAAAAATAGGGCGCGATCCCTCAGCGCAGGAAGCTTATTTATCCGAGATTGCATTGGTCTATCTAGAAAAAAATATGGAGGACTTTTTGGCAGAACCAATTTCTGAGGCCGATGTCCTCGGTGCCATTGATACCCTCCGCTGCTCTTCTGCTCCTGGGCTGGATGGCTTTACGGAGGAGTTTTACAAGGCATACAAGGAGCTACTGGCGCCGCAGCTAATCGAGGTATACGCAGAGGCCCTCGAGAAACAAATACTACCCCCCACACTTCGTGAAGCTGCCATTATTCTCCTCCCCAAACCTGGCGAAGACCCATTATTATGTGGATCCTACAGACCTTTGTCCCTACTTAATTTAGATTATAAAATTCTAGCTAAGATCATCGCCATGCGCCTGTCCCAATTGATGGAATTTATTATCTCACCGGCCCAATCCGGCATTGTTCCCCACCGATCTACCTCATTGAATCTTAGGACACTCTTCTCGGTCCTCCACAGAATTAACCCTGAGGTCCCCGCCGCTGCAATCCTATTGGACACTGAGAAGGCCTTTGATTCCTTAGAGTGGCCCTTTTTCGTTTCGGTTATGCGCCGCATTGGCATGCCTGTGGGATTCATAGCCACCACTGCACTACTATATAGCCGCCCCACGGCGAGACTTCGCCTGAACGGCACGCTCTCCCGACCCTTCTCTCTATCCCGCGGCACACAACAGGGCTGTCCTTTATCCCCCTTATTGTTTATCCTTGCCATGGACCCCTTAATTCGCCATTTCCAGGAAAGACATCTACAGAGAGGCCTACAATTCAACACCGGCCCCCTCCTGGTCTCGCTTTACGCGGACAACACTATCCTCTATGTCAGAGAGCCCCAGGTAAACTTAGAGCCGCTCATTAGAGAGATACTCCGATTTGGCCAATACTCCGGCCTGGGCATCAACTGGCGCAAGTCAGTTATCTTCCCCTTAACCTCCAGTACGACTCCATGGGAATGCGAATTCCCCCTCGAATGGTGCACAGACTCCGTTAAGTATTTGGGCATCCACATCCATCTTGACAGTGCCCAGATCCTTCGCCTCAACTATGGGCAAGCTATTAGCGCCCTCGAGGCTCAAGTGGAGAGATGTCTGCGGTTACCATTGTCCATTGCCGGCAGAGTTGCGATTCTTAAGATGGTTGTTCTCCCCAAATTTTTATATCTTTTCAACAATATCCCCATACCCCTCCCGAACAGTTTCTTTTTGACGTTGCGTTCACACCTTATCAGATTGGTTTGGGGGGGCAAACAGGTTCGCGTACGTTGGCAGGTGCTCACCCTGCCGTACGAGAGGGGAGGGTATGGCGTGCCGGATCTACAATTGTACTATCTTGATGCCCAATGCTGCTACGCCTTCGCATGGTTTCACCCTGACGCCAGGATCCCGTTTCTCCGCCCGGAGGCAGATTTCGTCCTTCCTGAGCGGTTGTCCACTGTATTATCCAAGGGCATACTCAGAGACCCTAATGATATACAGACAGTTTCCACTACCAGTTGGGCCTGGGATAAGCTGAGACGAGTCTCCAGCGCCACCACACTATATTCCTCTGCTCTGCCTGTCCCCAACGCCCGCTGGCTGCCAATTACCGGTGAAAGACTGGTGCAGCACACTTTGGCCAAATTTGATATCACCAAAATGGGAGATTTGTACCCAGAGGGGCACATCTTCTCGGCGACGGATGATATCCGCTTTCACAACGTCACATTTATGGACAGCTTTGTACTGGGTCGGATCCGTTCGGCTCTACGCGCTACACTGCCTGGTTTTCCCATTGAACCAGACTCGTTCGCTCCTCTCGCGCTGATTATTGAGAGCGTGAGTGGGGTTCACCTCATATCTAAACTGTATAAGGCATGTTCTGGGATGAGACCGGTCAATGATGACAAGATCCGCAAAGATTGGGAAGAAGACTTAGGCCGCCCCATCACTGACGACCAGTGGGCTAAATGCTGCGCAGTAACGAAAGAAATCTCTCTAACCAGCAGGCATAAACTACTCCATTTTAAGTTCTTGCGCAGAATATACATCACCCCTGCCAAAGCCCACAGACTGGATCCGTCTAGACCCCATAACTGCCGTAAATGCAACGCCCCGCACGCGGATTTTGCACACCTTACATGGACCTGTCCAATACTCCAGTCATACTGGGTGAAGGTACACAGAACACTGGGTGACATGATTGAGCTGTCCCTCATCCCCACACCTGAAGTGGCACTACTGGGTTACGCAGTAAACTTCCCCAGAAGCGTTAGGAGGTTTGTATCCCTCAGTTTGTTGCTGGCCAAAAGAGAAATAGCTATTCACTGGGGCCGTAATAGTCTAGCCTACTGTAACACTAACTGCGAAGTATACTCCAGCATACTGCCTAGCTCCTCCCGTCCCAAGGACATTTGGGGACCATACAGATCCTATGTGGAAACTCTACGACAAGCCTCCGACTCTCAACTGGAACGGGGCATAGTCCCTGAGGGTGTGGGGTAACCAGTTACGTTCTTCTTAAATGTTGGCTTTACACTGCTCATTTGTTCCCCACAGTGTACGTGACTCTTTGTCTATGTGGCTTCCTGAGACTGTTGGATGTGGGTGGGCCGGTGGACCTGCTGTTGGACGGCGGATGTCTGCACTCTGGGAGAGGGGATGGGCCTTCGGGACTGTATTTTAAAGATCTGCTGGGTCTCTTCTTTTACAAGATGCATGACGTGTTGACTTTTGTAATGATGCATTACGTTCCGTTTTTTCTTTTTCAATAGTAATGACAATGACAGTGAACTACTATGCTTGAATTGCCATGATATGCTAAAATGGTAAATAAAGTTTAAAAAAAAATAATCTTGTCCCGTGATGAATTTAGGGACCCACCCACAGGTAAGCCCTTAAGTACCCTAAGGAAAGGGTTTGGATGATTCAGGGGTCCCTCCCAGAGGAGGGTTCGGACAATGGGGAGGATACTCCTGTGTCCTTTGTCCAGAGGAGCTTTACAGTGCATGAAATCATACCTCCCACACTGTTTACGGTGTAGGAGGTATGATTCCAACATGTTTGATACCAAACATGACAGGGTTCGTTACAGCCAGTTTAGAGATGGTCATCACGTAATGACGCATGGCCACTCTATATGTCGTAATGGCTGATGCACTTACAACCCGGGAGAATGGACTCCGAAGGTTGTAGGGGTGTCCTGCTCATGCAGGGACACCCTCACACTTGGAACGGAGCACCCTGCTGTTGTATCCTGCTTTCCCTCCTCTTTGTCCTTTCTTAGTGTCTTGTTCTCTGCTGCTCAGCCAGTCTCTGTGATGTCATGTACTGTTCTATCTGTGTGAGTCTATGTGGATTTGTCAGTTATCTTGGAGGCTGAGCAGCAGGGCAGCTGCTCCCGGTGGGGCCTTACTTTAGCCATTACTTTAACCTTTACTGGAACCTGGATTACTACCCTTTATATATGCTGTACCTGATTGATTGATTACCTAGAATAAACATACATCCTGACACAGCAACTGAGGAGTAATCTTTCATTTATTGGATGTTACACTGGCGACGATTGGAGAAACGGAACTACGTGTGACAAAATTACAGAAAAGGAACTACTTAAGAAACTAAGAGGAACTGAATTGCACCCATTACCAATGCTTTCAATGCCCCACTGTAGTATCTGCTTCCCAGCTTATTCACTGCTGTCATCATTTGGAATGTGATTATTCATGATGACATATTAGAATGTTGGGTTCTGAGCTTGTCAGTTAGGAGCTTGGGACTGAGCTGAAAGGTGACAGCTCCTGGTGGGGTCTTATCTTGTCTCTATCTTATTCTTATTACCTAATATTTATGAATTACCACCTTGTACCACCTTACTCAATAAATACCTATTATTACAAGAACCTACGTGGATTTGATCTTCATTTACATCACTACAGATTTGGCGACGATTTGGGCACTTGTGCTTACTACTCCAATGGACTTTTGAACTTCAAGGTAAAGAATTTTCAAAAATTATTCTACGTATTCTTAAGCATACTGGCACGCTACAACGCTAAAAACCCCACCAGTGACCATTCCACTTCTGGTCGTCCTCTTCTTGACCTGCCAGTCCCTGCTATACTTTCTGCTATTTAAGTACTATTCTTCAATCAACAGCAGCAATTGATTTCCATGCCTACAGTGACTTGCCTCTTACATTCTGCTGCCTGTCTACTCTAATTGGCTCCACTTTATTTGAGCTTTTGATAACTTTGACGGCAGTAACGTAAAAAAAAAAGAAAAGAACTCACTTCCTTATGCAGTTCTGACTCTCTTAATTATCCCTAGTCCTGTTCTTCAATTTAAATACATTAACTTCTAAGGTCCTTTACTATTACCATGGCAGTTATTCTTATTGTCGTTAGGATGGTGACATTTGAATGTGTCACGACCCTCCTCCTCGCGCTTGTACATAACGCGCGCAGCTTCTCCTGCTTCATCTGTGACGTGTACCTGTTTGCCTTCTTCCATGTTTTAGTGCACGGTGACGCCGGGAGCCACCCGGCGCGGCGTCACCAGTGCGTGCCACCATTTTGGAGCCACGATTTCTCTGGACGTTCACCATTCAGCCCTGCTTTTGCCAACCACGTTTGCTTTCGCCAACCACGTTTGTTTGCTATGCGGGACAATAAAGTTATTTCAACTTCGTTTTCATGCTGCCTCAAGACGTTTCTAGTACCCATATTTTTCAAGGTCTTCGAATTCCAGATTTCTATGCCTCTTCATCAATTTCGATGTTTTCTTCTACTACATGGTTTACTTGGAGGTCTTCGACATTCCTGATTTTCCTATTCTTCACAGGTACTGTTTTATTTCTCTTCAAGTTTCATTATAACGAAAACTACAATGCCACGCATGTCATCTTGCATTCGGTGACATGCACACCATTTATTTATTTATATTACGGCAAGTTCAGTATTTTATTAAGTTACAGCGCCATGTCCCTACTACAAGTTCATTGATAAACGTCTTTCTGCTGTGTTTTTGACTGCGAATCACCTGCGCTGATTCGCACAGCCTTTTACATCCTTTAATTCTTATCAAAGCACATTGACAACGGTGACAACTTTATTTATTTTATTTTATTGTTTTCTTCTAACAATTGACAACGGTGACCACTTTATTTGTTTTAGTTTATTGTTTTCTACTATCAATTATCACATATTAGGTGAGAATTCACTCACCAGTTTCTGGTTCAAGTATATTTGCTGTACGGTACGCTGTGATTTGAACTGTTTATGGTGTGCACTATATGTTATGCCTTTTATAATTTTATATGCAATATGATTTTTGGATTGCAGCAGGTATAATTACCAGTCCTTTAATTACGTTAATTTTTCATGGTATTATTGCTTGATTATAATTTTCTTTATGATTCAATGCTCATTATATTTCCTTTTGATTCAATACCATTTATATGATTGCTATATGCATTAGGTTACCAGTTCTTTACTTATGCTTAATTTTAATGATATATTCTTCGTTTTTATTTCATTTTTATGATGCATCACACAGTTCTGTTATTGAACTTACTTAATGAATTAATTCATATTTCTGCATTCTACATGAGTGGACGTTATTAGTCTACATTTACCGGTTTCAAATGTTAAATGCTGACGTCAACCTTTAAGGTTCAGTACTGCTTACTTATTCTTCATGAGCTCTATGTTTGTTATTGTGTTTCCTTTTGCGCAAAAGTTTTATTCTTCTAAACATTTTCTTATGCGTAGACGTACACTACATGAAATTTGGTTTTAAATGTTCTGTGCATTTAACGCTTTTATGTGATTATTATGCCAGATTCTCACAGTTTTTTTTTTTTAAAAGGTTTAATTCAGAATTAATTATTCTTACTGGCAACTGAGGTTCTCCTCTCGTCGTGCTCCTGTTAGGTGTTAATTTTCACCTTTCTGCTTATTATTTCTGGTGTTACTAATTGTTTTCTTATGTGGAGCACTTCCTTTGTTCTTATATATTCTTTATGTGGTTCTGCCTTTCACTTCTTCGTTTGTTGGTTCACAATTTCTCCAGTCTGGCCAATTGGTGTATATTGCGATACTTTCAACGTTTGTGTTCGGTGTCCACCTTCGTATTATCTCTTTCTCTTTGTCCTTTAAAGAGAGGATGTGTTCTCTTTCTTATTTTCCTTCTTCTCTCCTCTACTCCTTGCTTTGCTTCCTTTTGTCTTTTGACTTATTCCTTCCTTTTATTCTCCTTCCTTTACTACTTCGCTTGACTATTTTCTTCTTTCTTATGTTCATTGTTATTATTTGTAATAGCTTGGTTCACATCTAAGTTTTTAGTTGCAATTGCAAAATGTATAAAAGGGGAAGATGTAAAGTGTTGGCTTTCCAGCTTATTCACTGCTGTCATCATTTGGAATTCCTTTATTTCTTCTTTTGACTCTTCTCATTTTTAATCTTTCTTCATTTATCACCTCTTGTGTTCTACTGTTCTCCTCTTTATGTTTTCCTTTCTTCATATCATCTTTTACCCCGGTTCTACTCTCTTTCTTATTATTCATTGTTATTATTTGTAATTGCCTTGTTCACATCTAGTTTAAGTTGCAATTGCAAAATGTATAAAAGGGGAAGATGTGTAGTATCTGCTTCCCAGCTTATTCACTGCTGTCATCATTTGGAATGTGATTATTCATGATGACATATTAGAATGTTGGGTTCTGAGCTTGTCAGTTAGGAGCTTGGGACTGAGCTGAAAGGTGACAGCTCCTGGTGGGGTCTTATCTTGTCTCTATCTTATTCTTATTACCTAATATTTATGAATTACCACCTTGTACCACCTTACTCAATAAATACCTATTATTACAAGAACCTACGTGGATTTGATCTTGATTTACATCACTACACCCACCGGTGTCTATAACATCAGACAGCCTACAGAAGTAAGTTGAGCGTTGGTATGTTGCTTGGGACATGTTAAAAGTCTGCCTTCGCATCGGATGTTTATTGAACTTCATATGACCTGATACTTGATACCTGCAGATAACAAACAGATTACCGCTTTGAATTTTTGGGGATTCAATATTACAAGCTTGAAGTCCTGCTGAAGTGTTTAGTACTTTTATTTGCCTCGTACCAACTTTTAAATGATTAAGAGTAAGATCGTTATTTTTTTTGGAAGGTGCTGCCATCAGGGATTTGCCTCGTACCAGCTTTTTAAATGACTGAGAGTGAGATCGTTATTCTGTTTGGAAGGTGCTGCCATCAGACCTGCGGAACTGTAAACTGTTGGGAATTCGGCTGTTGGGGAGTGCAACTGAGGGGAACCTGTCTATGTCCCATGAAAAGGCCTCACGCTAATGAAGTTGGCATGTCTTGCAGCGTTTTTTGTACTTTCACTATGTTGGCAGCAAGTACGTTTTTGTTCTGTCCAATTTGGCCATGTATTGTTGCTGCGCACTCAGTGACAGTTCAACAATATTTTTTTTAAATGCTGGCACGAGCCCCCCCACAGCGCGCGCATTATTACCAGCATTGTTGTCTTACAGTCCTCTCACGTCCCGAATGTCACGCTGGATGCCTGCTCCTACACGCTGCCTACACAGACGTGCCGTGAGCCATCCGGCCTGACGTCTAAAGTGTGCAGCCATTTTGTGATTGGCACGTTTGTTCTCTTTTGAGACACACCTTCCGCTCCGCCAACCACGTTTCCTGCCAACCTCGTTCTCGAAGGATAATTTTAGTTATTTCAAATTGAGGCACTCCGTTTTAGGACTTCTACCAGAGTGTTTGTGGTGCGATTGGACTGGCCGTTTTGAAAGATCCATCTTCAGTCTTATTTCATGAACTTCCAGCGGAACGTCGTTGGATTTGAGTCATCTGGGGATCGGAGCCTTCTGCACCGCCGTGCTGGAGTTGATGACTGCCTGTATAACGAATAGATTACCGGCGTTTTCATTCACGCTTCATTCTACAACTCAGGGAGGAAGTACCTCCGAAGATTGGACTACAGTGACTACTTTTATTATTTTAATTTGTTATGTTTTGAAATTTTGTGATCTGCTCTGTTGCATATTTAATAATTTATGCAGTGTGCTGTTTGCACCACAATTTTGTGTGTGGGATTTGCTTGTGATATTCTATGCGTGTTAGAGTGTGTTAGTTATGGTGTTTTCTTTATGCTCAACGTTTGTCTTTCTGGTGTTGATTTATAGATGTATTCTATTCTGTTATGCTTACTAGACCTGAACCACTTTTGTGCTCAATCCTTTTGAGGTGTTCGTTTGTATTTGAATTCTCTAGTGATTAATTTTTCTAGTGTTTGATTTTATTTAATGCGTACTTGTTCGGAGCAACATTTGTGCTCAACTTTGTTGAGGTGCTCCATTCTTTTCATGCTTTATGGTGATGAGCGATAGAGGTGCTCAGTTTTGCTTATATTTCATGATGATGAGCCAAAGGGGTGTTCAGTGTTATTTATGCTTGCTGTGAGGAGCCGTAGAGGTGCTCAGTTTTATTAATGAGGAGCCATAGAGGTGCTCAGTTTTATTGGTGAGGAGCTGTAGAGGTGCTCAGTTTTATTGGTGAGGAGCTGTAGACGTGAACCACTTAGGTGCTCTATTTTATTAGAGGTGTTCAAATTTCATTTACATTTTGCGTAACTGAACCATTTTGCTCAATATTTATTGAGGTGTTCAGTTTCCTTTGTTAGTGATGAATGAGTGGGTTTGTCTTGTGCAGGACTCCATCCTCACTCTGTTATTCTTTTTTTTTAATAAATATTTTTATTTTATTTTTGAAAAATAAAGCAAGTTTCAAACAAAGCATGAATACACGATGCACCATGGATGTCAAAGCACAATAACATATATGGCAATTGTACAAATAAAATGTCCATTTTAGTTGAATCCACGGAGGGGTCTGAGCCACCTGGTCATATAAAAATACGGGGTCATGGTTACACTGTTCATGGGTACAAATAACGGGAACTAACATTACATCCTTCAAGGCTCTTTTCTACGTCCCCAAACTGCAATCCCCCTTCCTCCGCCTCCCCCACCACTTCTAGGCCATAGTATTTGATCCACGGTGCCCATATCTTCCGGAATTTCCGAGGACAGCCCCTTGCCTTGTATGTTACCTGTTCCTCAATCATGTATAAATCAAGACATGCCCTCCACTCCTTCAGCGTTGGCACTTGAGGGGCCCCCAATATTTCGCTATGTCCCGCTTTGCCACCACTAGCCCCAGATTGGCCAGTACAAGTTTGCGTCGTGGGATATCTACATCCGACGGAATTCCCAGAAGGAGAAACCGAGGTTCCAAGTCAATTTGGACTTCTAGTATGGCAGTTAACTCTCGCACAATCTTCCCCCAATAATTCTGAATCTCAATACATTCCCAAAGGGTGTGTATGAATGTGCCACTTTCTGAATGGCATCTAAGACAGTTTGGGCTTTCAGCTCTCCCTATTGTATGCAATTTTGCTCTAGCAAAATAGACTCTGTGTAGAATTTTGTATTGAATAAGACGCAATCGTAGTTTAATTGCCACTTCGCGCGGGTGCATAAGCGCAGCCTCCCAATCTATGTCCTCCATCACACCAGTGGTTTTTTCCCAGCTCGCTCGGAGTGGACCCAGTTTATCAGGCATATTATTAAGTAGGGTTTTATAGGTGAACGAAATAGCTTTATTTGGGATCTCCTCCTGGAGGAGTCGGCCTTCTAGTGGGGCATACTCCGGTAGGGCTGCCTCATCCAACCCCTCTGCGGCCCATGCTTGTTTCAGACGGAGATATGCGTATGCCTGTGTGTCATGGAGCTGGTATCTAGCTTGGAGTGTGTCGAAGGTAGCCAGCACACCATGCTCCAGGACATCTCCTAATTTAGATATACCAATTAAGTCCCACTGTCTAAAGCCTCTCAGTTTCCCTATCTCAGGTAGCCGTGCCCCCTCCCACAAAGGGGTCTCCCTAGTGCGTTTATGATCCCACCCCATCTGTCTCTCCGCACTTTTCCATGCCTCCAGCGTCCTTTGGGTTGCCTGGAGCAGTCGACTACATCCCTTGCCTCCATAAATATAATGGAGATATGTACGGTTTCTAAATTGTAACCTTTCCAATCTATATGACGGGTGGTCTCCCGGCGCATGAATCCATTCATTGATAGCAACTAAGTGGGAGGCCCTATGGTACGCCCTAATATCTGGAAGGGCCAAGCCTCCATTGTATGGATTTCTCTGTAATGTTTGGAGTGCAATACGTGGATGAGCCCCATCCCATATAAGCAAGCGCAATTCATTATCAATGTCTTTGAATATTGTGTCCGAAATCTTAATATAAGTGTTCTGTAACACTTAGAGCAGTTGAGGGAGAGTAACCATTTTATACATGGCGGCTCTTCCCATTAGGGTTAGGGGGAGTCTCCTCCACCTCTTAACGTCTGCCTGAAAACTAAGGAACACCCGCCTAATATTGCGCGCTAGGCTAGTTGCCACATCTGTAGTAATGTAAAGACCAAGATAAGTAAAGCCCTCCGTCGACCAACGCAAGCAACTCGGGTACCTCTGGGGCTCTACCAACCCCCCCACGGGTGATTCTATAACCCGCATGACGCCCATATTCTTCAACGGTCTGTAAGATTCGGGGAAGTGTCTCCGCCGGGTTCGTAACGTACAACAGAATATCATCCGCATATAAAGATATGCGTTCTTCATCCAACAGCTGGGAGTCATCTATAAAACCACCCAACCCTGGGAGGTCTCGAATCACACAGGCCAAGGGCTCCAGAATAAGAGCGAACAATAAGGGGGAGAGGGGACATCCCTGTCTAGTCCCCCTTTGGATCGGCCAAGTCTCGGAAAGAGTTCCATTCACCCTAACCCTCGCTTCAGGTTTGTTGTAAAGTAGCTCTACCCAGTCTCTAAACCCTGGGCCAAATCCAAATTTCTCCAGAACCTGCCTCAGAAAGGGCCAATGGACAGTGTCAAATGCTTTTTCAGCGTCTAGTGAGAGGAGCAGATGGGCCTCCTCCCTATCCCGAACAACATCCATCCAATTGGCCACCCTTCGCAGATTATAACGCGTGGACCGTTTCGGCATAAAGCCAGATTGGTCCCCGTGGATCAAGGAGGTAATAACCGTTACAAGGCGTGTCGCAAGAATAGTAGACAGAATTTTTGTTTCAATATTTAACAATGAGATGGGGCGGTATGACCCACAATCATCCGGGGCTTTCCCTGCTTTTGGAACAACAACTACCGTTGCCCTTCTATTGTCTGTCGGGAGCGTCCCCTCACTTTTAGCTGCCACAAACATTTTAAGTAAATATGGAGCCAGTAAAGCACTGTAAGCTTTAAAGAATTCCCCTGGGAGGCCGTTAGGGCCTGGGGTTTTCCCTGCTTTCAGTTTACCAATAGCCTCTGCTACTTCTGCCAGAGTGATATCTTCCTCCAGCCTGTCTCTCTCATCTTGGGCGAGGCAGGGGAGCCTCACCCCGGCAAGGTATTGGGCTATTTGTGCCTCACTTGTTTGTGTCTGGTTTGCATATAATGCTGAATAGTATCGGGCGAAAGCCCCCACTATATCTTGCGACGTGGTGTAGGTCCGACCCCGTTCCTTAATGGATGTCACCCATCTCGACTCTTGTTCCTTCTTGCCCAACCATGCCAACAATTTACCCATCCGATCCCCTGTCTCATATAGCCTATGCTGTACTGCGAGTTGGTGAGCCCGTGGCTCTTCAGTGACCATTGCCTGATATTCCCGTTTAGTAATGTCGATTTGGCGGAGTATATGTACATTAGATGGAGAAGTATCCCCCTTTCAAGATCCACAAGTTTACGTTCCAACCCCAAAACCTCCTGAAGCTCCTGTCGCTTTTTGTGGGCAATAATATTTTGGGCTCTGTCTCGTATCACTGTCTTAAAAGCCTCCCATAGGGTAACATCTGATTGCACTGAACCATCATTTTCTTTAAAATAGAGCTCGGTATCCACCCTAAGTTCTTTGGACACCGAAACATCTTTCAGTGCCCAAGCATTTATTCTCCACGTTGCACCATGACCTCTCCTTCTCTCCCCCACCCGTAAGTAGAGGGGCGAATGGTCAGAGATACCCCTAGCCAAGTATTCCAACTCCTCCACCCGATCAACCTCTCCAGCCGGGGCAAAGAGATAGTCCAACCTTGAAAACACACTGTGAGCCCCAGAAAAATATGAGTATGTTCGTGCAGATGGGTGGTGGCGTCTCCAGAGATCAGTGAGGCCCAGGGTGTCCCGAAACCTTGCCAATGCAGTCGCTCCCTGCTGTCCTTGTCTCGTCACCGTACGATCTAGGGTGGGATCAATCACATCGTTAAAGTCGCCCCCAATAATATGTGTAGCGGGGCCAGATTGCAGAAGAAGGTCTGTCAATTTATCCAGCGTACGCTGCTGGAGGCGTGGGGGCGCATAAGCACTACAAATAAACCAAGGTGCGTGATTCCAGGTGCCTTGGACTGCTACATATGTACCGTCAGTGTCCTCCCATCGTCGGATGACTCGGAAGGGGGGGGATTTTTTAATAAGGATATCCACTCCCCTCGAGCCTCGGGTGAATCCTGAGTGTGCCAAAGTGATGTAGTGCCCCCTACCCAAGAAGGAGCAGTGTGGACTCATCAAATGTGTTTCCTGTAACAATATGATATCTGGTTTAAGCCTTTTAAGATATTTAGTGACTAAGGGGCACATGCATCAAAGGTTTTTGCGATCGCAAACGGTGCGAATCGCAAAAATCGGCCGTTTGCGATCGCAAATTGGCCTTTGGAGATGCATGAAAGTGTTTCCTATGCGCAATTTAAGAATTCGCAATTAATTGCGAATTCCTAAATTGCGATTGCATTTAAGGAATCGCAATTTGCGATTCCTTAAATGCAATGCTAGAAGCACTTTCAAATAGCGATTTCAGCTATTTGGGACCATAAATTACAGACAAATCAAACTTGTCTGTAATTTGCAAAACCTTCGAAAAATGCTCTAAAATGCATTTTTTAAGTTTTAGGTTACACACACACATGCCCTTGGGGCATGTGTGTGCGCAACATGGGTGCACATCACAATTTCAGGGTGCAACAGGGTGTCATTTTGACACCCTGGCACCCTTGAAATTGCATTCTCAATTTGCGATTCTCTAATTGCGAATCGCTAATTGAGAATGTCTTTCCATTCATTCCTATGGGCCTCTAGGCCCATAGGAATTAATGGGAGGTATTCTTAATTGCGACTCGCAATTAGCGAGTCGCAATTAAGGAATGTTTAGGAATCGCTATTTTTATAGCGATTCCTACATGCATAGGCTTTTGCGATTCCTTAATTGCGATTCCTTAATAATCGCAATTAAGGAATCGCAAAAGCCTACCTTGATGCATGTGCCCCTAAGCCCCTTTTAATTTTGTTCCCTAGCCCATTTACGTTCCACGTCATCACAGTGTACCCGCCCATAGCCAGTCTAGAGGAAGGGCTAAAATTCTCTGTGTCCCCTCAAATCCCCAGCCATCATGCGGACAATGCCATTGTGTCTCCGTGTCAGCATTCATGCATAATAACTGAACAAAGAACCTCCAAACTAAATTACCCTTCCCTCCACTCAAGAGACAAAAAACCCCCAGCAATGAATAGCCTCCATTGTATCACCCTCCCCACGCTCTGCAGGCACCCCCACCACCCCCAAATTCGTCAACGTGACAACACTGGTGTAGGTAAACCACCCAGAGGTCTGTAGCCCTCCCCCCTACCCTATTTACTTAACGTTGAACACAAATAACAGTTCACTGTATACTTCTCTCTCTTGTAGTACAGACTCCGAATGTCTATCAAGCCACGGGAGTCACACAGTGTCTCTAGGAGGGCGTCTGGCCCCAAATCATCCTTTCTCCTCGCTATTATTTAAAGGCTGCTGAAGTTGAGAGTTCTTGTCCGGAGGGGTCGAGCCCGAGGCCTCCAAATGTTGAATCTGCTTTAATAGGGGATGTGCACCGTCCCCCGCCATGGACTCGGGCATCTCTGACTGGTCAGAGTCTCCATTACCACTTGATCTCTGCGAGGTTTACGACAAGCATTCCAATGCTGTATCATCGTCTGAAGCCGACATGGTAGGGTTTCGTTCCCTAGGCCTCAGGGATCTCGCCGGTGTAGCCCTGGCGGAAGCCCGGCGCCTAATCACGCGCCTCCGCCGCTTCTCCTTAGGCTGCTCCCAGCTGGGACCCGGCAACTTGTCAGCAGGCAAGAGAGCAGCAGAAGGCGACCCACGCTGCAGGCGGGGCCGTTCTTCGATCCAGGACCAAGCATCCTCCGGGGTCTGGAAAAAATATGTAGCCGTTTGAAAAATTACTTTAAGTTTGGCAGGGAACATTAACATATATTGAATCCCCAGAGCACGAAGTTTCACTTTCACAGAGTCAAAAGTGCGCCGCTGTTTTTGAACGTCCCGGGAATAATCAGGGAACACCATCACTTTTGAATTCCCATATTTGATCTCACCTTTCTTTCGCAACTCTCTAAGTATTGTGTCTCTGTCCTGGAAATTCAAAAATCGAGCTATTAGTGGCCGAGGGGGAGCCCCCGGCGGGGGTCGGACCCCAGGCATCCTATGTGCTCTTTCTATAACGAAACATGATGAAAATTGCACCCCTGGAAGGGCATCTTTGAGAAAGGTCGATAGGAATTGTCCCGGATCGGAGCGTTCCACATTCTCCGGAAAACCTATAAAGCGCAGGTTATTCCGGCGAGCTCTGTTTTCGGCATCATCAACCCTCCAGGCCACGTCCTTCACCGTCGCCATAAGTCCTGCTACTTCTTTACTTGTGGTCTTCGTAGTGTCTTCAAGCTCCGAGACACGTTGCTCAACCTCAGTCACTCTTTCAGAGACGTTACGTAGATCCTGGCGCAGAAAGGAGACCTCCGTTCGCACCTCCGCCAACTTGCCTTCTAGACTTTCTCGTGACGCATGGATTGCCTGCAATATTGCATCTGTGTCCGGCCGAGAGAGAACACCTCCTTCCGCCCCTGTAGGCACCGAGAGGACCTTTGCAAAGCGATCCAGTCTCCCCTGTTTAGTAGGTTTAGGTTCTTTATCTTTTGTCATCGTGGCTGACCTATCGGCAGACCACCACCGGTATGTGCCCCACTCGAACTAGGCACCCACCCCTGCCTCAGAGGAGGGTAAAGTCTCACGTCCACCGCAGTCTCTTGTGTAGCCCGTGGGACCAGGCCAAGATCTGCACCGCTCCCCTAGCAGTGCGTGGCGTCAGACCAGTGGCAGCGAGAATATCCCCAACAGCTGCTTTGTCGCACAGCAGGCCCACCCCAAGCTGTTCCCCGGTCCAGGAATTCTAAAGGGCCCAAATTCAAGTGTTTATTCACGCCGGCCCCCAGCGAGTTAAGTCCACGGATGAGTCTCTATCACTGCAGCTTGAGACACAGGGAGCCAAATGCCCACAATTACAGCTCTACCGCACCAATGGAAGGGATCCACGATACCACTGTCTCTCTGCAGCGGAGCGGCTGGATAATGTACGATGGAGGTCCCCCCCAAACCACCACCAGAGCAATATGTGCCTCACTACTTTTTTGTCTTTTTTGTTACCCCTCAGACGTGTGCCAGCACCTTCGTGTTTGTCTGGGGCGAAGCAAGAGGCTCAAGGATCTGGGCGCTGCACCACGCAGGTGTCCCCCTCTCCTCTCTCAGCACACGTAGGGTCTTAGACTGCCACTGTCAATCGCTTCCCACTTTGGTAAATAAGCAGAGCGGCCTCATATGCCAAGCTCTCCCACCTCAGCCAGGGCAACTCAAGTCTCAGGGCGAAGGCTCTGCATCACCACGCACTGCCGCAGGAAAGCACGAGGCTCCCTCTGGGGGCGCCTCCACTCTGCCACCGGCGTTTACAAGTCCCAGTGGCGGGCACCGCCGCACCAGCCGCTGGAGCCGTCTAGTCGCCACGAGCCTGCACGTAGCTCTCCCCAGCGGAGGACCCGGCCGGTTCGCGGCACGAAGCGCCCTCACCGCAACCGGCACTCACTCGGGTCCATCACCAGCCCACAGAAGTAAGGTTTCGTGGGGCTCTCTCCTCTTCACAGGCGGTGCCCGCAGGTCTCAAAAGCGGGCGCCGCAGCCGCCAACCTCCGTCGCACCTCAATGGGGGGGAGGGAAGGCCTCCCAATCCCTCAGCGGCTTCCTTTCTTCTCCGCCTTGGAGCCGCCTCACTGTTCCCCCAGGGCAGCCACTAACCTCCAGCCAGGCGTCTCAGAGCAGGGAGCTCAATCAAATCGCGGCAGCGTCTCTCCGCATCGCAATGGGCAGGAATCCAGTCTCGCCAACAGCACGGCAGACAGAGACTCCACAGCCCCAGCCTTCAGCCGCGATCAGTCCGTCCCGGTCGCCATCTTGGGAGACCGCGCGTCGGCCGCTGCGCCAGGGAAATCTCCGCCTCGGCCAGGGAAACACCTCCGGACTCTCCACCAGATTCGCCGCCGCTTCCACTCACCCTCGGACCACCGGCACAGGTAGGAGGGAGCAAGGAGAAACAGGATATTTACAGGATTAAGTGTGGGGCCAGCGGAGCTCGCGACAATCGCAGCTACACGGCCATGCTGCTGGCCACGCCCCCCCCACTCTGTTATTCTTGCATTCTTTTGTTGTCTTCTGGTGGTACAACCTTTTGTACTCACACCCTTTTGGGTCTATATTTGGTGTGCGTTCTATGTTCTTTCATTCCTTTGCTCCTCTGTTTTCTATTCTGTCTTCTTCATCATTTCTGTTAAGGGGAAAGGTGTGTTGTATCCTGTTTTCGCTCCTCTTTGTCCTTTCTTAGTGTCTTGTCTTGGTCTCTGCTGCTCAGCCAGTCTCTGTGATGTCATGTACTGTTCTATCTGTGTGAGTCTATGTGGATTTGTCAGTTATCTAGGAGACTGAGCAGCAGGGCAGCTGCTCCTGGTGGGGCCTTACTTTAGCCTTTACTTTAACCTTTACTGGAACCTGGATTACTACCCTTTATATATGCTGTACCTGATTGATTGATTACCTAGAATAAACATACATCCTGACACAGCAACTGAGGAGTAATCTTTCATTTATTGGATGTTACACCTGACTTCAGGATTGAAAGGCCTGCCTTAAGGGTGACTTATAGGTTTTAAGTGCAGTGACCTCAGATATAAGCAAACTTATATCTGTCGTAAGTGATGCTAGCACCAACTTACACAGGCTGCAATGGCAGGCCTGTAGTCACAGTTTGAGTGGTCTCCCTTGGGTGGCTGTTGTAAATGAATTCTTCCTTTAACTAGGGAATGTTACCTAGCCCTTCCTTTGTGTCTTATCCCAGTTCCCTTTCAGAACTCTTGTAAGGTTCTAATGTGCCCTCGATACCAAGCGAGATTCCAGACTGGTCAGTTGGAGTCTGGTCAGCTGGTGAGGTGCTTGCTTTGTTCATTCCTGACTAATAAACTCTACCTTCTTGGAAAGAAGCCCAGCGTTGTCTCCGCAGTCCTTTACTTCATTTTGGCGACGAGTTCCAGTGCTGACCCGACAGCTGAGCACGCCTTCTTCCATCTTCATCCATCGTTTCCGTCCGGACAAGCAACACCCCCAATAAAAGAACCCACCGTGCACCGCATCGCCATCCATCCTGTAAACGAGTCATCCTTATTGACTCGCTACGGACACCACGGCTACAATCCTGACGTCACCTGCCCAACGGTGAGTCATCTCGCGCTTTCTACCCTCATGCGCCACTCTTCGTCAGGTCCTTCGTTGCTAGATTGCAACGCTTCTGTCTCAGCGTTCCCTTTAGCAACAGTGCGATCGCTGCTACGCAGATCCTCCACGCTTATGCGTAACGCGGTAACGTCATCGCGCAACGTGACGCCATTTAAAAAAAACAAAAAAAAACTTTATCTCCGTGTAATGCAACACCAGCGTTGTGAGAGCTGGTAACCACGGTTACAGAGATCGGCGATTTCATTCACCATTTGTTTTGTGCCTAGTTTGGAAGCGCAAAGTGGAAAGTTCAAGTGTGTTGGCCTCACGGTGACACGCTCACCTTTTACTGGCAAAATTATATTTACAAACTTCAATTTGAGTCCGGTTCTCCTTAAGTTACAGCTGGGTTCCAGGTGGATACATCTCTTGTGCCTAACATTAAATCACGCACAATTGTTGTTGCCATTGTTTTTAATTTTGTTTTTTCTTTACTATTAAAATTGAATAGTCATGGCACAACAAGTGGCAGTAACTCTACCTCCACAATTCCTCAGCGAACCAGGCACACCTTCTACTTCATGGGAAGATTGGATTGTCATGTTTGACAATTATCTAGATGCTCTTGATGGGCAAGAGTTTTCTGCCAGCGGAAAAAGCACTACTATTAAGTGCCTTGGGCAAGGAAGGTCAACGAGTATTCAAGTACCTTCCCCACGCTTTACAATCCAGTGGCCTGTCTTCACCTGATGAGTACAAAGAAGCTGTAGCGAGACTTGAAGTAAGGTTTTCCAAAGAAGAAAATTTGGTCATGAACAGATTTAAGTTCTACACACACAAACAACGCAACGAGGAATCCATTGATGATTTTGTTGCACGCTTACGTGAACTTTCAGTGAAATGTAATTTTGGTGCAATGGCAGATGAGCCGATTCGCGATCTGCTCATCGTTCAGTGTAATAATAGAAAGATACAAGAGAGGCTGTGGGCGGCCAAAAACCCCTCCTTGAACTTAGCCATAGACTTGGCTAAAGTGGTCGAAGAATCAGAAAGATGTATGAGAGAAATACAAAAATGTAGCTCGCAGCAGCAAATCTCTGAAGTGTCTGAGAAACTCTTGTATGAGTGTGAACCTGGCGATGATGAATTAGTGGCTATGGTAAAGTCAAAAGGGAAAAGCTTTCAAAAGAGGAGTAACCCCAGCAAATTCCCAATTAAGTTTTGCTCAAGATGTGGTAGTAATACACATACCTCTGATGCAAAATTTTGTTTTGCAAATAACAAAGAATGTCTAAAGTGTGGCAAGTTGGGTCATTTTTCAAAGATGTGTAGAAACAAAGGCAGACCTAAAGTAGCTGTTATTGAAGATTGTGCTATTGAAATTAAAAGAGATAGGGATAAAATCCTGGTCATTGATGATCCGGATGTCTTTACCTGTAATGAAAAGAGAGAGAAGAGGCCGAAAGCTGAATTTACTGTTGATGGTCATGTTGTAACTCTGATGGTGGATACTGGTTCAAGATATACTATAATCCCGGAGTTCATGTTCAAGAAGGAGTGGGGTGTTATGCAACTTAAAGATAGTGACATTTCCCCTACTGGATATCAGGGAGAAAATATAGAATTATTAGGTTACTTTGAAGCTGACATCTCTTTTATGCATAGGTCCACTAACGGCAAAGTTTATGTTTCTGTTGATGGCCCACCTATCCTGGGTTGGATCCACCAATACGACTTGCACATTATAGTCAATCCCAGAGCACCCAACCAGGTTATGGTAGTTGATGATCATTCTCTCGATGAGATTTTACTTGATACAAGCAGGGTTTTTAGAGACGAGTTGGGTGAATTGAAGGGGTATGTGCATAAAATCCAGTTGAAGAATGATGTCATCCCATTTCAACACAAGGTGAGGAGAGTCCCTCTTGCAGTCAGAAAGGAGGTTAAAATGGTAATCAATGAAATGCTACAGGGAGGCATTATTGAACCTGTGGAGGCTTCCACATGGGTTTCTCCGGTGGTAATCACGCAAAAGGCGGATCACAAAATTAGATTCTGTGTGGATCTAAGATCCCTGAACAAAAATGTTGTAGCGGACACATTTCCCCTCCCAAATATCGGTGAGTTGGTATTCACTTTGCAGGGTGCAAAGTACTTCTCTAAATTAGATTTGAAGAGCGCGTATCATCAAATCCGTCTTCATGATGATTCAAAACATTTGACAGCGTTCATAACTACAGAGGGTACTTTTCAATTCACCAGGCTTCCCTTTGGTCTTATCTCTGCTGCTAGTGTTTTTCAGCGTATGGTAACAGAGATCTTCAAAGGTATTAAGAAAGCGGTGTTTTTCCAAGATGATATACTGGTCTTTGGTGATACCATCTCAGAGCACAACCAAGTACTCAATTCTGTGTTGCATAGAATAGATAATGCAGGTTTGACACTACGTAAAGAGAAATGTGCGTTCCTGGTTCAACACATAGAATATTTGGGTTACGAGATCTCAGCCCAAGGTGTCAAGCCAAAGAAAAATCTTTTAGAAGCCATACAATCAGCCCCATGTCCTTCTGACAAGGACCAGCTCCGTTCATTCATGGGTCTTGTAGAGTTCTACTCAAAATTTGTGAGGAACTTCTCAGACAAAACATTTACCTTGAGATTGTTACTTAAAAAGGAGTGAAATTTGCATGGGATGAAACTCATACTAATTGTTTCAATGCAATTAAAAAGAATTGTGTGAGGCTAAAGTTCTAGCTCCCTTTGACATCAGGCGCACATCTGTATTGATGGTAGATGCCAGTGGTACTGGTTTGGGTGCGGTACTTTTACAGAAATATTCTGAAGGAGAGAAAACTATTGCATTTGCCTCTCGCCCCCTTTCACTCTCCGAACAAAATTATTCGGTTATTGAAAAAGAGGCACTAGCTGCTGTGTGGGGAGTACACTATTTTAGAACCTACTTGTGGGGTACCAAGTTCCAAATCAAGACAGATCACAAACCTTTAGTTACCGTTCTGTCTCCAGGTGGTGCTGGCAAAGGTTCTCCTAGACTAGCGAGAATAGCTTCTAGACTTCAGGAATATCAATATGACATTTCGTACATACAAGGTTGGCGCAATGTACAAGCTGATTGTCTCTCTAGGTTATCTGTCAAGAGTAGCGATGTAAAAGATGATTTTTCTGATACTCATGAAGAAGGTGCGGTAGCCTTTGTCCAAGATGTTGTAGCTCTGAGTGATGGTACCTTCACCAAGGATGAATGGTGTTCTGCAATGGAGAAAGACTATGTCCTCATCAAGGTCATGGATCTTGTTAGATTGGGTACCAGGCGCGAGAGCTGTGTTTTACCCCCTGTCCGCCCTTTCCTTAAGGTTATTGATGAGCTTTCTGTGTTTGGTCACAGTATTCTTATGAGAGGTGATAGATTCATTCCACCATTCAGTTTAAGGCCGACATTGCTAAAAATTGCTCATGAAGGACACCTAGGGCAGACACTCACTCAGCGCAGACTTAAAGCAGATTTTTGGTGGCCGGCCATGGACGCACAAGCTGCATCCTGGGTTGAAAGTTGTCAAGCTTGTAGAGAAGGAGAAAAAGACTTAAAATTGTTTCTAGTACAGCTATGGGTCACATTGCTACTCCGAACCAACCATGGCATAGTGTGTGCCTCGATTTCATAGGGCCAATGGACGAATTGCCAGGTACTCATCGTTTTGCTATAGTTGTGGTTGACTTATTTTCAAAGTGGCTTACAGTTAAATTTGTCAAAGATATCACCACTGATTGTACCATATTATTTCTCAAAGACTTATTTCACGAGGAAAGTTTTCCCACAATACTCATAACTGACAATGGCACACAACTAACATCCAATAAAATGCGTATGTTTTTGTCTAGTTGTGGTGTGGCTCATCATCGCACGTCTCTCTACAATCCCCAAGGGAATGGCGTGTGTGAGAGAGCTAACAGGGTTGTTAAAGGCATTATACAAATGACATGTGCTTCTGGTGTTTTTTCCAATGAAGTTGTTCAAGAGATGGTGTGGGCTTATCGAACCACTGCTCATAAACAAGATAGTAAGTCTCCCTTTGAGCTTATGCGGGGTAGACGTCCCGGTACCAAACTTGCACCCTCATGGCTGAAAAGTTGTTTGGTCAAGGGTGTTCAGCCGGAACCGAATAACTGTACCTCTTACTCAATTTCCTCTGGTGATCTCGTCAAGGTCATACCAGGGAGAGTGACCAAAGGTCTTTCTAAGTTTAGAGGTCCCTTTTAGTTAAACAAGTTTTTCCCCATTATGTAGTTTTGGACAATGGTGAAAAGTGGAATTTGCGCAGAGTAGCATTGTATCGCAAATCTACAGCCACAAACGATTCTATTCAATTGGCCCACCCTTCTCCGTCAAACAGTGGCTATATGCTATCCATCCCAGAGGAGGTTACTACATCTCCAGTTGTGAGTTGTCGTAGGGGGGAAGGTGGTGGTGATGCTTTCAATCATACTGATGTTCGCGAACAGTTGGATCACAGTAACTTTTCTTCTACTACAAATGATGTTTCACATAATGTTTCTTTATCCAGTGACATTAGAGGTTCAAGATCTCGTAGACTTCCATTGTACTTGAATGATTATATATGTTAGTGTTCCATGTTAATATTCTCCAACCTATGTTCTTCTTTATTCTAAGGGAAGGAGATGTGTTGTAAATGAATTCTTCCTTTAACTAGGGAATGTTACCTAGCCCTTCCTTTGTGTCTTATCCCAGTTGCCTTTCAGAACTCTTGTAAGGTTCTAATGTGCCCTCGATACCAAGCGAGATTCCAGACTGGTCAGTTGGAGTCTGGTCAGCTGGTGAGGTGCTTGCTTTGTTCGTTCCTGACTAATAAACTCTACCTTCTTGGAAAGAAGCCCAGCGTTGTCTCCGCAGTCCTTTACTTCATTGGCATAATACATGCTTCAGCCCATGGGAGACCCCTGGTGTACCTATGCCTTGGGTACCTTGGTAATATATACTAGGCACTTATAAGGGTACACCAGTAGCCAATCTGGGGTGTACCTAAGTACTTTCCATGTCAATTTAGGGGAGAAAGCACAGAGACTGGGGTCCTGATTAGCATGATCCCAGTCAGACTAGTCAGAAACAGCATAACACCAGGCAAAAAGTGGGGGTAACCATAAAAGCAGATCCTACTTTCCTACAACCGCTTTGTAAATATGGAGAAGGGCATAGCACCACCAGAACATCGCTAAAAGTGAATTTCTGGTGGCGCTATCTCCAGGTAAATATACCCACAAACTAAGGGGCATATTAGCAAGAACGGCGTTAAAATTATCGCCGCTTTAGCGGCAGGAAACTGCCGCTAAAGCGGCGATAATGGGCTTGATAATATGCCCTTGAGAATACCAATAGAAGCCCATGTTCTGCTGTGATCCTGGGCTTCTATTGGAATTCTCAAGGGCATATTATCAAGCCCATTATCGCCGCTTTAGCGGCAGTTTCCTGCCGCTAAAGCTGTGATAATTTTAACGCTGTTCTTGCTAATATGCCCCTCAGTCACCTAGAGTATGTGCTTCACAAGCCTCATATGTTGCATGAAAAAAACTACAGAAACACAACCATCTGGACAAACAAATACACTTAAGCAAGGAAAGATTACATTAAAATGTGAATTGTGAACAGTGACTAAATCACTCACATGGAAAAGGATTCTGCACTCATTGTTAAGAAATCGGTCATTGTTTGCTCTTAAAGTTATGGAACCACTGGATGTAAGTTTTCAACTTCTGCCGGGTTTCAGCGCTGGAACGTCTCACAAAAGGTCTCACTCAAGTTAATACCATGGCTGTAGCCTATAGGGTACGGCAGCTGTTGTTCACTGCCTTGATGGCAAACAGAGAAGGCTTGTTTTTTTTTCTTCTTGTGAATGGAACCCCCTCCTGGCGGAGCCCCTTGAAGCCACTGGCTTTTAGATAATAGTCTTGTCTGCCCACCCTACTGTGACTGCTGTGTCATTCAGACACAAAGCATTCCAATTCAATGCTTGAGTGCTTGTTGCCCTGCATGCGTGTCAAGGATGCAATAACCACAGTATGCACGCACAAATGAAACTAACACAAATGGACACCCTTGTTGGTGTTGCCGTTGGGTGCACCAGAGGTCTCCCTTGGTAGGGCCTGGCCCACCCGCTAGAACTGGGCCTGCATGGAAAGGGGAATTAAAGAGGATATATAAAGATATTTGTCTTCGTTATAGCTCTGCTGGGTAGGGGCACCATTTTGGCGTAAACTAAAGGTTACAAGTCTTTGTAAATCTGAGTTTATGTCAAAATACGTGGGTGGATGCACGAGAACGCCCATGCTCCACCCATGTAACGCCTACCTGAAGCAAAGTAACGCAAGCCACACTGTGTGCTCCGTTGAGTGTGTTTGTATTTACTAAATCATGCAAAGCCACGCAAGGTAGCTTAGTAAATCACAGATAAGGACTTGCATTTCCTTGCGATGGCTACGCCACACAAGGACAACGCAAGCCCTTAGTAAATTTGCGCCTGATTGTAAAAGATATGAGGGAGATTGTGTTCTCTCTGAATGTCCAAGGCCATCATTGCCTAAAAGAGTAGCAGTTACCGCTTAATTAGATGCTAATGTCTAAGTGTACATCAGTAAATGGGGCAGAGGCTCACGTAAGTGTTTAGATATGGAGTATTTCAGAATAAACAGTCTGGCTGTATGAGAGATCACCACAGGGGAAGTGATTCACCCAGATCACAAGATGCACCAGGGTTCCTGCTACTTCTGGAGTTAGTGAAAAAGTAACCAGGATGGTGCAGAGTATTCATATAACTTTCAACTAACGTGAAGAGTAACTGTGATAATGCTGCTAGTGTACGGAATACACTCAACTAAAAACAAGTTGCTATGTTCACAGAAGTGCACTAGTGATAATGTAATTTTTTTCCCAAAGAGCACTTTTTTTCAAAACCATTGATGCTTGCTGCTTTTACCACGTGCCAAATGGTGGTTGCCTGGCAAAATTATATTTACCAACTGAACATTTTGTTTCTCTTACAAGATTTTGGGATAGCATCTTTCTGCATGCGAAAATACTAAGGCCAAGATTCATAAAGGTTTAGCGTCGGGTTAGTGTTACTTTTTTAACGCTAAACCTTGGTACTTGCATTGGTTTGTATGGAAAAGTAACACAAAACAGCGTGAAATGCTGCTTTTCATTACTTTGCATCATGGGGCGTTACATGGGTGGTACATGGGCGTTCCCATGCAACCACCCATGCTCTTTGATGCTAACCCCTATCTACTAACATTAGTAGACAGGGTTCAGTGCCAAAAATTAACGCAGCTGAAAAGCAGGCATTAAAAGGAGAATTTTTTGTATTTCTCCTTGCTTTTCTGACTTTGGATGTGTGCTGCACTGTACAGCACACATAAAAAGTAGGAAAGGTTTTAAACTTGTCTAGCCATAGTATTTTGTACAGGAAGGGTATCCTTCCTGTACAAAACCTATGGTAGACTCAGGCATGCACCCTAGCACTATGGCGTTAAGGTGTGTGCCTGGCGCACAACAGCATAAATCAGCACCGGGGATAGGGAGAGGGGAGGAGAGAGCCATATCTCTGTGACTATGGCTCTCTCCTGATCTCTCCCTGTCACACAACGCAGTGCAGCCTCTTTGGGTGCTGTGCTGCGTTGCGTGACACCTGTGTAAATCTGAGTCTAAGTTTATTAGAAATATGGTGCTAATGCCAGATGCCGAATTATTGGCTTGAACTGGAATATTTATGCTTCTGTTACATTCTTATATTTTTGTTTAGTGCTGTATTTTGTTTAAGCTTTTGATTAACCCCTTCCCTGCTCATGACGAGCTCAGCTCGTCATGCTGCGCGGTCGGGCTGTGCGCATGACGAGCTGAGCTCGTCACGACCACGCCCACGATCGGAATGTCCAGCACCTGGGCGGAATTCCGATCGCAGCGAAGGCGTTAAGATAGGATAGTGCCATTTTAGGTGTAAAAGGGATATGAGAGAAGCAGCGAATATATCAGGGTAGCGTTTCATTTTTGCAATGGTTAGACTGCCTTCAAAAGAAAAAATACAAAGTTTTCATTCATTTGAGCACTGTGCTGGTAGCCCCTTTGAAGCCATGAGTTTTAAAGAGGAACTGAGCTTGTACTTTGTTCTGTCAATATGTTCATCTCCTTATGATTTGTGAGGTTTGCAGTGATGAGACACGAGTGGTATCATGCTGTTCACCTCGCATGGTTTAGACGTGGTCTTGCTAACTTGTTTTCATTTGTCATTTCTGTACGCTGTGCTGTTCCTTGTCTACATAACCTTGTTTCTATCTGTTTGCAGTGGCGGCTGCCAGTGAACAGAAGTGGTGGGCAGCGAGGTGGGGCATGGGGGAGAACAAATAAAAGATCACTTACCTGTCGGCCGCCGCCTTTCCTCCGTCCTCTTCTGTTCCTGACTCTTGGCAGCACACAGGCTCCCAGACTCCCCTAAGCCAATCACAACACTGCTGTCATGCTGGTATTAATATTAACAGCATGACAACAGCGTCATAATTGGTCTGAGCAGCCTGGTTTGATGCTCAGACAGTGCCTGGGAGCCTGTGACTGTTCTCCACCCACCTGTGCAACACAGCCAGGTGGAGAAATGCTAAGTGCGCATGTCGGTTTGGCCGTCCTCAGACGGTTGGCCAAACCATCATGCGCACTTATGTTGCCCACCACTCCTCCCTGCGTGATGACAGCCCAACCCCAGCTTAGCCCTAAACTTGCTCAGAACTGAAAAATACAATGATAATAACATAGCCTTATTAGCGGATGAGTGAGCAGTCGGCCGGGGCATATACTTGCTCTGGGGGGCTTTTGCCCCAAAGCAGATGGGCCTTTTTTCAGGAGGGCGGCCGCGGGACTGGTATCCTTACTGCATTGGTTGGGCTAGGCCGGGAGCCTAAAATGTTCGGGGGAAGTTTCATGGCCCTCTTTGGGCTGATGGGGTGGCTGTGCACGTCCTGGCACAAGCAAGGGGAGGGCTTAACCGCATGCAGGTCATTTGCCCGTGGGTGGGGGGGAGTTACTGGGGGTTGTTTATATTTCATGTTCATATGTTTGTTAGGCAGCATGCAATGGGTAGGTCGATTGGGCATGAGGTAGAGCGGTGGCTTTTCAAGACAGTACACCACCGGGACAATGGGGACTAAGATCATGAGCTGGAATGTAAGAGGGCTGGGCACATGCACCAAGCGTTACAGGGTCCTCTCATTCCTCCGGAGGCACCAAGTATCGGTGGCATGCCTACAGGAAACCCACCTGGACGAGGCAGGAGCCATGAGGCTTGTGAAAAAATGGAGGGGGCAGGTTTTTCACTCATCATACTCTACCTACACCAGGGGGGTGCTCGTGTGGGTCGCCCTGGGGACACCGTTCGCCTTGCAATATATTCAGGGGGACATCAATGGCAGATACATCCTCCTAAGAGCTAAGATAGACGGCAGGGAGCTAGCAATACTAAAAATATACACCCCAAATGTAGATGATCCGGACTATTACCACTCCCTTCAGGAAGTCTTAGTTTCGGACTTCGAGGTGCCCCTTATATGGGTGGGCGATTTCAATTGCTTGTTGGACCCTTATCTCGAAAGGTGCCCGCCTCGCAGAGGTACAAAACCCTGTATGACTGAGAAACTCCGAGAGGTAATGGGGAACTTAGGGGTGCATGATATTTGGCGCCAGAGACATCCCTCCCAGAAGATATACAGCTGCAACTCCCCCAATCACAACACCCATAGCAGGTTAGATAGAGTGCTGGTAGCGAACTCTGACCCCGATCTGTACTTCGAGGTGGCCCATCAGGCCTGTTTCCTCTTGGACCACTCCCCAATCACCTGCACGGTCTGTTGGGGTTCCCCCACCTGACACCAGAGGGTCTGGTGGTTGCAGTCAGAGGTTCTGGATGATCCAGTGGGTAAACCAGCACATAGAAGGAACATTGGCAGACTACATCACACTCAACTGGGAAGGGGCAGACATGTCTAGGGCCACAAAGTGGGAGGCCTTGAAACAGTGGTGAGGGGGGAGGCCTTAGCTTGACATGTGGGGTCCGCAATCAATTGCAAAGGGATCTAAGGGCAGAGGAGGCTGCCTTGGTGGAGGTACAGACCTGGAACCGTTCGGACCCATCAGCGGAGACCAGGGAATGGGACATACGGACACATATATGTGATATATGGGACAGGCTAGACAAATACACTCTCAGCCAATACCGACAGCGTCTACACAGGGAGGGGGACAAGCCAGGAAGCCTACTAGCTTGGATCCTCCGAAGGGAACAAACCCCTGCCCCAATAGTGGCGCTGTGCACGCCCACAGGTGTAGTGGCGCACACCAGGGCCACAATACTACAGGTCCTCCAGGGTCACCTCCAGGCCGTTTATACGGCGGACCCGACAGTGAGCGAAGAAGCTTACCTCCCATACTTACAGACCTTAACTCTGACGAAGCTCCCCGTGCAGGCTAGGGAGGACCTAGAGTCCACGCTCTCCATTGAGGAAGTACAGTCCCCACTACAGCTGCTCCCAGGTGCAAAGTCCATGGGTAGCGACGGATTCCCCCCTGAGTTTTATCGGGCCTACGCGGACACGATGACCCAAGCCCTCCTGCAGGTATATGAGGAGGCCTTCGAGAAGGGAATCCTCCCTCCCCCTATGAGACAGGGCGAAATATGTATGATCCTGAAGCCGGGAGGGGATAGCCACGAACCCTCTTCTTATTGCCCGATCACCATAATTAATGCAGACACAAAAATACTGTGCAAACTATTAGCATCCCGCCTGGGACCCCATATGCCGCTCCTCATCCACGAGGACCAGTGTGGCTTCATACCGGGCCGCAATACCGCGATGAACCTGCGCCGCTTAACCCACATTATGCAGGAAGTGAGACATCGGGAGAAGGAAATGGTACTCGTGTCTATAGACCTAACTAAGGCATTTGACATGGTTGACTGGGGGTACCTTTTGGAGGTCATCAGGGTTGTGGGGCTGGGACCTAGATTCCGCTGGTGGGTCAAGATACTATACACTGAGCCTCGAGCTCGGGTGAGACTGGGGGGGGCTCAATCTGAGGAGTGGGTGCTGGGGCGAGGCACCCGACAGGGGTGCCCGCTCTCACCCCTACTATTTGCCCTGGCCATTGAGCCATTGGCGGTGCAGTTGAGAGCTGAATTGGACCAGTGGGGTATCCGGGTGGGAGACACGAACCACATCATCTCCCTATATGCGGACGATGCGCTCTTCTACTTAGCATATCCCCGAGTGGCCGTGGCCAGTCTTTTGCCCCACCTGGACAGATTAAGGGAGGTCTCTGGCCTGAGACTTAACCGTCACAAATCACTGATCTTCCCTCTGGTGGGCATGACTGCCCTGCCCCTGGGGGATTTCCCAGACTTAGAACTCAGATGGGAAAGAGCACACTTCAGGTACCTGGGGGTCCAGATTGGGCTAACTAATGCCCAATTAATTGCCCTAAACTTGGACAGGACCCTTGAGGCCCTGCAGCGTTTGGTGAACTTCTGGAACACCCTTCCGTTGTCCTTAATGGGCAGACTTGCTGTCTCCAAGATGGTAATGCTCCCTAGGTGTCTTTACGCACTTCAGAATTCGCTCTGCCCGATTCCGACACGAATATTCAAGCAATTGAACACGATCCTGATCTCATTACTGTGGGCGGGGAAGCGGAGCAGAGTAGCCCTTAATATTCTGACACAAAGATACGAGGAGGGGGGACTGGAGGCCCCACGCTTTGACCAGTACTATTATGCCGCCCAGCTGCAGCTAACGGCTGGCTGGATGGCAGAAGGGGACAATTGGGAAAAACGACTGGTGTCTGAAAGGACGGACCCAGAGGCCCTCCAAATAGCACTGATGAAGGGCAGGGGAGCAGAGGGGGACCGCCCATATATAGTGCACCAAACGGCGAGCATATGGCAGCTGTTTGTGGAAAGGGTGCTGTGACGGGCGCCATTCCATAGATTCCTATTTGGATTCTGGCCTCTATCTGAGCGATGGGAACACATATGTCCTTTCAGGCTTGGAGGGACGGCGGATGTGAGGTCCTCGCAGACCTTTTCCCGAATGAGACCTTCCTAACCTATGAACAAGCAAGTGAGTTTCGCTCTTAGGGTCATTACCTACAGTACAGGGGAATTCAGGAAGTAGTTAAAGTCACCTGGCCACAATATCCGGATATCCCCCAACCGACACATACCCTGGACAAACTGCTTACATGCGGATCCGGCCGCAAGATGATATCACTCCTGTCCAATGCCATGAAGCTGGACTCTACTGCCCCACCACCACAGTCAAGGGCAGCCTGGGAGAGGGACCTAAACTCTCAGCTAGACGAGAGGGCTTGGGCGGCTATTAGTGAAGTCACACATACAGTCTCCTGTAATGCCAGGTTCAAATTGATCCACTACAGTTTTTTATATCGCACCTACCTTACACCAGTGAAGTTGAGATGCATCTCTCCTAACAAGGATGGCAGGTGTCCCAGGTGTGCATCTGAGAATGCGGATTTTCTCCACCTTGCGTGGGAATGCCCTGAACCGAGACAGTTCTGGACACGTGTGGTTGAAATGGTGCGTACAACCACAGGTCTTCTGCTAAGAGATGAACCACTGCAATCAGAGCCGGACTGGCTGTAGCGGGCACTGGGCATTTCCCCGGTGGGCCGCCAGGTTGGGGGCCGGTTTTGGGCCACTGAGGGGCCGGTTTTGGTACCGAGGACCCACAATATCGGCCCCCTGTAACAAAACTGGCCCTAGCAAACAGCTTGCCCCCCCCCCCCCCAGGGGGGCCGGCCGAGCTCTTTGCCAGGGCCGGTTTCGGTTCCCAGTCCGGTCCTGACTGCAATGCCTGCTTGCCCACATACGCAGACCTAAAAAACAGAAATTGTCCTGTAAACTCCTTCAGCTGATGCTTGTCTTGGCCAGACGTAGGGTGGCCATAATGTGGATGGGGCAGAGAAGCCTAGACATAGCAGTGTGGCTTAGAGATGTTAGGGAATGGGCGTTAGCTGAGGAAACACACATGAAATTAACACGTAAAGATGAAGGGCTACAGGCAGACCTCACGGAATGGCGAGAGTTGTGCAGTTCCGTGCTTGTATCAGGGGAGCAGCGGGAGTGATACAGACTGAGAGGAAGACAGGGAAGGGAGGGTAAGGGCGGACAGAGGTAACGGGTGATCGCCCCAATGTAAGCTGTCTTTAATGGTGTGCTGTATGATGTGCTACTTTTGGTTAATCTTCTTGCAGACTGCAAGACATCACATGCAGGCTTCACCTACGGAGAATTGTGCCCAAGGCGCCTACGAAATATTGTATGCTGTAATGTTGGTTTTACTTTTCATGACAAAACGAAAAAATAAAGCAGGAGCGATACAGACTGAGAGGAAGACAGAGGAGGAAGGGTAAGGGCGGACAGAGGTAACGGGTGATCGCCCCAATGTAAGCTGTCTTTAATGGTGTGCTGTATGATGTGCTACTTTTGGTTAATCTTCTTGCAGACTGCAAGACATCACATGCAGGCTTCACCTACGGAGAATTGTGCCCAAGGCGCCTACGAAATATTGTATGCTGTAATGTTGGTTTTACTTTTCATGACAAAACGAAAAAATAAAGTTTTAAAAAAAGAGCATAGTCCTATTATCATTTTATTTTTCCTTTTTGCACTGCTCAGAGAGCAGTTGGGCGATGCTCCTCTGCCTTATCGGAGGAGCTGCTTCTGTCTGTCTTGTTCGTAAAGGTGCAAACATGATTTGGTGTAAGCGCTCATGTCCGAACCGGTCGCAAGCCTTGCAGTTCTTGGGCCATTTGCAAAGGTTGGATCGAAAACTGTATGTTCTCTTGCAATATATCTTCGACAGGAGGATTAGGCAGCCTCATTGTCATCAAGGGTTGAGAGGGTTTCTTCTACCTGTTATTGAGTAACTGTGACTGGTTTGTTGCCATTGTTATCTGCAAGATTGTGGTGAAGAGTGTGATCATTTGCCGGTTAGTTGTGTTGGTTAGATTTCTTGGTTGGTCTCATTGAATTTGTAGGTGATCCCACAAGTCACTTATTGGTGTCTGAGGTGTGTTTGATCTGGTGCGTTCCAAGCCCTCATTTGCTGGGCTCCTGCCTGGTATGTTGTCAATGTGTGAAATGTTCTCTTTTCCATATTCCAACAGTGTCTGTCACAAGGGTCAAAGAAGCCCTGGAAGCTGAGCTGGAAACATCACTATCATCTAATGAATTATTATTACCAGAGTACTTGCACTATTTATGTGAATTGAAAATTAGAATAAACTTTTGTACCTTTACACGTCAAGAAGATTTCTTTACCGATGCAATAGTCTTGCTCTTAGAAGTTAAGTTCACTCTGATGTCATGAGACCTATGCATTCCATCTGCTTTGGTAGAGTGATCTCAGTTTTGTCTGAGCTTAGGAGGAACCCCCTAGTTTGGAAAAATGATATGTGGGTGAAGAGGCATGTTTTTCTGTTATTATTTGTGTTAGGTGATATGATGCTTGTATATTTCAGATGAATAATCATTTAGACTGCACTGACTGACACGGAGTGTTGAAGCCACCGGCTGGAGCAGCTCATGGAATGAAAAACAAGTCAAAAGAAAATGTATCCAATTCCAAAAGCTAGTGGGGCCATATGGACTGAAGGAACCTTCAGTGATGTCAAAAAGTGGGAAACAATAAATAGGTGTCTCATATGTCCAGCCTCGCCAGCCATTCACCTGGCGGTAGCAGTGGCGTAACGAAACTTGAGGGGGCCCCCCTGCAAAGTACATGGAGGGCCCCCCCCCCATTCTCCGTGCCAGACAAGAGCTCTCAGGCCAGCGACCCGCCATACTGCAGGGGCTGCGTGGCTATTGTTACGCCCTGTTACCAATACAGCCGTTACAAGTAAACCTGGATAGTGGAGGTAATAGTTGGGTATACACTGCCAGCAGTCTATCATAGGTGGTGGTCTATCCATAACAGGGTCCCTGCCATCAGTACGCAGGGGAAGTTTGCCCTATTTTAGGTGGGTTTCCTGATGCAGACTCCTGTCATGATATACAACATCGGGCCCACTCATCGTTTAGTTTTGCCAAAAGTGCATCCACTGCTCCTTCTCTTTTACACCTCCGTCCTTCCTCATGCTTTCTATCTCTTCCTTTCCATTATTTCTGAGCATCCTATCTTTTCTTCATTCTCATCCCTGCCTTTTTCTTTCTATTCTCTGTCACTTTTATCTCCAACTTTTTCTCTCCCATCCCGTCGAAATCATTCCACTATGCTTTCCTATCTCCTGTGCAGTATTTCACTCTTTCTTTGCTCTTTTTATGCTATCTGCTTTGTATTTCCTTTGTCCATTTTCTCACCCTCTCCATTCCCTACCTCTCTTTACTCATTTCCTCCATTATACCCCACCCTCTCTTCCTTATCAGCTTTCCATCTGACCTTGTCCTTATAGCACCTCGTGATTTCTTTCCTGCATACTTTTTCGCTGTCTTCCTCGATTAGCGCTTCCAGTGCTTTCTTATCTATCACTATGCTCTTCATCACTCCTGTACAGACCTGGATCTCTCATCTTGAGATCTTATTGCCCTTCTTCTTCCTCATACTCTCCCAGAACCCCTAGCCTTAAAGGTTGTATTTATTTACTCCAGAGTCTTCCCTGGTGTCTCTAGAGAGGCCAAATGGTGCCAGTTCCCCAGTCCTATTTGTCTTGGCTTCCGTAGTGCCCACCACCACAGCTGATCAATGTATTGGGTGATGACACCGAAAAAAAAGACACTGCACCTTGCCACACACTTTAAATTGTCCAACTACCTTTTGTAGCAAATCAGTGTTGTTTGATTAAAATGTTTAAATCTCTCTCTCTATATATATCTACATACACACGCACACACACTCACACACATACAAAAAGGCCACAGATGGAGGAGAGGATTTTGCTGGAGTGGAGACACATCCTTACCTCTGGCCCACCACAAGCACTTTTTGTTTTGGACCATGTATAATAGCCTTGTTCAAACCCCTTTACTTCCCTTGTCACACATTCAGCATTCTTGTTGTTTTCTGTACAGTGACATAGAAATGTTGTTGTGGACACTTATGCAAACAAAAAAAGCTCCCAGCAGGTCAATACCTCATGTACAGAGACATCCACATTGGCACAACTCCCAAAACCCCCAGGCATATTCCCACATAGGAAAAGGTAAAAAAAGAGTATAATGCATGAGGTGCATTATTTAGGTCAGCACATTGGCTTAAAGAGGATGTACACTTTTCTTGTGGTCAGAGTACGTTTATAAACATTTTCCATCAGCTGTGACATTAGTAAACCTGGTCTTGGAATCTCTCCCTGCTGCCTTTTAATTTTGCTAATTCATTGGTGTCCACACTCTGATAATAAATTGTAAAGACCAGGCAGGGCTAAGGTTTTTAACACATGCAACTGTCTGTTACCATTCTTGGACAGATGTTTTTGAACAATCCATTGTTGTATTTCCTGGATGCTAACATCTCGCTCTTGCTTCTTTTTCAACTTCCACAACACTACTTCACAAAGCCATGTACTGATAAGCACCACTATCGATCAAAGACAAAATCACCCCAAAAAATAAGCTGTGTTCCAACCACACACCGTCTTCCCAATAACTCACTTTAAAATACTCCGCAGAGGGCTGATCCATTTAATGTTTGACAACGTCCCTGTAACAGACTTCCTGTAGAGCATCGCAAACCTTCCAACCTGCTACTGTTCAGAGAACAACTCAAGGATCTCCTGCCAACACCCAACCTACTAACATGTGATGCCGCTACGCAAGACTCACTAGTTTCCCCAACTCCTGGTTTATTGATCATCAGCACAAAACTAAGACCGACCTCTTTCTCCAACCTACTGTCCTGCAGAAACAATCCAACGTGTCTTCCCCAAATTTCTTTAAATCGATAAAGACAAAGAGAACCAGTCACAAACATAATCTTTCACACTGTGCAGCTATCTTTTCCAGGGTGTCTGAGAGACTGACAGACAGGCACACATTCACTGTAGAGTGAGTCTCAGAACTTCTCTTGTCAATTGACAGAGACAAGGCTTTCCATCGAGTGCACTGGCTTTTTTCTGTGAGAAATACTGGAGAAGGCGGGTCTGGGTACACAATTTAAAACATGGGAATTGTGCACTTATTCTAGCCCCGCAGCTCGGAGGCTGAGCTGGACTTTCACTTCATCCAAAAGAAATGGACTGACATCCTCCACAAAATGCACACCTCCTCATTCTGTGCCTCGGGAAAGGAAGCAATACTTAAGATTACACACTATTGGTACTACACCCCAGCCAGAAGGTGAAATGGAAACTCAACAGTCCTAATGGCTGATAATTCAATTTCGGCCACCCAGACACACTGACTCATCTCCTCTGGCTCTGTCCCAAACTCAAACGCTACTGGTAGGCCGTCTGAAAGATATCAATGAAATGTTTGCAACAGATATACCCTGTCTTTCTAGCTACGTCCTACTTAGACTCCTCAATGCCCGACACACCCTCTACACTCTAACGAAGGGAAGGCAATGATAATGGCTTTGGCTTTGTGTGGGGCTAAACATGTCATCAAAGCCAAATGGGGCACAGATACGTTGTCTTCTCACTTTGACTGGCTGCATAAACTGTGGGACCTCACAGGGATGGAAAAGCTTACTGCTTCCCTGCAGAACAAGTTGCTACACTTTGACAAAATGAGGGGCCCATGCATCCAATCTCTGGCACAGGACTTTTGGGAACTTACTAGTCTTCTTTACTTATGAGTACACCAGCTTACAGGACGAGGGGGCACGCCTGATCAGCAAGACAAAGACTGACCGCAGTGGGAATGACGCACTAAAAGACCCAGCCTGCTGACACTGAATACGTTGCGAAAGAGCTAATTCTGGTGAGAGAGGTGATGCTTCCTGGGTGACAACCCCTGATATTTTATCCCTCCTCTCCTGCCTTTCCCAGTCCCCCCTGGTATCCTCCCTTCCTCCCCATCTATCTCCTTCGTCTGTTCTCCCACTGTTATGTCCCACTGTTCTACCTAATCGGCCTTTGGATTTAGGTAAGAGTATTTGTTCCTGGATAAATAAATAAAAAAATCTGAACCAAAGAACATCAATGGGTCGGAAAAATATTTAAATTCTAACATTGTTAATATAATATTCCATCAACATAAGGTTTCTCAGATTTGTGGTCTTATATTTTGCTGTTACTCTCAAACACTGTAAACTTATTTCACTCTCCTTTGGTCTGCAGAACTCTCTGATAACCCTCTTCACCTCAAGGCATAACGTGTTTCTTTGTTCTGTATTTCTACAGTCTCAAAGGCATTACTGTACAAATTTACCAACCTCAAAAAGATGAAACTAAGACTTGGCCTAGTTGAGATTAAAATTCATGAACAGATCACAAAACATGTCTTCTCTTTTGATCTCACTGTATCTTCTCTCTCACTTTCTACCTCTCTCAAAGTCGTCTTCTTCTCTTCCTAATTCTCTCACTCTTCGTCTCTCTTTCTCTCTCTCTCTCTCTGCCTCACTTACTCTCATTCTTTCCATTTATCTCCTTCTCATTCTCTTGCTTCCCACGTTGTCCGTGTCTTCTCCCCTCCCTCCGCCCTCTCGTCTGTGCCTTCTCCACCCTCCCTCTCGTTGTCCGTGCCTTCTCGCCCCGCCCTCCCTCCCTTTGTCTGTGATGCCTACCATTTGCAATGCAATAGGTCTCGCGTAAATGCAAGACCTATTGCATTGCTAATGCTTGTTTATGCGGGGCATCAGGTTGGCCATTGCCCCGGTTCTTTCCCTTCCTCCCCCATCGGCGGTGGCACCATGGCTTTCATTAGAAAAGCTTTCCAGCGTGAACTGTGTTGTGTACTTGCGACTGATACGACGTAGCTGACCTGATGATCGTCTGCTCTACCACACAAGAAATAAAACCATCTTGAAGGAGCGAGAGGTACGCTTCACCCCCAACCTGGCGCAAAGCTTCAGCTACGACTCGTCGTGGTCAGAAAACGTTTTCGAATCTCCCCTGCTCTTCTCCTTTTAAGGTTCGTCAACTAGAAACGTAGCCGGGGAGGGGGTAACACTCTGCACACAAAAGGAATCACGTGTTGTGCAAAACATGTGCACAGTGTCACAGGGTTAATTCAAGTGGCATGGTGTTGGGCATGCAACGCTAACAGACATGGGCCCATCGAGAGGGCACAGGACATTGAAGGAGACGTGCAAGAGAAACTAGCTGGCGCAGTACATACGACCAGCAGGTCACTTCACATACTACACGCTATACATGCCAATGTGGAACTCTTTGAGCACGGAACATACAACACACTAGGAGACATGGATATGCCAATGTGAAATCCTTCAAACACAGAGCTCACTTAGACAGTGGAAACGTGCGTGCCAATGTGAAGCTATTTGGGCAGTCCTTCACATACCAGAAGACAAGTGCACACCAATGTGAAACAATTTGGGCACAGGACGTACTGCACACACAAGGCGACATACATGTTAACAAGAAACACATTGTAGGGGACGTGCATAACAATGAAAAACTATTTGGGCACAGTAGAATCAGAAGAAACGTGTGCATGTCATTGTGAAGCTATCTAGGCACAGTTAATTTTACACCTGCTAGAAGACATGTGCATGGCAATGAGAAATGTTCTGGGAAAAGTACACACTTCACATCTGAGGACAAGTGCCTGTAAATGAGAAACTATCTGGGCAGAGAACATACCGAGTTTACCTATGTGTATGCCAATGAAAAACTATTTTGTTACAATACATACAACACTCAATAGGAGACAGCTTCTTGTCAACGTGGTACTATCTGGGCACAGTACACATGGCACTCACTAGGAAAGATGTGTATGCCAATGTAAATCTATATGGGACAGAACACGCAGTGCCTTGTGTTTCAATGCAAAACTATCTGGGTACAACACACAGTGCCTTGTGTGTGTGTGAATACAGTGCCTTGTGTGTGAAAGTAAAACGATCTGGGCACAACACACAGTGCCTTGTGTGTGAATACAGTGCCTTGTGTGTGAATACAGTACCCTGTGTGTGAAAGTAAAACTATCTGGGCACAACACACAGTGCCTTGTGTGTGAATACAGTGCCTTGTGTGTGAAATTAAAACTATCTGGGCACAACACACACAGTGCCTTGTGTGTGAATGTAAAACATTCTGCTCACGGTGCGCAGAGCACTCACTAGGAAAGCTGTGTGTGTCAACGTAACATTTTCTTGTCACAGATCATACAGAGTTCTCTAGAGAAGACGTGTGAATGTAAAACCATCTAGAAACAGGACATACGGAGCTCTCTATGAAAGATGTGTATGGCAATGTAAACATATCTGAGTGCAGTGCATACAGGGCTGTGTGAGTTAATCTAAACGTATCCGGACTCGGTAAATACAGTGCTCACTGGGAAAGGTGTATGTGCCAATGTAAAACTATTAGTGTGTAGTGAGTGAGTACATGGCTCACTGGGGATGACGTGTGCGCCGTGCATACAGTGTTGTGTGTGTCAATACAAAAATATCCGGGGGTAGTACATGCAGTGCTCGCTAGCGAGCAAGCATGCAAATGACAAATATTTGTGCAAAGTACAACCTCGGGCGTAGCAAGGGGAGGGGGCGGCGGCCGCCGCAAAAATCATCGCCAGCACTAATACCCCTAGCCCCCCCCCCCCATCAGCGCGGCGGCAAAAGGCAGGGACCGCCACGGGCGGCAGAGTGCCTAGCTACGCCACTGAGTACAACACAAACTATAAAAAGCATTTGCAATGCAATAGGTCTCGTATTTTCTAAACTTTGACTTATTGGTATTGTAAATGACAATGCCTTGTATTTATCTGTTGTTTTTAAACAAATAAATAAAAGGCATTGTCATTTACAATGCCAATAGCTAAAAATCTCGCAATTGCGAAACCTATTGCATTGCAAATGCTTGTTTTTCTACCTGTCCCTCCAGTTTCTTTCTCTCCAGCGAGTGGAAACAGAGAGGTTGGTGCAGGGCAGATAAGAGGAAAAACACTGATATGAGGAGCCAACAAGTAAAATAAATGCAGTCATCACAGGCAAGATGCCCCCCCTTGCTCCTGAACCCCGGTGCCACTGCACTGGATGGACCACTGATAGGCCCCTGATAGTGTACCTTCCAATGCGTCTGATCACAGTCTGTTCCTGGAGGGAGCTGCAAACCTTCTGCTTCCCCAGTCAGCTCGTCCCTTCTCAGAGGCTGTGCCCTGTGGGGAATGCTCTCTCTGAGGCCCCCACCCCCATCCCTTTTCCGGGCCTGGCTCGTGGCTCTGACTGAAGAGAAACAATGTAACTTGTTACTTTGTTTCTCTTCAGTCCTGCCCTGGGTCAGCGCGAGGAGCTCAGAGCAGGCTGCACACTGCAGCTGCTTTAGAGCAAGCCTGTCTCTCTCACAGCTCTCTACCGAAGAGCTGAGGGGGCCCCCTTCACCTACTGAAGACTGGGGGCCCCCCCGCACCGCGGGGGTTGCGGGGGTGTTTGTTACGCCCCTGGGCGGTAGAATGCCCCGGCGGAGGCAATTTCCTTTTATATTGAAATGCAGGTATAGCAATGATCTTTGAAGAGTTTGAGGTTGGTAACTGACCTGACTCTGCTCTTTTTTATTTGTTAGGTCGCTGAGGGACAGATGTATGAAACAACTTTATGCAAGAGCTTGTCTATTTTCCTCTCTCTGGGAAGGTGTTCATCATACAAGAAATGAGTACTGCAGGTGGTTTTTGTATATGTCACAGTTGGAAGATCTTGCAGTTGTGTATAAAGTCAGAGCTATATTGCTAATGTGAATTGTGTTCTCATTTTTTTGATGTAGTGCATTTAGTCATTGCTCAGGATTTCCCTCTACTTGTAGGCTTCGAGAGATTGTCGTTGAGGCTGATGTTGAAGGAATAGAATCTCCATGTAAGACCTTTACTTTATATTGTTGGCGCTGAGACGCCTCGATGCTGGGGCAGCCATGCGCTATACAAGTATTTTAACATAACATAACATGTTGGATGTAGTTGGTGCACCTCCCGCTGTGGAGCTGACTGCTTTGGATGCTGTGGTCTGGGTAGTATGCTGCTGTGTGCTGTATTTTATGGTGTGGTTTGAGGTTTCCTGGCTATATCCAAGGACTAGCAGGAAGTAATCGGTTGACATCTCAGTAGAATTTGGTGCTGAGTGGGCTTCATAAGAAGATGCTTCTTCAGTGCGTTGGTTGTTGGACTTGATCATTTGGTTTCATGTGGTAATGATTTTATATTGAACAACAAGTAGATTTCAACTGTTTAGGATTGGGTTGTTCAGATGAAAAGCATCACTTTGCTATCTTTATGACTTTTGAGTCATGCAAACAATGGTGGTATGGCCTTTTAAAAGGATTCTCTTGAACCTTTGAGCATTCAGTAAATTTCGACGTGGACTCAGTGGTTGGAAATGCAGGAAAGTCTTAAACAAATATTTTAGGGATATTTTGTCTGTGTGCATAGATGTTGTATTGTCGAGGAGCTCATGCTTTTGACCATTTGCTTGATGAACACCAAAAATGCAATTACCTCTTGGCTTGGTCTGAGCAAATTTGCCAAGACATTCTTTTATAATTGTTCCTACGTTCATAGGTAGAAATTCAACATTGTAATAATTGTTGCTCAATGGAGTAATATCATGTTACAAATATAAAAAAATAAAGAACTATGTTTGTGTTTTAATGAGAAGTTTCATATTTTTGTGTGATTAATGTGATAATGTCCTGATTAACAATTGTGTCACAAAATAAAATCATTCAAATCTAGACAATAAAGTCATGAAGAAGAGCTTGGGACCGCATGGACTTTTCTAATAGTGAATTGCTCCTTCACCTCTATGGACCATCTGTAAATGAATCTGGAACTTGCTGGAGTAGTGGCTTCTGCATCAATGGCCCTTAAAGGAACATTTTAACAGGAACACTTTGAGCATGGAGATCTGAGTTGTGTATGTGCTGACGAATGTCCCCATTTCGTTAACAAAGGTTTCCTTAATCAGGAGTCCCTGCTCCTCATGCCAGCCTATTAGAAAGGTAGATCTCCCAGTTTCAGATCTGCCAGTAGGAGATCACCTTTGGGTTGACACAGTTCATAATACCCAACAGGGCTCTAGGGTTCGAGTCTCCTCTGCCATATCCAGGATCTTTGCTCAGATCCCCAACACATCTAGAATCTCTGCATCCAATTCTTGGGAGTAGCTGGTGTTTATTTAAAGGAAATATTAACATATGTGGCTGTTCCCCTGGGGTTGATAATATTTTTTTGCCAAATCACTAATATTGGGCAGAGTTTATTTTACTTGAGAAGCTTCCTAAGTTGCAGCCACATATGTTCTGTGACTAAAGAGGAGTGCAGTTCAGCCTGAGGAACAGCATTTCTTCTGGTTAGAGCATGATGCTCTCCTGCTTTGAACCCAATGGTACTCCTCTTAAGGAACCATGCCAGGGTGCTCTGACACACTTTGCTCAGAGCATGCATCCTTTTGAGACAAATAAACGGGTTCCACTGGGTCTTGATCTCACAATCCCAGCCAAAGGCTTCAGAGTTGTGCTCATGGTTGGCTTGACCCTACAGTTGATGATTCTAGTTCTTCCTTAAAACCTCATTCCATCTGTACAGATGCATTAATCCAATGAAATATATTACTTGCTTTGGTTTCATGAACTGTCAATTTACATACAGAACTGTAGATGCGTAACTGTGAATAATGGGGATGTTTTTCACTGAGCATCAGTGAGAACGAAGACTGACTTATCTATTTTTTTTGTAACTTGTTTTTATTAATTTTCGTCTCTCATAACAACAAACATATATTCCATATTACGTATAAGCAATACCACTCCCTGCGGTCGGCCCTCCACCCATCCAATCCCTCCTCATTCTCTCCTCATTCTTAGCATAGGTTGGCGTTCCCCTTATTAGCCGCTCCGTCCCCTCCCCCCCCTCCTTCAAATTCCTGTCAGGGAGCGGTCCTTCCCTTGCTATTCAGCGACGTCTATCCGCTCCAGGAGAACCGAGTAATATGGCTAATAAAATAAAATACCCCTTAACCCACCCCCCTCCACCGGTGTGTCCTTCTTCGAGTGTCTAATCGATCCATCTCAGCTATTCCCGCTGCAATACTCTACATGTTCGATTCCTCTCAATACACCCTCGCTCCTAATTGCTCTAGTACAGTGTTTGCACAACATGCTTGTCTCGGGGGTGCCCACACCGCCCATCGCCGTTCAACACCTCCCTTTCTATATCTCCGGGGCTGAATCCCCCTCTGAATCTTCCTCTGGGGCCTGCAGTGCTGTCACTAGCGCCTCCCATGCCCTTGCAGTCTCCAGTGCCTTCTCATTATCTGTCCGCCTGGCGTGCTGATACCTAACTGTGCTTTCGCTCGTTGCCCATTTAATCAATTCCGCCTTCCACCTCGCCACAGTAGGCCCATCTCTCGATTTCCAGTGTGCCGTTATCTTTCTTTTAGCTAGCAGCAGTCCCAGATCCCAGAATTTACTTGTGACCTTCAGTTTGGAGGTGTGCGGGAACCAGTGAAGTAAGCAGGTACCCATGTCGGCTTCAAGTCGTCGGTCCGTGGTGTCGCACAGCAATTCCGTTACCTCCTCCCAATAGTTACCCAATTGTGGGCAGCTCCACATCATGTGGTTAAACTCCGCCCCCTCTAGGTGGCAGCGCGGGCACTGGGCAATGTCTGTTTTAAAATACTTATTTATTTTGGCCGGGGTTAGATATGCCCTGTGCAGTATAAAAAAGTGAACCAGCTGGAACCTAGCGTTCCTCGTGCTCTTCCACGCTCTCTCAACAATGTGCGCCCATGCTTTCTCAGGTATCTCCTTTCCTAAGTCTACCTCCCATTTTTGTTGTAACCCCCTTAGTGGCTCAATATTCTCCTTTATCATGTGTCTATATATACACGTGACCGCCTTGTAGGTTCCCGCCGCCATCACTACGTACTGGCACGCCATAGACGTCCGGGGTTCCGCAAGGCCCTCCCTCCAGTGCTGTTGCACCGGTGTAACCAGTGCCGAGTGCAATAGATAATCCCCACAAGGGAGTCCATGTCTTTCCTGCAGGGCTTGATAGGGCAACAAGGCCCCGTCCTCATAGAGGTCTCCTAATACCTGCACTCCCAGGTCCTCCCATTCCGCCAGCGCAGACCACTCCCCTCTGTGCGGGAGAGCTGTACACATCCCCAGCGGTATCTCCGGGACGTACGGCCGATCAATGCCTGCCCTGCGTTGGCTCCGGTTCCAGCATAATCGTAGTGTCCGCTCCTCGTTGGTGAGCGTCCCAAGTCTCAATCGCTGTTGGAGCACTATAAAGGACAACACATGGCGTGGTATCCATTTCCCCTCTAAGTTGGCCGGGCCCCTAAACTCCGCCGCCACCGCTTGGGTAAGCCACTATAGCTGGGCTGCCAGATAATAACACTCGAAATCCGGGACTGCTAAACCCCCCTCGGCCCTCGGCCTCATCATGGTGTCCAATGCCACCCGCCGCCTACCATTTCCCCACAAGAACCCCCCCAACCATGGAACGGAGCTGTCGAAAAGTGGATCCCGGTATCCATATCGGGAGCGTCCTAAAGAAGTACAACAGCCGGGGGAGCGCCACCATCTTTACCAAGGCTACCCGACCCGCCACAGACAGTGGCAAAGCTACCCCTAAGTCCGCGCACAGCCCTACCAATGTTCCCTGCTAAAATATCATCTGGCGCATGATAAACGTGGGTGCCGAGATAGGGCAAGCACCTTGGTTCCCACCTTATGCCCTCAACCTGGGGGGGGGCCAGTTTCCGATCGGCGCACCGGAAATATGCAAGTCTTCGCCCAATTCACCCCGAGTCCTGACACCTTACCGAATTCTCGAAGTAACCCCATCGCCCCGTCTAACGCCTCTCCTATATTAGCTAAAAACAGAAGCAAATCATCGGCATACAATGATATGTATTGCGAAACTCCGCGGAGGCTCAACCCTTGATATGTGCGCTCCAACCTTGCATACGCTGCTAGAGGCTCGATGGCCAACGCGAACAACAACGGGGAGAGCGGGCACCCCTGCCGCGTTCCCCTCCCCACTAGACAGGAGGGGAAATCATACACCCCGTCCGAACCCTTGCCGTCGCCGATCGATACAGTAGTTCGGTCCACTCCACGAAAGTCTCCCCAATCCAAACGTCCGTAAAACTTGAAACAGAAATGGCCATTCCAGGCTGTCGAATGCCTTCTCCATGTCCACTGAGAGGACAACCTCGGTTGTGGTCTCCTGGCGGTCTTCTCCCAATATACGGAGTAAACGGCGCACATTAGTGGCCGTGCTCCGGGTGGGTATAAAGCCCGCTTGGTCACGATGGACCAGCTGTACCATATATGGGAGGAATCGGGTCGCCAGTATCCGACTCAGAATTTTATAATCGGTTGTGAGCATGGATAAGGGACGATAAGCTGTCTTGTCCGTTGGATCCTTTCCCGATTTTGGCAACGGGATAATCACCGCCTCGCGGACGGATGCCGGTAACACTCCCACCTCCCGCGCCTCCCTAAACACCTCCATCAATTTCGGGGCCAGTATGTCAATGTAGGCCGAATAGAATTCTATTGGCAATCCATCCGTCCCAGGGGTTTTGTTACGCGCCATCTGTTTCACCGCTCCCCTAATTTCCCCTAGTGTAATGTACTGTCCCAACGTGTCTGCCTGCGTTTTATCTAAGTGGGGCAATACCACCCCATCTAGGAATTCTCTTATATCAACCTCCGCCACCCGCAGTTTACTCCGATATAATTCCTGATAGTAATCGAAGAACAGCCCATTAATCCCCTGTTGGGTATATTCCAGGGTTCCCGTCGGGGATGCCAAGTTCAATATGGGGGTGCCTCGGGGTACCGGGCTAGCCAGCCAGGCAAGTAGCGTACTCGCCTTGTCCCTCTCTGCGTGCGCTCGTGCTAAATATCTCCTATAGTCAAAACAGCGTAGCCTCTCTAACTGTGCTGCCACCGCCTCTCTAGCACCCACCACTTCCTCCTGTAGTCCCGGATTCTCAGGGCGGGCCCTTTCAACCTCCCGCAAACACTGCTCTGCCCCCTCCACTTCCTTCACTAGGGTTTTCCTCACTCCCACCATTTTGGCAATGCATATTCCCCTTACCACCACCTTAAATGCGTCCCATTCCAGTGCCGTCGTCGTCGCTGTGCCCTCATTCTCTAGGAAATACTGTTCAATCCCAGTCCTTACCTCCGCACGGAAGACCTGGTCCTCCAATGCCTCCGGTCGTAACCGCCAGGCCGGTATCGCTGGCCGCTCTGGGGCCCATTGTAGCCTCATCAGTAGCGGATTATGATCAGATATTGTCCGTGTTAGGTATTCACTGTGGCCTACTTTAGCGTGTATATCCGGGGAGCACAGTAGTGCATCCAACCGTACGTGTAAGTCATGCACGGCCGAGAAAAAGGAGTAATCCCTCTCGTCCGGATGATGTGCACACCACGTGTCCACGAGCCCCCATCTCTCCTGCCAGTCCCGTCGGATTTTGGAGAGCCTATGTGCAGGTGCGTCGGGCAAAGGCGGGTGTGATCTATCCATGCCCACATCAGCTACGGAGTTAAAATCGCCCCCCATAAGCACCGAGCCTGTCAGGTATGGCGCCAATTTCCCTGATAACCGGGAGAAGAAGTCTATCTGGTCCACATTGGGGGCATATACACTGCACAGAGTCACATCCCTCCCATTCAGACGTCCCGCCACCACCACAAACCTCCCTTCTGGATCCACCACCTGTCTTATTAACTGAAAGGGGACCCCCGCTCTAATCCATATTAGCGCCCCCCTGGCATACGCGGAATATGTTGTATAATATACTTGCCCTCTCCACCTCCGTGAAAGCGCCAATCCTTCAGCGCGGTTAATATGGGTTTCCTGCAGAAACACTATTTGGGCTCCCCTACGCACCAAGGACGCATGCACTTTATGGCGCTTCTGCATTGTGTGTAACCCCTGTACATTCCATGTTATGCATTTAACTTCTTGGATCGTCCCCATGTCCTATCTGATGTCCTTTATATAATTGCTCGCCCGTTTTGGACACACCGGTGGCCCCGAAAACTATGATCCCCCCACCAACCCCCATCCCTCAAACCTCCCCCTTCTAACTCCCCGAATCCCTCCCCCCAGAACAGGCACTACAACACTAGTTCCCATCCAAACTACAACCCCCAACCTACGTCCTACAGTAGCTACTGTGGACCTGCAAACTCAAGACCAGTCAGGAGGCGACCAAGGGCCAACAAGACCCTGCTTAGTATGCCGTCACTGGTCGGCGCCGAACCCCCAGTACTAACTCAGCCCCGAGCTCTCCGGGGACTCGCCACTTAGTAAGCCCGTCCCTTTACCAATGGATAAACGTCCCCAGGGACTGCTGACCCCCTGCTATTCGAGTTCGTGAATCGTGCGCTTGACTAATACTGTCCCAGCTTTCCTAGGCCCTGTTCTAGCAAGAGTGATAGACCCCCTAGGATCCCTAGGCATCAACAAGTTCATCAGCTGTCCCAGGAGTGACATGCGGGATTGCAGGGCTCCCCGCCCCTGTCTCGTCAGAATCCGTTGCTCCTGAGCCCTTCTCCGATTCCGTGGCCTCCGCCGATTGAGAAATCTTCTCCTGGGAGATTGCCGCCACCGCCTGCAAAGCCGCCGACCTCTCCGTTTCTGTTTGAGTCGCCGTGGGCCCCCCCGCACCAGGACGTCGCCGCCTGACACGCTGCGATCTGCGTCGGCATTCCTTTGCCTCGTTCTGCCGCTCCTGTGCCCACCCGGTAAGTCTCTAGCCAAGACCACGCCTCCTTCGGGTTGTCGCTAAAGTGTGTCCGTCCGTCCATCACTATTCTCAGGCGCGCTGGAAACATCAGAGAATACTGCAGTCCTTCATCTCTTAGCGCCTTCTTCACCGCCATGAAAGAAGCCCGACGGCGCTGCACCTCGAAAGTGTAATCCGGGAACAGCGTTACACTACCATTGTCCACCTTGTAAGGACCCGACGAGCGGGCTCTGTGCAGCAACAAATCCCTATCTTTGTAATGGAGCAGCCGTGCAATGACCGGTCTCGGGGGCCGCCCAACCGCCAGCGGGCGCGCCGGCACCCTATGTGCTCTCTCCAGGGTGTAAAAAGGAGACAAGCCCTCCGGCGCCACCTCTGTTCTCAACCAGTGCTCCAGGTAGTCCACCATATTGGCCCCTTCCACTCCTTCCGGCAGTCCCACCACCCGTATGTTCCTACGGTTTCGCCCTTCCGCGTCCTCAGCTCTCCGTTCCAGAGCCTGCAACCGACTCATGGCCTCCCCCATCTGTGACTCCAATTTTCTCTGAGCCGGTTCCATATCTTCCAATTTCGTTTCCGTCTGCTTCACCCGATCAGTTAATTTTGCGTGGTCAGCCCGGAGTAGGCCCAGGCCCGTCGCGACCTGCGCAATATCCTGCAGTAGGGCCGCTCTTGTCTCGGTGATGGCTTGCAATATTTGGGCGACCTGCTGCTGCCCCAGGGTCCCAGGGAGGTGTTCCGCAACATCTTGTTTCCCGGGCTCCGTCGCCGAGTCATCAGGGTCCAGGGTCGCTCCCCCCTGTTTCCCCCGTGGCTTCCCCATGCCGTGTTGCAGTCTCGGCTTCCAGCTCAGTCACTCCACACCCGCTAGCGACCCACGGCCACCGTCAGTACCACACCCCGGTTGGGCCTGCCGCCCCCGCTGTTTCACTCATCCGTTTCCTGCAGGCCCTGAGCACCGTGCCCATGTGCCGACTCCTCTGCCCTCAGTGACCCCCAAGTTTCAGTTCCCTCTCTAGCACTCCACGCCGGCCTTCAGTTCAGCAGTGCCCCCAATGTTATGTGGGAGAGTCCCGCACCTGTCCGGGATGGCAGTCTGGTCCGCTCCCAGGCCCCCCCTCTTCCAGGCCGCTCATCGGGTCCCAATGTGGAATTCCACTGCCGGGCCCCTAGCCACTCAGCGCTTCTCAATGCCGTCCCCAAGGCACTGCCAGTCCTCTCAGGGCACTACAGCGGGTCACCGCCCTCCCGGACTTCCACCCAGCGTGGCAAAGTCACGACCCCAGCACTCCGCACTGAGCTTCCTCTCGCCTCCGTGCCAGAGAGTCTGCGCTCGGCCCATCAGCCAGTGCGGCCCCGCTCACCCGCCAATAGTCCACCAGGCCGTGTTGCGGCTACGCTACGGCTCCAGTCCGGTCCCGCCGCGAGGCTCACAGCTCTCCCACGCAGCAAGTGTTCTCGTCTGCGGCCCCCGGCCGCTCCAGCCCAGCAAATCCCGCTAGATACCACTCGTCGAGGGGTGCCCCCGTCTGCCTGTCTGCCTCCGGTACCCCACGCTCGTTTCCAGCGCTCAGGCCGCCTCGGCTCCGACTGTTCAGGGCCTCGCGGCTGTATTACGGCCGCCGACTCCCTCTCGATGCTGCCCCCTGTGTGCTCTCCCGCCGCGGTCCAGAGTTGACTGCCCGTGCTCTCGCTCCACCGTATGCTCTTGTCCTCCGGCGCTCCTCTCTCTCGCCGCCCTCAGTGTCCTCGCAGGCCTCAGGTCGCCAGCGTCAGCGCCATCTTGGGTGCTCCCAGTCCGGGCCCGTCACCTCGCTCGGCCCGCCGCCTCCACTCTCGGCCCGTTTTTCGGGCTGCAGCGTCTCTCGCTATGCACCAGGGCAATCGAGGCAGTCCCTGGGTCCCGGCAGTGCGTTTCAGCCCGGCTCGATCAGGATAATGTATGGGGTCGGCGCAAAGCTCCCAGCTCACGCGTCCGTCCTCATCGGCACCTTGGCCACGCCCCCTGAAGACTGACTTATCTATGATGTCAAATACAGCACCAAGGTGGAAACACCCCCATTATTCACAATTTAGCCATTTATAATTTTATGTTATATATGGGCCCCACCTTGCAACATGTACACAGTGGCAGAGGAGCAATGGGAACACCCATGCACCACCCATGGAATGCCTCCTTGACTCAAAGTAACACATTACGCAGCGTTGTGCTACTTTGGGTGACAAGCTACCACAAATCACTAGTTGCACTGAACTGTAAATCCCACCACAACACTTTACATTGGGTTTGGGCCAAAAAAGTAACCCAAACCCTAACAAAGTGTTGCTCAGCCAGCCTGTCTCTCCCCCCTCTACGTGTGCTGTATGTTGCTTGTTTGTTTGCACAAGTGAACGGGTTTTGAGACGGAGAGCACACCTCACCTCGTGTTGTGGCCAGGCTCCAGTCACATTTCTCCTGAGTGACTCGGAGCCTTGTGTGTCATCAATACAGCCACTTCTAACCCTGAGAAGCACAAGTAGGTGACAGTTTGTGTGGCACTATAATGCACATTGAAACTGGGGCATGGAAGGGGCAGCGTAGACGAGGGTTTAGTGAAGCAGGTTTCGGCCATGAAGTAATGATTATGAATAGAGGTGAGGCTGGGTTCGGTGATTTAAAATGCTGTTGTTTTATGATGGAGTGATTCTTCTCCAGCAGGTCGGGCTGACACAGGCCAAGTCGAATGCATTGTTTAAAGCGACCATGGCGGCCAGCCCTGAGTCTCATATACAGTTTGTTCGAATTAATTTCTGACTGGTTTTTGCACTAACCTTCCTTCGTAGTGGCAGGAGTCGGGTAACACCTCAGTTCAAGACAGTTCTAGAAGTGTTTACTGCTACTACCAAAAGAAGTGCATGCAGTCACACTTAGTCCCATTTTATAAATCTTTCCAGATTTGTGTTAGAAAATTTTTATAAGAACTTCATATACAACTTTTTCTAGCACAAATGTGAAAAGATTTGTAAAACGTGACTGAGTGCGACTACGTGCACTTCTTTTGGTAGTAGCAGTAAACACTTCTAGAACTTTCTGTCAGTTAAGGCCACAAGTTCATGCTGGCATCCCCAAGGTATGGCTGCTTTCCCACACCTCTGCCTTCAGCTACAAGACTCATGCATTTCCCATACCTATCTCTTATATGGCTTCCCCACAGAAAGGTTCTTGCTTTTCTACACTTCTGCCTTCAACAACACAGGACTGTCATGTAGTTCCTATATTACCTATACAGATTTCAAGATTTTATTTTGGGTGATCGGTCTTTTAAAAACAAAAACCATTACACCAAATTACATTTTTAAATAGTACTACTACATATAAACACATAAAATCATTATCAGAATTTTACAAAGTTAATCTATACGGTACTTTTGTGCGTCGGATATTTAAAATTTCATTTAAAACGAGGCTTTAAAAAGTTCATGTTTCTCGAACATCCTTGTTGTTGAACGGCATTTAACTCGTCGAGATTTTCTGGTTGTCCAATAGTTTTAAAAATCTTTTTCGCTCTCCACAGAGTTTCAACCAATTTCCTTTAAATATACATTTAAAAGTTTCACCCCCTACATAATAGGGGATTGAGGTCCCGCCGAGCCAGGTGATTACGGCTTCTCTACATGATCATATATTCAAACTATTCAGTAGTGTTTTTAATAGTGACTTCCGTTCCTTTAATAACTTTGGGCATACGCAAAAAATGTGTTGAATAGATTCATCTTTGTATCCGCATAGTCTACAATCTCGATTTTCCCTTTTATCTATCCATGCTGGGATTAAGTCTTTTGTTTCCCACAAGCCAAAACGCAGCCTCATAAATTGATGTTTTAGGGTAAGTGAGAAATAGGCTGATAAATATTCCTGAGGCTTCCTTTTCCCATATGAACTGATAACCGTCCAGGCATGCCGTCTTTGCAGTAAGGTATTCTCATCCGTTGAGTGAGATAAGGATTTTATTGTGATGTTGATTAGTTTGTTGAACGCCTTTTTTCCTATGCTGAGATTCCAAATGTCTTGGGCAGAGAGGTCCTTTATCACCTGATTTAAATAACTACCCCAGGATCCTTGCATTTTCTTTTCTTTTTGTCTTTCTATTTCTTTCCAGCATAGGTGGTCTATGGTTCCGCTTGCAGAAGCATGCAACCTCCAGCATAATTTCATGAATGCTCCTTTGCTGAGAAATTCCTGATTTAATAAGCCAAATTCTAGCCGCACCTGGGCAGGCGATGCACTTTGTTGGATCTGGAAGACTTTTTATAGACTTTTGTTTGTATTTTATTTAAGGCCGGGATGTCACCTCCTTTCATTATTTCAGTACCATAGGTTACTGATGGCATTAACTGTGCCTGCATGACTGTTAGTAAATTGCCGAATGATGGACAGCTTAATTTCTTTTTTAATACGTTGAAGCCGTATATCAAGTTTTGAGATTTTGACCTCATTGAAATGAGCTGTGATTTATAGCTTGATTTTCGTTCTACCAAGAATCCAAGATATTTGTAGGAGGCGACTGCTTCGACTTTCTTCCCCTCTATATGCCATATATATTTCTTGTTTTTGTTTTTGGCATCCACTAGCCGTACGACCTTTGTTTTTACTAAATTCAATTCTAGCCCTTGTGCTGTCAAATATTTGGCTAAGGCACTCATTCCTCTTTGTAAGCCGATTGGCGTTTGACTTAAGAGTACTAAATCATCGGCTTACTGAAGGCACCTAATTTCCTCATTCACTATCGATGGGGGATGACTGTTGATTTCCACGAGGGCATCTTCAAGATCAGATATATATAGATTAAAAAGAGTAGGAGCTAACACGCACCCCTGTTTCAGACCATTTTGGGTGAAATGAAATTAAATGAAATTTGTACTTGTAAAGCGCACCCATACCCCCAAAGGGGTGTCCAGGCGCTGTACGCATACCGCTGTGGAACCCTTCCTGGCTTTTCCCTGTGAAATGTCCACTCCTGGGCACCCCCAGGGTGAAGCCAGGCATCCCAGCGCTGTTGGGGCCGTTGTGGAGATTAAGCAAGCTATTGCCCAGAGTTGCAGATTAGGACCCATGATTAGAATAGGCACCGAGGCGAGAATGATCAGGTTCGAGGAAATTGAGCCCAAGACCCGCCGAGGCGGGGATTGAACCCTGGTCCCGGGCCAGATCTCTGCATCAGGGTCTGCCGCTCTAACCATTGAGCCACACTTTCTTTGTTATCCACCGGCCATCTCCTAACTTTACCCGGCTCCATGTGCGCGAGTATAATTCTTTGATGGCCATTAACAGATTAGTGGGGATGCCCCAGCTGGCCAGTTTTTCCCATAGACGTTTGCGGGGCACGCTGTCGAAAGCTTGCTTAAGGTCCACAAAACAGGCGAACAGGCAAGTGTTCTTAAATTTAGCTTTTTCGGCTAACAAAGTTAATGCTGTTAGGTTTGTTAAGGTGCCTGCTCCCTCCCGAAACCCTGTTTGAGATCTTGGGATGCAGTTGTAATCATCGGACCATTTTTTCAGTTGGATTAGCAAGCAACTTGCGTATAACTTTGCTTCTACATCAATTAAAGCGATTAATCTGTAGTTTATCGGCTCTGATGAGTTTCCCCTTTAAAAATTGGCTGGATAATACTTCCCCTCCAGGATTCAGGGATTCCATTTGACTTAAACAACTCATTGAAGAGTGGGGTAAAATAATGGGCCCAGTATGAAGCTTCTCCCTTAAAAAGGGCATTGGGGATTCCATTGGGTCCTGGTGCGCCCTCTGAATTTAGTTTCTTTATGATTTTTATTAATTGACTTACTTCCGTTAATTTTTCGGAATTTTTACATTTCGGGGCAATGGGTTTATTATTCACATTGCTGCACCCAGGGGAATCTGCATGTTTTGTACCACGCGCCTCCTGCTGTCCTTTTTTGCTGGAGTTAGTTTGAGCTTTGGTTCTTTATACATACTCATTATGTGAGCTACCCATGCTTCCTCATTTATCCCTGCGTTTTGGTGTCTATTTTTTCCGAGTGTCAGTGAATTTATCTGATACCAGAAGTGTTTTCCGTTCCGTTGTTTACTAGCCAGAAGGAGTTTATTCCATATTGCGACTTGATAACTAAATTTGGCTGCTCGACAGTTTTTCTTATATTGTTTTCTTAATTTTTAAGCTCACTTCTGTCGGGTTTTCCCCATTTTTAACTGATTTGAGACTGCTCTTATTTTGCGCACTATTAGGCTTTTTTGCTTGCGTAGTTCATGATTGAACCATGGGTGGTGACTACTTGTCCGCGTGTACTTCCTCTGGTGCTTAGCGGAGTATTGACTCTTATTATCCGCAAAGCATTCCATTAAGGTTCCCGTTAGATTCTCCCAGGCTCTTAATCTTTCTCCCTCCCTGGCTTGCGGATTCCTCTGAACTTTCTTTGCTTGTGCCCGCTTGGCGGTATACTTCTGCCATGACCTTTTCAATCCCTATTCCGCGCCATTTCAGTCTTTTTAAATTATAGGCTTGTGGCGTGGAGAGTAGATTTTTTGTTGCTGTCAGCCTGGCTGTAAATTGCTCCAATTGCAATAATTGTGGCATATGATCGCTCTCAATGCGTGGTACAATTTGGAATTTTTGCGTCTGTCGTGCTACAGATTCACTCACTAAGGTGTGATCGATGGTTGAGCTTTTAGACCCACTTAAAAAGGTCATTGCCGCCGGTGAGTCTTCTTTTGTATTTCCATTGAGATGAATCAATCCTAATGTTTCAAGTTGTCGTCTGAAGTTGTTTCCCTTTTTATTCATATTCCCTGGGGTAATACATAAATTGATATTAAAGTCACCGGAGATAATGAACTGTGCCTGACAATACAGCCTTTGTAGTGATTTTATTATTCCGAACAACGTGTTCATGTGCTCGTCTTTTGTCTCCTCGCTTGGATGGATGTAGACATTGAGTAGTATTAGAATTGTTACAGTCCCATCATTTTTGTACTGTTCCAGCTTGGATACAAGAACCCAATTTGTCCCTATAGTTAGTTTTTCTAATGCCCAATCCAATTTGGTCGAGAAATACGAGCACAAACCGCCCTTTGGGTGTCCAAATTTTGCTGATTTTATTGCTGGCTCATGATGGCCGGTAAAGCCTATAATATTGTTGGGAGTTATGCTCCACGTTTCTTGGGCTAAGATGATATTGTGCGCTTGCAGGAATTCCAATGCACCGGGATTTCCTATAAGATTTTCTAGGCCATGGGTATTCCAAGAGCAAATGTTAGTAAATTTTTGAATTTCTTGTGGGGCTTTGGTTCGTCAGGATTGCGAGTTAACACGATGTTTCTGAGGCCCCATCCTATTATCTTTGGTCACTTGTTCGGTTGTGTTAAATTCTTCTATACTCCTTTCGAGTGGGGTTGTTGTCAGGGGCCTTGTAATTATTAAATTCTCGAAGGTTTTCTGATTTATTGCTGCTCCTATGGCACCTCTCAGAAGGGATCCCTCACTTTCCTTTTTGGGGAGAAGCGGACCGGGGTAGCATGGGGCCTCTATCCTTTGTAGTACTATGCCCCAAGCCTTAAACTGTTGCTGATGAGTCATTATATGCTCTGCAATTTCTGGAGAAGACCAAGTTGTTACTGTTACCTCTCTCTTAATCATAGATGGATGTGGTTTAAATTCAATCGATAACAAATTGGAAGAATTGATATAGGCTATTTCCCGTACTTCCTTTACCAGTTTTATGATTGTACCTCTGTTTATGGTATCAAAGTTACCTCTTGAGATGTAGTTTGGTAGTAAAACTATTTTGTTTAATTCGTTGACCCTTGGTGTGTTTGAACGTTGCTGCTGCAGCAGTAGTGTGTCCTCACCTTCCGACCTGCGGGAACTTCTTGTTCTAACTGCTTCTTTGGTGATTACCCGGAACCCTGATCTCCTTTGGACGTATCCCTCTAAATTAGTATTACCTTCCTTTCTGGTGATGGAGGATTCCAAACAATTGAGGGCCATGAGGTTTTGTCTGTTGGATGATATCTCTTGTTCAGCTGCTGCTGACGATGATCCATTTTCAATATCATTTTTAGCGGGTAAGCTGGTTATTCTCTCGTTTCCTGTGGAATTGGTTCCTTGGGCGATAGTTTGTGGGGTTGTAGGTTCCGATTCTGATTTTGTTTCATTATTTAAAGTACGTGACCTGACATTCTTATGTTGCAGGAATAATGGCCATATTTTATTTTGTTGAGCTGCTTTCCCTTTGTTCCGTGCTTTTCTTTGCCTCTTTTTTTCTTTCTTTGAGAGCACGGACTTGACCTCCGCTATTTCTGTATTTTTGTTATCCTTTGTTCCATTTGAGTCGGGGTTAGTGTCTTTTACCTTTGTGTTGCTTTCACTTATTTCTGTTTGTACGGTTATTTCCAAAGCAGACATTTGCGTTGTTCGTGTGGTGTTTGTAACTTTTTGTGACAATTCTGTTGTTTTCTTTGGCGAAACCTCAACTGCCCAGTCTTTTTCTTTTTTGGGTAAGCTGGTAGCTTGGGCTCTCACTTCCGTCAATATGTCCGTCAGAATAGTTGTTACTATTTGCGGATTTCCACATGACGATGTGCACTTGCAATTCACTTGCTGCGTGTAGTTATGCTGTTGAGCTCTCGTAATCAGGTCGTTGAGTGTCTGTAGCTTCTTGTCAATACCTACTATGTATATTCCCATTATGTTTAGTAGATCTACTTGGAGATCATGTTTATCTGCTTGGTGGGAAATTGCTGTTGAAATTGACTCCAATGTTGACCTATACAGGATCTGCATGTTCGGATAACATAAACTGTGGGATTGGTGGCGGACAGATTCCGTGCACCCCCACCGGATACGTTAGCCTGTCTGTATTAGCTAGCTCACAGTGCCACTAGAGTCTCCTCTTATCGGGGAGAGAATAGTTCTTGGCAACCTCAGAACATGACAACCCTGATCCCTCAGAATCGTGGAAACAATATACTACTTTTTGCTCAGTCACTCGTCCTCACTTAGTTTGTCTCAGAGAGATACACAGAATAAACAGGCTGGGCGTTTCAATAAGTATTTATTGAACAGTTGTTATTCTAGTGTAGAATAGATGAGCTGCAACAACCGTTAGACAGTAGCAGAGACATATGATTAGCAATACTACGAAAGTAAAGTGATGGTATAGTTCTACCATCTTGCATACATCATGAATATATACATGTACATAAAACACATGATAAAAGTGCGTACTCCTACGATGTGTCCCTCATTAGATGTACCTAAATGTACCTAGCATCTATGTAGGTGTTATGCCAAGAATCCCTCTAGGATCTAGTCCACCCCATTACCTGAGAGTTAGAGAATGTGGGACCCCGTCCTGGTCTCGAGTTGGACACCCCGTGAGGGATGTTAGACCACTGCGAGCTGGAGCGTCTGCATGCAGGAACCTCAGCGTCTCTGGTCAGTGTGTCAGCTGGGAAGTCACGGTCTCCTCTCTCTTCCTAAGCAAGATGTGTTGTATATATACCCATAGGTCTCCCCAGGAGTCCTACCTTGCTGTGTTACTGTGTCAGCCTAAAGGATGACGTTGGGCCTGAACTTTATACAGAGATATTATACAGGAGATGGTAATCCTACTGTTGGTCCTGCTGTGCTTCCAAGAAGCCTCATCATAATGTATGAGAATCGAACCAGGGAAAAACCCTTGTTTTGAATGCAGTGTCATATCTAGGTAAAAGGTCAGTGCCTAAGAACCGCTATGTATGTAATGTAGGGAAGGATGTAGGTGAAAGGTTGCGATGTTACCTGCGCCTATATAGGGTACCTATATGGAATATAACACCCACTCCTCTTCCGAATGGACAACATATGTAACCTATTACTGTACTACTAACATTACTAGATAGTGGTACGTACGAAGATTTATAAAACATCTCTTTAGCTAAAATTCCCAAAAATTCTAAAAACTTAAAAAAATTTAAAAGGAAATGTTTCTAGCTCTAAAAGTGTGCGTGATTTATAGTTCGGACTACTACAAGCATTAAAAAAGCCATGTATGCCCAAAAAATGAAAGGAAAGTCAATTTAGTTTCAAAGTTCCAAATTTGAGCTTGTTTAAAAAAAAGGTGAATTTTTCCCAGCACACGACGAGCCAAATGAGTTCAAATATTTATGTGTCCTGGCTGGTAGATGCAACATTTTTGTTGCTTGCTTCTGCAGTAGACGGCCCCTGTAGCACCTCGCAGAGCACATCAATTGAGCACAGATGTTCCACGCTGTCCGCAGCCGGTGCTGGGGCAGCCTGTGCGCCGTCCAAAGCCTGGGTGTCAGAGGAGGAGCCGGTGTTCAGACCAACAGGTGCAGTTACTACCCGTGGTGGCTCAAGGAATGCCGCCATCAACATTGGAATACGTTGAGGACACTGCAGAACATGGGCCGTTATCAGGTCCAGTAAAGCATTCAAGTCCAGTGGCGCACATGATGGTAGTGTCAAACAAAGGTCTAACACCCATTCTTCTCCGCAAAACAGGCATCGGAGGACAGGTAAGATGCAGTCTATCCAGACCGGTCGAAATGACAAGAACCAAGATTCACTTAGTTCCCTTAGGCGAGGCATGCCTAGAAGATGTACCATGCGGTCACAGTATTTATGCTCCAGGAGTGTTCTTTCCATCGCCTTGGTGACTGGGACGTCCATTGCGTAGAAAATAGAAAACAATCAGGATACCTGCTATTAGAAACAGGATCAGCGGAAGTCCTCCAAAGATGCTTCCGAATACGGAGTGTATGAAGTTTGGTATAACTCCAAGTACTGTCTGAAAGGTGCTCAGAAGTCCAGAACCTATGGTCTTAAATAGGTGGACAATGCCTGTCGTATCAGACATGTTAAAGATACGATTTACCATTTCTGCGAAATGGAAAGGGCAGTTTGTATGAATGAGCTCCTGTATCTCTGCTGAAGACCTTGCGATCTGGAGATCAAAAGTCTCTTGAGCGGAGGTTAAGGGCACAGACTTCTGTAGAAGCATGGCTGCCACAGACGACATCAGGATCATACTGGACAACGGCGAAACCGCGGCCCTCATCCTCCTGGACCTCTCGGCCGCCTTAGACACCGTCTGCCACCACACCCTACGCACACGCCTACACGACGCAGGAATACGCGACAAAGCCCTGGACTGGACCACCTCCTTCCTCACCGACAGAACCCAGAGGGTCTGCCTCCCCCCATTCCGTTCTGAAGCCACCAAGATCATCTGCGGCGTGCCCCAAGGATCATCCCTCAGCCCCACCCTTTTCAACATCTACATGGCACCGCTCGCCAACATCGTCCGCTCGCACTGCCTCAACATCATCTCTTACGCCGACGACACTCAGCTGATCCTCTCACTCACTAAGAACCCCACCACCGAAAACCAACCTCCACGAAGGAATGAAGGCCGTTGCCAACTAAATGCAGAACAGCCGCTTGAAACTCAACTCAGACAGGACAGAAGTCCTCATCCTCGGCCCCACCCCCTCCGCCTGGGACGACTCTTGGTGGCCAGCTGCCCTGGGAGCTGCACCCACACCCACCAACCACGCACGCAACCTGGGGTTCATCCTGGATTCATCGCTCTCAATGACCCAGCAAGTCAACGCCGTCTCCTCCTCCTGCTTCAACACCCTCCGCATGCTCCGCAAGATCTACAGCTGGATCCCCACCGGAACCAGAAGGACGGTCACCCAGGCCCTCGTCAGCAGCAGACTGCACTACGGCAACACCCTCTACGCAGGAACCACAGCCAAACTCCAGAAAGACTCCAACGCATACAGAACGCCTCCGCACGCCTCATCCTCGACATTCCCCGCCACACCCACATCACCACCCACCTGAAAGACCTGCACTGGCTCCCAGTCAACAAGAGGATCACCTTTAAGCTCCTCACCCATGCTCACAAAGCGCTCCACAACACCGGACCAGCATACCTCAACAAACGTCTCACCTTCTACACCCCGAACCGCCAGCTTCGCTCCGCCGACCTTGCCCTCGCCACCGTTCCACGCATCCACAGGACCTCCACCGGCAGCAGATCCTTCTCCTACCTCGCCACCAAGACATGGAACACCCTCCCCACACAGCTGCGACAGACCCAGGACCTGCTGACCTTCAGGAGACTTCTCAAGACCTGGCTGTTAGAGCAGTAGCTGCACCCCCCCCCCACTCAGCGTCTTGAGACCCTCAAGGGTGAGTAGTGTGCTCTACAAAAGACTGATTGATTGATTGATTCTGCTTAGAGTATCAAACCGTATTAAGGAAACATTCAGTGAAGGCAATAACGGCGCCTCCCTGACTGTATGTGTCGGTGGAAACAATACTTGCATACAACAAGTAACCCTGGAGCTCACGGTTACCAGATATGCGATGCCCGGGAGCATGCCACAGCAGCCTTGACTGTTCAGCATCAAGTAACTCCCATTTGAAAGTAGCCCGAATGCTGGAGTAATCACTGCAGCTGGGGCACCCTTCAAATGACAGGACAGGTTTGCTACAGAACCATTACAAGCTCCGTGCAACATTAGATCCTGGCATATGAGTGATCCACTTAAAGCATTCTCGCAGTTTGTACCGCTCAGAAACACTTCTTGATCCCCACTCTGGCATTGAAATCTGTATGGTAATTCCCAAGATTCCTTAATGTATTCCTTACCCATTTCTTCATATCTGCCTGCCTGCTTTTGTTCAAGGCAATATTGAAACTTAAAAGTAGTGACCGGTAGAGTTATGTGGCCATGGATTAGCCATTCTGTAGACGGTGATTCTGCCACTGTGAATGGTAATCTATCCAGTTTTTCAATACGGAGCATTGTATATTTTGCTCCCCTTTGTGCCATTTCTATCTGTTTATCTGTTAGATTGTATTCAGAAAACAGAGACGTGCTGATGATAAAATGCCAAGGCACGTAGCCTGCACGCAAAGATTGCAGCGTCCAGCTTAACAACATAATAGAACGTAACTGTGATTGCCCGTGTTGTAATATGGCCAAATCTTGTTCTAGTATGTCTATCGCAGAAGATACAATGTTGCCTAAGACATATATCCTGGAGGTCAATGTGGTTAACCCATTGTCTACCACTGCTAGAGATTTTTTCTAGATTTGTATGGTCTATTTCCCGTAACCTTTCTGCGGCCTCTTGTTGGGAAATTCTCCAAATTTCATTGTAGACAGCATAATAGAAACGTTTGTGACGTGGCTTCCTGGGACCCATTAGAAAATCCCTAAGATCCACATCCTGTGACAGTAAGGATAAGTGTTGTTTCACCGTGTGAGTGTTGAGGTTTTTAGCCAGTCAAGGCACAACTTCCCAACACTGTAGGATGTCACTACCCCTGGATGTTGTCTTTTTACATAACGTGGATCTGGCCTATGGATACTAAACCCTTCGGTTTTACCCATGAATCTTGCCTGACAACTATTAGTGTCTGTGGGCCAAACCACAATTTTTTCTAATCAGGGTCTGAGCTGTTGTATTGCATGATGTCATCTACTGTAATCTCTTTCTGTGTTGTTATGTTGCCCTCGGTGTGTGATGGAGTTGGCAACCAAGGCGTGTTCAAGTCTTTGCTCATACCTAGTCCAAGGCAAGACATCTGTTGCACTGTCTCGTTCAAAAACATGATTTGTTGAGGGATGAGGCATGCTCTAAACAAAGCTTCTGTTCCCTGTACCTGCCATTCCCTAGTACCCCAGACTGATTTTAGGCCTATGGTGTCTTTCCACAAGTCGAAACCTTGTTCGGACAACTGGGCAATTAAGGAAGCAGAGTAAATCTGTTTGGTGTTTGTCAACATATTTTTCTGTGCTGATGTTGGTGCAACCTTCTAATAGTATGAGGCTGGGTCAGACATATTAAACCCTGAAAAATATGGAAACTTCTGTGTAAATTTTTTTGAACTGCCTTTCGGCGGTGTTGGACAATGTTCCCACTTCTCAAAATCTGATGTGATTTCCAATGTTTCACTGTTAGAAAATGCCGCAGATTTTTCCAAATCAGATAACATGTTATTAACTGTTTCAAAATCCCAATCATCGGAAAATGTACTTGAGGTAATGATATCACTCAATGATATTTTAAATAAATGTGGAATTCTTAAAATTTCAGTCGGACCAACTATATCGAAATCAACCTTGTCCCGCACTATACCATCAGGTATAGGAACTGCTGTAATGTTCACTGATGACAAGTCTCTTTGTTCTCGATGAGATGATTGGTGTGGTTTTAAAAGTAAGTTCACCTTTTGGGCTGCAGAGCTTTGTCGAATGTATTTCCCATTAATAAGCATACTAAAAACTATTACCAAGCCTACCCAGAAAAGAAAGAAAAGTATCCCGGTGATTATCCATAGTTCGGCCCAGGGTGACACCAGGTCAGTCTTTTTAAGAAAGTTCATAAAGTCTTTTACTTGCTGTTTGCGTGATTTTTTGGCTGGCGTCGTTTCCGGTTCGCTTGGATCCAAAGAAAACATATCAAAGTTTATGAAGTAGCCAGAAGCAGTTCGATCAATTGTTGGTATTGCATCAGGATTTGTTGAAATCGTGGTTTGCTCTTGTCGAGGCATGTTGACGTAGACATCTGTACTTGGTCGAATAGCGAGTTGTTTTTGATTTTGAAGTTGAGCTTCAGGTTCAAGGGGAACGAGTTCCATAGCATTGTTGCTCAGTCCTTCATTCCGTGTTGGAGGCTCTTCGAACGTGATGAGTCTTTCCGTTTGAACTTCTTGGATTGTAGCGAGAGGAGGGCGTCTGCTACTTTGGAGTCCACGTGGCCTACTGCTTAGTATCGGCCAAATAGTGTGGTTTGATTAGGTCAATTGAGACAAATCTTTTCTCCTTTTTTCCGGCAAGAGGCGGCAGAAGTACAGTTCTTGTTCCTTCAATTGCTAGGACCGGTACAAGTTTTCTGTATAATGGCCCAAATTCTTTCTTGACCGCTATTTTCTCTCTGACCAGATCCCCGACTTTTGGGATCCAGACAGGTCTTGCCGTGACTGATTTGACTTCCCCAGTGGCGGTCTGCTTCAGATGGACATTACTTTGTTGTGTCCTGGATTCATTTAGATCCTGTAAAACAGCCAAAGGATCATGGATGTCAAAAGGCTTTTCATCCGCCAATGTGCCTTCACAATCAAGATCAGGTACCCACATTCTTGTCCCAAATAGGACCTCATATGGAGTGACCCCCCCTTAGAGAACTTCTTGACATATTGTTAAGAGCACGCTGGACTCCATACAGATGTTTTACCCAACTTTCACCCGTGCCTAATACTCTAGCTGTTAAAGATTGCTTTAAGTCTAGTTTTTTTCTCTCCACTACCAAATTTCCCTCGGGATGGTACGGAGATGAGTACCGCAATGCTACACCCAATCCTTGCATGGCCTCCTTGTAAGCCCGAGAGCTAAACGCAGGGCCCTGGTCAGAATGTAATGTGCCAATTGCGTATGTCCCTATAAAGACTCGCAAATCTTTTATAACAGTTCGAGCGTCAGCCGAGCCTTGGGGCCACACCCATAGGAATCTCGAGCAGGAATCCACTGCAACCATGATATACTTGTAAGCCCCATCACATTTTAAGGGGCAGCAGTGGTCCAGGTAAGTGCACGTGAATGGTCAGTCTGATGCTGTCTAATAATGGGACCTGTGCTGGGCGAGCTACGGTGGCTCCATTTATCTGTTGACAGATGTCGCAGTTTAAGACGAAGTCTTTGGTCTGCTTTGTTAATCCTGGCCACCAATAGTTTTGTTTCAGAAAAGAAACTGTTGCCGCAGCTCCTGCATGTACAGAACCCATCCCTTCGTGTGCTGCTAGAATTAAACCTAACCTACGATCCATGTTTGGAATTACTCTATCCCCCACTCCAGGAATCTGAGCAAATGGAATGTTATTGGCATCTAACTTGTAGGAGTACTTGAGTGGAAACCTTTTTGGTACTGCTCTGCTGTTTTTGCGGGTTGCATTAATAGCTACCATAATCTCACCGTCTATTCTCGTTTTAGAAGGAGTGATTGCAGCTACGGAAGCCATGAGTACAGCCCCCTTTGCGGCTTCATCAGCCAATGAATTCCCTTCAACGTGAACGCCATCACGCTGATGACTCAGTGTATTTATCACGTGAGCCCTCGGTAGTTCGGTTTTCAACTCCACTACCTGTTCCCATAGCATTTTATGCTTACTTGTGCCACCTTTTGCATCTTTGAATCCGTTTTGAACCCAGTACTGCAAATATTCATTGTAAGACTGTACACAGTAAAAGGAATCGCACACAATTAGTGTGGGGAATTCTCGATCCGTATTTACCAGTTCCAGTATCAGCGCTTTTAACTCTGCCAACTGTGCCGTGCAGTCTCCTAGGGACTGCGTCTTTGTGCAACTCGGGTGGAATTTTCCATCCCGCATGCGACCTTTAACGATTGCACATGCTGCGCTATATTGTTGCTTACTCCCTATGGCCGGTTGCGCAGATCCGTCAGTGTAAATGATATATTCATACTGATGTAGAGGCATTATTTCGTTTGGAAGAGGATATTCTTGTTCGTATTGCAGGAATGCTTGTGTCTTTAAATTTGGGTCGTACCTGTATTCTATATCTGTTGCAGTAAGAGAATTAGCCCATTGTATCAATCTCAGATGTAAAGCTTTAGCATTAGGAACGCTTGCCTTTGTCGCAGCCTCTAAGGCTGGAACCGGAGTTACTACTATTATTCGTTTCCCCTGAGCCAGTGCTCTTTCTCTCACTACAGAAGTCTGTACTGCTGTCAGAATCTTTTCTGTAGATGCAAAGCGCATCTCAGCATTTGTGTACAAGCGTGATTTGTATGCAATTGGTACTGTTTCACCTTCATTATATGTTAGATAGGTGTACCCAGATTGACCCGCAACTATACGGATCACCAGGTTCCGTATGTTTACGCGTGTCTGTAATGTTTGGAAGCTATCATGTCAGCTTGTAAGGAACGAATTGTATCTGTATGTTCCTGTGTCCATTGTTTTACTGAAAAATCAGGTTTTATTAAATCGTAGAAAGGTTTTACTCTTTCTGCGTAGTCCAAAATGTAAGTTCGACCAAAATTTAGGAATCCCAGAATTTACTGTAAATTTTTTAATGATTTTGGAGGTTGGAGCAGCGCGCATTTTTCTAAAAAATTGGCTGCCAGGCTTTTTCCTTCACTTGAAAGCTCATATCCTAAAAACAGGACACTGAGGTGGGCAATTTTTGATTTTTTAAAGTTGAATTTGTAGCCCTCAGATGCAAATCCCAAAATTACGGTATTCACTCTGTTCAAGTGTTCCTCTAGGTCATCGTCCGTTAGATAAATATCATCCACATAGGACAATGCCTCTTCATCCAATTTTTGAAGTAACTCAGTTACTCTGGCCGAAAACAACCCCGGGCTGTTCTTATACCCCTGGGGGAGGCGACAAAATTGACTCTGAGTCCATAGCGCTGAGAAGGCTGTTAGATGCCTGCTTTCAGGCGTTATATTTTGGCAGAAAAATCCATTTGAGATATCAAGTGTTGTTTTATATTTTTTCCGCACAATGTTATTAATTAATGCGGCACTGTGTGCATTTTGGACTGCAAATGTCTTAGTGCAAGTGTTTAAATGTCTGTAATCTAAAACTAGACAATATGAATTGTCAGGTTTCATGACAGGAAACAAAGGATTGTTCATTGGTGAGGTGCAAGTTTCAATCACCCTTTGATATTCAAGTTGATCTAAGATCTCCCTGACCTGTTTTTTAGCTTCTTGCTTTATTGGATACTGCCTCTGTGCAGTTGGAGTAATTTTCAAAGGAATTATGTGGTGGGTTGAATCCTCATCCCATCCAACATGGTTTTTGTATAATGCCGGAGCCTGGGTTACCGCCCACTCCTGCGCATATGTATGTTGCAAGTGCCTGGGAATATGGTCTGAGAAGGCCGGAAGAATTACCGTTTCTCCTTTAGGGCAATTCATGACGAATGCTGGCGGCCAATCTTGTTCAGCTAATAAAATATCATAGCCAAACGTCAGGTTCTCCCAAAAGAGACCTCTTACTGTTCTACATTTGTCCCCCTCCAGTTGGAGCGTTATTTCATATACTTTATGTGGGACGCTTACCCTAGTATCGGGTGTTTCCACCGTGATATAATCATTCAAGTCCGCTGTCACCAGAAATTCCATCAGGTTCTGCGAGATATTGTTATTTCTGCCGCACTGTCTAGCATCGTCAGAGCCCATTTCCCGTTCAGTAGTCGAGTCCTCAGAATTCTGGGCATGTCTGATCTTTAGACCTGCAACTTTCTTCTTTTTGAACTGTGGCTTTTGCTTTGGTTTCTCTTCTTTTTTAAAAGTGTAATCTTGAGCGTGCTGCTTGTCTCTGGACTTTGTATGCTCTTCTTGTCTGTCTGACCGTCCTTCCCTCGCGGAGTTTTTCGATGAATCCTGAAAGGAACGAGAGGAACGTGTATCAGTATCCTGATACCTGTCAGGTTTCCTAATATTTTCCCTATTCCTAAGGTTGTCCCTCTTTTCGGAGGGCTCCTGTGGAGGAGATCTACCTCGGGATTGAGATCTATTGCCTTTAAAATTTTGTTGTTTTTTATTGTCCCACTTCTTCTTAGTTGAAGCAGGTGTCTGCTTGGAAGTGTCCTTTTCAGGACTGCCCATCAGTTGTGGTTTTAAAGCTTTCCCACCCAAACTGTCTCTGCCTAATTCTGCATACCCAGTTTCAATTATTTTTGGTAGTTCGTGTTCCTGTTCTAAAGGATTGAACTCACTCAGGCGTTGGCGGATAGCCACTGAAGCTGCTTCCCCCTTAATGTTAGCTAGTATTATAGCTGATACCTGGGCATAGTTACCTAGTACCTCCTAAGGCAAGCCCGTCTGCGCCCGTCCGCGGCCGGACGGCGGCCAGGGCCTGTGATGCTGCCCAAATCCCCAGAGACCGCTGTTATATGTTTAGTCGGACGGAGTTACTTTCCCTCAGTCCCCCACCTTGCACCAACCCACCTCTTTTGAGCCCCGGAGGTCCAAAAGGAACCTACAAATGCCCTTGCTGTGGGTTTACCCCAAATACCAGCTGCCTCTCGAAGCTAAGAAAAACCCTTAGCCTTAACCCTGCTACACTACCTACGGAAGTGGAGTTAAAAGCTTGCGTGATCAACTGCAGATCCCTGCCCAAACACGCCTTGGACATACATCAGTCCCTGGTAGATAACAAATGGGACCTTTTGTTCTTGACTGAGACGTGGCTTCGGGACGATTCTAATCCTGCGCTGACTCTAGCCATCCCCGAGGACTATGGCATAGTTTGCGCTAATAGGCAAAGTGGGAGACCGGGGGGTGGGTTAGCGATCATCCACAAAATAAGTTGGGAGATCGCAACGTCCAACTTTGAGCAGATTGATTCTATCGAAGGATTACCATTCTGTATCAAACTCTCTGCGTCCACCTCCTGCTCAGGGCTCCTGCTCTACCGACCACCTGACTCCAGCCTTAAACATGTCCCCACCCTCGTGGATTATGTTGCCCAGGCCAGCACGCGGTATTCCAACTTTACGCTATTATGCGATTTGAACTTACATGCGGACGATTCCACCTGCCCGCATAGTACCAACTTCATTTCCACATTAGCCGGCTGCAATTTAATACAACATGTACTAGGGCCAACACACAAGGCAGGCCACACACTGGACTTGATTTGCTCTAACCTTCCCGACATCGTAGTCCTTCCACCTGTTCCGGTGATCTGGTCAGATCACTTCTTGATCCCTTTCCAACTATATCTGCCAAGCTTGGGGAGAGCCACCTCCATCCCCAAAGCTCTTAGAAGGAACTGGAGGAGGGTTACCTCTGAGTCTCTCTCTCAGCTCCTGAAGGACTCCAAGCCTTCTCTCTCAAACGATATTGAGGATAGCATCTCAAATTTAAATAAATGGATTAGTGAAGCTCTCGATTCCTTGGCCCCCCTGAAACCTGTAAAATCACCAAGAACGTCCCCATCTGCTCCTTGGTATTCAGAAGAGATCAGAGCAAAAAAATCTGAATGTAAAAAATTAGAACGTAGCTGGAGTCTGACTTATTCTGTTAAAAGTAAAATTTGCTATCGGGCAGCGCTTAAAGAGTATTGCAAGCTCCTCATTGGGAAAAAAAGAGATTTTCTTGCCGAACGGATCACCAATGCTAAGAACTCTTCTAGGGAAATTTGTAAAATCGTGAAGTCTTTCACCAACCCACTTGCACTTACCCACACTCATCCTCCCTCTCAGACACTATGCAACAAAATCTCCGATTTCTTCGAGGAGAAAATCGCCCTGATCTATGCATCCTTCTCTGGCTCACCCGATGTCCCTCACTCGACTAATGATCATAATCTGGAGCAGACCCCGAAGCCAGTCCTCTCAGAATTTGTGGAGATCTCTGTCGAGGACTCGCTGATTGAACTGCAGAAGTGCAAATCAGGGTCCCCTGGTGACCCCTGGCCAGCTAAACAATATAGTGCCCTAGCGGAGTGTCTTAACCCTCATCTAAATGCCATCTGGAATTCTTCACTCAGACAGGGTATTTACCCTGCAGCCTGGAAACATGCCTTTCTTCTACCCATACTGAAAAAAGCCAACACTGACCCTGAAATCACTAGCAATTATAGACCTATCTCTCTGCTCCCCGCACCAGCGAAGGTCTTAGAGAAATTAGTGCACCAGCAACTGGCTGGATTTATTGAGACTAACAACCTCCTTCATGAATCCCAGTCTGGCTTCCGCCCAGGATTCAGCACGAAATCTGTTTTAATTGAAATGGCTGACTCCATTCGGTGGGCTGTGGATGGAAGTTCTAAGGCTATGTTGGTGCTGTTAGATTTATCTGCAGCATTCGACACAGTCTCTCACCCCATCCTATTAGACCGTTTAAAGGACATAGGCATCCAGGGAACTGTGATGAATTGGCTATCATCCTTTTTACATGACCGTAAGCAACAGGTCCTGACTCACCCCTTCACCTCACCCGCCAAACCTCTTAAATGGGGAGTTCCCCAGGGCTCGGCCCTGAGCCTGCTCCTCTTCAATGTCTATCTAACTACCCTGGCGGAGCTTATCTCCAAAACTGGGATTAAAGTAACATCATACGCGGATGATACTCAGTTATTGTTCACCTTTAGTGGAGTGTCAGCCTCCACCTTTGACCCGCTAAAAGAATGCCTCAAGAACATAGCCTTCTGGATGAACCGCAGTTTTTTTTAAACTTAACGCGGATAAGACCGAGGTCCTGTTCTTTAACCAACCCTCCCCTCCCCCGCTGTATGCTTGGTGACCTTTTGAACTGGGTAATGCTCCCACTCCTAAGGACTCGTCAAAAATGTAGGTGTGAGATGGGACAAAGATTTGTCCCTCTCAACGCATGTTCAAACGGTCTCAGCAGCCTGTTTTGGCAAAATTAAAACTATTAGGAAATTTATCAACTTTCTGCCTAATGCAACCCATAAAATCGTGGTCCATGCTCTGATCACCTCTCACCTTGATTATGCGAATGGCCTATACATGGGCCTTCCGCGTGGCCTGATCCGTAGACTCCAGATCATTCAAAACGCCGCAGCCCGTCTGGTCTGCGGTGTCCCACTTCGACACCACATCTCCCCGTACCTTCAGCAACTTCACTGGCTGCCTATAGCCAAACGGATTGAATTCAAGGCCCTAACAATCGCATATCGGGCTGACAAAGGAAGAGGGCCGATCTATTTGAGGAGGAGACTCCGACCCTATCAACAATCCAGATCTTTAAGGTCTAACAACAAACGCTTTCTCTCCACTCCCCGGTTTGCAAAAGCTAGAATGGGAGGAAGAACATTCGAGGTGGGTACCACCAAATGCTGGAACACCCTACCTCCCCATTTGCGCATGATGCAGTCAGAACAGGAATTCCGCAAGTCTCTGAAAACCTGGCTCTTTAGTCGGAACAACTAGTTCTATGCGCCACCTCTCCCTGCCCTCTGTCTGTAACAGCGCCGAGACACCCCGTCTGGGGTAGCTGTGCGCTCCATAAATGCCTTTATTATTATTAGTAACTTCATCCCTAAGTTTAGAGCAGGTTCTGCTCCGTACTCATTTTGTATTTGTCTCAATACGTCTGGTACTACTGCTAATGACGGGATACCATGTGTTCTGGTATGTATGGCAGCAAAGACTGTACCCCAAGTGCTACAATCCTCTAATTGTGGTGTCATCCCCATGGGCAAGGAGATTGTTAGCATTCTGTGTTTTTCATACAGGGTAGTATTCGGGAATACTGCCTCTAGCTGCGTTATTTTCTGAGCTACCCAGAATGGTATTTGTTCACGTTTTGTGGGCATTTTACCCATCACTGCGTGTAATGTTTGTGGTGTAATTTTAGTTGCTGTACCCTGAATTTGAGTTCCATTTGTTGCAACTATTGCTGGTTGGACTGTGAGTGTCCTCATGACGAATTGCGTCAAGTTCCTATAGATTTGAATTAAATCTTTATGTTGTATGAGTAAGTCTCCTGGTGGCATTGTGTCAATGTCAGGATGTGCTGTGCAGGCCGCTAATATTGGCCATGTTGCCCCTTCTCTTCCGAGCGGGCCGAGTCTTACTCTTCTTCTTATGTGGGGTAGGGCGCCTTTAAACCAGTATAAGTGTTCCTGGTATGTGAGCGGAACCTCAATGTCTTCAAACGGACAATATTCCGCCGGTGCATCTCCTTCTGTGTAGGAGTGAAATGTTTTTGTTCTTGCATTTGCTGCTGGGAATGTAACCCACGAATAAAATACCTCTGTTCTGTTTGATTCGTGTGCCTCAATCACGAAAGCTGCTATGCCACCCCTAGCTGATAAACCATGCGCAAGTAGTTTCAGGGTGACTGTGTTTCTAAAGTTTGGTGCAATTTGTATTGCGTCTGTATCGTCCTCGTCTGTGAGGGACAGGTTTTGTTGCAGTGGGTCTAATTCTTCGTTATCTTTGTCCTCAGTCATTTTTGTAAAGAAGAAGTTTTCCAAGAGAACTAAGATAAGGTGTTTTTGCACAATTTAGGAACAATGTGTCCTTCAAGCTTGATTAACCAACAGCCAAGAAATAGGATTTCTTAGCCTACTCAGCTGTGGCAAAGTTTGTGCCCACCCACTCCAGACGTCTCTGGTGTTTTATGAGTAGGGGTCTCTGAGAATAGCACAATTGAACTACTCAGATTCTACTGTTAAATAAGTACCCAACCAACGTTGGCGGCGCCATGTCGTGTAGTTCCTATATTACCTATACAGGATCTGCGCGTTCGGATAACATAAACTGTAGGATTGGTGGCGGACGGATTCCGTGCACCCCCACCGGATACGTTAGCCTGTCTGTATTAGCTGGCTCACAGTGCCACTAGAGTCTCCTCTTATCAGGGAGAGAATAGTTCTTAGCAACCTCAGAACATGACAATCCCGATGCCTCAGAATCGTGGAAACAATATACTGCTTTTCGCTCAGTCACTCGTGCTCACTTAGTTTGTCTCAGAGAGATACACAGAATAAACAGGCTGGGCGTTTCAATAAGTATTTATTGAACAGTTGTTATTCTTGTGTAGAATAGATGAGCTGCAACAACCGTTAGACAGTAGCAGAGATATATGATTAGCAATACTACGAAAGTAAAGGGATGGTATAGTTCTACCATCTTGCATACATCATGAATATATACATGTACATAAAACACATGATAAAAGTGCGTACTCCTACGATGTCTCCCTAACTAGATGTACCTAAATGTACCTAGCATCTATGTAGGTGTTATGCCAAGAATCCCTCTAGGATCTAGTCCACCCCATTACCTGAGAGTTAGAGAATGTGGGACCCAGTCCTGGTCTCCAGTTGGACACCCCGCGAGGGATGTTAGACCACTGCGAGCTGGAGCGTCTGCATGCAGGAACCTCAGCGTCTCTGGTCAGTGTGTCAGCCGGGAAGTCACGGTCTCCTCTCTCTTCCTAAGCAAGATGTGTTGTATATATACCCATAGGTCTCCCCAGGGGTCCTACCTTGCTGTGTTACTGTGTCGGCCTAAAGGATGATGTTGGGCCTGAACTTTATACAGAGATATTATACAAGAGATGGTAATCCTACTGTTGGTCCTGCTGTGCTTCCAAGAAGCCTCATGCATAATGTATGAGAATCGAACCAGGGAAAAACCCGCGTTCTGAATGCAGTGTCATATCTAGGTAAAAGGTCAGTGCCTAAGAACCGTTATGTATGTAATGTAGGGAAGGATGTAGGTGAAAGGTTGCGATGTTACCTGCGCCTATATAGGGTACCTATATGGAATATAATAGGACTTTCCCATATACCATAGGTCTTTAAATCTCTCTCACATCTTCCTCTGAATTCTTGACAGCAGAGGCTGCTACCTGTGTGTTAATCCACACACAGGGAGTAGGTTAGCTATGTTTGGAGCCTCTTCATTTGTGTAATCCCCTGCCTCCCTCTGTGCAATCGCCACTAGAAAGGTGACATCGCTGTTACCGACTTAAACAAATGCTTTTCCAAGCATGATTTGTGGATCTGAGACACTATCAGCACTCGATTTTTGTTTATGCCATGACACTTCCGATCTGTTGGGTGAAATGGTTCCCATGAAGGTTACAAAAGAGTTGAGTGCTGTGCACCTACCACACCGCTAATGTGCGTCTTCAACAAAGAGAGGCTTTGAAATAGTTGTGGTAAGATATGGAAAGGCACTCGTCCGTTCCAGCACTTCAGCAACCATGGTTCATTTAATTAGCCCCTTTCCAGACCTTTCCGAAGGCCTGCTGAGAGCTTTATGCGCTGATTGTATATGCCACTAGAACAAAAAGACTACAGTATGCCATCTGTCCTCAATATTCTAACTTGTGTAAGTGACGTCAGCAAACTAGGAGCCTATTTAGGACTCAACTTCTATCAAGTGTGTCACTGAAATCCTGAACCCATTTGCGTGCTCATTGTCAGTGTCTTTATGGCCTGACAATTGGCTAGCACCCAACAAGCAGGCGCGCTTGGAATGCAAACGATAACATTCAAGCCATTTGTCAGGTCATAAAAACATACCATAATTGGGATATTGTGAGCACAGAAAAAGAGGTGCCTCTGTGCACTTTAGACCGTAATTACTTTAAAAAATACATATTTTAAATAAAATAGTTATTAACTTTGTGCATGAAGAAACCTAAAAGCTTTTTCATAGATTGCATTATTTTGGTTTGAAATAATTAGCCCCCTGCCATTTGTAACAGATTCAGCTTTTACGGACTTTGAACCAAGAGGTATTTTGGGATTTGTAGTTCTCTTTGCAAGAAAGGGCTTACAAAGCACCAGGCAAGAAATGTCTGACTGCTTCACAAGTCATGCCTCACTGGGTGCTCTGCTAATGCCATGCGATGAAAACAAATTGCCCATTAAAATTCCAATCCCTAAGCAAACCTCTCTTCGCGTCGAGATTGGAATTCTGGGTATTGGCATAACCAACATGGCACCCCTGTAATTTACCTTTGTTTAATTTCTGAAGGCCAAACCCACAGAGATTTATTGGAGGAAAACATGTGATAGAATCTGATACAGGTGGAATTTAGGGGGAGGGGAGAAGCCTATAAATTTAACATGTAATTAATTCCTCATTCCCCAGAAGAAATTATCATATGAAATCTCAATATTAATGTCATACTACACTTTCACAATTGCTTTAGTAACCTTCTTGCTTTCTCAAATTTGCTTGAGAATGCACCACCACTTTCAAATGTCACCATCCGCCACCGGATTTACATGTCAAAGCTTGATATGGTCCAGCTTGTGCATTGACAAGGCCAGGCCGCTGGCTTGGGATTTTCTGGGAGGTGAAGGCTTGGAAGTGGAGAGGGTAGGTGTATATGTGTGTGTTGTAGCTGCAGCATACATCATATGGCTGGAACTTCAATGAACCGCAATAAGACAGGAGACAAGGATGCCTCTGAATTATGATGGAGCCAAATTACTAAGAAGTATGCAAATAGCTTTTTTCAATGTTCACTTGTTCCATGATTCCTGAAGCCTCAGGCCAAACACTGCAATGTAGCCTTTGTCCACTTGTAGTGCCGCACACAACATTTTCAGGACCTCATTATTGAAATGAATCCTTCGGTTTGACTCCAGCGAAGTCAGGAAGCCTTGGTATGAGCTCCCTCAACAATAATTTACCTACTGTGAGACTGTCATTTCTTCTGGTTGGGTAAGCTTTGACTCCACCCGAGAATATGTACACAATCACTAGGACATATCTCAGCCCGTTGCACATAGGCATTTCTATAAAGTCCAACTGCATCCTGTTAAAGGGACGACCTGATATTCCTATGTGGCTCTGCGTCACTGTGTTTCTTTTTCCTACGTTTATGTGCTGGCACACAACACATATGTGGCACAAACGTTCAGCCATCAACCTTAATCTGGGGTACAGCGTGTCTACCAAAACTGTCTGACCATAGCATCCCGACCTATATGAGCCGGGAATAAGTAATGTCTTGCCATTGGGGGCAACAGACTATCTGGCAGCACAGGTTTACGATTTCCTGAAACCCAAACCTCATCATCTCTTTTGACACATCCCTCTTCATATTAGTCAGGGTGGTCCAATCCTCGGACGGTGCCCCTAAGGCTGAAGGGCCATCCCCCCCTAAAATGGATGGGGTATTCCTGAGTATTTCTGCGGCTATCTCTTCGCCGAAGCTGAGACCTGGGTTGTCATTCATGATGGCTAGTATAACAAGGGATACTATAAAAGAAGGGGACTTAAGACATGAGTCCCGGCAAATGGCCCATTCATTATGCAATGTGCCACCTTAGCCCTAACGGAGAATTTCTTCGAGTTTAACAACCAACTCTTCCATCAGTCTCAGGGAACTTCGATGGGGAGTACCTTTGCTCCCAGTGTAGCTTGTCTATACATGGCGGCATTTGAGCAAGAGATTATCCGACATGCCAGCAATCCCTTCGGAGTTAACCTGAGACTATGGAAGAGGTTTATAGACGACATACTGATCTTCTGGCAAGGGGACATACAGACATGCAATTAATTCTGTGAGTGGATCAATACTAAGAACCAGTACTTGAGGTTCACCCATACAATTTCACCAACTGAAATTGCTTTCCTGGATCTCACCATCAAATTACAAGAGGGCAAACTAACCACTACTATGTTTAAAAAGCCTACTGATAGGAACAGCTTGCTGTTATATAGCAGTTTTCATCCAAAGACTCTGAAAAATAATCTACCCTACAGCCAGTTTTTACGGATTAGGAGGAATTGTAGCTCAATAAATGACTACAAAACTGAAGCTGAGGCACTGTCAGAAAACTTACTGAAAAGACAATACCCTAAACAACAAATTAATTCTTGCATGAAACGAGCGAGAAATAACCATCGCGAAAGCCTTCTAGAGGTACATGTAAAAGAACCCTCCAACACGGTGACCTGTGTAACCACATACACACCTAGATCTAATCTGATCAAGAAGGCTGTGAATAAACATTGGGAGATCTTGAACACAGGCACACTGACAATACCGAAACCTAGGTTTGCGTTCAAGCGTACTAACAACCTAAAAGAAATGTTAATACATACGAGACCCAAAAACAGAAACAGTTCAAACCAGAGACAACTGTGGGACCTCCCCCCTGTCGTAGGACACTATCCTTGCGGTTCATGTACCGTTTGTCCGCAGACAAAATACACTAAAGAACTGGCATTGACTGACACATTCACATGGACGATCACTAAACACACGAATTGTAACACACCACGTTGTGTGTACCTGTTGACATGCCCCTGCGAGAAAAGATACATCGGTATGACCATGAGGGCCATTAAAACCAGAATAACTGAACATAAAAGCAGTATTCGTTGCCTCAAGACAAACACCAAACTATATACCCATTTTACAGAACTGAGACATCCCCCAGAAAGTCTACGTTGGGTAGTCCTCGAGGCACATCAACAAATAACACATACAGCCCTGTTCAGGATTGAACAAAGATGGGTGTTTCGTCTTGACTCAGCCAATAGTGGCTTGAATGATGACATTCCTTGGAGCACCATTAATTAACACATGATCCTTACCTACAGCATACCATGGGAGCTCATTATACACTACATGATGACAACTATTGCTCCTTATAAGGTTCCCCCGCCACTGAACATCTGGGACCGTAAGGAGGTACCTTAGGCAGTGTTGACTATCTCCAGATACTGTATCTATTATCTGTTGCACTTGTCCATGCCCCGACACAACCCTCATACCAACATGGCCATGATTAACTGAAACACACTTCTAAATGGCCGCCATTATTCCGTTAACAAGGATATCATGTTTCAACTACTATGTGATTTCACTTTGACTATTACCGAATCTTTCGGAACTTAATGAGGGACCCCATGCAGTGTCAAATATTTCCACACACTGCATTTCCCACCTTTTTTGAACACTATAGTTGGATAGCAGTAGCGACGCACTATCCCTATATGATTAGGCTGTGATTAACCATTAACAACACACTCCAAGATGGCCGCCATGATTCCGTCAATAAGGACATCATGTTTTGACTACTGTGTGATTCCACTTTGATCTTTTAGAATCTAATGAGGTACCCCTTGCAGTGTCATATATCTCGACACACTGCATCTCCCACCCTTTTTTGAACTCTATAGTTAGACAGCAGTACCATCCCCACAATGATTTGGCTGTAACTAACAACAATCACACACTCCAAGATGGCCGCCATGATTCTGTCTAAAATGATATCACTTTTCCACCAATCGGTGACTCCGCTTTTGATTCCAGCTGTGGCCACTTCACCCGCTCTGCTGTCTTCGCGGCAGGTATTTAAACAGGTTCCTGCTGTGACATGATACCTTCCTGGTTGCAGCGGAGCGGGTAGGTCAGCCACGTGGCTCTGAGTGGGAGCAGGTGAGTATGCACATCCTGTTGGAGGCTCTTTCTGACATCGGCGATTAATGGAGGTAAGAGGTACCGGGATCAGGCGCTGCGAGCCTTAAGCCACTGAGCTTTAAGCGGACACTCTTTTCTTATGGCATTAGCCCATTACGCGGCAGGGCCCCTGGGGGCGCTTACGCTGTGCCACTTCACAGGAGCAGCACTGCGAGCATCCAGTTTGGGGCACGGCGTGCGGCGCCACCAGACACACCAGCCCAGTGTGAGCACCAACAATTGATCGTGTCATTGGTTTGGGGTCATAACTGCAGGCTACAACCACCCTGACCCGGACCTTCTGCTCCTTACAACCGAGTGCACCAGGACTAGTAAGTGAGCATCGAACTAGTGTACATATAGCCTATTAGGTTCTGGTAATTTATGTCTCATTCCATACAGAGACACTACATTGAGTGTCCTCATACTTCGCTGATAACTGACGAGGCAGATTTAGATACCTGGAAGAGGTGAGCTTTTTGTCCACTCACCACCACTGTCCAATAAGTCACACCTTTTTAGCATGTATACACAGGGGTATTGTAAAGAAGTATACACAGAGCTTGAATGGCATGATAGCACTGTGTGTTTTTTAATATATGTTCGATTTATAATGTGATAATTGATCCACATTGATTGAATTTAACTGGGACCAATTCCCACTCCCATGTTATGGTTTTTAAATTTCTTTTTTGTACTCTAGGTTGACTGCCTTTTCCCGGGGTAATGACCCACGGGTAGAGCATTTGGTAGGTAGCGTTGCACCTTGCCACCCACTGTAGATAGTTTTTATTATTCACTCGGTCCTGAAGAATCGCCAGCTGATCACTTCCGTGACTTATTGAGGCGAGAAACATGTTGACCATCTAGGGTTTGAGCGAAAATGTTGTCACATTACAACAAAACATTCGCCTCCCTTCATTTCTTTTAATCAGGTTGGGACCCTTACAGAATAAAATTTATCATAGAGGCATCCTTTACCTGTTTTACATTCACATTTCACATCTACACGTACCTAGGCCCCTCACACCCACGGCACCAATACAGCGAGGAACAAAAGATCTCCGATAAAGAGCCCCTTTATGGGTGCCCGTCGAGCATTGCAGCGCTGGCCCGACGAGGAGCAGACCCATATGATGAAGCATGACACCTAGCTTGCTGGGTGTGTGAGGGTCCTAGTTCCGACAGGAGGTATTCCCCACCTCCTCACTACCTAGAGTATACACAAGGTGAGCAATAACCCACCTGAGGAACTCCGTACCTTTTTGTCTCTTGACATGGTTGCTTCTCACTTCGATCCTTGCCATTTTTCTAGTGCTGATAAACTCTATTGAGGTAAATTTTCCCATTCAGGAGGTAGGCCTTTGTCCTCATCAGCTTATCCAAATGCTTCTCCTCTAGTCTATTTCTCAATTTACTCTTGATAGTGTTCATGAGGCTGAATCCTCGTTCACAATCTGCACTAGATGCTTGAAATGTTGCGCAGACATCAACAAGCTGAGACACCACATTATACTGAGCAGCATTGCGTACAGTGAAATTCACCATGTCTTGAACGGTGGTAGATAGCCCACCCTTTACAAGTTCTGTCACCACATATTTATATTCTCTGTATTGTCGAACAACATCTTCTGGTGTTTCACAATCATCCAGTACCAAGAGTTTTTTTATACTTTTTAACAAGTCTTTGTACATTCTCAGTCCCAAAATCAAAATGTGATTGTGTTGCTATTACCTGGAATTCAACACTAGCCCATTCTTTCAGTTCATCTACAGGGGGGAACCTTTTTTGCATGTGCTCACAAAGAAGGGAACAAAAGACAAAATAGGCCCACTGTCAAACTCTTGTCCTTCCCTGTACAACACCATCAGTGTCCCCCAAGAACTATTCCTTAATTTGATAAATCTTTGCTCTTGCATACTGTACAGCTTCAACAGAGGTCAAAGAACTTTTTTGGAACAGTTTGCACAAAGATGCAAATTTACCCAGAATGTCATTAAGTACTACAAGGGAAATATGGTAGTTTGAGTCCGATAGCTTTTTGTAACAATATTTTGCAACTGGATCATTCTCCTCAACTTCCTCATGCTCAGAGTACTTTAGAACAGCCTCGTAATTACGAATTAGTGCACCAACTGCAAAATGCCTTGAAAGCCATCTGACTTCAATGGCCTAAAGGAGACCACTTCACATTCAGTGACTGATACGATTTCATCCAGCTTGGACTTCCTTGTAGGAGATCTGGAGAACAATGTGTAGACAGTCCTCAATAATGTCTCCATCTCTTTAATCATTGGAACCCTCTTCCAGGCATCATCAACTCCCAAATCTTCTTGATGGGCGACACAATGCTGCTCAACTAGATGAGGAATGGATTGTTAAAGGTGAGTAGCAACACCATTATTCTTGCCAAGCATCACAGACGCACCATCGGATGTCAACATGACCATTTTCATAAGGTCCAGTTCATTGGCAGCGTAAAATTCTTTCACAGCAGTAGTGATAGCCTCAGCATTACAACTAGTCAGCTTCACTATGTCCCCAAACAGTGTTTTGTGCTCTGTTGATGTCCCAGTTCGGAACTTGAAGTACAAGATGAGCATTTTTGTAACAGAAATATCAGTGCTATCATCAATTATCAATGTGTGATACAAAGCGTTGCGAAGTTCTGCCATAGCTTCACAGTGTATCACTCAATTGATGGCCTCAAGGAACTCAAAGGCATAGTTCTTGCTCCTTAAGCTGTCTGGTATCTTCACATACAAAGCTAGGTGGTCGTGGATGTCTTGGACAGACAACATTGAAGTATTAATATTGACCGCCAGCAACACGTTGTTGATGAGAATCTTTATCTCCTCAGGCAGGGATCTCTGTTGTTCAACCTCTTCTATTCTGTTTGCTTTGTCAGTGGCAGTTTTTGTCAGCATTGCCGACGCTATGTGAGAGAAAAAGACCAAGGGGCATATTATCAACAACCAGCGATAATTATCGCTAAGCGCGCTTAGCGCGAATTTAAATATCGCCGGCCATCGCTGGATTACATAGCCAAGTTAGCACGTTATCATCAACGTCTAACTCCAAGGCGATAAAAAATCCAGCGATAGCGGCGAAATACGTGATTAGCGCTGGAAATCCACCGATAAAAAGTCAGCGATAGTGAAATCCTTGGTAATAAGCCAAGGTGGTCTCAGCCTGACAATCCACCTCCCATAGAAAAGATGGCTAAGTCAGGTTTCAATCAGGCGTTAGGAACCAGCGATAATCGCGGATAGCGCGACTTTTATTATCGATACGCGGGTTTGCGGCCGCATTGATAATAGGAGGTAGTCGTGTTAGCGACTGTATTCATGGGGGCATATTATCAACAACCAGCGATAATTAGCGCGAATTTAAATATCGCCGGCCATCGCTGGATTACATCGCCGAGTTAGCACGTTATCATCAACGTCTAACTCCAAGGCGATAAAAAATCCAGCGATAGCGGCGAAATACGTGATTAGCGCTGGAAATCCACTGATAAAAAGTCAGCGATAGTGAAATCCTTGGTAATAAGCCAAGGTGGTCTCAGCCTGACAATCCACCTCCCATAGAAAAGATGGCTAAGTCAGGTGTCAATCAGGCGTTAGGAACCAACGATAATCGCAGTTAGCGCGACTTTTATTATCGCTACGCGGGTTTGCGGCCGCATTGATAATAGGAGGTAGTCGTGTTAGCGACTGTATTCATGGTGTTTCTCGATGGCACCGCCTACTTTGCATCTCATTAGCGATGTATATCGCGGAGATGCTTAGCGTTAGTATTTCGGCTGCTAACATGCGCTAATGCATGTTAGCGCCGCCTTGGTGATAGGGCGATAAAAATATCACCGCTTTAGCGGGAAAAAGTGCCGCTAAAGCGGCGATACTGCCCTTGATAATATGCCCCATGGTGTTTCTCGATGGCACCGCCTACTTTGCATCTCATTAGCGATGTATATCGCTGAGATGCTTAGCGTTAGTATTTCGGCTGCTAACATGCGCTAATGCATCTTAGCGCCGCCTTGGTGATAGGGCGATAAAAATATCGCCGCTTTAGCGGGAAAAAGTGCCGCTAAAGCGGCGATACTGCCCTTGATAATATGCCCCCAAGTCCCATCCGGGCAACTTGGACAAGACGTGCACCACTAACTATTTAGACAATATTTCCTACAATGATTATTGCACATAAATCGCATTTATTTCAAACAGTGCTTCACATATTTTTTATATATGTGCGCATTTTTTTTTACAAAAAACAATGATCCAATTTAACCATACAAACGCTCTATATACAAAGAATTCAATTCATAATGATCCCTGAATTTTACAACACCACATTCAGAATGTGTGCCCAGTGTATTTCGGGACTCAAGTCCCTTCTTCAGGGGAAGATCTGTAATGAAAACAAAATAAAGAGTTCTAATGTACATCCATAGATAAACAAACACTCCTTACTGCGGCTGACCTAAGGTTCAGCACATCTATCCGTATCCACAAACATAAAGAGTTCTGTGCATCAGCTTCCGGCACTTGCCGCAGTTGAGCGCCACTGGTATCCAGAATAAGCTAATTCTTTAGAGATGGAAGGTGCACCAGGAATGAAGTCAGAATCATATGTATTAGTCCATTAGTTTCCTTTATTGGTAATAGAAGTAAAAGTGGCCATCAGCCAACGCGTTTCGTTCCTTTGACCAAAGGAACTTCATCAGGGCTCCAAGTATCAAGTAGTGTATTCAACAATTTCTTTAAATGACTGAAATAAACATGTAGCAGCTCGGGAAGACACCCCACAGTAAGGGTCAACCAAATCAGATCCTGATTCGTAATCCGGGTCTTCTGTATCCCGACATATGGCAAATGCGCCAGATTCAAAGTTGGAGCCCTGATGAAGTTCCTTTGGTCAAAGGAACGAAACGCGTTGGCTGATGGCCACTTTTACTTCTATTACCAATAAAGGAAACTAATGGACTAATACATATGATTCTGACTTCATTCCTGGTGCACCTTCCATCTCTAATGTACATACATGGTCGATTTGCAGTGAACAAAACACATGACAGCTTATACATTGAAGTGCCCTGTATTCATTCGTGTGTTCCAAACTAATTGTGATATGTAGCTGTAAATGTTCCTGGGAGGTGTGAAATGCCGAGTCAGGGTGATTAAAAGCATACATGTTCAAACACACCTTCAAGTGGAAAATATCAACACTGTGAGGAAATCGTTACTCCGTTACTAACCGACCAAAGTGTTCTCAAAGTTCCATGCCATTGCCGCTGCCAGATAACGTGATCACTAACCCTCCATAAAAAGGAGAAACTAATGTGCAACATTAGAAACTGCATGCCAATAGTGACAAGATACACAATATGCTGACAATACTCACTACACACATGTGAGTATTTCCTTGCTAAACATGGAGATGAGTCTATCTGAAAAAATGGAACGAAAAGACCCGGGGGATGAACAACATTCAAGGACAGGACAGTCTACGACCATTTACAAAGAGATTCGAACATGTCCATACCTTGTGACAGAACGTTCCTGAAGAATGTGGTGGGTTCCTCAGTTACTGCTGAAAACTGCGCTGCAAGAAAATGAAGCCCAATGAATTGTGGTCCCGTTGCTCTGCTGACTGGAGGGTGGTGACCCCAAATAAATAAGTTCTTACTGGTCCAGTCATAACGTATTAAATCTTAGCAACGGGGTCCGAGTCTCATGGAGGCGTGCGGATAGGGGGAGAGTGTAGTGGTTTAAATCGATCGAGTTTATAAAGACGAAAGTACGTAGATTGCGATACGCCTCTCCCTTGATCTAGTCTAGTTGCGGGTATCTGTGGGCGCCATCTTGGAATCTATTTGTACAGGCGGATATGCCCTGATAAACAAAGTTCACATAGAGGAAAAAACCCTGTGAATAGCATATACATATGTTAAATACAAAGTGCCATCATTGATCAGGATGATTTTTTTGAAGATCTAAAAAAACTTGGAGTAAAGGGACCTTGTGTGTGGACACAATGAGATTGAAAAATAGTGTGTAGTTGTAGTGACATTTGGTGTGAGTGGCAAATAGGGCATTTAAGTGAAGTACTGTATGGGAAATGTGTTAACAGAGGATTGAAGATAGGGAATTAGGTGTTAAATATTGAGTGAGCAAGCTGTGATATGTCTATCATGGAAAACATCCTGAACAACGACTCCGGAACAACGAGTTCCGGAGTCACGAAAGCGGAACTCCGCCCTGCCTGAACGACGACTCAGCCTTAACCACGCATGTGCGTGGTTAAGGCTGATTCGGTCTAGTGTTCGGGCAGGGCGGAGTTCGGGGGAGCGTCGCAGTGGCAGAGGAACAGGTAAGAGGGGTTAATTTTTAGGGGGTGGAGGGGTTTGGGGTTAGTTTTGAGGGGGTATGGGTGATCGTGTTAGTTTAGAAGGTGTGGGGGGGATTAGTTTGTAGGGAGTAGAGATCGTTTTTAGGGGCGTTGATCGTATTTAATTTTAAGGTGGACGAATTAGTTTATAAGGGGTTGAGTTTGGTTTTAGGAGTTAGGGGTGATCGTGATTATAGGGTGGGGGAATTAGTTTTATGGGGGTTGAGTTCGTTTTTAGGGGAGGGGTTTGGGATTAGTTTTTAAGGGGCTATGTTTGTTTATATGGTGTGGGGGAATTGGAATAAAAGGGGTTGAGTTCGTTTTTAGGAGGTGGGGGTGATCGTGATTATTTTTAAGACGGGAGAATTAGTAATAAGGGGGTTGAGTTCGTTTTTAGGGGTAGGGGTTTGGGATTCGTTTTTAGTGTTTGTTAAAAGGGTGTGGGGCAAATTCATTTTTAAGGGGCAGGAGGGTTTGGGGGATCGGAGTAGTAGTAGAAAAGCATTTTTTTTAACACGCATTTCTTTAACACAAAAAGCGTGGTAAAGGAATGCGTGGTAAAAAAATCGTGGTTTAGACGAGGTCGTGGTTGCGCCCTCGTTGTTAGGCAAGTCGTGGTTGTGGAACTCGTTGTTCCAACATACAACCGTCTATCATAGGACACATCCCATCTCTATTTTATCATTGAGTCCTTTGGGATTCATTGTATCCAGTTTCCTGATCCAGTATATTTCGCACTGTAGCAGTATTTTAGTATTGTCTGCAGTACCTCGATAATTTGAAACTTCATCTGGGCGATGGAGTGTCTGTGTTCAATCCAATGGGCAGAGAGATTAGAATAAACATTGTTGTTACGTATTTTGCTCTTGTATTCTGTTAGTCTGATATTGATTTTCCTTTCAGTTTTGCCTACATATAGCAAGCCACAGGGGCATTTGATGGCATAAATCAAGTTGATGGATTTGCAATCAGCTGAATGAGTCAACTTTATTTTTTCTCCTGTCCGCGGGTGTACTAAGATGTTGCGTTATTGCAGTGTACGCAATTTTAAAAAAAAATCGTCCCTTCTCTTTTGTGGTCAATGGGTGGAATCTTCTTGGACAAAATTTATTTTAGATTACGCGATCTGGTGTTTGCAAACATCGGTTTCTGGTTGAAAAGACCCTGAAAATTCCAGTTCATACTGTTGTTTTTCCCAACGGTTATTGATGATATTTTTAATAATGTTGGATTTAGTAGAGAATGTAGACACAAACACTATCCTATTTAAGGAATCTTTCAGTTTTTTTTGCAATAGTTTGTTTCGTGTAATGGAAAGTGCTCGGCGGTCATGTTCCTCCAGCAGTTGAATTGGGTAGCCTCTGTTCTTGAATCTCTCTTTTTGTTCTGCCAACGTTGTTTTACATGTTGTGATATCAGAGGATATTCTCCTTGTTCTTAGAAATTGCGAGTAAGGTAAATTGCGAACTAAGCTGGGAGGATGAATCCCATTGCCGGCGCTCCATAACCAAACCTGGCAGCAGCACTTTTGTTTCTCAGTATCACCAAAGCAGACTCTTGAACTTTGCTAATTAGATGGCGTTTTAGGTAATCCAGTTTCCAGCCATCACTTAATTTCTTCCCTGTAGAAAAGTCCCCAACAATCTTGGCTTCGGCACATGCTTTGCAAATCAAACCCATGTCTGGACTGTATTGAAACACTTCCCAGAGTTGCATGCGAACCTTGCTTCGTGATTTCTGTGTCTCAGCCGCCACAATTTCTTTCATCCACTCTTCCTCGAATACAAGCCAACATTTCTTCCTTTATGGTGAAGCACCGCACTCTGCAGATGTTACAGCTTTGTGCTTGGACATTTTTGTGCTAACCGGTTTTAGCCTGCTATGCCACAAAGCCTGCAAAATAAAGGAACATGGCTAAAGTTGGTGCGTATGAGAAAGCATGGGTAAAGTATGTATATCTTTTTTAATCTATCCCAGAGGCCATTAAATAAAGTCTACGTGGACCCCTGGAGATAGTTTTATCCTTCACCCTGCACTTCTTTTGCACTCTGCCCCTCACTAACCCTTTTCCATCACTCATCTTTGCAAAACACCTCAGCTCCTCCCCGTTGGGGAGTCGTAGCCCACGCCATGGACCTTGCAGCCAAGGTGTGAGGAGGGAACCCAATGATGAAGCATGTCACCCTTGGGTGAGTGAGGGTTTTTGTCCGAAAAGGATTTCTTTTCCAGCAGTTCTATTACAAACAGTTATTATTGAGTATACAGGACTGCAATTTGATACATGTGAGCTGTTTGTTCTGCTTGACTTAACAACCAGACTTACAAATTGTGATTTTTCTATTAGGGATCAGTATGTCTCTGGTTCCTTTGATCCCATTAAGATCCTCTGTGTGGAGACAGTTATACTACAATGTACAATACAGTTTATCTCTACCAAACAATTACCTGTCTGTTCTGCTTGTACCCACGTATTCCCATTCAAATATGTGTATGGTACTGCCTGCAAAACCTGCAACAGAAGAAAGCATGGGTAAAGTATGTTGTTATACTACAATGTGCACCACGGTTTAACTCCACCAAACAATTACCTGTTTGTTCTGCTTGTACTCACATATACCCATTCAAATGTGTGTGGCACTGTCTGAGAAACCTGCAACAGAAGAAAACATGGGTAAGGTATGTTGTTATAGTACAACGTATAAGAGGCACCACAGTTTAACTCTACCAAAGAATTACCTGTTTGTTCTGCTTGTACTCATGTCTGCCTGTGCAGTTGTATCCGTGGTATGGTCTCACAAACCTGCAAAAGAAAAAGCGTGCAGTTTGTAAATCGATTAAACCCAGCAACCCTCAAATTCAACCAGGCACGTAAACAGAATTGAACTTGTCTTTGTGGATACTCACGCCTGATCATTCAAATCCAAATACCTTACAGACTGCAAACCTTCAATTGAAGACAAGATCATTAGCAAAGGCCCTAAGAGTTACAAATAATGCATGTGACTGTTCCAGAGACTCCAATAGGAAAAGCGACCAAATAGTTACCTGAGATTCCAGTTTAGGCCAATCAAGCACGTACCCATGTGCTTCATTATTAGCATCCATTACGCCAAACTGGTCTATAAATCTGCATTGTGTGTTACACCTTCTGTGATGCAGCGTTTCCCTGGCATTCAAACTGCACAAGTGGTTGAGTTGGATGAACTAGGAAATTCACAAGGAGGACTGAGTCACACACAAACCTTCAAAAGATCCCACATGGACATGATGCAGCAAGTGGCGTGCAAAACATACGATAAAGACTTTCTAAAAAAAAAATGAGTTACTTCTCTAACACTTCTATTTTCTTGTATCACCCCCACACAATCCAACCACTCACCTGCATTTTCTTTACCTTTTGCCATGTCAATGTTTTAACAGCTGTGCTTCTCATTCACACACGTTCACATGTAATCACAATTACAATAGACCATGGGTACTTGAAAATATTTTCCCAGGGGCCAAAAATATTTGGACGTGGTGTGACAGAAGGCCACACTGATGCCGGCAGGGTGGTGGTCAGCAGTGGCGTAAGTGTTAGGGCATAAAAGTTGGGGATGCATGTCGCGAGCCTGGGGGGTGGGAAGGTGGTGTTTGTTGAGGAAAAATAAGTGGTGATTCCCAAAAATGATTGCTGGTGGGCCCCAACTGCAACCACCGGCTCAAATTGAGCACTGCCTGCAAGGGACAACAGACCTCCAACCTTGCATTTGCATTAAAAAAAGGCAAACTTTTTTAAAAAGCATCCCACGCCTTCAGACTACAGTGCCTGTTCAAAAGCCTAATTAGACCAGGCATTCAGAAGCCACCAGCGGTATCCGAGCACAGCCCACTTGGCAGCATTCTTCAGCTGTGGCTGACCTTCAAGGCCCTGTGGTCAGCGAACCTGTCCCTAAAGCATACGTTGCACCTGTGCTAAGCACCTCAGCCCCAGTGGCTTCAATGACGTCATTAATGGCATCACCAACGATGTGATTTTTAATCTTACCTATGACAAGAAGATCAGAAGCTAGGAGCAATGCATTCAAACAGTTATGGCTACCTAGATGACTATAACTAGCGAATTTCGGGGGCAATTCGGATTTGGATCGCAACTAAAAAGTCCCTAGTTTTATAGGGATTTACTATTTTTATTAATGATGTTATTTTTCTGACTGGAGTGCAGAATGATAAACTCTCTTTAACAACGTTTTTCAGTGATGGCGATAGTAATATGTGTGTGTGTATAAGTTGGCATGTCCATAGGAAAAACATGTTTAAGGGATAGTAACTTTGGCCTTGTTCCCCACATATGCAGGAAATGTATTGGAAGAAGTATACATACATCTAAGACCCAGAAATGTTAGGGGTCAGGCACTAAAAGTTATATTTTCCATTGAAAATCCCATAACAAACCTATGCCTCCGACACCAAAAACTACTTAAGAGGATTGGAGCAACTTGGCAGGAGGAAAACAACTTACTCCACCCCAGTCCATCCGTTCGGTTTGGTTTATCTCCATTCAGCTGATTTAGTGAACTAAAAAAATAAAAGTAGAACTATCTTGGTTGGTTGGTTAATGACCCGATTTATGTATGAAAATGTTAACTTAAACTCTCCCATTGACCCTAAAAAACTAAAAACTACTGACATTTCCAAGTTAAGCTAGTAGCATGCAGAAGGTGCTAAAGGATGTGCACCACATAAATCAATAAATCATTTGGATTAATCAATAGCTGCACCCTGGTAGGGGACTGAAATTTGGCAACACCCTGCAGTGTAAGAGAATGTGTGCAAAGATTAGAAAACCCTTCGGTAGTGCCCAGCAGACTCGTGGTGCAGCTGACATTCACTTCTATATTTAGTTCAGTAGGCTCTGAAGAGTGGGTCTCAATGTGTACATACAATGCCAATACCCAAAGTCCCCAATGCCCAGGCTCTTCACGTAGACCCTGAACTCCGCACCCCATGGCTAACTCAGCATGGTCTTCAACTGGACTCTGAAGGCTGTGGGTAAATCGCGTGCAGCAGCTAAGTAGCGCGGGGGCTAGCGCTCCTAAGGGATCCATCTCACTATCAATTTGATACTATCTGTAGTTTTCTGTTCCTGTCTGCATGTTCTTTATTTTTTTTTCCCTATGGAAAGAAAGTAGATCTGTTCTTGCAGGTTTGAGAGTCCATTCTTAAAGGTGCCTAGCAGAGAAAAGGTTTGCAATCTACTGAAAGGTGATCAGACAACTTAAAAACACGACTCCAAAAATTCAGTTTTCTGGGAAATATACAAGAAAATATACATTTTTCAACCAATAAAGAGCGATGTGATGTACGAACGGCATCTGCAATGAAGATATATTTAAGAATAGTGCCCCACAGGTCACACTGGAGCAAATCACAAATTAGACCAACACTTCTTAATTGCTTAGAAGTCGACATAAGCACAACTGTTTACATAAAATCGCCATATGCTTTGCATAACTGTTCCGAGAAACCCTATAATTGCTTTCCAAGTAATAAAACTAAAACGTTGCGTGGGTTGCGGGCCCTGTGGCGCCGCTCCTCAGGCCCGACCCTGGTTTCCCGCCCAGACTATCAAGTAGATAGTATCAAAGGTAGCCAGTCGCGGCTGGCATGACGCGGGTAGGGGTCGCGGGGGGTGGGTGTTATAATTAAAATATTTTTTTTTTAAAACTTACCTTACCGCCTGGGTCCCGCACCGCGCCGCCTCAGCTCCTGGCTGGGTCCCCAACAGGAAGCAGCCACAGGCAGCCTTCCTCCCCTAAGCCAATCAGCCGGGCACCTGTAGTGAGGCCATTTTCTCTATGTAGGCTGCATGCAGCATACATAGAGAAAATGGAGAGTGCGCATGACTGGTTTGGTCGGCCCCAGAGGGCCGACCAAACAGTCAGGGCCCCCAGCATTGGGCAAGCCACTCCTCCCCTACCCGCCCACTCGCCCGCCGACAACCATGCATACCCTTCTGCATTCTCACAGTGCGAGAAGCAGAAACATAAAATGGTATTTAAAATACCATTTTGTGTTTCTGCTTCTCGCACTGAGAGAAAGCAGTGGGGCGACACCACTACACCCTAATGGAGGAGCCGCCCCTGGTGGTCAGGGAGTTGGGAGGTGTTGTTATGATGGGTCTTGGGGAAGGGCAGGGAAGCATGTACATTTAGTGGCTGAATTAAATTGCACAATGTGGTACCACAAAACATGGGATCAATACTGGCTTCCCCGCTTGACCAAACTGTGTCATCCTAGGCAATTGTTTTATATCACTTTCGCTCTTACATAGCCAACTGTTGCCCATTGTGTATTTAGTATCACATGCGAAGGAAATAAATAGTGGGAGAAGAATAATTTTCCAACCTACTCAAAGCATGCTGTATTCACAAAAAATCTGGTTGCTAGATGTGAGATTTTTTTTTTGTATTCCTCTAAATTCCTAATATTTTTGGTAATTGCTTTACCTCAAATTTAAAACCAGAAGAAAAAAAATGTTTCCTCCCCCCCTTGCTGAAGTCCTATACAAAAGTGCTCCACGTATTACTTCTACCTTAGATTTAGAGCAACTATGGCATAACACCACATCAAAGGGCATGAAGACAGGCTTCAGTGAAATCTTTTTGGAGTTATAATAAACGCAAATGGAATTTAGATGCAATTAACAATGTTTAATACAAACTGAACATGATTATAAAAAATAATTCAGCTCTAGATAAGGTTATTCAAATACTGCAGGCCACAGATGGTTGTATAAATCCTCTAACAAGAACTGTTGTTGAGCTCAACTATTTAAGACAGGTGGCTTGTGCTGCTCATACAAAATGCACTTCACTTCTATGCCTACTTCTAAGCACTTTTAGTTCTAATCATTGTAAGGTGGCTGAATGGAGAAACACAGGTTACAAATCTACAGTGAAATAGCGCAGATGGTCTGACAAAGAACATGCAGCCCCAAGGGCATATCTTATGGAACTACATAATTGTGATTTTTATATAAAGCATCATGCCTTGTAACAGAGATGTTTTAAGGCATGGACAAAGTGGACTTTGGCTCAGGGCCCCAGCCTTTCAGGGCGTCCCCTGATAGAGCCAGCTATGTTTCTGCAGAGAGTCTTGCCCTGATGACCTTGAATAATTTTTAAACAAGCTATTGTAAATAGCGTTTTTCTATCATTATTTTTAATGCGTGAGAGTCTATTACAAAAGTTTTGCAGACAAAATGTGTTTATGTTTCATGCAACATTCATATCAAAAGTTTCTTTCAGATCAAAACAGGACCCCACATTTGAGAAATGGGAGGGTGTCACAGAGACTATTTGCAGTAATATTAGTGACCTGCTGCTGTGTTACAATACTGAAAACACACATCACTATCTCTGAATATCAGATGTAAACACATTTATAATTTGACCAAAGAGGGGATGAAAGAGCTGAAACGGGATCATAAAATCAAAGTTGTTCTGAACAGGGCCCCCCAAAATGCATTTGGCCCATGGCCCCTGTCGTAGTTCTGGACTGGCTGCATTCCTTTTGCTAATAGGAGCATAGCTGTGGGACAGATTGTGTGCATTTTTGAAAGTACTCATGTAAATCGCAGCACCCGTCATGCTTCTATATGGCGCTGCACATGAATACTTTTAAAAAGGCATACAATCTGCCCCTCAGCCGCGCTCCTATTAACAAAAGGCATGCAGCACGTCTAGAAGCACGAAGTGTGCTTTCAGATGATTCCAACTTTTATCTAAGGCCTATCCAGAAAACACCATCCCTCACCCCAGAAACTTCAAATTGCTCTGCAAAGGACATTGAATGTACCAAGAGTCCGAGACATTTATCAGCACAGCTTTACTCTAAGGCATCTTGGCACACAAACTGCACGAAAAAGAGGGCAAATGAATCTCCTAACATAACAGGTGGTCCTTGACGGCTTTATGAAAAAACATGTGGTGTACAATGAAAGGAACTCTGATGACGCGGATGTTTATAAAAAAAAAATGCATGTGAAAAAATTAAATCTTTATTGATAGTAAATTTCATGTATCCTCTGAATGTTGTGAATGTCAGCATTTTAAATGAAGTTTTAAAAATAATTCTAGAAGATGAACATCTGGTCTTCTTAATGCCTTTTGGACTGGGCCCTCTCTGCAGGTTCAGCTCCAAACATTTTGCCTGTAGTGCAGTTTTAAACTGCCATTTCAACCTGGCAAAATAAACATTTTGCAAGTATCAAAGGGAACTAGCTACTGAGTAGGAGCTCCTGATATGTGTATGTAGAGCAACACATATGTGTTTAGGAAGACCCTCACTCACCAACCTAGTTGGTGACATGCTTCATCATCGGGCCCCACCCAAGGTACCGAGTGTACCTTGGGTGTGCTTCAACGCCTGAATGCGGAAAGCCCATAATGGGTGAATTAAATGGACTCCCCCTTATTTCCTTCAAAATGCCTCGCTGTATCATTGAGTCAATCACTGGAGTAATCCCAGCAATTGTTTTTGGAGTCAAAATATATTGTGGTGTCCTTTGATGAGCACACAAAAACACGAGAGAGAGAAAGGGATTGCCACAAAAGTGGAGGGGAATACTCCTGATCCCCTTTAAATTAAGTAAACAAACAATAGGAGGAGTACAACCAGGAGACACATCAAAGTCTCCAAAGTATTGGGATAAAGGGCACAAGAGAGGAAATGTCCTTTCTTAAGAAGACCCCTCACTCACCAACCTGGTTGGTGACATGCTTCATCATCGGGGTCCCACCCGAATGGCCGAATGCCATCCGGGTGTGCTTCAACACCTGATTACAGTGGAGCAGGTTTGTTTTCTGTGTAGGTGAGTGAAATGGTGATTTAAAAATTGGCCAAATATAACTAAAAATTAGTATTTTAATAATGGAGCATCTGGACAATATTAAAAATGAATCATAAGACACCCTTTTTGGTTAAATTGACCAACTGGTATCTTTAAGTAAAAATGTGCAAAAAAGTGCGGAAAAAAGGGTCTACATGTTTCAACCTAATGTCGGTATTACTAGGTTTTCGTCAGGACCAAGAGTACGTGACACGGGCGGTCTACACACGCTAAGGTGTACCCTGCCCTTGATCACTATTACCTAACTCTGTACTCATAGTTAGGAGACCTTTCATCCGAGTAGTTGAAAGGAAAAAACTATGTAACGCATGGTTGCGTGCCTCATGGGAGTAGGGGTCGTGGTGCTGGCTCAGTTGCGCAATAGCGAGTCACCAGTCACCGGCTGCTACACCTATAATACAGACCTGCCACACGATCCCTACTCCCATGAGGCACGCAACCATGCGTTACATAGTTTTTTCCTTTCAACTACTCGGATGAAAGGTCTCCTAACTGTGAGTACAGAGTTAGGTAATAGTGATCAAGGGCAGGGTACACCTTAGCGTGTGTAGACCGCCCGGGTCACGTATTCTTGGTCCTGACGAAAACCTAGTAATACCGACATTAGGTTGAAACATGTAGACCCTTTTTTCCGCACTTTTTGCACATTTTTTTACTTAAAGATACCAGTTGGTCAATTTAACCAAAAAGGGTGTCTTATGATTCATTTTTAATATTGTCCAGATGCTCTATTATTAAAATACTAATTTTGAGTTATATTTGGCCAATTTTTAAATCACCATTTCACTCACCTACACAGAAAACAAACCTGCTCCACTGTAATCAGGTGTTGAAGCACACCCGGATGGCATTCGGCCATTCGGGTGGGACCCCGATGATGAAGCATGTCACCAACCAGGTTGGTGAGTGAGGGGTCTTCTTAAGAAAGGACATTTCCTCTCTTGTGCCCTTTATCCCAATACTTTGGAGACTTTGATGTGTCTCCTGGTTGTACTCCTCCTATTGTTTGTCCTTTGATGAGCTCCATGTCCTTTCCTGAAAAGTCCCAGACTTCTAGTTTCACTGTATCTTTAATATCAGGTAGTAAATCATCAATCGTCATCAAGTGGTACAATCCAGTGTCCGGACCATGCCCTGCCAATTTGTCTGGAACTCTATACCTTTTGGGGTACAGTAAATAGTACAGTTTCATTTGTACAAAAGGTCACAGCCTAATAGATTTACAGGGCTCTAATCACACACCACAAATCGGTGATTCTTCTCAAAAGACCATATTTTAACAAGTACTTCTTCTGTCACTGGACTTGTCATTTGCTTGTTTGTGACTCACACAACTTAGATTCTTTTTCCAGAGAGGGGTAGGTTTGGAACTTCCACTGTTCTAAGAGCAGAGTGATAAGCACCGGTATCAATAAAAAATGATACAGGGTTACCATTTACCTCACCTTCTACGAAGGGACCACTCTGGTCTACCTCTAAGACTGTGGCAAGAATGCAATCTCCTCCCCCTTCAGGCACCTTCATAATGACTGGTCAGAACCGTAATTTTTAACTGCTTCAAACATAGGAAACTTTTGAAACAAGCCCTGATTTTGGAATGGATTCTGATTTACGTTCTGGACTTGATTTTAATTGAATCTGGGAAGTAGTATTTTGCTGTGGCGTTGGGGCTCGTGGAACCTGCATCATAGGAGCTTGGGGCGCATTAAAATTCTGCATTTTTGGTCTCTGTACATTCTGTGACTGTACAGGTTTATTACCTTGAGGTACTGTGTAAACCCTGAATTCTGAACCAGATTACTAAGATTAAGACAACATCTCCACTTCCAATGCCCCAACTTATTGCAATAATGACAAGGATTCGTTCTCTTCCAAGTTGCCACATCAATCCCAGTACTCAGGTCAATTGGAACACCACGTCCTCTACCTTGCTGTGGAAACCCATTCCCATCTTGTATCACAGGAGCTGCTTGCTCTTATACTCCTTGCATAGACCCAACATTCGCTACAAAAGGCTGACCCAGATTTCCTCTCTGTGCGGCTCTTATCTGCTCCACCATCAATTTCTCTTTCAATCTCTTCTGCTTCATCTCCAATTCATCACTATGATATTGCCCATATCTCAGAATCTCATCAATTGACTTGTTCTGCCAACAAATCAAGTGCTGCTAAACCATCAAGCTAACTTCAGGTCTCAGTCCCGTCACAAACTTAGACACAAAATGTCCCATGTCTTTGGGCTCAATAGTCTCCATTCCACTGTACTGTTTAAACACTTCCAATAATCTCTCACAATAGGCAGGTATCGTCTCTATGGGTTCTTGGGTTGTCCTGTCAATCTTGACCCAATCAATGTCTTAAGGTGCTACCTTCGCTTTCAAAAATGTCATCACCTGTTGAAACCTTTTCATCCCTAATGGCGATGGGGCATTTGACACTGGATTTCTTGGAGGCTCTTTCTCTAGCCACTCTGTAGCTATTTTGTATTCTGCCCACAGATCACTTGGGACTACAATGTCAAGCAGGGTGCTAAGGTCCACCCACAAAACCTTTGAAATCTTCACAAATGGCTTGACCTGTGCATACCATTCCACCGGCTTTTCTCTCAACTTGTAGAACTAATTTGTGAATGAGGCAAGAGCACTCGTACTCCAAGGCACATGGACATAACCTCCCCCAGGCACTTCCCTGAATGGAAAAGTCGAAGAACCCTCTCCTTCCACTGTAGACGGAGGTGGCTCTCACTTATGTTTTTTTGTTCTTTCTTCTCTGCCCATCTGCCTTCCCATTTATCTAGCTCACTTCATTTCCGGATGTTACTAATTAATTATTTAATCTGCAATTTCATTCCTGATGTCCTCATACCAGTTATGTCATTCTTATTAAAGCATACACAGTAACGTTTCTGCACAGACTTGGTTCCAATTAAATCAACTTCATATATCTGAGCTAATTCAGACAGTTTTTCATGAACTTGTCCTGCACGTTTGGTAACATCCTCGCACATAAACACAAGCAGGTTACAGGTGGTTCAGAATACTGCTGCGCGACTCGTCACGAATTCCCCGTTCAGAACCCCTTCCCGTCCCCTGCTCCACAAACTTCACTGGCTTCCATATCGCAAGCGGGTCAGGTTCAAGGTCTGCTGCATAGTCTATAAAACTCTGCATAAAAAAGGCCCTCTCTACATCGCCAGGAAGCTCAAGCCTTATGCCCCTTCTAGGACTCTAAGGTCAGGCAACAAATCACTTCTCCAAGTCCCCAGGGTAAGGAAAGCAAGACTAGGGGGGGAAATCCTTTTCATACCTCGCTCCCCTGTACTGGAACCAGCTTCCCACACACCTGAGGCAATGTCCTGACTATCTGCACTTCAGGAAACTTCTTAAGTCCTCCCTGTTTTAACGTTCTTCTTTAGCCCGCCAGCAGCTCCGCCCAAAGCGCAGAGATACCCCTTCGGGGGTGATTCAGGCGCTCTATAAAACTAACAAAAAAAAAAGCTCATTCTCTTGGTAGCCATCTAATCGGGAAAGATCAAGGTTTACTAATATCATTTAATCTAATTCTAACTTTAATTTGGCCACATCCACTGAATTCTCTCTCACTGAGGACTGAATTAATTATTTGCTTAATCCTGAGCATGCACCTTCTCTCGAGGTTTTAACTAAACATTTAAGCCAGTCATCAAATTCTTTAGCACTAAGCCCTGTCTGTTGTTAAGGGTTATTAGACACTAGGCCTTCTCTGGGAGCACTATGGTTTACACTCAGAAGTGAATTCCAAATAGACATCAGAATTTGGCGATCTTTGGGCAAATCCTCCTGTCTGGGAAAATCCTGTTTGGTTCATGGCTCGAAATGCACTTACAGCACAAGGGGTTTTCATCTGAGTCAGAACTAAAGTTACTTGTGGAAATCCTCCCATTCTCTGGCCTACAGGAGTGTTTCCTGAGGCACCCGTTCCAGTAGGAACTGCCAAAGAACTACGGGGCTAATAATGACCGAAACAGTAAGTGCATCTAGGGCATTCAAACAGTAGGGTTAATAGGGGGATAAATCCCTGTACTCTCTCCCATCAGGTTAGAATTTGTGTTCATTGATGCAGTAGCTACTCTCGAGTTTCCACTAGCTCCTGCACCACTCATTCCCTCCAATTGAGCTCCATTGTACAGAGGTGGACAAGCTGATAACAACACATCCAGAAAAACAGCACTAGAATCGCTACCACTGGTTCCACCCTCACTCTCTGCATTTCTTTCCTGTCTCCCTTTTTCTTTCTCTTCCATTCCTTTCTCTGTTTCTTCACTTTTCAATGCAGGGTACAGTCTAGCTCACTCTATCATATCAGTTTTCCACTTCTTTTGTTCTGCATCCCACGTAGCATCAGCATAAGTATGTACTGCCTTTCTAGCTCTTCCCTGATACTTTTGCTTTCTGCCTAGCATGAGATTCACACTCCCAAAGCATTAAGCGCTTTGTACGGTGCGGGTCTAGGAGGCGGTTTAAGTTCATACAGTACTCTTCTTAAATTCTCAATTATTCTCAATTAAATGTGCCATAGGAGGAAACATCAATGTATCTTCTTTTTCAGTGAGCCCATGCCCTTGATTAAGCCAAATACATGTACGAAGGCTCACCTTTATGGACATATAATGACTTTGCATATCTTTGGATGGAGCCTCTTCTCTGTCTCGAAAAGGTATACTCACATCTCCCCTCATTAAATTTCTTATTGCCTTAAAGAGTTTAGTTTTGCAATAATATCAGGAATCACAAATAAGTTTTATTTCAAACCAGGAAATAATTCTCTACCCACAATTCTTGGTCGGCGTCAACAACCAATAACAGTGCAGCACTCTATGATGTAGTCAACCAAGAACAGCGCAGCTCAACACCATCCAACCGATCCCAGCACGGCACACTGGGACGTCAGTCTCACTCCTCGCTGCGATTCAACGTCCTTTACAATTTTTACGAACACACTCTTTTCAGCATTATGCGTGCAAAACAAAGCCCAAAGCAATTTCAACAAATAAATTTCTCTACTCCCCTACAGAAACCAAAGTATTCAATCACAAAGAAACAATTCGAAACAACACTTTCCGACATGCTCTGAGTCACACTTGAATGAAATCTCGTCCAGTGGGAAATCACCCGGATTAGTGCAGCTTCCCTCTCTGCAAAGCATCCACTACACCGACCACACCTCACACTCACACAAAGATAAATGTCACTATCTAAATTGTGCCATTGACGACGTCTCATGACAAGCACCACAAAACTTACCAGACAATTACAATGTAGTGTCTTCTACACGTTTTAATAGCATCACCAAAGGCTGTGAGCAGCACGGGGTGGCTGCCTTTAGGGAGTTGGACGCAGGGCCTGTGGCCAACCCCAACCACAATCAAAGGCCATGCGTGGCTGCCTCCAGGTGGCTGCCTGCGGGGAGTTGTATGCAGGGCCTAGCTTCTAACTAAGCCCTGCGGACAACTCCACACCGCACTAAACGAAAGGCGATGCTTAGCTTGGGGTTGACTGCCTGCAGGAGTGTTGGCTGCCTCTGGGTGGGTTTGCCTGCAGCCAGGCCTTGTTGCCAACACCCTGCTATACATGGCGAAACACCGTGCGCAACATGGAGTTGGCAGCCTGGGGGGGGGGGTGGCTTTACATATATTGATAAAATATTACTTTAAGTTGAAGAAACTCTAGAAATTCACTGAAAAAAACAAATGTTAAACCAACGTTATAGTTAGGTGAAATGTTCAGTAACAATGTAACGTTTTAAACTCTAAAAACCACAGAAATTCACCAGTTATAGTTATAGCAACTACTTGTGCCCTTAGGTTACTATAGCTCTTTTCCTGGCCTTGCACTGCTAATTATCCCACATATTGCATCACTCATCTCACCTTTGATGACATTATTGATAATATCACTGCAACATTTGCAATGAAATTATTGATGAAAAAACGGTGCATGGCGGGAGCGCAAGTTATAGTTACCTTAGGGCAAAAAACATTTATATTAGTATTGGTGGGTGCACTGGCCCCTCCCTGAGCAGAAATGGCCCCTGGGGACCCAGTTCCCCAGGCCAAAGAATAATAATAGGGAGGGGGCACATGGGCTCCCCCTTTTCCAGCCTTCTTGGGCCAGGTACACCATCCCCTGGGGCTAGAGGTGGGTGCCCCAGCACCCACAATCACTTGTTGAGAGCAGTGGGGAGCCCCAGGGCCCCCGCAGCCCCAGCCAGTTTCCCTAATGGTGCTGGAGCTAGCATTGCTCCGTCCTGGAGGGAGCAGCTGTTTGTACTTTTTCCCTCTAAATGGGAGCAATATCTGAAACAGAGGTCTGCTCCCACCTGGCGGTAGCTTTTTGAAATTTCCCACCGGGTGGGAGAAGCTATGCCTTCCTTGCCTGCGTTTCTGTAGGCAGGGAAGGCATGTTTGCTCCCACTCGGTGGGAGATTCTAATTTTCTCCTGCCAGGCGAGAGCAAACATATGTTTTCCTGCCTGCACTAGTGCGGGCAGAGAAACTACTCTGTCCCGGGGGGAGGGAAGGGGGCCTGGGGGAAGGGGGCCGGGGGGGCTCCCCGGGACAAAGTATTTTAGCTGGCCCCGGTGGATGGGGTCCCCAGGCCTTAACAGGCTCATTGTGGGGACCACATGGCCCCCCTCTCTTTAAAGTTAATAGTGGCCCTAGGAACCTTTTAAGGCTCGGAGAGCAGGCTACGCGGCCCCTCCCATCTTTTCTTGATTGCAGCCACAGGGGTTATGGACCCTAGGGCCCATGAAGGCTCAGGGAGGAGGGGGCAGGTTCCCCCATCTGCTTTTTCATTAAATTTGGCCCTTGGGGATGCGGTTCCCAGGGCATTTAGATGCTCGGGGAGGGGGGCCTTACCAAGTATTTTTTTTAATTGCGTTCCACCATTTTTTATTTTGCAATCCCATGTGAGTTCCGCGGGATTGTGGAAAAAACTGCCATGTTTTTTTATCTTGGCTGCAGGGGGTTTCCTCTGGGACCCCCCCATAGGGCCTACAGGGGCCTGGTATCCTTACCCTGCCTCATTATACTCTTTTTCTTTTTAAAAAAACACGCAGGACAAGGGACTAAGTCCCTGAGTCTTGTAATGGCTGCCAGGAACATTTTTCATGTTGCTTGCAGCCAATTAGAGCGCTAAAGCCAGACCTAAAAAGAGCAAAGTTGCTATTAATGTTAACAGTTTGGCACACGACTCTGCAGTCTTAAGGATACAGGTCGTTCCTACATCAGGCCCCTACTAATTTCTGATCATTACACAAACTCCAGTGTAGGAGCAGATCTGATAAAGTTTTAACATTTTTGTAAGAATTGTTCTAACGTCTTGTATAGTCAAAGGCTAGAAGCCAGTAACTATATTTCTTTTCGTGTTTTAATTGGAAGTTTTTGTTTATTGGCATTTCTGACTAAGTGACTGATTTTTATCAACTGTCTCCTGAACTAGAGAGGCATTTGCTTGTTCACAATTTCCTTTCCTTCCTCCTGCCAGTAAAAAAAAAATGTTGGCTTGAGCAGCCTTTGTTAAGTCTTTTGAGATTCCCCCAAAGGATGCGGCCGGAAGCAGCGATGGTTTCCGTTTTAGTTAACTTGATATAAAGTACCCGGGGAAGCTGCAAAGTAAATATTCGCAACATATCTTGCTTTGCTGGTGTTGAAAGCTCAAACAGTTTATCGACACCTGCCTGGCATGCAGGCTGTCGAATCTGACAATTTTCCCTTTTATTTTACCTGCAAATATTTGCATGCGCTTTGATATACATGGTGACCTGTTCACCTCCAGATGTTTCTCCTGTTTTTGGACTGTGTGGATATTGAACAGCTCTTCAAAGTGATATCAAGTAAAATGTGATATTTTCGCATGCAGATATTTGTTTGAACTTTGATTTGTAAGAGAGCCTGTTCAGCTCGGGGCCTTTCTCCCCTTTGCAGACTGCGTGGAAATTGAAAAGCTCTTTAAATTGATATCATGTAAATTGTAAAATATGTAAAGATAAGGTGGGAGATTTGCAAGTCCTAAATGCAGTGCTTAAATTGTGCCGGTGGTCTCAGGTGATCAATACCCTCTCTTCACCTGGCTTTGAACCAGAGCAAGAGAGGGAAAGGCAGAAAAAGAGTAAAAAGAAGAAGAAAAATAGGAAAATATTGATAAAGTTGGGCTGAAAAAGAATCTACAAGAGTGAAATAAAGACATAGGAATGGTAGAGTAGTGGAAGAAAGAGGCTTGAACCGCAATAAAAACTAAACAGCATTTATTCGGCAATCGCAGCATTAAGCAGCACTGCCTCTCATTGGCTAGCAACTTTGGGCCCTAACCTTTTTGATAGCTTAGAGCTATAGTGGTAGTTGATGAACTCTGAAACTGCAAATGTCAGCCTCTAATTGCACCGAGCCTAACATCCATCAGTGGGCTCAGGGTAGATCCCACGCACCCCCCTGAAGACATGTGAAAACAAAACTGAAATTGTGTATTTTACAGCACAATTTTCACATAAAGTGACAACAATACAGAAGTTTTGAAGTTGCAATAATATATATTTCAATACTTACAGAGTGCACACTACCAACACCTGGGGTGTTAGGGCTCACACTCAGGGAAACCCTTGAAAATATGGTGACAAAACAGTGTGATTTTCAGCACAATTTCTCTATAACCTTAATTAAAGAGCTATAGGTATTATAAGCAATTGCAAGACTGGAGCAAAACATAAGGAAAGCATAGATTAATATTCTGTTGATTTTGATGCAGTTGAAGAGGAAGTGCAGAGTAGAGATACCAGAGGGCCTTACATAGAGCATGGCGGACAGAGCATTCCCTGTCCGCCAAACGCACAGTATACCTCAATTCAAGTGAGAGGAACCACCATGTTTCCACTGGCAGAGCTGCTTCCGTTGGCTATGTCCGTGTGAACCTTTGATCAACGGCCCAACTGACACTGGGCTGTTGGTCAAAGTATCTCACACTGTATGCCCTATTTAGGGCAGACATTGTGAAATACTCATTTCATGTTCAGAGCTGCCAGGGAAAGCCTGGAGGTCTTGAACAGGAAAGCAAATACAAGCACTGGCAATGCCAATAGGTCTTAGTTTAAAGGAATTTTATATGGCAATGTGAAGCATTACAAATAGACAACATGAGAATGGATATATATATTTGTGTGGAAGAAAAGAACTATAGAATAATATTGGTGTAGGGTAAAATGTCAGGAGACAGTTTCACTGTTAAGCCAAACATAAAAATACATATAGGTTAATGACTGCCCTCCTCCCATCTGAGCTGCTGCCAGAAAAAAACACCATCAATTGTCTAGTTATCTAAGACACGTTAATAGCATTACAATGTCATGTGTGTGCCCCCAAACATTTTAACTCAGGCAGCTGGAAAAATAAAATCATCACAGCTCTGTGGAGGGCAAGCACTTTGTTTGTGAAAGCACACATCTGCCCAATTAAAAGATGTACTCTGGCTCCCAACATGTGGATATAGCCAATGCCCCTCTACAAGTGATTCTCACATAATTGTTTGGCGACAGCTCCGCTGTCAAGCCAGACCATACAAATGACCCCCACAAGCTGGGAAAAAAGTTCCATTGCTTTCAATGGAGCCACTGCAACCGTAGCTCTGATGAAGGCATAGATATCTCCACTTGCCTAAATCTCTAAATATGGAGCTCAGCCTTCTGCAAGGGCAACATAGTAAATCCCTCTACTTCCCTGGAAGGCCAATGGACCAGCTCCAGAACTCAAAATAAGTGCCAGAGTTTGCATGCATGATATATTTTATTTATTTTTTATTTTAGGAGCTTTATATAGCGCTAGCTGGACCCGAGGGCATCAGAGCGCTTCACAGCAAGTGACTTATATGCAAACAAGCAGCACAGAGATCATAGTAGAACATAGTGATTTGTGACGAGTAGAGTTCAAACAAAGAAATAAAAAATGTTTTTTAAAAATTTAAAAAATTGAACGAAAAGAAACATGATGAGTGTAGGTCACACAGAACGAGTAGCCGCTAAGTTTTCTTATTCGGGGTGGAGGGAAGGGGTAGGGTTCCGGAGGGGGTTCGGGCGGTAGCGGAAGTCAATGTCACATGACACAGAGTTAAAGTCAGGTGGAGTGCCGGCTAAGGCACTTCCGTGGATCCTATCGGTTCGCTAGTGCGCGATCGAGGAAGAGGACTTTAAGCAGGCTTTTGAATTTTGCAAAAGAGGGGATCGTTCTGATTTGGGGAGGAATGGAGTTCCAGATTTTGGGCGCGTTACCGGCAAACGACCTGGCCGCGCTTTTTTGTTTGCATGTTTTCAGCGGGACGAGTAGCAGAGTATTGGAGCGCCTGAGGTTCCTGGTCTGGCCGGCCTTTTTGAGTTTGGAAACCAGGTATTCTGGTTTGCCTGTGTGAAGGGCTTTGTGCGTGAGGCAGGCTGTTCTGAAGCTGGCCCGCTAGTAGGTCGCAAACGGACATACTTCATTAATATTAAAGAGGTAGGTCGTAATTGGCGGCCCATTAGGAATCACAGCCATCACAAGGATGGCTGTGATTGCTTTCAATAAAGCTTTCTATAAAGCAATCTTTTTTTTTTTTTTAAATGCAGCCTGTTTTTTTTAAAAGGAAAACAGGATGTGTTTAAAAAGATAAAAATGAAACTTTGAAGTTTCATTTTTTAAGAGTAGGCAGTGAACCATGGGTTCACTGCCTGGTCTTAAAAATATTTTCACAATATTCCCTTTTGTAAACGGGTTACCACCGCTTTTGAAATGGTGGCAAAATATTACTCTTTTGCCACTGGAATTCGGTCGCAAAACAGTAATACATACCATAGCGATTCGGTATTTGGAAGAGACTCCCAAAATACGTCCCTTCTAAATACCGAATCACAAATGCAAATTATGATTCGGTAACAAGGTACTGAATCGCATTTTTCATTTTGTACATTTGAAAAAGCATTTTCCAGTCGCAAATGGCCCAATTTGCAGATTCGGCCATTTGTCACCGGAAAAATACTTTGTACATCTGGCCCATAAAGCCTTAGCAAGTAACTTCCTTAGCGGATTAAGCGTCACCAAAAGGTAATAATTTCCTGACAAGGTGTGGCCACTAGTTTTATAAAACGGAACTAGAATCACACCTTTCCAAGTATTAGAAGATGTCATACTGGCTACAGTTGTATGAAGCAAAGCATTTAGGGCCGCATTTCAATTGGGAGCCATTTTAGTTCTCTGAGTTCAGGCGAGATGTGGTCGAATTTCTTAGTTCCGGTGACCATTCTGGCTGCAGCATTGAAGGTTGTTTTCAGGGGGCCGAGGTGGGATTTTGCTGTACCAGCCAGGGCTGCAATCCCGTAGTCTAGTCTGGACAGCACCAGTGCTTGAGTGGCTTGTTGAAGGTCCTTGGGCGGGAGGAAGGGTTTTATTTTGTGCAGTAGCTTCAAGTTAAGGAAGGCGCTTTTTGCAGAGCTTTTAATGTATTTGTTCATGTCCAGTTTCGGGTCTAGGGTGATACCTAGAGATTTTACCGAGTCCGTCAGGGTGAGGTTACCATTGAGAGCATCAATAGCTTTGAGCCATTCTGCCATTTGGGGGTTCTCTTATTTGTTGGAGAGGAGGAGTATTTCCGTTTTCTCTTGATTGAGTTTTAGATGATTACTTGAGAGCCAATGTTGTACCTCTCTGAGCGTGGCATTGAGTCTCTGGATGTCATCAATGGAGGTGGTTTCCAGATAGATGTGTGTCGTCAGCATATAGGTGGAAAGGGATGTTAGATTTTTTGAGTAGGGTAGTGAGGGGTTCAATGTAGATGTTGAAAAGCTGAGGGGAGAGCACTGACCCTTGTGGAACACCCCTGTTTACGGGGTGAAGGTCGGACTCGAAGTTTTTGATTTTTATTCTTTGTGAGCGGTTGTGGAGGAAGGAGGAGAACCAGTGTAAGACCGTCTCTTCAAGACCTGCCCTTGCTTGAAGAACCTTGATGAGAAGTTTGTGGTCGACCGTATCGAATGCTGCCGATAGATCCAGGAGAATGAGAAGGCAACATTGGTCTGAGTCAAGTGACTTGTGTATATCATCTATGATGTTAAGGATCACGGTTTCAGTGCTGCAGCCTTTTCTGAAACCCGATTGGTGGGGATCTAGAAGGTTGATGAAGTTGTGGTGGTTGTTATAGGCGTCTGCACATGCAATATTGCAACTGTAGGCTTTTTTTAATTAAGTCAATTCAGAGATGTATGCAGGTCAGCAGGTGTAATCTTCCAAGTGTATGAATCTATTCAAGCACATTTATTTTTGTTAACCAAGCCATGTAACTTAGCAAGTCAGTGCTTTCATTTAAATTTTTTAAATGGAGGCTAAAGCTTATACTTTTAGAAATTATCTATGTTTGGCTTATGAGGAGGCTATCATGGTGAGGGTAAGGAGGCAGGTACTCTGTCTTTTTTTACCTGTTCATGATGCTGGCCACCATCCTTGTGAGGTGAAATAAGTTTGCTGCACTGCTGTTCTCATGGGAGATATTTTGCCAGTAACAGGATGTGATGATCTAATGGCAAAGATAACCCATGCATGTATAAGCCAACGATTCTTCTGTTAGATACTATCAAAGTCCATTGAAAGAACACATCAACTTCCAGACGGGGTTTAAAAAAAAGCAACCAACCTGATGGTCTAAGGCCCTAAATGCTTTGCTTCATACAACTGTAGCCAGTATGACATCTTCTAATACTTGGAAAGGTGTGATTCTAGTTCCGTTTTATAAAACTAGTGGCCACACCTTGTCAGGAAATTATTACCTTTTGGTGACGCTTAATCCGCTAAGGAAGTTACTTGCTAAGGCTTTATGGGCCAGATGTACAAAGTATTTTTCCGGTGACAAATGGCCGAATCTGCAAATTGGGCCATTTGCGAATGGAAAATGCTTTTTCAAATGTACAAAATGAAAAATGCGATTCAGTACCTTGTTACCGAATCATAATTTGCATTTGTGATTCGGTATTTAGAAGGGACGTATTTTGGGAGTCTCTTCCAAATACCGAATCGCTATGGTATGTATTACTGTTTTACGATCGAATTCCAGTGGCAAAAGAGTAATATTTTGCCACCATTTCAAACGCGGTGGTAACCCGTTTACAAAAGGGAATTTTATGAAAATATTTTTAAGACCAGGCAGTGAACCCATGGATCACTGCCTACTCTTAAAAATAAAACTTCAAAGTTTCATTTTTATCTTTTTAAACACATCCTGTTTTCCTTTTAAAAAAACAGGCTGCATTTAAAAAAAAAAAGATTGCTTTATAGAAAGCTTTATTGAAAGCAATCACAGCCATCCTTGTGATGGCTGTGATTCCTAATGGGCCGCCAATTACGACCTACCTCTTTAATATTAATGAAGTATGTCCGTTTGCGACCTACTAGGAATCGATATTTGTGAAAAAAAATATTCATACATTAGGAATACCAATTTCCTTATTGCAATTTTGGAGATAATCGCAATTAGCAAATCGGTATTCCTTGTGTTTGTATATCTGGCCCTATATTTCTAATCCATTAATCACTAGAGTGAGATTGGAGATATTCCCAGTGCACAAATGGAATTTTTTTAATTCTGCTCCGGCTCTACATAATGCAAAAACAACAGTTGATGGACAGAATGCTGAACAATGTCATACATTCACCCCAGGACAGAGATCTGGGCCTAAATCCATTGTTTTTTGCTCACCGTGCAATTCCAGTTTGAACCCAGCCATATGCAAATCAGTCTTGACCCTGTGCCTCATGGGAACAGTCCAGCCCGAACTGCCAAGCCAGGTCCTCCCTGGACTGGAAGCAAGCATCCTAGGACCGGTTTCGGGGTGTTTGCTTTTGTGTTTGCTTTGTTCGCCCTAAGTTGGCAGGGTATGCCCAGACGTGGGTCCCTTGCTCACTTTGCCACTGGATTCAAGCTAGCCTGGCTGATGAGGGCTGTTAGCCCGAAACCGGTCCCAGGATGCTTGTTTCCGATCCAGGGAAGACATGGCTTGGCAGTTCGGGCTGGACTGTTCCCATGAGGCACAGGGTCAAGACTGATTTGCATATAGCTGTGTCTGAACTGGGGTGGCAAAGTGAGCTAAAGAATGATGATGGATTCAACCCAGATCTGTGGCTGGGGGTGAGTGTTTGAAAAGTTTCAGCACTCCGTCCATCATCTCTTTGTGTTTGCTTTGTTCGCCCTAAGTTGGCAGGGTATGCCCAGATGTGGGTCCCTTGCTCACTTTGCCACTGGATTCAAGCTAGCCTGGCTGATGAGGGCTGTTAGCCCGAAACCGGTCCCAGGATGCTTGTTTCCGGTCCAGGGAAGACATGGCTTGGCAGTTCGGGCTGGACTGTTCCCATGAGGCACAGGGTCAAGACTGATTTGCATATAGCTGTGTCTGAACTGGGGTGGCAAAGTGAGCTAAAGAATGATGATGGATTCAACCCAGATCTGTGACTGGGGGTGAGTGTTTGAAAAGTTTCAGCACTCCGTCCATCTTCTCTTTGTGTTTGCTTTGTTCGCCCTAAGTTGGCAGGGTATGCCCAGACGTGGGTCCCTTGTTCACTTTGCCACTGGATTCAAGCTAGCCTAGCTGATGAGGGCTGTCAGCCCGAAACCGGTCCCAGGATGCTTGTTTCCGGTCCAGGGAAGACATGGCTTGTCAGATCGGGCTGGACTGTTCCCATGAGGCACAGGGTCAAGACTGATTTGCATATAGCTGTGTCTGAACTGGGGTGGCAAAGTGAGCCAAAGAATGATGATGGATTCAACCCAGATCTGTGACTGGGGGTGAGTGTTTGAAAAGTTTCAGCACTTCGTCCATCATCTCTTTGTGTTTGCTTTGTTCGCCCTAAGTTGGCAGGGTATGCCCAGACGTGGGTCCCTTGCTCACTTTGCCACTGGATTCAAGCTAGCCTGGCTGATGAGGGCTGTTAGCCCGAAACCGGTCCCAGGATGCTTGTTTCCGGTCCAGGGAAGACATGTCTTGGCAGTTCGGGCTGGACTGTTCCCATGAGGCACAGTGTCAAGACTGATTTGCATATAGCTGTGTCTGAACTGGGTTGGCAAAGTGAGCTAAAGAATGATGATGGATTCAACCCAGATCTGTGACTGAGGGTGAGCGTTTGAAAAGTTTCAGCACTCCGTCCATCATCTCAATGTGTTTGCTTTGTTCGCCCTACATTGCCAGGGTATGCCCAGACGTGGGTCCCTTGCTCACTTTGCCACTGGATTCAAGCTAGCCTGGCTGATGAGGGCTGTTAGCCCGAAACCGGTCCCAGGATGCTTGTTTCCGGTCCAGGGAAGACATGGCTCGGCAGTTCGGGCTGGACTGTTCCCATGAGGCACAGGGTCAAGACTGATTTGCATATAGCTGTGTCTGAACAGGGGTGGCAAAGTGAGCTAAAGAATGATGATGGATTCAACCCAGATCTGTGACTGGGGGTGAGTGTTTGAAAAGTTTCAGCACTCCGTCCATCATCTCTTTGTGTTTGCTTTGTTCGCTCTAAGTTGGCAGGGTATGCCCAGACATGGGTCCCTTGCTCACTTTGCCACTGGATTCAAGCTAGCCTGGCTGATAGCCCGAAACCGGTCCCAGGATGCTTGTTTCCGGTCCAGGGAAGACATGGCTTGGCAGTTCAGGCTGGACTGTTCCCATGAGGCACAGGGTCAAGACTGATTTGCATATAGCTGTGTCTGAACTGGGGTGGCAAAGTGAGCTAAAGAATGATGATGGATTCAACCCAGATCTGTGACTGGGGATGAGTGTTTGAAAAGTTTCAGCACTCCGTCCATCACCTCTTTGTGTTTGCTTTGTTCGCCCTAAGTTGGCAGGGTATGTCCAGATGTGGGTCCCTTGCTCACTTTGCCACTGGATTCAAGCTAGCCTGGCTGATGAGGGCTGTTAGCCCGAAACCGGTCCCAGGATGCTTGTTTCCGGTCCAGGGAAGACATGGCTTGGCAGTTCGGGCTGGACTGTTCCCATGAGGCACAGGGTCAAGACTGATTTGCATATAGCTGTGTCTGAACTGGGGTGGCAAAGTTAGCTAAAGAATGATGATGGATTCACCCCAGATCTGTGACTGGGGGTAAGTGTTTGAAAAGTTTCAGCACTCCGTCCATCATCTCTTTGTGTTTGCTTTGTTCGCCCTAAGTTGGCAGGGTATGCCCAGACGTGGGTCCCTTGCTCACTTTGCCACTGGATTCAAGCTAGCCTCGCTGATGAGGGCTGTTAGCCCGAAACCGGTCCCAGGATGCTTGTTTCCGGTCCAGGGAAGACATGGCTTGGTAGTTCGGGCTGGACTGTTCCCATGAGGCACAGGGTCAAGACTGATTTGCATATAGCTGTGTCTGAACTGGGGTGGCAAAGTGAGCTAAAGAATGATGATGGATTCAACCCAGATCTGTGACTGGGGGTGAGTGTTTGAAAAGTTTCAGCACTCTGTCCATCATCTCTTTGTGTTTGCTTTGTTCGCCCTAAGTTGGCAGGGTATGCCCAGACGTGGGTCCCTTGCTCACTTTGCCACTGGATTCAAGCTAGCCTGGCTGATAGCCCGAAACCGGTCCCAGGATGCTTGTTTCCGGTCCAGGGAAGACATGGCTTGGCAGTTCGGGCTGGACTGTTCCCATGAGGCACAGGGTCAAGACTGATTTGCATATGGCTGTGTCTGAACTGGGGTGGCAAAGTGAGCTAAAGAATGATGATGGATTCAACCCAGATCTGTGACTGGGGGTGAGTGTTTGAAAAGTTTCAGCACTCCGTCCATCATCTCTTTGTGTTTGCTTTGTTCGCCCTAAGTTGGCAGGGTATGCCCAGACGTGGGTCTCTTGCTCACTTTGCCACTGGATTCAAGCTAGCCTGGCTGATGAGGGCTGTTAGCCCAAAACCGGTCCCAGGATGATTGTTTCCGGTCCAGGGAAGACATGGCTTGGCAGTTCGGGCTGGACTGTTCCCATGAGGCACAGGGTCAAGACTGATTTGCATATAGCTGTGTCTGAACTGGGGTGGCAAAGTGAGCTAAAGAATGATGATGGATTCAAACCAGATCTGTGACTGGGGGTAAGTGTTTGAAAAGTTTCAGCACTCCGTCCATCATCTCTTTGTGTTTGCTTTGTTCGCCCTAAGTTGGCAGGGTATGCCCAGACGTGGGTCCCTTGCTCACTTTGCCACTGGATTCAAGCTAGCCTGGCTGATGAGGGCTTTTAGCCCGAAACCGGTCCCAGGATGCTTGTTTCCGGTCCAGGGAAGACATGGCTTGGTAGTTCGGGCTGGACTGTTCCCATGAGGCTCAGGGTCAAGACTGATTTGCATATAGCTGTGTCTGAACTGGGGTGGCAAAGTTAGCTAAAGAATGATGATGGATTCAACCCAGATCTGTGACTGGGGGTGAGTGTTTGAAAAGTTTCAGCACTCCGTCCATCATCTCTTTGTGGTTGCTTTGTTCGCCCTAAGTTGGCAGGGTATGCCCAGACGTGGGTCTCTTGCTCACTTTGCCACTGGATTCAAGCTAGCCTGGCTGATGAGGGCTGTTAGCCCAAAACCGGTCCCAGGATGATTGTTTCCGGTCCAGGGAAGACATGGCTTGGCAGTTCGGGCTGGACTGTTCCCATGAGGCACAGGGTCAAGACTGATTTGCATATAGCTGTGTCTGAACTGGGGTGGCAAAGTGAGCTAAAGAATGATGATGGATTCAAACCAGATCTGTGACTGGGGGTAAGTGTTTGAAAAGTTTCAGCACTCCGTCCATCATCTCTTTGTGTTTGCTTTGTTCGCCCTAAGTTGGCAGGGTATGCCCAGACGTGGGTCCCTTGCTCACTTTGCCACTGGATTCAAGCTAGCCTGGCTGATGAGGGCTGTTAGCCCGAAACCGGTCCCAGGATGCTTGTTTCCGGTCCAGGGAAGACATGGCTTGGCAGTTCGGGCTGGACTGTTCCCATGAGGCACAGGGTCAAGACTGATTTGCATATAGCTGTGTCTGAACTGGGGTAGGAAAGTTAGCTAAAGAATGATGATGAATTCAACCCAGATCTGTGACTGGGGGTGAGTGTTTGAAAAGTTTCAGCACTCCGTCCATCATCTCTTTGTGTTTGCTTTGTTCGCCCTAAGTTGGCAGGGTATGCCCAGACGTGGGTCTCTTGCTCACTTTGCCACTGGATTCAAGCTAGCCTGGCTGATGAGGGCTGTTAGCCCAAAACCTTTCCCAGGATGCTTGTTTCCGGTCCAGGGAAGACATGGCTTGGCAGTTCGGGCTGGACTGTTCCCATGAGGCACAGGGTCAAGACTGATTTGCATATAGCTGTGTCTGAACTGGGGTGGCAAAGTTAGCTAAAGAATGATGATGGATTCAACCCAGATCTGTGACTGGGGGTGAGTGTTTGAAAAGTTTCAGCACTCCGTCCATCATCTCTTTGTGTTTGCTTTGTTCGCCCTAAGTTGGCAGGGTATGCCCAGATGTGGGTCTCTTGCTCACTTTGCCACTGGATTCAAGCTAGCCTGGCTGATGAGGGCTGTTAGCCCAAAACCTGTCCCAGGATGATTGTTTCCGGTCCAGGGAAGACATGGCTTGGCAGTTCGGGCTGGACTGTTCCCATGAGGCACAGGGTCAAGACTGATTTGCATATAGGTGTGTCTGAACTGGGGTGGCAAAGTGAGCTAAAGAATGATGATGGATTCAACCCAGATCTGTGACTGGGGGTGAGTGTTTGAAAAGTTTCAGCACTCTGTCCATCATCTCTTTGTGTTTGCTTTGTTCGCCCTAAATTGGCAGGGTATGCCCAGACGTGGGTCCCTTGCTCACTTTGCCACTGGATTCAAGCTAGCCTGGCTGATGAGGGCTGTTAGCCCGAAACCGGTCCCAGGATGCTTGTTTCCGGTCCAGGGAAGACATGGCTTGGCAGTTCGGGCTGGACTGTTCCCATGAGGCACAGGGTCAAGACTGATTTGCATATAGCTGTGTCTGAACTGGGGTAGGAAAGTTAGCTAAAGAATGATGATGGATTCAACCCAGATCTGTGACTGGGGGTGAGTGTTTGAAAAGTTTCAGCACTCCGTCCATCATCTCTTTGTGTTTGCTTTGTTCGCCCTAAGTTGGCAGGGTATGCCCAGACGTGGGTCCCTTGCTCACTTTGCCACTGGATTCAAGATAGCCTGGCTGATGAGGGCTGTTAGCCCGAAACCGGTCCCAGGATGCTTGTTTCCAGTCCAGGGAAGACATGGCTTGGTAGTTCGGGCTGGACTGTTCCCATGAGGCACAGGATCAAGACTGATTTGCATATAGCTGTGTCTGAACTGGGGTGGCAAAGTGAGCTAAAGAATGATGATGGATTCAACCCAGATCTGTGACTGGGGGTGAGTGTTTGAAAAGTTTCAGCACTCCGTCCATCATCTCTTTGTGTTTCCCGGCTCTACATAATGCCTTGGTATGCCCTGGGCTGGCTCAGAGAGCATTAAAAAGTACATTACAGTAGAAAATAGCCATTTTGTTGATCTCGAAACAGTATTTGAGACTCTTTATCGCGAAATGCGTGCAGTAAATGGAGCTTCAGGGGAATTCCTTCCCATCTGTTGTTGGGGATACAAAGGCTTTATCACTATAACTGGGTGGTGATGCAATTCCTAAGTGCAAGCTCTGAACTTATCAAGTTCCAAAAGCACAGTGTGAAGAAGGGATGTATGCTCCTCCTGTTCTAGGTAATTTATATGTTGCCAACCTAGATATTATTTTAAGATCTGCGGATAATCACCCATCAAAACTGGTAACTACATGCTTTTTTATGCTGATTATGTTGTCGTTTTGAGGTAGGCAAATTTTGGGCTCCGGAGCTCACTGTCAACATTGGAGATATATTGCCAAAATACAAACAGCCCAACCATGGGTCGGTGGTTCCGCATTCCCAATTAGGATGTGACCGCACATAGGAAACTTCCATTTTTCAATGGGACCTTGTGCGGCAGGCTGAAAACGCACGCAGCACAAGCTCCCATTGAAAAGTGGAAGTTTGTAAACAACCCTGCACCGAGTTGCATGTATTGGCTGCCGGAAACTGACATCATAATCCCTACTGCGGAAAAGCTGCCTTAATGGATTATGGTGCCTTTCCGACTGACCAACGGGCTCCTAGAGCCTGTCGGAACTGTGTTGGTTTCCCCCGCCTGTTTAAACTCCAACCGCCGTCATCCTAATGCGGCGGTCGGACTTCAAACCTACCATGTTGGGCGGAAAGGCACCATAATCCATTAAGAAATTGCAGATGGTCCTGGCTTCCATTACGTGAGCTGGCGTTGTGGGCCATTACCAAGGTTCTCCTTCCCTTGAGTGCGCACACATTGATAGCAATAGGTAACATGGGTGGACAAAATGTGTAAAATACACCGCCTACTTGTTAATGAGATTAAAATTCTGCTATTTGTGCCCAAATCGATTATCGTAGTGCTCTCTGTGTAGGCTAGTCCAACTCATGATCTCCTGACACCTTCTTCAAGAAAGGTAGAAGGACTCCAAGGTTGTTGTCCGTGTCATAATTGATCTCAGAAGGAAGACCACTGCTATCCAGTAAAAGCCAGCCTTGCGGTGCTTGCTTGGAAACCCTGCCAGACAAGTGTAGGCTGTTGTGGCAGACTCTTGGTTACTAATTGATACATTATATTCCTCTATTGACTTTCTTGTCTTTGCTCTCATATTCTATCTCCTTCCTTGCATTTAACCTCTCTTTTGCATCTCTCTTTCTCTTGAAGGAACTAATGTCCATACATGCATGGACACTGGTGGCATTCTGCCATTTTGTTAGAGCTTCTGGCTCACCCCATTTGCCCCAAAATCACTCCTAATGCATTGGACAACTGTAAGACCACAGAGTGCTCCATTTGTTTTTGTTTTCTCCACCTTTGTTACCTATAGTTATGATTTCTAAACCTGGCGCCCGGCGTGACACTCTCTGGCTTACTCTGCCACCAAGTGTCGCCTCCCCTCTCACTCATCACTGGAGCTCACTGAGCTATAAGGGATATAGTGCAGAGTGGACAATGAAGTTTATTGCGTGTGAGTGCAGCGTATATGAGATCTTAAAAAGGGGCCCTTATTTGGAAAGCGGGGCGGTTTTAAACTTGTAATTGATTGAGCTGTATATGTGTTTTACAAGGTATGGTAGACTGCATGCATTTGTGCTTCATGCAGACAATATGTGTGGTAATAGCACAGAAATCAGGAGCACTGACATGACCAGCAACCCCTTTGGGCACGACCAGACTGCCCTATAGGCAGGGCTACTGGAATTATGAGGCAAGTGAGGACCAAATTATGCCGCGGTTTTAAACTTGTAAAGGCCGAGCTGTAGAGGTATTTTGCAAGGTATGGTAGACTACTGCACTTGTGCGTCCTGCAGACAATATCTGTGGTAATAGCACAGAAATTAAGAGTAAAAACAGTCCACCAGACTGTAAAACAGGTCAGTAAGCAGCAAAACAAAGCACACACACTGACCTGACTGGCCACCCCTTTGGGCACTGCCAGACTGCCCTATAGGAAGGGCTACTAAAATTATGAGGCAAGGGAGGACCAAATTAGGCAGCAGGGTCAACTAAATTGTGTGGTAAGAAAATGTAAATAATACTATGTGATGCGCATATTTTGGGATACTACTGCTTCATTATTTTGACCTTTTTTTACACACGGTAACACTGGGCAATGGTTTCACCTCATTAGTACCAGTTTATAAACAAAATACAGCAATGAACAACAGAAAGATGCCTAGTCAACCTTTGAAAGGGCCTTCCACTCTGCAGGAATACGTGTAGCCACATTAGAAGCTCACCTGGTCCTGGCGGAGAAGTAAGGGGCCCCTTAAAACCCTGGAGGTCTTGTGCAGAGTTAAACAGTTTTTTTGTGCAGAGTTAAACAGTTTCCACCCACCCCCTCCCATCCATCCCTCTCATCTCTGTCAGTTAAAGTATGTCTGCGCGTTTCTTATGCGGAGTGGAGTCCTGCTAGTTTCTGTAGTGCAGCTGTGCACCAACCCTTCCCACCACCCCTTCAGGGGTCAGGTAACTGATGGGTTTGGGGACATTGCTCAAACGCATGGCGGCGGTCCTGCCTGCGCCACGTGTAGAGGAGAGGCCAGGTGGTCATGGCTAAATTAGAGAAGGCTGTGTCTATTGAAGGGTGTCTTTCCTATGGAGCTGGACCTGTTGCAGTGAAACCTTCTACTTCACTGAGATGGAAAAACATCTCTAATCTAATCACAAGAACTCTCACTGCTAGTGCCCCAGAATCATGAACCAGAGATCAAACATGCATTGCTCTCAGGTGTATTACGAAACAGAGAGGCACGAAGGTCACCCACAGGAAAATTAAATATCAATGGAGGGAAACACAGAACACCTTAAGACACACCTGCGAGCTCTGACTGACATCGGCCCATCTGCCAAAGGGCTTTTCCGCAGTCTCATTGCTGGTCAGCCTTCTACATGTACATCAAAAATATGTATTAAAATCTCTACTCACGTAAAGATAAGGAGCAATGTCCAGGCAGCTGCCAAACCTGGTATTATTCACAATGCCACACACACCTCTCAGGGAGACTAACAGAACTTCATCTGTGCCATGTCAACAGAGACGGCGCTGAAATGTTGCGAATCACTGAACTTTAATTAGAGGGCATACTTCACTCACACTGGAGCTATTTTGGTCTCCTGTCTGCTGCCCATGTTCCTGCCTTATAATTAGAACCCATGCTGATGGAATTTTATCTTAGGCAAAATGGATAGCGCTCAGCTCATTACATCCAGTTTCCCTTAGGCGAAGGCTGCAAGATTATTTAGAGTTAAGGGTGTTGCAATTACTATTTTTTTTTTTGTGTGGAGTTTTATATAGCGCGAACTAGACCCGAAGGTATCAGAGCGCTTTACATGAGCACCAGTTACGCTACAGGCGGACACGTTCATTTTTGTTAGGCACAAGGAGATTAAGTGATTTGCCCAGAATCACAGGATGTTGAGCATCCCTGCCAAGACTTGAACCCGGTTCCCCAGCTCCGAGGTCGACCGCCCTAGCCATTAGGCCACATTAAAGGGTGTGAACGTGTGTGTAGCAGGAGAAGGCCCCACAGCCACAGAACTAACCCACCACCGTACCCACGTACAGCCATGATTTATGAGACTGGGAAATGTCTGTGGAGGAGTGAACTAACCCGCCACCGTACGCCACGTACAGCCATGATCTACGAGACTGGGATGGCAGTGGAGGAGTGGGACTAGAACGCCAGGAATCCAGGCCAAGCTTAGCTTTGCCCATGCTCTGGCCTCGGTGACTCCGCGCAGGGTTTGTGACCTGTGGGCAGTTTCTGAGGGAAATAGGCTGTACTCTCTTTGGCCACAACAAATGAGGAGGTAGCGAAGGGATATCAGTGATATAGAGTAAGCACTTTTGATGGAACGTCGAATCCAGTCTGGGGACATGGGAGCTGCATACATTAGTAATTCCTGACAAGAAGGCCTTATACGAGCCGTAATATTCAATTTCTGAAATGGAGTTATCTTGAAACATTTACGGATTACTACATATGGGGCCATATTACCAAGGATGTGCGATAATTATCGCAAAGCGCACTTAGCGCTGTTTTTTTTATCGCCGGCTATCGCTGGATTACATCGCGGAGATACCGCGTTATTATCAACGCTTATCTCCAAGGCGATAGAAAATCCAGCGATAGCGGCGAAACCCAGCAATAGCGCTCGAAATCCAGCGATAAATTACACACGCTAATGAAAAGCTTGCTAATAGGCAGGTGAGGACTTAACCATTCTAGTCAATGGGAGGTGGATTGTAAGGTTAAGTCAAGTTTTAAAGAGGTGTTAGATTCCAGCGATAATCGCGGTTAGCGCGAATTATTTTATCGCTTTGCGGGCATTGCTAATAGGGGGAAGTTGTGTTTGCGACTGTTATCAGTCGCTTTTAGTTGGGAACACCTACTTTGCATGTCATTAGCGATAATTATCACTGACATGCAAAGCGGCAAGGAAACGTCTGCTTTCGCCATAAAGCTGGCGCTAACAGCTGTTAGCGACAGCTTGCTAATAGGGCGATAAAAATATCGCCGCTTTAGCGGCAAAAAGTGCAGCTAAAGTGGCGATACTGCCCTTGATAATATGCCCCATGGTGTTCCCAGAACACTTAACATAAGACAAAAAAAACACCATTTACACATTAGACTTAAAATAAAATGAAGATTCTTCCTACATGGTCAGTATCTCCACTTTAGGCATGTGTACACGCACACGCGCAATGATGGGACTCGACACAATTCTTAAGTCAAGACATGCTGATAACATGTCCTTCTCCTCTGCATGTGACAATACCATATCCTTGTAACCTTCCTCTGTACAGTGCGCAGATTCTAGCCCTAGGACTTGGGGTCTTTTAAATTTCAAACTCAAAGCCTCAAGAGCTACACAGGGATCCCGCTTCCTGCCCTAGCTGCCAGAGAGACGGATTACAATGCATCCGAAATCGGATCATTTCAACTGTGGCAGCGGTAAAGATTTCCTTTTTAAAATAACACAAAACTGCTTTTCTTGAACCTTTTCTTTTTCAACTATTTAACAAAACTGGAACAGAACATTCCTTATGTTTTTCTAACTTTATATCACATTTTTAATTACATTTGACAGGCGGGAGAAGAGGCAGCTTACTCACCAGTTTTGGAAGCTTCGGTCGCCTTGGAAACCAGGGAACAGCCGGGAGATCGGAATGCAGAGGCAGCCACGAGGAAGAAGCACGAAGAAGCTTCGGTTGCCTTGGAAACCAGGAAACAGCCGGTAGATCGGAATGCAGAGGCAGCCACGAGGAAGAAGCACGAAGAGGACACCAGCTGGACCAACACAGCAGCAGCAGCAACGAGGACGTCCAGGAAAGGGAGCAGGAGTGCAAGGCAGCAGGAACAAGCAAATATTGAAGCACTCCAGAGCCTTCCACACTCCAGAGGTGCATATTTATGGCCCCAGTTCACGGGCGCATTTCCTGGTTTGCATCCTGCAGTTTCTCTGATTGGAGGACACTCGTCAATGACGTTGTATTCTTTGACAATGTCCTCCAATCAGAGAGCTCCTTGAGCTGCACTGTTCGGAATCCAAAACGAAGAGTAAACGTTTTGGATTCCAGATTGAGGACGTTCCAGGCAGAAGTGCGATGGGAAGGCGTGACCCCCTTTCCTCAACTCCACGCCCCCCTGGGGTCGCGCCCCACAGATTGAAGACCCCTGCATTAAACGTACCATGTTCGGGAAAGCTAAAACACTATCACCTTTCGTATACTCCACCCAATTTTCCAACCAAACACAAGTATGGTAACCTCGTTCCATCATCATAAAGGAAGCAGGCGTATTCAGAGGTGGCATAAGAATTCCTTCTCTGGTTACTACACGTTTATCTTTTTTAAAGAAATGTTTTATTTTATTAATTAGCTTAATTCTTCCGATCCCTGTGACTAATTGTTTCAGCAGTTAAAACTTAGAAACTCTTCCGTATTCTTACATATCCTATTTTCCCACACTCGTCCTATACCAACGCGACTCACACCAACAATCCAATTGGAGCTCACTACGTATTTTCTTCCGCAACCAATACCTGCGCGGCTCTTGTCTACCGACCAATCAGAGCTTTCAACACACCCACTTGTCTGACCAATGCCAGCGCGACTTTTTATGACGTCAGTATTACTCCTACTACTCATCCTCCCTTTACAATCGGCACTTGTTACATGCCCGCTGTCTCAACCAATACCAGCGCGGCTCTCTGTGACGTCAGTATGACTCCTGCTACTGACCCTCCCTTCACAAGGTAATACGACTATGTCTTTTCTGATTTTTCTTTTTACTTTTCTTCTGTTAGTAACAATGTAAAAACAGCGCTACTCTGTCTGCTCCGCTAATTCAAAGATAGTTTATTCACTTGCTTCAAAGAGAAAATACTTCCTTACACTGCGAGTAAAAACCACTGTTTACCCTTCACTTAAGCTCGGGGAATACCTATTACTCCTCTAGGGATACTCCTCCTTCGGATAAGGCCAAAGTTTCACAGGTGGGCCCTTTGCTATCATTCACACTCAGCTCTTATACGATATAGTCCCTAATATAACACCTACAGCCCTCCGTACCTTTTAGGTATTATGACAACAGACGAGTAACCTTCTGCAGTGTGATTTCCTTACCACACTCTTCAAAATTCCATTCCCGGGATTCCCAGGTATCTCTGTACCTGTACTTCCAGACAACATAGAACAAGACACTAACTTTTCATGTTAAGAACATATAGTCAATAATCAATGATCAATAATCACCAAACTAATCAATAATAACCATAACTCTGCTACCAGAAAAACTGATCCAGCGCGAAAAGGCCAGGGTTAGATATTTCACACAAAACTGAATATTTCAATGGGCCCATGTACATTTATCCAAACAAAAATGTTTATGCACACTCCCTGGAAAATCCGCTGGGGGATCAAGTTTTATAATTCACTTAAGTTCTGATTAGTTATTTCCTGTAACCACAAATCGATTACAATATCATTTTAATGTCTAACTAATCTTCACGAATCAACACTCTTCCTCTGGTCGATAGACCATTAGTTGAGTTAGTTGATGGTGATATTAACAACTTCTTAACTAAAATTCTTAGTGAAATAACCACAGACTCTGAATAATAATAATAATAATAAGTTTATCTAAAATTTCAGTCATAAAGTTGAACGCTCACCAATTACAGATTCACAGTGCAAATTCCATCTTTCTCAAATGGGAGAGAGAACAATCATATACCATAATACATTCAATTACACAAACTCATTCAACAAAATCAAACGCATAAGAGTGGATAGATGTAGAGAGGAAAGGCACATAATAACACATTCGCAAAGAAATATGCAAATTTGGACGGAATGACTTTTACCTAATAAAGATGACTGGAAAAACACCCCTCTGGCCAAAGGACTGGTGGGGGTCCCCCGACTTAGGATCAGGAGACAAAGACTAAAGGACAGGATCAGGACAGGACTGATACTTACTAGACTTCTCTACAAACCCGACGCACCAGGGCGATTCCCTCTCTTACACTCTCTCCCTCCTCGATATTCTTCCGCAATCTTCGAACCTAATCAGGCAGTCGTCTGAATCTTCCGAGTCTGCTCTCGTCTCTCTCTCTCTGCTCTCTTGTGCTCAGCTCCCAGCAGCAGTAGTTCTCTCACAGCTCCATCTCTAGCTCGCAGCAGCTCTAGTTCACTAAACTCAAGTCATTCTAGTTATAGTCTTTATTTCTTCATGTCCCACCCTCAAGAGTTGCAAATTTTACTAAAATACGGAATATGATTGGACGGGGCTAGGGAGTCTTCATCACACGAGGCTGACGTATTCATTTTTATTAGTGAAACCTATTGTTTGCTAACCCTTCCCCTTTGACTCATTCATATATTCTTTTTTTTGTATTTTCTCATGCATATTTTGTTGCAAATGTAGTAATTTATTTAATACAAGCTTCATAGATGAGCGATACATCTCCTTCTTTTCCCATCTCTGCTGTCCTTGAATCTTGGCAGTCATTCAGCTCTCTCAGTCACCGGGTCATATCATGGATTCATTGAGCATGCGCAGCTTTCGCCATTTTCCTTTTCAGTCAGGGTTTAGCAGGCCCGAATGCACACTATTAATAAAAGAATCATAAACAGATGTTATTTTCTTAGACATGTAATTCTCACTGTTCACCACCCACTTCTACTCTATCCCATGTAACTATTATTATTCTGGGCATAAGAGTTAATAACAGCAGCTTTCCTTTAAATCAAGCAAGCATATGCCGGGCATGCGGTACCTCAAGACCGCGTGTTGGTCTTTCTTGCGCATGCGTGAGGTTTTTCTCTCTCAAAGCGAGTTAGTCACGTTATTTCTGCGTAATTCAGGTTTGCACATTCGCAAAGCGTTTTTTGCAATTTAAAGCGGGTTTTAATCGCATTGCATTTTATTTCTTAATAATTCAAGCATGCGTAAGCTTTTCTCTCCGTGTGTCTGTGTCTGGTGTATATTAGTTTCGTCACACTTACAGTTTTAATGATTAATGAAAGTTAATGGAGGATTCATACGAGCAAGTTTCATTTTCTCGAATCCTTGCTCCATCAGTACCAGCACCTGTACTGGCACTTTAACTCTCATTTGCACTCACACTTGGACTGGCATCATTAATCTCTCACACAGCAGCGCTGACCTCTGCTCTGGCATTAGCGTTCACCCCTGCTCTCCTACTTGCAGTCACAGCTATTCTGACACTTGCACCAGTAACATCTGGTCACTGCTAGATGATTTGAATAAAATTCGTGGTGGCTTCATGCAGCGTCTCAGTCTCTGGCAGCCACCCTCACTGCAGAGTGATGGAGGACGGTGATTCCTAATCCTCAAAAGCAGAAATATCTCTAGGGAGACTCCTGGTAACTTTGATTCCACCGACTACCAATGTTTTGCAATTTAATTTCAGAATTGCATGGTCTGAGTAAACCAGCCCTGCCAAGTACCACGCGTCAGGTGTTACAGTGACTGAGCTAAGCTCTGCATTGCAGTCATTGTCTGCAGTCTGCACAAAGTTGAGTTCAGCAGTGAGGCTGGCTCAGGCTCCACGCTGGGGCCTTTCTCACTTCCTAGTGCCCTTCCATTTCTGGTGCTTTGCAGCATTTTTCAGATTTTCTCAGTGTTTCTTGTTGCTCAAATGGGTGTAATTTCTGATATTGATATATTTCCCTCGTCATCATTGCTTGATTTTGCTCGCGAGAAAGTGTCACTCATAGTTGTTAAATGTCACTCATAATTACACTGAAATTATGAAAATGTCACACATAAGCAATCTGAAACCTTGGCAGCTATGCTGATAAAGATTTAACATTTTTGTAAGAATTGTTCTAACGTCTTGTATAGTCAAAGGCTAGAAGCCAGTAACTATATTTTTTTCGTGTTTTAATTGGAAGTTTTTGTTTATTGGCATTTCTGACTAAGTGACTGATTTTTATCAACTGTCTCCTGAACTAGAGAGGCATTTGCTTGTTCACAATTCCTTTCCTTCCTCCTGCCAGTAAAAAAAAAATGTTGGCTTGAGCAGCCTTTGTTAAGTCTTTTGAGATTCCCCCATAGGATGTGGCCGGAAGCAGCGATGGTTTCCGTTTTAGTTAACTTGATATAAAGTACCCGGGGAAGCTGCAAAGTAAAATTCGCAACATATCTGGCTTTGCTGGTGTTGAAAGCTCAAACAGTTTATCGACACCTGCCTGGCATGCAGGCTGTCGAATCTGACAATTTTCCCTTTTATTTTACCTGCAAATATTTGCATGCGCTTTGATATACATGGTGACCTGTTCACCTCCAGGTGTTTCTCCTCTTTTTGGACTGTGTGGATATTGAAAAGCTTTTCAAAGTGATATCAAGTAAAATGTGATATTTTCGCATGCAGATATTTGTTTGAACTTTGATTTGTAAGAGCTGTTCACCTCGGGGCCTTTCTCCTCTTTGCAGACTGCGTGGAAATTGGAAAGCTCTTTAAATTGATATCATGTAAATTGTAAAATGTGTAAAGATAAGGTGGGAGATTTGCAAGTCCTAAATGCAGTGCTTAAATTGTGCCGGTGGTCTCAGGTGATGAGTACCAGCTCTTCATCTGGCTTTGACCCAGAGCAAGAGAGGGAAAGGCAGAAAGGGAGTAAAGCGGAGAAGAAAAAATAGAAAAATTGTGGTAAAGTGGGGCTGAAATAGAATCTACGAGAGTGAAATAAAGACATAGGAAGGGTAGAGTAGTGGAAGAAAGAGGCTTGAACCGCAATCAAAACTAAGCTGCATTGGCATTCGGCAATCGCAGCATTAAGCAGCACTGCCCCTCATTGGCTAGCAACTTTGGTCCCTATAGTGGTGGTTGATGAACTCTGAAATTGTAAATGTCAGCCTCTAATTGCACCAAGCCTAACATCCATCAGTGGGCTCAGGGTAGATCCCACGCACCCCCCTGAGAACATGTGAAAACAAAACTGAAACTGTGTATTTTACAGCACAATTTTCACATAAAGTGACAACAATACAGAGGTTTTGAAGGTGCAATAATACATATTTATTTCAATACTTTCAGAGTGCACACTACCAACACGAGGGGTGTTAGGGCTCACACTCTCAGGGAAACCTTTGAAAATATGGTGACAAAACAGTGTGATTTTCAGCACAATTTCCTATAACTTAATTAAAGAGCTATAGGTATTACACAAAATTGCAAGACTGGAGCAAAGCTTAAGGAAAGCATAGATGAATATTCTGTTGACATTTGATGCAGATGAAGAGGGAGTGAAGAGAGCAGATACCAAACAGAGGGCCTTACATAGAGCATGGCGGACAGGGTATTCCCTGTCCACCAAATGCACAGTACACCTCCTTCATTCAAGTGAGAGGCACACCCATGTTTCCACTGGCAGAGCTTCCGTTGGCTACGTCAGTGTGAACCTTTGATCAATGGCCCAACTGACACTGGGCTGTTGGTCAAAGTACCTCACACTGTCTGCCCTATTTAGGGCAGACATTGTGAAATACTCATTTCATGTTCAGAGCTGCCAGGGAAAGCCTGGAGGTCTTGAACAGGAACGCAAATACAAGCACTGGCAATGCCAATAGGTCTTAGTTTAAAGGAATTTTATATGGCAATGTGAAGCATTACAAGTAGACAACATGAGGATGGATATATATACTTGTGTGGAAGAAAAGAACTATAGAATAATATTGGTGTAGGGTAAAATGTCAGGAGACAGTTTCACTGTCAAGCCAAACATAAAAATACATGTGGGTTATTGACTACCCTCCTCCCATCTGAGCTGCTGCCGGGAAAAACACCATGACTTGTCTAGTTATCTAAGATATGTTAATAGCATTACAATGTGATGTGCGTGCCCCCAAACGTTTTAGCTCAGGCAACTGGATAAATAAAATGATCACAGCTCTGTGGAGGGCAAGCACTTTGTTTGTGAAAGCACACAACATCTGCCCAATGCAAACATGTACTCTGGCTCCCCAACATGTGGATATAGCCAATGCCCCTCTACAAGTGATTCTCACATCATTGTTTGGCGACAGCTCCGCTGTCAAGCCAGACCATACAAATGACCCCCACAAGATGGGAAAAAACTTCCATTGCTTTCAATGGAGCCACTGCAACCGTAGCTCTGATGAAGGCATAGATATCTCCACTTGCCTAAATCTCTTAAAATGGAGCTTAGCCTTCTGCAACAGCAAAAGAGTAAATCCCTCTACTTCCCTGGAAGGCCAATGGACCAGCCCCAGAACTCAAAATAAGCACCAGAGTTTGCATGCATGATATACATTAAGAAGTTGTGGTGGTTGTTATAGGCGTCTGCACATGCAATATTGCAACCTTAGTTTTTTTTTTAATTAGGTCAATTCGGAGATATATGCAGGTCAGCAGGCGTAATCTTCCACATTTATAAATCTATTCAAGCACATTTATTTTTGTTCATCAAGCCATGTAATTTAGCAAGTCAGTGCTTTCATTTAAATTTTTAAAATGGAGGCTAAAGCTTATACTTTCAGAAATGATCTATGTTTGGCTTATGAGGAGGCTATCATGATGAGGGTAAGGAGGCATGTCTGGTACTCTGTCTTTTTTTACCTGTTCATGATGCTGGCCACCATCCTTGTGAGGTGAAATAAGTTTGCTGCACTGCTGTTCTCATGGGGGATATTTTGCCAGTAACAGAATATGATGATCTAATGGCAAAGATAACCCATGCATGTATAAGCCAACGATTCTTCTGTTAGACACTATCAAAGTCCATTGAAAGAACACATCAACTTCCAGACGGGGTTAAAAAAAAGCAACCAACCTGATGGTCTAAGGCCCTAAATGCTTTGCTTCATACAACTGTAGCCAGTATGACATCTTCTAATACTTGGAAAGGTGTGATTCTAGTTCTGTGTTATAATACTAGTGGCCACACCATGTCAGGAAATTATTACCCTTTGGTGCTGCTTAATCCACTAAGGAAGTTACTTGCTAAGGCTTTATGGGCCAGATGTACAAAGCATTTTTCCGGTCGCAAATGGCCGATTCTGCAAATCGGGCCATTTGCGACTGGAAAATGCTTTTTCAAATGTACAAAATGAAAAATGCGATTCAGTACCTTGTTACCGAATCATAATTTGCATTTGCGATTCAGTTTTTAGAAGGGGCGTATTTTGGGAGTCTCTTCCAAATACCGAATCACTATGGTATGTATTACTGTTTTGCAACCGAATTCCAGTGGCAAAACAGTAATATTTTGCCACCATTTCAAAAGTGGTGGTAACCCATTTGCAAAAGGGAATATTGTGAAAATATTTTTTAAGACCAGGCAGTGGACCCCATGGATCACTGCCTACTCTTAAAAAATGAAACTTCAAAGTTCCTTTTTAAACACATCCTGTCTTCCTTTAAAGAAACAGGCTGCATTTAAAAAAAAAAGATTGCTTTATTGAAAGCTTTATTGAAAGCAATAACAGACATGGGGGCAGATTTACGTTAAACTAACGCAGCACGGTGCAGCAAGTCATTTTGCTGCGCCGTGCTGCGTTAGTCTGGAAAGCACAGGGATGCGACATATTTACAAGAATATGTCGCATCTCTGTGCTTCCCCCTGCGCTGGCGCACAAACTGCTGCCATGCGCCGGCGCAGGCACCCTTGCACCATGGTGCAAGGATGCCTGCGTCGTGGGGAGATTGTTTTTGTGGAGGAAGGGGCACCTTCCTGCACAAAAACAATCACTACAGGCATTTTCCTCTTCCAATGCGTGCTGTAGAATGCAGCACGCATTGAAAGAGGAAAAACGAGGAGAAATGAAAACATTTCTCCTCTTTGCGCCTCGCTACGCCACCTCTAGGGTGGCGTAGCATACTGACGCATCTCCAGAGTTACGATTTCACGTAATTCTGGAGTTGAGTCCTGTTCCATGAGTGTTGCGTGGGAACACCCACAGCAACACCCATGGAACGCCCCTTCACCGCAAAGTGCTGCGTGTGAAGGGACCGTATTTACAAGGAGAGGAAAAGTCACGCAGGGTGGCTTTTCCTCTCCTTGTAAATATAGAGGAGCCCCCTGCGCCACCAGTACGTCACGAAAAGTGACGTACTGGTGGCGCAGGGGGCTTGTAAATCTGCCCCATGGTAGTTTGCTGACCTCAACAGGCCACCATCCTTGTGATGGCTGCGATTCCTAATGGGCCGCAAATTATGACCTACCTCTTTAATATTGATGAAGTATGTCAGTTTGCAGCCTACTAGGAATCGCTATTTGTGAAAAAAACAATTCATACATTAGAAATACTAATTTCCTAATTGCAATTTTGGAGATAATCGCAATTAGCAAATCGGTTTTACTTATGTTTGTATATCTGGCCCTATATCTCTAATCCATTGATTAGTCGAGTGAGATTGGGGCTATTCCCAGTGCACAAATGGGATTTTTTAAATTCTGCTCCGCTCTACATAATGCCTTGGTATGCCCTGGGCTGGCTCAGAGAGCATTAACAAGTATATTCCTGTTGAGACCTGCTAATGGGGACCAATATGGGTCGTGGCAGCTGAGTACTGGCTATTCCATTTTCCTTGCAGCGTGCATGGCTAGTGCTCCAACCTTTAGGAGGTGATAGCTCCCCACCTTGAGACCGCTGGATTGCTCCTCTCTGTCCAGCTCTATAGCAAGTGGCATAACATTGTCACACCCTCACTCAGCTCTTTAACATATAAGGGCCATCATTTGTTGTTGAAAGAGTCCGTTTGAAAGTGCTGAGCTGAGTGGGACCGGCAGCTTGGATTCGACTTGTGTCTGGGTCGCAGTAGGGTCTTGAGGCGCACCATCGGATCTGTGGGCCATATATGCAGGACGTGGCTCCACTACTGAACAAAGCAGCTACGTAGTACACATTTCAACGAAATTACCTGTTCCTGTTCGTGGTTGCTCTGGGGGAGCGACGCCACGGTGGTGTCCTCTGTTGGGGGCAGGACTGTTCCATACCGCAGCAATCACATTGCAACAGGCTCCAATGACGGCCCAAGACCGTCTGCGCCCAATAGCTGCCTAGCCACCTGATCTATGACATTGAATTACCATTGTAGTCATTGGCTGCAGGTGCTTGCCTCCTTTGAATTTCACCTGCACGTATACATGCTGCCGGGTCTTAATCACGAGGCACTAGAGGGAATGCGCCTGATATCCAGCACACAGGGTGAGAATTTGCTCGGCGGGCACAGGCTGTTATCCGGTGTGCCGGGGGTGTGCCTGTGACAGTACGGCTCCCTCTGCCTGACTGGACTGGTTGTGCGGGGGAGGTGGCTGACAGGGGCCCGGGACTTTACCTGGTCCTGTGAGCGGTGAGCTACTCTCATAGTAAGGACGCTCCAGGAGGAGTGTTAACCCCCCCCATAGCTGCCTGCTGGCTCTGGATCATTAAGCGCAAGGAACACCGTCCTGCTGGGTGCCGCCTGGGCCGCGGTGGACCATGGGCAGGGGGAAGACTCAGACCGCCTCGAAGTCGAGCAGAAGGGGTTCTCGCTCGCCGCCCTCGGAGTCCTCATCCGGCAGATCTCCGCGGATGGAGGCGGAGCAGGCACCCACCCCAGTGGGGGATAAACTAGACGTGATCCTGAGGGAAATTTGTGAATCACGCTCTGCACTGGAGAGTCAGCTGGGCACACTCTCGGTGGACTTCAACTTACTCAAAGATGACCACCGAAAGTTATCCAATAAGGTTAAGAATACTGAACACCGGCTGGACACAATGGGGCCTCAAATCATTGACCACGATGGCCAATTGAAGGACATGCGACAAAAGAAAAGTGTTAACATCCCACACTTAGAACTCTTGCTGTCGCTTGCGGGGGTAGGCTACGTGTGTAACACTCAAAGTACCCAGACAATAGTAGAAATACATGCCCAAGTCGGGCCGTGGCAACATGTCAGTATACGATCCCCCTGTAACCCCCCATGTGTGAGCCGGGGCACCACTTATACAGTGTACAAGAAAGATCAATGAGAAATAGGGTTAAGCATAACAAGTAGCAATTTGCCGGAGCGGGTGGGCATGGTTCCAGCAGGTCAGCATCAGTCCCCTTTTCAAAAGACTCTCCAAGCTCAGCCCAATGTGTCCCGGCTGGGCTGAGTAGATGCGGACGGGAACAAGGCCATGCTACCCCCAGAGTCGGAGTCTGAGTTGGCCGCCTCAGAAGGGCTAGTGCTGATCGCCGGTCTTGGGAGTCTGAGTGTCTCGGAGATAGAGGCCTTGCACGCCCGTGCTGATGATGCGGAAGGGGGGGCGAGGCGGAATAATCTCAGAATAGTGGGTCTGACTGAAGGTACAGAGGGGCCCACTCCGACAGACTACATCGAGGAATGGCTGAAAACTGTGGTGGCACCCACAGGCCTCTCTCCGCATTTTACTGTGGAGCGAGCTCACCGAGTACCTACGCGACGCCCCATACCCGGCGCGAACCCACGGCCAATATTGGCGAGAATATTGAACTATAGGGACCGAGACCGGGTGTTGCGGGCGGCAAGGGAGCAAGCCCCGCTACTAGTGGAGAATGTGAGGGTGTCCATATTCCCGGACTATACGTTGGCTGTTCAACGACAACGCTTCTCGTTTCTGGAAGTCAAAGCTAGAGTCCGTGCGGCGGGCTTGACATTTGCATTGCTTTTCCCAGCCAAACTCAAGATCAACCATAACCAACGGTCTTTGTTGTTCAATACACCCGAGAGTGCGTGGGAATGGCTGGACAGAAATTTCCCGGATGTACTACCAGAGCGGAGGATGGATTCTACGCGGCCGAAATCTCAGCGAGCCCCCCGTCGGCGTAGGAAGGGCATGGTCACACAGAGCGCGGGGGCCTCCTCCCCGCCCCAGCAGCAGGTGATGGAGGGAAGGGCGAGAGGCCCTCCGGACGGCCGAGACACTCAGACTCCCAAGACCGGCGATCAGCACTAGCCCTTCTGAGGCGGCCAACTCAGACTCCGACTCCGGGGGTAGCATGGCCTTGTTCCCGTCCGCATCTACTCAGCCCAGCCGGGACACATTGGGCTGAGCTTGGAGAGTCTTTTGAAAAGGGGACTGATGCTGACCTGCTGGAACCATGCCCACCCGCTCCGGCAAATTGCTACTTGTTATGCTTAACCCTATTTCTCATTGATCTTTCTTGTACACTGTATAAGTGGTGCCCCGGCTCACACATGGGGGGTTACAGGGGGATCGTATACTGACATGTTGCCCCGGCCCGACTTGGGCATGTATTTCTACTATTGTCTGGGTACTTTGAGTGTTACACACGTAGCCTACCCCCGCAAGCGACAGCAAGAGTTCTAAGTGTGGGATGTTAACACTTTTCTTTTGCACAGTTTGGTCGGACGAGGTTCTGTCGTTGGACCCAGTATTGGGGATTGTTTATGTTAGTTTAATGGTTGCCGCATATTCTGATTGGGGGTTCCGGGGTTGGAGGTGGTGGGGCGGTGGTGGGTCAGGGGGGCTTTGAGTTTTTACACCTACAAATGTCGGTTGAGAAACCGTATACAGTCATATCCTGGAACGTTAGGGGGATGGGGTCGGCCATGAAAAGGTATAGAATCGTAGCTCAACTACATCGTCGCAAGGCTCAGATAGTGTGTCTCCAGGAGACGCACCTCGTGCAAACAGAATCCAGTAAACTGCAGAGGAGGTGGCGGGGCCAATTTTATGCTACTTCGTACTCCGCCTTTTCTAGAGGGGCTGCAATATGGTTACGGGCGGGAATCCCCTTTGCTCATTGTGAGTCCCGAATAGACGACCAAGGCAGGTATGTCCTGATTCGCGGGACCCTGGATGGTAGGCAGGTGGTGCTGGGCTCCATTTATGCTCCGAATGTGAATCAGGATGCCTTTCTCTCCAGGTTAACACAGGCACTCTCGGATTGGGTACAATACCCATGGTTGTTAGGTGGGGACTTCAATGCTGTGTTCGATACACACTGGGACCGCTATCACCCCCCCTAACCAAATACCAGCGCTGTGACTCAAGCTGCTGCTTTGACTAGATGGGCACAGGGGTGGAACCTTTTAGACGTCTGGAGGTCCCAACACACGAATATGCGGGAATATTCCTTTTACTCCCACCCACATAACCTGCATACCCGATTGGATCATTTTCTTTGCACTATAGATCTGTTCTCTGCCATACATCAGAGTACATTCCTTGGTAAAACCATCTCTGACCATAACCCTATAGAATTGACATTGCAATGGGGTAGGGTCCCTACGCCTATACCAACATGGCGGCTGCAACCCGTGACCTTGGAAGATCAAGTATTTCGTGCTAAACTAGCTGACACTATTACTACATATTTTACTGACAACGAAGGCACTGCTTCGACTAGATCGGTTGAGTGGGAGGCATTTAAGGTCACAGAACGGGGGGCTGCTATGGGAAGCTTGGTTGGGGTCCGAAGAGAGGTGACCAGGGACTTGGAGGACAGACTGCAGGCGCTGGAGGTGGCAGCTCAGGGACAAGTAGTGGGAGCGGAGCAATTACAGGAGGCAAGGATTCGACACGCCGAACTATTAGAATGGCTCCGGACAGTCGACTTACATGCGTACACATTGCGTACTCACGCCGAAGCGGATAGGGCGGGCACGTTACTGGCACGACTGATTGCTCCGCCGTTAAGTCCCACTCCCATTTTGGCGCTCTATGATGCCCACCGCTCGTTGCTGACTTCCCAGAGTGACATTAATAAAGCTTTCAAGAACATTATGCTAATCTGTATAGTGTACAACCTTTAGAGAGGTCGGAAGGGACGATTCAATTCCTAGCGGGTGTAGACCTTCCCAAGATAACGGACGCATTGGCTGGGCTATTGGCTGCGCCAATCACCATAGCGGAAATTAGAGTTGCAATAAAAGCACTGGCACGTAATAAGACCCCTGGGTCTGACGGCCTGCCTGTGGAATTCTACTCCACCTATGTGGACGTGTTGCCCCGAAGCTGCTACAATTATATGTCACCTCCCTAGAGGAAGGTACGCTGCCCCCCACTACTAAGGAGGCCATAGTTACGTCCTTACTAAAACCAGAGAAGACCCCCACTGACTTGGCGTCGTACCGTCCGTTATCAATACTTAATATGGAATATAAAATCCTAAGTAAACTTTTGGCGTCTAGATTACTTCCTCTGTTGCCTAAACTAATACACACAGACCAGTGCGGTTTTATCCCCAAGCGTAGTACTTCTCTTAATATTCGTCAGTTACACGCCCTGGTGCATGCAGTGAAGGGGTCCTTACCGTTGGCCGGATGCTTATCCCTAGATATAAGGCAAGCGTTTGATACATTAAGCTGGTCATACATGCTTGCAGTGTTGGTAAAGTTTGGTGTGCCCCCCGAATATTGCAAATGGATTCAATTACTCTATACTGATCCCACAGCCCGCGCCAAGTCAGGGACGGTTATATCGCCTGCATATCGCATTTATAGGGGAACCCGTCAGGGTTGCCCCCTGTCCCCCCTTTTATTTGTATTGGCGTTAGAACCAATGGCCCAGCGATTGCGATGCGAGATGGCCCCATATGGCATACCGTTACCACCAGTAATACACTAAGTTTCGCTTTACGCGGACGATATGCTGTTATTTTTTAAAGATCTTGGCATGAACATGCAGCCCCTTGCCGCAGTGTTCTCGCAGTTTGGGGATGTTTCTGGTCTGCGCCTGAATGCCACTAAGTCAATAGCATACTCCTTCTCCGACGCATACGGGGGTACCCATTCCATTGAGTCTTTATTTCGATATTTTTCAATCATAAAAGACACGTTGACATACATGCAGACATTATAACCCTATATACATTAAAATACCTGTATAAAATAATTCATAAAATTAATAAGATATATACACTTTTTCATATAAAAGGATGAATTCATATTTCCACTCTGGTAACAGCTATTCAACTTCGGTTACTTTATAATATATAAATAAACTCAAGACAAGGCAACTCATATATCCTAGTGTTCTTAACTAAGCAATTAAACAGTTTATAAAACAACAAAGCCATCATTAAGAGCAGGTTGAATCTTCAGGTTATTCCTACGTATATTCCACATCCAACTTAAGTACTTTGCAAGTGCAATTACCACATCTTCATTCAAGTTTGTCTTTAGAATGCGTAGAGCCGTTTTGCTAAGTCTTGTACCAAGGTTAGAGCATATCGGTTTTAGCCATTTTTTTCTAGGTTTCTTGTATGCTTGGCATACAAACAAAATGTGCATGATAGACTCCTCCATCAACAAGCAAGAAGGGCATTTCGTATCAGATGTATTCAGCCAATTTGTTGTAAATGTTTTAATCGGGAGGGAGCCTACCCTAAATTGATGAAACAATTTCCTATCTTGTGGTTTTAGGACATAATTCCAGTATGCCTCAAACCTATTATCACACTTGTGTTCCAGGGAAATGCTAGTTAAAGATGTGTTTTGTGTGACTGTTAAAAGTTTATAATTTACCATCTTCCAATAAGCATCCTTGTATTCTTTTTTTGATGGAAATTGACTTCCTACTGGATCCTCCCATAAGTGACTAAGGCCATATCACCTAAAGTATGTTTTATTTTTTGTAGCCATTTAATTTTACATGACAAATCAGCTGATCTTACATATTTGAGTGCCTGTGCATAGTGTGACAACTCCGGAGTGGCCCATAGCCTTCTCCAGTACGATAATGGCCTAAAATGAGCTATCTCTTCTAACGCTGTACATCCCAAATCTAGAAGGAGGGGTATGAGTGGAGTAGACTGTGGAAGGCCGGTTATGGTTCTCAGAAATTTATTCTGGGCTAGTGTCAGGGGAGTTATATTTTCAAAGCCCCAGAGTTCACTACCATATAAAATCGAAGCCCTAATCTTCACATTATAAATCGTTATTGCAGGGCCAACTGGTTTTGTTTGTGAAAGACAAACTCTTTTGTCAATGCTCCTGCAAGTTGGGGTACCCACTTGCAGTTTGGTCCAGCACAGTTCGCACTGGAACCTACAACATTCAAATATCTCGGGATACGAATTTATAGGTCTCCCGCTGACACTATTGATGGGAATGTGGTGCGAACCATAAACTCGCTCCGTTCACAAGTGTCATTTTGGAACACCCTGCCGTTGGCACTGGCGGGCCGTCTAGCAGTGTCCAAAATGGTCATGTTACCTAGACTCTTATACCATTTTGTGAATATCCCTGTGGCCCTGCCGGCCTGGATCTTCCGGACACTGAATACATTACTGACGTCATTGTTGTGGGGAAAGGGGAGACATAGACTAGCACTATCCAAGATGCAACTGCCGAGCACTGCAGGTGGTATGGGAGCACCCGATTTTAAAACGTACTGTATTGTTGGGCAGCTGCAATGGTTGGCATATTGGTTGGCGGGACATAACTTGTTCGAAATAGGATATACCCCAGCACACTTGCAGCGGGGGAGGTTGCAGGCACTGCTGTGTCCCGGTGCTGACAAGATACGAGACCCTCCTTTTCTATTGTCCGTTGCCTTACACTACTGGAAGCAAGCCCTGAAATCCGCAAAGGTCTTGAGTCCGTACGCTCCCAACATCCCCTCTGTGGTCTACCTACCCGCCGTGGTTTGTCTACTGCTAGGGTACGAGACTGGATACAGGCGGGCACGTCCACTATTGGGGATTTCTTCCTTGATGGTACATTAATGCCGCATGCAACATTTGTCCGCACTAATGCGATGCCGGAGACTCTGTTTCTCATGCATGCAGCGGTGGCGCACTATGTCCGGAGGCACTGGTTGGTGGCACAGAACAAACCCCCTACATTTCAATTACTGCGGTCTCTCCACATTATGGGCCACGGACGCCACCTTGTACGCTGGTTGTACCGCGGACTGCGGGAACATCTACAAGTATCACTGTTGCCTCTCCGTCAGAAGTGGCAACTAGCACTGGCAAGTGAGTTAGATGATAGGGAGTGGGACGCAGCCCTGGAACATCCCCGTCGAGTGTCTCGTAATTTTCGACTGAAGACAATACAGTTACTAATATTCCACAGGGCTTACCTTACACCGCAGGCTATCCACGAAATGTATCCCTCGTCCTCTGCACAATGTCCCAGATGTGTCCATAGCCCTGCCGACTTCACTCATATGCTGTGGTCATGCCCTACCTTGGGGAGGTTTTGGTTGGAGGTTACCCAAGGGCTCTCTAGACTTGCGGGACACACCCGTTGGGATACCATGGAGGTGTGCCTGTTGGGTCTCTTTCCACTCCCGAAGAAGGCGAAACTCCTAAGTCGCTTCGCAGGGTTAGCTTTGATGCTTGCAAAACGATTAATAACGCAGCGTTGGAAGTCTCGCACGGCACCACGTGAGGGCAAATGGAAAGAGGAGGTCATTAGATGGGCGGTGGCAGAGGGGGAGGCGCTCAGTCGTGAGGAATATGGGGGATTAAGGAAAAGACCGATTTCCCTAGAATGGGCCCAAGTACTAGAGCAGTTCAAAGCGGTAACTGACGAAGATGCCACAGACGCCCCGGACCCACTGTTAACCTAGAAACAGCTACTGGATCCCTGCATGGTGGACGGGCGGGACGGGGAGGGTCTGGGTTGGCCACCCCCTCCCTCTCTTCCCCCCCCCCACCCCACCCTGGGTCACACTAGCAGAGCATTACTTGGATTGACCCTCAGGAGCCGGTCCCGACGGGACTGATTGGAGTACAGCTGCTAAGTTTATGTTTATGGGTTAGTGGGGAGGGTAGAGTTGCGGGTGGGATACAGAGGGCGGGTGGTGGGGGCCGGGATTGTGGGTATATGGAGTACTGAGACGGAATGTGTAAGCCAGATTATTGTGTACTCATAATAGTGTCATTGACCACGGGTTCATGTACCACATAGCTGATATCCACTCTGCAAAGTCACGAAGAACTGTGACAGATCCTACTGTTGATATACATGTCTGCATGTACTCCAAAAACGGAAATTTACAATGTAAGACGATATGTATCTCCAAACCCTAATAAAATTGTGTTAAAAAAAAAACAAGTATATTCCTGTGGAAAATAGCCATTTTGTTGATCTCGAAACAGTATTTGAGACTCTTTATCGTGAAATGCGTGCAGTAAATGGAGCTTCATGAGAATTCCTTCCCATCTGTTGTTGGGGATACAAAGCCTTTATCACTATAACTGGGTGGTGATGCAATCCCTAAATCCAAGCTCTGAACTCATCAAGTTCCAAAAGCACAGTGTGAAGAAGGGATGTACGCTCCTCCTGTTCTAGTTAATTTATATGTTGCCAACCTAGATATCATTTTAAGATCTGCGGATAATCACCCATCTAAACTGGCAACTACATGCTTTTTTATGCGGATTATGCTGTTTTGGGCTCCGGAGCTCACTGTCAACATTGGAGACGTATTGCCAAAAAACTAACAGCCCGATCATGGGTCGGCGGTTCTGCATTCCCAGTTAGGATGTGACCGCACATAGGAAATTTACATTTTTCAATGGGAACTTGTGCGGCAGGATGACAACGCCTGCAGCGCAAGCTCCCATTGAAAAATGGAAGTTTGTAAACAACCCTGCACCGAGTGGCATGGATTGGCTGTCGGAAACTGACATCATAATCCCGACTGCGGAAAAGCTGCCTTAAGGGATTATGGTGTCTTTCCGACTGACCAACGGGCTCCTTGAGCCCATCGGAACTGCATTGGATTCCCCTCCGGTTTAAACTCCAACGGACTTTAAACCTACCATGTCGAGCGTAAATCCTCCAACCAGCGGTCGGAGGCTTTCCGCTCGACATCGTAATGAGGGTCATAGTCTCAAAATCAACAGGACCAAGATCATAGCTTTTGGCAAGCAATCCTACGAGAGATCATTTACCATTGGAGGTTTAAAACTGTCATGGCGAATATTGGAACCTTGGGCTAGTGGTTAGTGATGACATGAGATAATCTCCTTTCTAGAAGGTGGAAATTACCCTAGTCAAGTCTTTAATGCAAGGTCTGTTTACATTCATCTTCAGATATGGGACATAGCATTTTATTCCATGGTAACTGCATTCTGTGCAAGTTACGTCTCAATTAGTGTATGGTGCTCCACTGTGCTGGCTTCAGAAAGAAATTAACCTGAATACCTTTGAAGAGTCGCATATACTAGAGGTCTCTTGACCTCAGTTAATCATTTCCCGTTCAAAGCCTGAGGCTGGAGCCTGGCCTCATTTCTGGCACCTTTTGTGTGCTGCAGGTGAGTTCCAATGTAGCTCTATGATCCGACTAATGCTGCTGCTGCTGGATTCTTAGCCTTAGTCTGTTCTGATCTTACTCGTGAATGTATTAGTAGAAGGATTGAAGCATTATCTATTTTGTCTGCTTTCATGTCAACAGCAGAAGGCGATTCATATACATGTGTATGGAGTAGGAGGTACCTGAAAGTCAAGCTAAGCGCGCGCTTTGCAATGGAGACTGTGATCACTTGAAGATTAAATCACTTGCACCATGCACATTACAGTTGCCTTTATGGTTTGGGCTAATCTGGTCTTATTTTCCTGTCTGGATTGTAAACCATTTCTATTTTTATTTTACATTCAGCCAACTGCAACAATGTAATATTAGTGGTGCCTGCTTGAGCCTGCCCAGACAGTTTCAGATATATAATTTTAAATCTGGTTGAACAAGAAACCATAGAACATGTTAGTGAATTGTGTTTACGTTGCAGGTGTTAAGGAGGCAGCATTTGAGCTATTGTAATAATTGGACTGATTACTACTTAATAATAACTCAGTGAAGTTTTGTACTGCATTTGTGTATGTTTTTATGTTTTATTAAACCAAATTAAAAAGTAATTATAAAAGGATGTGGCATCTTCTGTAATGGTTTGGTCATGAGACATATGAGTGAGTTAAGAACTCTCTTTTGAGTTATGTTTACAACTTGCAGATTACAGTTACAATTATGTGCTGGAAAGCCTATAGCCTGCTTGTGGAGCGGTTTCTGTTTGGGGGAATATGGTCAGAAGGTGAACTAAATCAGTCATTGATTAATTTCCTGATTACTGAAACCCGTTTATGGCCATCCCTAGAAAGGCAAGCTAGTTCAGGGAGTGCCCACAGGTACTTTGAGCATTGGTGCATTCCCTGAGGAGTGTGGGAGTCTGGACATTTGCAGCATGTGTCTCTTGATTTCCTGAAAATGGGGATTCTGCTGCTTGGAAGTGGACTGGTGATACCATCAAAGGCCTAGAAGGAGAAGAAGGATTAAGACTCATACAGAGAGGATTGGTGATTAAAGTTCTGGAAAAAGAAGAACTAGCAAGACTAGTATTGAGAGTTTGTGTTCACCACCATAGAAGTAGGACTCCACTGTGCTCTGCTCTCTGGAAATTTTTGAGAACAGTCTATGACAGGCTTATCTTTTTCAAAACAAATATTTACACTTGTTTTTTCATTTTTTTAAGAAAGGCGTTTGCACGTCTGCGAGTACATTGTATTTTCTGGTGCACATAGAAGTCGGTGTTACTGCAAGCATTTGTTTTCAGTGTTCAGTGTTCTGTGTTCTTCTATGCATTACTTATGGTGCTGATTCTTCAAATGACATTGAAGAAATACTTGCACATTAATTTTTTGCAGGACATGTCCTTAGTGTGGTTTGTAAAATGTGAGCATGACTGTAAGAGGTTGCACACCACATACAGGTGAGTTGGTAACTGTGGGATTTGCTTTGCTTCATGTCATGTATGGCATTCTGATTCTGGAATTAAATGTTGGACACTATAAACTGTCAGATCTGTGTGTGGTCCTTGCAGTAATGACATGTTAGCGACCAGCAGATCCGTTTTTTTCCTCGGCTTTCTCTAGACCTAACTGAGCTTAGCACTTCCATAGCTAAAGGCAGTCTCAATGCATAGGTGAAAACAGCACGACCGGGAGAGCCAGATAACACTGTTTTGCAGAGTTGGAGTAGAATGCCCTACCGGGGTCAGTCAACAGCAGCATTCCCTGGTCACAGGACGTCGTGACACGTGTGACATCACAGGCCCTTTGCAGCCAGGCCTATGTTGGTAAATCATAGGTGGCCACTTGCAGCGTGCAACACACTGCGGTGCCTACCCACCTGCTGATCTGCTTGTGCAGTGGTGTTTCTCTAGATTCAAACATTGTGGAGCCTTCTTGACAAATGAAGGTCTCTTCATTGGGCACACGATTCATTGATGACTGCAGTGAGTGTGGAAAAAGAGGAAAGTAGCAACCTTAGCTGCTTGTGCTTTGGCCACAGAGTTTTTACATTGTATTTCAATTTCATTAAATGCTACAGGTGCAAATTCCTTTTACTCAACCACTGAATGCTTTTGTGTTGAGAACTGGAATTTGTGTCACTTTGCCATCCCTACAAACTGTTTATAGTATCTGAGGATAACAATTTTAAGGCTTGTGTTTGTTTTTTTATGTTGGTTTTCTCCAATACCGTGCTAGTTATGGATAGTGTATCACAGCATCTTTTTTGGGGGGATTCTGAGACACCTCTAGACTCACTGAGAGCAATGCTGTGAGGCATTTTAGGCAAACCTGGATGCCATCTATGGGGATGTATTTACAACCAAAACGAAGAAACCGCTCCTCATTCATAATTTAGGTCTGGAAGACAGAAGAAGCTTGTTAAAAACATTGCCATTTGAGATGGTCAAAAAACGAACAGGTGAAGAAGGAAAAACTCTTGATCTGGTTGATGAGCACACTACCGTGATAAAGACATTTGACAAGAGGTTCAATTCTCGAAAAACTGAAGAAGCACAAGTTTCTACAAAGGTGTCAACTTGCAGTAGAACCAATTGATGACTTGGTGGCTTCGTTGTGGACACTCACAGCCAACTGCAAATAGTGCAACTTTGAAGAAAATATCATAGGAGATCAGTTGACTGAAAAAGCAAACAGCAAAACAGTTCAAATTTTTTTTTATCGACTGAGGACAGAGATCCTAAGATTGCACTAAGTTTAGAAAGGGGTATAGAACATTAAGATATGTACATGAGAGAAATATCCATGATGGGTGTCAGGTGTAAGTGTGAAAAAGTGAGTGTAAAGATGTGTAGAGAAGGGGAATGTAAAACAAAATGTAGTTAAATCGCTAGAATGATCTGAGGATGCACATTGTAGTATCAAAAATGTATGTTTCTACTGCAGCAGCAGAACGCAGTTGGACAATACTAAACAATGTCTAGCACAATATAAGATGAATAGGTGGTTAGGTCATAAGAGTGCGCAAAACTGTGTACGCCCAAATTCATCTAAGAAAACCAATTCTTTAAGGTGCACCAAGGAGAAGAAGTGGCCACCGTACACTCCGCTTCCGACACTAACTTATAAGATCACCTGAGCACCAGAATTAAAAGTTCTTCAAAGTCCAATGTAATGGTGGATATACCATATTGGCGAAATACGTGTTGGCTACAAAGGTTATCAAGACTGCCAGATGCATGTGGAAAATATTAAATAATGCAAATAAGCTAATCCTTCCAATGGTGTGGACAAGATATTAATGTCTCAAAATCATAGTAAGGATCATAGTGTGCATCAAAATGTCCGAAGTGCTCTTCAAATTGTGCTGGCGTAGCAGAGATGTACCGTACTGAGTTCCATGTCACACAATGAAGCCGTGTGAAAACGGAAAATAATGTGACTTCCACAACAGTGTTCCATATCATATCATATCATTTCATATACTTAGCCAAGTTGCTCCCAGTATACTTAGCGGTCCACTAACGTATCTCAAAGTTGTACGGGCATAGCAGATCAATATCCCATACGATATTCTATATTTCAAAGTGTTGCTGTATTCAAACGGAGAATACTCCAACAGCCACGTAAGTGTAGTATATTCTTAACATATTGTAAACACATACTCAATGGATGTACCGTACCGGGTTCATATCCCAAATTAGCGTTGTGTAGAAATGGAGAATGCTTCGATGTAACCAGGTCCAATATTAATATATATTAACCACAAATACTTCTTGTATACTTAGAGGTCCTCTAACACATCAGTTCTATACACCATAGTGAGTTCCTTACTGCAAGAAATTAACATTATGTCGCAATGGAGAGTACTTCGACATCCACATGTGTTTAACGGCGTGTACAATAAGCTCCATTTATAAAAGGCTATTTATACACTTCACTTGGTAGTAGAAGAGATAACGAAATGTGCCCGACATTGTGCATCAAAGGTGCAATTTTAATCTATACTAACCAAAATTACTTCTAGTATACTTAGCTGTACACTAACGCATCAATTGTTTACACTATATCTAGCTCCTTACCCCAAGAAATTGGCGTTACGTTGCACGAGAGAGTACTCCGACATCCATGTGTGTTATCAGCATGTTTACAAGGCTATTTATACTGTCCCCTTGGTAGTAGAAGAGATTAGGACTGCGCCCAACACGAGTCACGACGCATCAAAACTAATACACCATATGTTATCACAGTGGCCATTTTGTAACTGCTGCTACAATTGTAACAAACAATAAAACAAAAATATTACTCTGTCGTCCGTATCATTATCAAACAACTCAAATTGTACATCAAATCAAGAATATACCTATCAGTGCATGAAAAAATGATTACATTCTCATTTTATATTTATTTTTATTCTCTAAGCCAGAGTCCACACATTGTGTGATGTCACAACCATTACTAAACAACAGACTACATCCGACTTGCTTCGTCAAGTTGAAATATCAGTTTGACATGGACTAAAACATCAAAAACCATAAAAATGTACCTATTAGTCCATAAGTTACATTTGTATACATATTAATATATATAGTAACTAAGGTTGACATGAGAAATATCATCATCTTTATATAGCCATTTATTGCCTCATCGCCATAATGTTCATCTAGACGTAGCGTCTGATCAGACTCATCAAAACTAGGGACTCATAACATCTGAAATAAACATAGGATGGCTATTGTAACCCTGATGGTAATATTTCATATCCTTCTCATTTCAATGCAATGTTCCACTTATTCTTAATGGTAACCAGCTAGCCAAGCATATCGTATAAAAAGTAAAATTCTATACACACTGTCTATCATACCTGGATCTTGTATATTGAAATTAGTTCATTTTCCTCTTAGGTAAGAGGTATAGATAGAATATCAATTACGATTTTGGATATTATGGATGGCTGTGTGGCTTTTCTTTCCTATCTTGATTTTAATATTTATCTGTTGTCTTAAATACGGATGTTGTTTTCAGTAATCACTAGGGGGAATATTATCAAGGGCAGTATCACCACTTTAGCGGCACTTTTTGCCGCTAAAGCAGCGATATTTTTATCGCCCTATTAGCAAGCTGTCGCTAACAGCTGTTAGCGCCAGCTTTATGGCGAAAGCGGACGTTTCCTTGCCGCTTTGCATGTCAGCGATAATTATCGCTAATGACATGCAAAGTAGGCGTTCCCAACTAAAAGCGACTGATAACAGTCGCAAACACAACTTCCCCCTATTAGCAATGCCCGCAAAGCGATAAAATAATTCGCGCTAACCGCGATTATCGCTGGAATCTAACACCTCTTTAAAACTTGACTTAACCTTACAATCCACCTCCCATTGACTAGAATGGTTAAGTCCTCACCTGCCTATTAGCAAGCTTTTCATTAGCGTGTGGAATTTATCGCTGGATTTCGAGCGCTATTGCTGGGTTCCGCCGCTATCGCTGGATTTTCTATCGCCTTGGAGATAAGCGTTGATAATACCGCGGTATCTCCGCGATGTAATCCAGCGATAGCCGGCGATAAAAAAAACAGCGCTAAGTGCGCTTTGCGATAATTATCGCACATCCTTGGTAATATGCCCCCAGGTGTTTCCTCTATGGTGTCTGGGACACACCACTTCGCTTTTCCATTCAGGTCTTGTGCTTGCACGGTTCTTAACTCTTAATTTCAACCTTCAGAAATAATTTCTTGAACCATGGGGTAAAACAGGAGTTTGTGGACCAGGGATATGGTTTTTGATTACTACATAAGAATGGCACTATGTAGTTATGTATGGTTTGTTCTATTTTGTTTATTTGCAGCCCTGATGAAGTCGATGGTGGATATACCATATTGACGAAACTTGTGTAGACTACAAAGGTTATCAAGACTGCCGGATGCATGTGGAAAATACGAAATAAAGCATCACAGATTACATTGGACTATTGGACTTTGAAGAACTTCTAATTTTGATGCTCAGGGGATCTTATACGTTAATGTCCAGCACAAGTACAGATGTGTTTCAAATGCAATAACAGGGAACACTTTGCCCAAGATTACAGATTTAGTGGTGGGAAGGCAGGCGAATCACACTGTCAAAGTGAAGAAAGAAAGTTATGTAGAGGAAGGGTAGAATTACATGTTGATGGTAGGTGAACACATAGGCATTGACAACGATATGGTGGAATTAGCAACGGTGGAATTGAGGAATAGAACAGCACCTTTCTATAATGTGTTCATAAATTAACATAAATTATGGGTTATGGTGGATTCAGGGCCACCATTCACATTGACTGGGGAAAAGAAAAAGAACGTTTGGTCAGGTGAAACTTGAAGAATCAAAGATCAAAATATTCGCCTTCAGAGGCAAAAGAGTGGAAGTCATTGGCAAAAGCGGTGCTGATTTAAGATTTGAGCATACTAAAGCAAGTAGTGTAATCTGTGTAGGCAAGGGTGGTTCCAATTTCTTGGGATGGGATCAGCAATGAGAGCTCAACATGAATCGTGATCATAATCATCCCAATCAGATTATTTATAAGCAAAGTTTAGTTGGGGTTGTAAACATTGAAGAAATCGGGGGGGATGGAAAACAAGTGGGTGAAGGAATAACCTGAAGTGTTTCATCATACTTTAGGAAAACCTATGGGGTTCCAACACTATATAGTCTTAAAAAGGAATGCCGTGCCTGTAATGTACAAGGTACAGAAGGTACCTTTGAATGTGACCGCTCAGCCCTCCACAGGGCTTGGTCGCCCCACTCACTGCTGCCGCTCCTGCCTGCCTTGCCGCCTCCTGCCTGGAGATTCCTTCGCTCGCTGCCCGCTGCTCCTGGGACTTTCCCGCTGCCCGCTGCTCCTGGGACTTCCCGCCACTGCCTCCCTGCGGCCCCGCCCCCGTGATTCCATTCGCCGCCCCGCTCCCGCCACCCAGCTGCTCCTCCCTCCAGGCTCCTTACTTATGACGCCCCCTGAGCGACCGCGCAACGGCCGCGCGCAGCGGGAGCACCGACGGAGCGCCGAAGGTGCGCCAAAGGTAAGCCAAAGGTAAGCCGCGTTCTTCCACCGCAAGATCACCGACATACATAACAGCTTCGACGCACAGACCACGCACCCTACCGCCGAACCAACGCCCGCCACCACCACCCTCTGCAACTGGACCCCGATCAGCACCGAAGACACCACCCGCACGATGAACTCCATCCACTCCGGATCACCAACCGACCCCTGCCCACACCACGTCTTCAACAAAGCCGACGCCACCATCGCACCCCATCTCCGGGACATCATCAACTCCTCCTTCCACACCGCCACCTTCCCGGAGAGCTGGAAGCACGCCGAGCTTACCGCCCTCCTGAAGAAACCAACGGCGGACCCCACCGACCTCAAGAACTACCGTCCCATCTCGCTCCTTCCGTTTCCGGCCAAAGTCATCGAGAAGACCGTCAACAGACAGCTTGCCGCCTTCCTCGAGACGAATGGATCCCTCGACCCCTCGCAGTCCGGGTTTCGGGCCAACCACAGCACCGAGACCGCCCTTATCGCAGCCACCGACGACATCAGAACCCTAACCGACAACGGGGAAACAGCAGCCCTCATCCTCTTGGACCTCTCCGCGGCGTTCGACACCGTCTGCCACCGCACCCTAGTGAAGCGCCTCAGCAACATCGGAATCCGAGAGAAAGCACTGGAATGGATCATCTCGTTCCTCGCCGGAAGAACCCAGAGAGTCCGCCTCCCCCCGTTCAGATCCGAGGCCACCGAAGTCATCTGCGGCGTTCCACAAGGATCTTCACTCAGTCCAACCCTCTTCAACGTCTACATGAGCCCCCTCGCAGCCATCGCACGCCAACACAACCTCAACATCATCTCCTACGCCGACGACACCCAGCTGATCCTCTCCCTCACCAACGACCCCACCACCGCCAGAGCCAACCTACACGACGGGATGAGAGACGTCGCCGACTGGATGAGGAACAGCCACCTTAAACTGAACTCAGACAAGACGGAAGTCCTCATCCTGGGCTCATCACCCTCCGCCTGGGACGACTCTTGGTGGCCCCCGGCCCTGGGCACCGCGCCCAAACCAACGGACCACGCACGCAACCTGGGCTTCATCCTGGACTCCTCCCTGTCGATGACCAGACAAGTCAACGCCGTCTCATCTTCGTGCTTCAACACCCTGCGCATGCTCCGCAAGATCTTCAGATGGATCCCCACTGAAACCAGGAAGACCGTCACCCAGGCACTCGTCACCAGCCGACTGGACTATGGGAACACCCTCTACGCCGGAACCACAGCCAAACTTCAAAAAGACTCCAGCGCATCCAGAACGCCTCCGCACGACTCATCCTGGACATCCCCCGACACAGCCACATCACCGGACACCTGAAAGACCTGCACTGGCTCCCCGTCAGCAAGAGAATCACGTTCAGACTCCTCACCCACGCACACAAGGCCCTCCACGACCTGGGCCCCAAGTACCTCAACGACCGCATGACCTTCTACACGCCCACCCGCCAGCTACGATCAACCAGCCACGCCCTCGCCACCGTACCACGCATCCGCAGAGCCACCGCCGGAGGAAGATCCTTCTCCTACCTGGCAGCCAAGACCTGGAACTCCCTCCCCACTCACCTTCGGCGAACCCAGGACCATCTCTCCTTCAGGAAGCAGCTCAAGACCTGGCTGTTCGAGCAGTAACTTACCCCCTCCCCCAGCGCCTTGAGACCCTCCCGGGTGAGTAGCGCGCTCTATAAATGCCGTGATTGATTGATTGATTGATTGAATCTGACACAAGAATTAGAAACAGAATTCGAAAAAGCGTTTGCTCTGAGAGTAATTGAACCTTTTGAGGGTTAAGAATGGTTGGCCCTTGTAGTGTTGGTGTGCAAGGCAGACAAATGATTGAGGTTATGTGTAAACCTGTGTGATTTCTACTGAAATATGTGGGTCAACCGCCAAGCTTTGTCCAACATCAACAAGATGTTGTCTACCTTTAGGGATTCTGTGATATGCATGTCCCTTGACATATTAGAAGCTTCTCATCAAGTCAAGCTGTTTTGATGACTCCAGACATCGCAGATCATTTGTGACTCTGGAGGGCGCATTTCTTTACACCGGCGTCTTTTGGGTCTCCACCTTCATCTTCCTTATTAGACAGGTATCGAAAGACTAGCATGATTCCAGGATAACATCCTGTCATACAGGAGGAGCGAAGCAGAGCATGACAGAAGGCTGAGGGTTGTGCTGGACGTTTTCAAGAGGAGCGTATTGACCTTATGGAAAGACAAATAGAAATTTGTCCGAGATGGAGTTGACTATTTGTGTCACTATGTTTCAAGTAAGGGAGCTGAGCCAAAGGTGAAAATATTGAGTGATATTGAAGGGGTACCTGCTACCTTTGATAAAGACCAGCTTCAGTCTAATTTTGGGGACTACGCTGTATGTCCCACAGTTTACCACCAAGACGGCTGTATTGTGAAGATTGCTAACAAAGCACAGAGTATGTATGGAGTTAGCAGTGTAATGCAGCTTTTTGTCAAGTCAAGCAGGGCACAGTTTCTGCTTAACCCTATCTTCTCAGTAGCATCATTATGACAAAAAAAATGAAAAATATGTTCTATGGACGTAGGCGCAGGAGAAGTAACTAGATAGATTACTTTCTCTGTAAGGAAGCATGATTGCTGTCAGAGTACTTAAGTCTAGGTAAAAAAAATTGTGACTGACTCATGATTTGCCCACTTAAAGAAAGGAATTACCAAAGCAGCAGCCAGTCATTGATAAAAGGTTTAACTGAGTTTCCTTCTGTACTGCTTCTTCGATCACATTTTATGTTATAAACTTCACAGTACATTATGAATCAAACTAAATGAAAATGGAAATGTATGTAAAAAACATAGTCCCAGATCCATTCAACAAGGAGCCAAAACCATATTTTGGGATGTAATTCAAAGGGGAAAAGGAAGGAAAGGAATTGTAATGCCGAGGAGAGACTGGTGAAATGGGCACAAGAATATCATCAGACATATTTAGATATGCTGTTTCTGTATTTTTAACACAACACTATGAAAAGATCCCACTTTTGAGCAGCAGCTACAAATGTATGAAGGCGAAGTGGATGTTGGCCCATTTATATAATAATTGACACTGACCACCAAAAAAGGCAATAGAAAATAATGTTAAGCTCTACCAAAGAAAGAGCCCCACTCAAGGTCCCCATTAATTGCCCCGAAAATACACACTCTGTACTCTTAAACGTGTTTACATATTCTGGCAAATGGTCTATGTAGTAGCAAAAAGCACCGTTTATGATTAAAAAAGCAGACATTTTATTGTATTTAGCTTACCAAAAAGGGACGCACGCCCGTGAATGAAAAATTTCCTAACTGTCGTAACAGAATGTTCCAATTCTATTAAAGACTCGGAGGCGAAGATTATGCTTATCCTTTCTTCGTTTTTATTACAGCAGCCACATTAACCAGTAAACACCAAACAACAACAACAACTTCATTTCCTTTGAACAGTAGGGAAAAAATTGAAGTTCATCAGGAACAGTCCAGTATCCAATCAAGGATCACCACATAGTACAATCCGTCCTGTCCCATGTCAGTTGCCCTCTTTCTTCCTGCGATCAGGCCACCATCGGAAGCTCCTCAGCCCTGTTTTGATGCATCCGTTCCTGGAATATAGAGAGCACTGATGAAGAAACCGGGAACAACCTCTGTAGTCCACAACAACAATCAAAGTCCAGCACACAAGAAAAGGTGCAACCCAAAGAACACCATAGAGTTTGTGCAGAGACCCAGGATTTGAGATACTGGAAAATCACATCAACAATCATGAACCACCATGAGCATATCTGAAACACTGTACTTGCTCTCATATGAGTTCCAAACCCTTGGGAGGGTTGACACATGCATGCGGGTGGGTTAATCCTTGCCTCCTAGTCCTTAATAGAACTGAAACTTTCCGTTACGACGGCTAGGACATTTTTCATTCTATGTGAGGACCCGGAGGCGAGGATTATGCTGGTTCAAAGCTTGTCCACCACCAATGCCGCAATGGAGGAGAGTGGTTTAAAATAAACCTCCTAAAGGTTGAGTCCGAAGACCAGTCCACTGCATTAAATATGTCCTCCAAACGGGCTCCCAGAACAAAAGCTTTGGAGGCCATAGCCCCTCGAGCAGAGTGTGTACCAGACATTTTGGTGTCAATTCCTGCCTCCTGCATGATCCATCGCACCTATCTCGCAATGGCCAGAGAGGAGACTGCTCAGAAAGGCTTCCTCAGCACTATTAATAGTTGTTTCTCCCAGTGGGCCTGAAGCTCTGCTGTCATGCTTTCATATGCCTAGATGTATCGGACTACGCACAGCTTCGGCACCTCCGAGAAAGCCGGGTAGGAAATTACTCGTGAGTTATATTTGGTGCACCTTGACACGTGAAAGGTAACTCCCTCCGGAGTGAAGAACCTCCCCGTGAGATCGAAGGCCCTGACATCAGACACCCGCCTGCAAGAAATAAGGCACAGCAGAATCGCTAACTTAGCCGATAACTGCTTCCAGGAGAGATATTTGTTGCTCAGCCATGAGGAAAGGAATTTTAGGACCTTGTTCACGTCCCAGAGAACCGAGTATCTGGGTTCCAGCGGCAGAGAGAGTCAAATACCATGAAGTAGTTTACGTACCAAGGAGTGCTCCCCCACCAGTGCACCCGCGATTGCTACATGACACGCAGAGATCGCCAATCAAAACGTATTTACGGATCTGTAAGCCATGCCTCCCGACGCCAAGGAAGCCAAAAAATTCAGGATGTGAACAACATCTGTCCCCACGGGATCCAGACTCCGTTGCAGACACCAACCCACCGAGCGGGACCAGGTGGGACCAGGCGGAGCAGTATCTCTTAACTGTGCCGTCCATCCAAACTCGCGAGAGGAGGTCCGCTACGTCTCTCCATCAGCCCAGGACTTGCCATCTTGCCCTGTAATCCTCCTCGTCATGAGCTGGAGGTTGCCGTTCGTCACCAGAGGGTGAAGGTACCCAGCCGGATCGGTGAGAAGGTGAGGAGATTGGGGTAGATGGATTGGAGAAGCCTAAGAAAGTTCCATCAGAACTGGAAACCACACTTCCATAGAGGAGTGATCAACACCACCTTTGCTTCCTGCCGGCGTGCCTGAGCAGTCAGGTGCATGATCATGGCAAATGGTGGAAAGGCATAACCCTGCTCCCGAGACCAATAATGGAAGAAAGCATGGGTCGCCACTGCTCCCGGATCCGGCCTCCAACTGAAGTACCGGGGAAGCTGGTGGTCGAGCCAAGATGCAAATAAGTTGATTGTGAAGGGGCCCCAACTGGAGCATAGGGTCTGGAATGTAGTTGGGAGAAGTTGCCACATGCTGGAATCCCGGAGATTCCACGAGTGCCAGTCCACCACCTGGTTGGCTGAGCCTGGAAGATGTTCTGCCGTCACCGACAAAAGATGTTCTAGGCAATATTCCCAAAAGTCCTTGGCCAGATTGGAAAGAGTTCTCGTTGTCCATCTTCAGCAAGACACACAACTGGACTTGATCCCTGGTCCAACATTTGACTGCAAAGGAGCCTACCATCAGTTCCAGGCACTTGATGTGAAGGGATTGCTCGTCGGCACACCACACTCCGCCTGTAGTGAACCGACCACAGCGAGCCCCCATCCAGAACCGCTGGCGTCCGACTCGATGACCAGATCTGGGTGAGAACCGAAAATGGTGCGACCTTCCACGCCTCCATGTGGGAGAGCCACCACCGAAGCTCCTCCTTGGCCTCCTCCGATAGGGGTACACACTGGGGATACGTGAGGCCTCGGCGAAGGTGAGATGCCTTCAGATGCTGGAGAGCTTGAAAGTGAAGAGGCCCTGAAAAAAATCGCCTGGATCGAGGCAGACAGAAGACCTACCACCCTAGATATCTGGCAGAGGGAAGCCAACATCCTCCGCACCTCGTGTCGTATTTTCGCCACTAAATTGATCACAAACCCCAAAAAGGTGACTGAGCGCACAGGAGTCAGAGTGGACTTCGCTTGGTTTATGATAAACCCCAAATATTGCAGGAGCGTCACCGCCCTCCGGAGGTGTTGACAGCCGCGGCCGCTGCAGGTAAGAGCGGTGGGGCAGTGGGACCGGCTGGGGGGGATTTCGAGAGACGACCACAAGGGAAAATTAAATAAATAATTAATTTTCCCTCGTGGTCATCTCTCTAAATCCCCCCCAGCCGGCCCCACCGTCCTACCGCTCTTACCTGCAGCGGCCGCGCCTGGGTGTTGAGACAGCCTCCTCGGGCATTGATCCATCAGTAGCATATCGTCCAGATGCGTATACCGGCCGATCTCAGGGTCTTGACTGCTGGCCTCAGAACCTTGGTGGAACACCAAGGGGTGGAGGAAAGTCCAAAGAGAAGAGAAGTGAACTCGAAAGTTTGACCCCACCACTGGAATTGGAGAAAACGCAGATGTGGTAGAAAAATGGGTACAGTGAGGTAAGCATCTTTGAGGTCCAGGCGGACCATCCAGACATTGGGGCGAAGCAGATCCTGAAGGAGGTGGATTCCCTTTATCTTGAAGTGGCAATATACCAGACACTCGTTGAATTTCCAGAGATTGATCACCGGGCGTTTACCCCCGTCCTGTTTCTGTACCAAAAATAAATGGCTGATAAAACCTGCCAGGTGGGGGTAGGAATGACAAATTGCCCCTTTTGCTAGGAGTTCTTGGACCTCCCGTTGGATCAGTGAGGCCTCCTGACCCAAGAATGGGATGAGGTTGGAGGGGTTGGCTAAAAGGGGGACCATAAAACTCTGTATGGAACCCCTGAACTGTCTTAAGTACCCAGGCGTCTGATGTGATCGCCTGCCAATTGTCTAAGAAACATGCCAAAAAACGACCGCCTAAGCGAGTGCATGAAATAAGAGAAAAACTCACCATGGGAATTTGCGTTGGACCTGCTCCGCAGGGTCCATTGCGCTGGCCTCTGTGGCTCGATCGCCCTCTGGTGGGGTAGAGTCCCACAAATCGAGTGGAGTCCTGCCACTGTCCTCGCTGGGAAGCCTGTCCTCTGCCAGAGGCAGAATATTGGGAGCGGCCAGCCGAGCGCCCCCTACCATGGCCGGCCCCCGAAAAAATAAGTGCGTTAAAAATACGCTTGACTGTGGACTGGGCTTTGTCCAGAGAGTTAAAGGTGGAGACGAACTTGCTGATCTCCTTGACGAATGGGTCGTCGAAGAGCCCCCCTTGGGCCACCTGCCGTGCCTCAGAGATAGCCAACTCCCCAGGCTTGATGTCAATCTTTATCAACAGTGACCTGCGCCTCTTGGTGGAGATGGCGCAGTTGGCATTCCCCAAAAATATGATGGCCCTCTGGGCCCAGCTGGAAAGAACATCGGGGGAATAAGAGCCCCTGAGGCCTTGGCGTCTTCCGCCATGTCAAAGATCTTTACAAGGGGGCCGGTGACTTCCGGGAGTTTGTCCTGGCCACGACCACCACGAGCGGTCGATACCCTCTTTAGGGTCCTTGATATATTTGGCCAGAAAAGTGGCCATACGCGCATCAATCTCTGGCGTCAGGGCCACTTTGCCGTCCAATGATGGACGAGGACAGTCTGCCCTAAGGCGGTTCCGGGCCTCCTGGTCCATGGGCTTTCGTAGCCTGCTAGCAACATACTTGGCCACCTTGTCACATGAGGACCACTCCGAGGAGCGGGGATGCATCAGGTCATCCGGGTCCAGTAGGCCTGACTGGGATTCCCAAGGGCACTCGCCCGTGGACTGCATCCCCAAGGGGGGGGATTAGAAGAAGGCCCCCAGGACCTGCCCTGCTCCGCATCCCCTTCAGAACCAGTATGGGAGTCATCGGATCAGGGGGGGGGGAGAGGTGGTATTGGCTACCGGGTCCTTGGGAGGGGCAAGGTCGGGTGTGTGGGGTGGAGGGACAGAACCAGAACCTAGGAACGTCTTCTTCAGTCTATTGAAGGCGTCCAGGTCCACTTCTGCGTCATGTGGATACTTGCGCCGGTTCTCAGCGTGGGAGGCGGAAGCCTGCTCTGGAGGTTCAGGGGCCGAGGTCCCTAGGTGGTCTTCCCTGGGAGTGAGGGGTTGTAGACACCGCGGTGCCATCTCCATTAGTCTCTTCTCCAGAGGGGCTATCGCATCTGAGACCGCTTAAATAATGGAGGTATCCACTGCGTCACAGAAATCATCAGTGACCGGGAAGTACTCCACACCCTCCTCCTCCTCGTAGTACTCTCTGTATTCTTCCATACCCCTGTGGTACAGGTAAGTAAAGGTAAACGGCTGGGGGAAACACTTGTTGCTACAGGTAAGCGGAGGTAAGTAGAGGAAGGGAGAAGAGGGAATCTCGGTGGTAACACACCAGGTAAGAGGGATACGATATGTAGGGGAGGGAGCTCATGGGAAGTGCTGCAGAACACCTGCAAGGGTTAATGAGGGGTGTTGGTAGACCCCTTGCCAGACAACAGACTCAGGAGGCGAGATCACAACAAGGCCAGAGATTGACCCTAGGCCCCACAAACTAGGTTTGGCAGACTCACGCCCTCTGAAATTCACACGGGCACTGAATCACCGCCTGAGCCGTCTGCTGATGTGTCAGGAGTCAGCACTCCCGACGGGTCCTACCCCGCAGGGTGTTCAGACTCCAGGCAGGAGTGGCCGGGAAACTGACACAGTTTGCCGCGGGCAGAGGCACTCAGGAATGCAGAAATTGACATCCTCTCCGATCCATTGCAGGTCAACGAGACAAAGAGTGTCACACTGCGACACGCTGTGGTGTATGCCCTCTAGCGGCTGGAAGGCCGCCGCGCACCAAGGACCCGCGACCCCCTGAAGGTTTGACTTACAAACGGAGCGGCCATGAAGGATTTGTGCAGCGTTCTCGCAGCTGCTAGTCCTGAGGTGAAAACCCACCTCTCTGTAAGAAAACACCACGTCAAAGCAAGAATGACAAATAAGACGGTTATGTGACATTACAACGCATGCCATTACCCCGCATGCCATTGCAACGCCAAAAGTTACCCCGACTTGCTGTCGGGGGAGCCCTGGAAGTTGGAATAGATTAATTTTCTATTCCAACTCCAGTGTGTGCAACAGTAGGGAAGGTGTTGGAGTTAAATCCAACACCTTCTACCCACTGCTACACACCTTTTTCGTTGCAACGGCATGCAGTGTAAATGCATGCGTTGTAACGGTTGTGGTGTAAAGGCTGTTTCCCAAATAAGACAGCCCTGAGAGGCAAATTGTATGTAATAGAAAAGTCAAAAGGTACTGGAGTCCCACACTTAACTGGCGCGGCTGCGAGCAGCAAAGAAAGAGGGCAACTGACAGGGAACAGGACGGATTATACTCTGTGGTGATCCCTGATTGGATACTAGACTGTTCCTGATGGGCTTCAATTTTTTCCCTACTGTTCATGGGAAATGAAGTTGTTGTTGTTGTTTGGTGTTTACTGGTTAATGTGGCTGCTGTAATAAAAACAAAGGAAGGACATGCATAATCCTCGCCTCTGGGTCCTGACATAGAATACTTCCTTCGCCTGTGATGGTCAAACCAACCTGCTAAGGGCGTAAATCCTCATCTAAAAACCCTGGAGCAAATAAAATAGATAAACTCTCTTAAGGGGCCCCTAATAATGATGGATTGAGCCAAATTAACTATCTCCTCAGACACTTCTAAATGTTGGTCACCACTGCAGTAGCGCAGCTACTGCGAACTCACTAATGTCTGTGCCTTTCCTTGCTTAGCTTTGAATCATTGAAATCTTATGTACACAAGTTGTATTTATTTTCACTGTGGGTACCCCAACCTTTTTGCTTCTTACAGTCATTTATGGCGACTCCAAGACGTCCAATTTATGTCTTTTCCAATATATAAACGATACTTCAACCGTGTCATGTCAATGATATCGTTCCATGGTTGTACCAAGGCTGGCAGTCAAAAACTGATCCAAACATAAGCATGTCTTGTGTTCAGCTTCCCAAAAATGTGACAACCACAGACACCCTCATATATGTGTCAATGCCTTATCACCTGGCCATTCCGCTTCTTCCATTGCTCAAAGTTGTTTGTAACGAGGACGACATAAAAAACAGATTTACACTTCCCAAGATTCACAATTCCAGAGTTAGCCATTCCTCCTGCTGCCACGTCTGAAACAGCCCCTGTCCTAAAGCAATGGATAATGTACTTTCTGTGCCCTAATCCACACTTAATACAAAATAGCGCTCATAATGTTGCTGAGCTAGTAAATAATTAACAATGACCCATTTTCATGTACCAGTAGCACCATATATTCCAAGATCTTACCATCAATTGGCGCCAGATAAGGGGAAGGAATCATTTTATCAAAGGTTTGTTCCTTCAACTTACTTAAAGAAGTAGAATTGGTTAGAATCAATGTTTGTACATATGTCCATCCCATTTTTTCCATTATCACCACTTGCCATTTACCTTACTAGACAGCTTTCAACTTTGTTCTGTTCTGTTCTTGTCCCTGCCGCCCTAGAAACTGGTGAGCCAAGGGCCATCACTGTTCGTTTGGGCAACCACTAAATAATTAATTCGGAGCCACAATGAAAACCAACTTGTATTCACAAAATGTGTGCTGCGTATAGTTGGACGTGCATCCCCCCAGTAGTATCAATTTCCTCGATTCTATCACTAGCACCATAGCCAGAGTTTAGCACGAGGTCCTGGCATTTGGCAGGGTGATTGACTTGTCAGATAATAGGGAACACTCATGACTGACTCTCACTGGGCATGGCAGACCTAGGAGGACTGAAAGTCCACAAGTTTTTTTCTGGTAACTCCTAGTGCCTTCAGAGGATTTTGGATAACTACTGGCCCCCACTCTAGGGGAGAGGAAGGAAGGCCTACAGAGAGAACAGAGCAGCGGACAGAAGCTCGGGACAGAAACACAGAAAAAGGAAAGAAACACATACGGCTTTAGAACAATAAATAACGGGTGCAATGGAGCAAATTAGAGAAACCGAGATCACCTGCAAGAAAGTACAGTCCCTGCAGCATGTAACCGACATCAGTTATGTTTTGCGACAGATAGAAGGAAGAAATGCAGGTAAACTATATACCAGCTGAATTGCACCAGTACTCTACTTTTAATATGCACACGTAGTAATCTATCTATGGCGTGACCTGGTTACACAATCTGGCTTACTTCAGCCATGGACTACATTGGTACGCGATCCAGCTTTCTGGGTTTCCTAGTTTCCTCTTCTCGGGGGTCAACTATAACTGTCGCCCTCCCAGTGTGGTCTGTGCTGGAGACACTTTATTCTGTGTCGTATGTCCCCCAGCCAGCTGGCCTACATTCATGGGAGTACATGGCGTGTCACCTGCACACAGAGTTATTACTCTTCAATACAATGATTAATAACATGTTCAATACATTTACATGCCTATGGTGCATTAGGAGCACATGCTTTTTGTACACACTTACACCGATTAGCTTGACACAGACTGTACAAAATTAGGTAGAAAACAATATGGTAGCTACACGCCACTATGTAAACTATTAAACAAACAAGCACACTCATTGGATGATGTCATCAGTGATGTCATCAATGATGTCGTTTGAGAATGCATCAGTGATGACATAAATGATGTCATAGAACATGTAATATGTGAGGTAATACGCAGCGCATGGCGGAGTTGCAAGTTATAGTTAGCTCCGATAACTGTAACTGGACAATTTGTCGTTTTTTAAATTCAAAACGTTAATGTTGTCACTGACATATTCACCTAACTATAACTCTACCTTAACTTTAGGGGTTTTTCAGTGAATGTATACTTTTTTTTTGTTTTTTTAAGCATAAACAGATTTTTTTATCACACCTAACTATAAAGTTGCTTTAACCATTGGTTTTTACAGTGAATTTCTCGGTTCTTTTTAACGCAAAGTAATATTTTATTACCAAACGTAAAGCCAACCGCGCACAGCCAAAGGGGGGGGGGCGGTTGGCCACAGGGCCTTATTTTTTTAAAGTGGAGGAGGGCCAAGTGCCCCCCCCCCCTTATTAGGACCTGAGGACCCCATCCTCCAGGTCCATTCTTTTTTTTTAAGGGGAGAGGGGCTGCGTGCCCCCCCCCACCTTGAGCCTTATTAGACCATGGGGACCCCATCGACCAGGGATGGTTTTTTTTCAATTATTATTAGGCCCAGTGATCCTATCACCCAGTGCCTTTTTTTTTTCAGTTAAAGGGCAAGTGAAGTCACATGCCCCCCCCCCCCTCCCCGAGCCTTCTTAGGCTCTGGGGACCCATCCACTAGGGCCGCTTTTTTTTAAATTAAAGGGGTGGGGGGCCCATTGACCTCCTCCCCAAGTCTTATTAGGCCCTGGGTAACTCATCCCCCAAGGCCTTTTTTTATGAAAGGGGGGTCATTAGTGATGTCATCAGTGAGGTCACTGACCATGTCATGAGTGATATGTGAGGTCATAAGCAGTGTATTGCAGGTGGCGTAAGTTATAGTTAGCTCAGATAACTATAACTTCTGAATTTCTATGGTTTTGTGTGTGTAAAATCTACACCTAACTATAACATCACTGTAACCTTTGGTTTTTAGTGAATTTCTAAGGTTTTTTTTATTCTATTTCCTACCTATTACGACCCTATAACCTTTGTGGATTTTTAGTGAATGTCCCAGTTTTTAAAAATATATAAATTGTACTACAATTTCACCCATCAGTTCAATTTACCAATATACATTTTCACAAGTTTAGAAATACATTTTATTCACACATTTATTGTCATTATATATATTTTTTTAAATTATAAAACCAAATGCACACATTCAATACAAAAACAACAACACATTTAATACAAGCATATGCTACTGCAGTTTCTATAAGTGTATCACTGCCTGTGTGTGGGTGTGTGAGTGGCAGTGTAAATGACTGTGTGGGTGTTTAGTGGCTAAATGGGTGTGTAAGTGGCCATGTGAAGAATACATGAGCGGTTCCTGCCAGTCAATTATTAATAATTTTGGTGCTTTAAAAAAATATTTATTGGAAAGGGGCGCACAACCCGACTCCATGAGCCTTTATGGTCCCAGGGACCCCATCCCTCAGGGTCTTTTTCTTTTTTGTGGGGAGAAGGCGTGCGGCTCCCCTCCACAAGCCAATAGTGACCCCGAAGGCACCATACACCAGGACCAAAACATACTTCTAAAAGGGTGTAGGGCACACAGCCATGACGGGCCCCAGGGACCCTATCCCCTGGGGTCTTTAAGGGAAGGGGGAGTTCGGACCCCCCTCCCCAAGCCAATAGTGGCCCCAGGGACCCCATTCTTATGTGGGTGCTCCAGTGCCCAACTGGGGCACCCACAGCACACTATAATGGGGGCTGTGGGGTGGCCCAGGGCCTGCGCAGCTCTGAAGGTTCCTTTCATGCACCCATCCTGGGTACAGAGGGAGGCGGTATTGCTGCTGCTCAGCTGGAGCAGCTATTTTTGCTTGCTCCCTCCGGGCAGGTGCAAAGTCTGCTCCCACCCGTCGGCAGCATTTTGAAAGCTCTCGCCAGGTGGGAGCAGACACGTTTCCCTGCCCACCTTCCTGCAGACAGGGAAACAGTGTCCCAGTTGTGAACTCATGACGCCATAGTGGAGACATCCTCAGTGAGGGGGTCCCCGGTGCCTTTAGAGGCTCTGGGAGGGGGGCCGTGTGCCCCTTCCCCTTTAATTTCGAATCAGCCACGGGGAATGGGGTCCCCGGGGTGTCAGTGAGGCTCGGATAGGGGGGACGCACACCCCGGCTCCTTTCATATTGAGTTGGGCCCTGGAGGATGGGGTCCCCAGGTCCTTGATCAGCACAGAGAAGGGAGTTGTGCACTTCCCTCCCTTATCATTATATTTCAGCCCTGTAGGATGTGGTCCCTGGACTTTGAAGCGGCTCGGGGAGTTGGGGGGGCGCAGACCCCTTCCCCTTTGTTATACACAGTGGGCCCCAGCTGTCATTTTGGGTTTATTAATGTGCTGCTATCCCATGGGACTCTTGCAGGATCACAGTTTTAACAAAGCATTTATTTTTTATTTTGACCCCCCCACAAGGGTGAGGGGGCAGAGTATCCATACCCTGCCGCCTTATATCTTTTTTATTGAATAATATCAGGACAGATGACTAAGTCCCTGAGTCCTTTAATGCCTTCCTGGAACATTTTTCTCATGTTGCAGGCAGCCAATCAGAGCACTCACTTCTGTGGTAGCCTTACTCCTGTGGGAGTGATTGGCCCAGGGGGAAAAGCCCCCTAGCCCAATCAGAACACTCTAGTTTCTAGAATTGGGCTCAAGGGACTCTCACGAGAGTCCCTGCGTCCCGTAATGGCTTCATGCTACATTTTTCTCATACTGCAGCCAGCAAATCAGAGCGCAAGCTTCTGAGAGAGACTTACTCCTTCGGGAGTGAGTTAGCCCAAGGAAAAAAAAGCCCCCTAAGTCAATCAGATCACTCTATTTTTTAAAACTGGGTTGGAGGGACTCTCACAAGAGTCCCTCAAACCCAACCGTTAAGATAAACAAATATTTTGATTCCTAATTTCGCAGAAAATACTGAACTGATTTACTCCAAATCACAAAAAAAGGACTCTTTCTGAACCAAGATCTAGCTTTCTGCCAAACTTGGTGTCAGTCCTTTCAGCAGTTTTTGCGATATCGCATTCCAAAAAGGTTTACGGAAAATGCATAGGAATTTTGTGTTTATGAACTGCCCTTTATCTTGGCCCCTGCTTGACCGATCACCCCGAAAATTTCCATGAAACAATTAGGCAAAAAGATCTCTTTTAAAAAAAGTTTCATGAAGATTCGTAAAACAGTGCCAAAGTTATTAGCAAACCAAAAAATTGCATTTCCTGTGGGATGCAGACCTAACGATAACTACCAAGTAATATATTATATATATTAATATATCATTTATATATTATTTGACAAATCTCCTCAGCTCTTTTCTGTAATGTTTCGGCGTGATCCGTCAAGCAAGAGAAACTGAGAAACTGGGGTGGGGGGTCCAAAACTGCTTTTCCCAGTTATTTTTCCATTGAAAATTTAGACACAGCTGCAGCACAAATGGTTGAACAGATTTATTCCAAATCTAGCAGAAAGTAAGATATTGGTCCACAAAACATACTTTTTGTGATTTGGTGTAATTCCGTTCTGTATTTTCGAAAAATTTGAGGTTTAAAAAATAGAGATTTCTCACCGCGGAGGATCCGCAGAGCCAACAGATCTCAAGATGAGATCTAATTGGCTGCCATCAAATCGACAACGATTTGGCAGCAGCCATTTTAGGACTAGGGGATTGAGTCCTGAAAAAATGGCAAAAAAAGATATGCAACTGATGCACTGCCCCCTAGGCCTGAAGGCCCCTGGGGCCAAAAACATACTTAAAAACAAATGTTGCCATAAATTCACAGCAGATACACAAATCTGTACCAAATTAAAAAAAAGTGGTATCCTATGTTTTAAAAAAAGAAACCCCCTGAGGTGGGTCAGGGCCCGTGGGAGGGACGGCATTTTTGATTTATTCAGGAATGGGGGCATACACCATCCTCCCCGAACCTGGGGATCCCATACCCAGGCCGAATCAATTAATAATGGGACGGGGTGTGCATCCCCTTCCCCGAGTCTTGTTGAGGCATTGGTGACCCCATCTTACAGGATGATGGTCATTTATAGGGGAGGAGGGGCATGTGGTCTCCCTCTCCGAGCCTCTTCACGCCCCGGAGACCACGTTTCCCTGAGCCGATTTTTTCAGTATGGGGTAGGGGGAGCATGGCCCCATCCCAGAGACGAGTTTGGCCCCTGGGACCATATTCCTCGGGGCCCTATACTTTGCAGTGTCCTGGGGACCCCATCCCCTGGGACAATGTAGTTTACGGCCCGAGAGAGTTTCCTGCCTGAGGCGGGTCCCCCACCTAAAATTTTAAAAATGTCTGTCTCCCCCCGTGGCCTCCACCACAATGGAGCTGTGGGCGCTCTGGGTTGGCACAGGGGGCACCCATTTAATAGAAAAAATGCCAGCTCCTACCGGCACCCGCAATGATTGACGGTAGGTGTGCTAGCTGGGTCTGCGGGGTATATATAAATCCGTATTTGTAAAGCGCGAACTACTCACCCTTACGGGTCTCAAGGCGCTGGGGGCCGTCGTGGAAATTAAGTGAGCTATTGCCCAGAGTCACATGGTGCTGAGCTGAGGTGCCGCCGGAGCCGGGGATCGAACCGTGAGCCCTGTGCTCCGAAGACAGCTGCCCTGGCCGCTGCACCACACCTCTCCACTTGATGAACTCATACAACCATAAAATATGGGCTTCATTATAATGACAACCCTAAACCAGTCTTCAGCGTTTTACCACTTTAGGGAGTCTAGGATTATATGAAAAGTTACCTAAATTATGCATCAAGTTATCTAAGTTATGTGGCAAAAAATTGCAAATTCTACAGCACATTATCTGGCTGTATTATTTTTATCTATTTACGATAGAAGCATTTTCGTGACATCTGTAAATTAAGCAAATTATATGACAAGTGTTGTAAATCCACAATAAAGTTGTGCAGCTGCGGCCACAGAATCACATATATCCACTGGTTCTCATCATTTGTTTATTTTTTATTAACAATTTAATCATATAAACATAAATAGTGGTTATCACTATTTCTGATATATTTACATTCCATAACAGGAGTTTACAGAATTCCATTCCAGTGGGTGCATATTTCATATGGGCCAATTACTAAGAGTCGGGCACGGTGGCATCTTCATGGGGATACCACCCGTCCTGATTCTGAGTTGACCAGTTGCAAACTCGCAGCTGGTAACTCCACTTCGGTACAGAAATTCCTCCTACCTGAAGCAGGAGGAATATCTGTGTGGAAGCAGGTCCAGAATCGGGTTAACATATATGGGGAAAAGCCCAGTAATTCCAGGACCCACATATTGGTCCCCATTCTGAGCTCAAAACTTTGCCATTGCATGGTGCATGAGCACGAATGCTCACAGGAAACTATAATTTCGTGTTGGTGTGCCCATGCCATCAGCACCATGAAAATTGTGACTGGGTCCAGAGGGTATGCCACCTTATTCAGGAGCAGTGCTTAATTTGAGCCGGTGGTTTCAGGTGTTCCGGGTGGTTTCAGGTGTTTGGCACTGGCACTTAATTCTCAATGCCGGCACTAATGACAGTCTACCACATGGTGACTCTGTCTGTCTAATATTAAGATGAGCACAACAGTGTTTTATTATTTAATTCATATTCAAAATGAATAATTCCTGCCATCCAAGACTTTCTCAAAGGGTTGGGTGGCCTGGAATAGCTTGAATTGTCACACTTGTAGAAGTGTCATGGTTAGTGTTAGGCCTGGCACCATTGGCGTGGGTCTCCCTTTCATTTTTTTTTGCTCTTGCCTCCTGTGTTTTCAATGTTTTTGCTGGTCTAGATGCTTTGGGCGCTTTGCCACTGCTATTTAGTGCCAAAGTGCAGGTGCTCCCTATTGTAAATTGTTGTATGGATTAGTGATTCCATGATTGGCTTATTTGATTTATTTGTCAGACCCTAGTATAGTGCACCTTCGGTGCCCAGGGCCTATAAATCAAATGCTGCTGGTGGGCTTGCAGCACTGGTTGTGCCACCCACAGAAGCAGCCTGTAAAGTGTGACTCAGGCCTGCCATTGCAGAGCCTGTGTGCATTCTGGGACTGCCATGCTGACGTGGCAAGTGCACCCACTTGCCAGTCCCTAAACCTTCCCTTTTCTACATGTTAGTCACCCCTAAGGTAGGCCCAAGGGCAGGGGGCATTGTATGTAAAAGGTAGGACATGCCCTGATGTGTGTGGCTTGTCCTAATAGTGAATTACAGCCAATTCGTTTTTCACTATTGCAAGGCTATCTGTTATCATAGGCCAGAATAGGCAGTTCGGTTATAACATCTTATAATCCTTAACTGACCCTAGGAACAAGATAGAAAAACGAATTTAGTATGCCTGAACTCAGAATGTTGAAATACATCTTTTAGTGAGGGTAATTTTTACATTCTGTGTTCGAAAATACCACTTTTAGAAAGTAGGTATTTTCTTGCCTAACCTTCCAGTGTGCCTCTGCTAAGGTTGTGTATTCACTGTCTGGTTTGTGAGTGACAGGACACTTGAGAGGGTCTTGGCTCCAGCAGTCTGATGGGTCAGGGCTGGACTGAATAGGACCCACATAGAATAGTGAGTAGGGGGGAGGAGACTTCCTTTCACTGACCTGAGCCCTCATAGAATAGAGAGTAGGGGGCGGGGATTTCCTTTCACTCTCCTGAGGCCTCATAGAATAGAGAGTAGGGGGAGGATATTTCCTTTCAGCTACCTGGGCCAGGTCTGCTCTCAAACAATGCTGTCTCCACCTCCTGCCAGGAAGCTGCACAGAACTGGTTTTGGTCAGGCACAGACACTCTCTGCCTCCAGAGAACAAAGACTTTCTGAGTATAAATATTGGGGCCTAGACCCCAGAACTTTAGATCACTTCTGGGAATCAAGACGAACCTTTGCTGAGGAGAAGAACCAGGAAACTGAAGGAGGAGACTGCCCCTGTGCTGTGTGCTGTTGGGGTTGGCCGGAAGTGGTTACTTTATTGCCAAAGAAAGGAGAAAGGAACTTTGTGTGTACTTTCATCATCTTGAAGAAGATCTCCAAGGGCTTGAAGACTGAGCTTGCCTCCTGCCTGAAGTCTCAGGGATACAAGACTTCACCAACCAGCTCCCCTGAATTCCCTTGCTGGGAATTCTACCTGCAAAGAGGTGTCTGCTGTTGTGTTGGGCCCTCTTGAAGACTGCGTGTCGCTGGGAGCTGGAAGCGCGACGCAACAGGGAGAAGCGTGTCACCGCCGCAGCAGTTGCTGTCGCATTGCCGAAGAAGCGTGCCACCGCCGCAGCTGTTCGCCGTCGCATCAACGACGAAGCGTGTCGCATCACCGGAGAAGCGTGTCGCTGGGCCGTCGGGCGTGCACGCATCGCATCTACGTTGTCGCACCGTAACCATGACGCCATTTCGTTGCATCGCACCGGATCGTCATCGAGGCGCCATCTTGTCGCATCGCCCCGGATCACAGTAAGAAACTGACGCATCAACTCCCCACACAGTAAGGAAGCGAGCCTCAACTCCCCTGCGCAGCAGTAAGGAACCGACGCATCCACTCCCCTGAGTGTAAGGAACCGACGCATCACCTTCCCTGCGACCCTTTTGTTTGTATTGCGTGACGCATCCAAGGTACTTTGAGAGTAAAGTATCGCATTTACCATCTACACTGAACTAAGCTATTTCTACCATTTGAAAGACTCATTTTTGATTACAGTATTGTGGATTTTTGTCGTTTGACCTTGTGTTAAGTCTAGTAAAGATTACTTATTTTTCTAAGCTGGTGTAGTGTCCATTTGTAGTGTTTTCACTGTATTACTGTATGTGTTCACAAATGCTTTACACACTGCCTCTGAGATAAGCCTGCCTGCTCGTGCCAAGCTACCAAGGGGGTGAGCAGGGGTTATTTAGGAGTGTAGCCCCTTACCCCGACTAGACGCAAGGGTCCCTATTTGGACAAAGGTGCAAACCATTGCCAACTAGAGACCCCAAAATCTAACAGTTAGTAGTTGTGTTGGAATTGTAATTGACAGCACTGACAGGGGTAGTTGATGATGCAAGCTGCAGTGGCCTCCTGAGAAAGGCCATGGCACATACTTTTGTTTTTTTTTACAAATTAAGCACTGTTCAGGAGTTACTGCCTCAGTCCTCAAAGTTGTATAAAAATGCTGGTAATTCGATAGTAGGAAATATGGATAATTAGAACATTGGAATGTTGGGAGTTCCATTGAAAACAATGGAGTAGCTCCGGGCTTATAATGGCTGGTATAAGCCCGGAGCTCCAACATTCCAATGTTTGTCTTTTTGTTTCTCCATTTTTAATTAGAACATTCTACCCTTAGTGGGTGGAATGTTCTAATAGCCTTATAGCCCTTCTGCCTCAGGCTATACCGGTTGTTAAAGGCCCTCTCCCTCGTTATAGGCCCTCGCCTGCGGCTCAAGCCTATAACTCGGGATCAGGGCCTTTAACAGCCGGTATAGCCCTCGGCAGCGGGCTATAAGGCTATATTAGAACATTGGAATGCTGGGAGCTCCATTGAAGACAATGAAGTGGCTCAGGGCTTATAATGGCTGGTATAAGCCTTTTGCTCCCACATTCCAATGATTGTCTTTCTATTTCTCCCTTTTCAATTTAGAACATTCTGCCCTCAGTTGGTGGAATGCCCTCAGTTGGTGGAATGTTCTAATAGCCTTATAGCCCTTCTACCTTTGGCTATACCAGTTGTTAAAGGTCAGGGCCATAGCCACGGGGGGGTAAGCTGGCCTACAAGGGCTGATCCCCTCGTATTTTGATTGCAGTCCCCCTAAACAGATCAGGTCTTCTGTTGTTTAAAGAACAGGACTGCAAATCAGTCTTTTCCCTGGTATCCCAAAGACATGCAGGCTGGTTTCAGCTTTCCTCGCCAGGTTTTCTAAACATGCAATTAAAATGTTGAAGTGGGCTTTGTGTTCATCACAACCGCCCACTGCAGCATTTAAAAAGCATGCAACTTCTTTCAACTGCACACCTGATTAAGTAATTTTGGGGTCCATTACGATGGCGGACGGACTTTGTCCGCCCGCCACCGCAACGGAGCCAGGGACCGCCCGCCGAAGTCGCAGCGGTCCCGCCAGGCACATTAGGATGCGCCCGCCACACTGGCGGGCGCATCCCGCATTTTGTACATTGTGGCGGGCGGTGCTGTCAGCAGCACCCGCCGCAATGTACAAAATGCATGTTGTGCTATTGCATGCACAACGTGACAGGCACCGCGCGGTGCCTGCCACCTTGTGCATGCAAATGCAGGGGGTACCATAGGTACCCCCATGTGCACCCCCACCCCTCAACTTCCTGGGGGCCCGCAACGGGCCCCAAATGCGACATACCGCATGCCTTTTCATGGCGGAAATGCCGCCATGAAAAGGCTCCTCACCGCCTACATCCTAATATGGATGGCGGTGTCTCACGGACACCGCCACCATATTAAACCCGTTTTCCGCACGGTCGCCTGTACGACCGGCGGAAAACCGGCGGACGGTCTTTCCGTCCGCCGGCGTCCCCACCGCCATCGTGATTTGGCGGGGGTTAAATGGTAGGCAGGCGGTGGAAAATGGCGGGCGGATCGCCACCGCCATACGGGCGGGGGCGATCCGCCCGCTATTGTAATGACCCCCATAGTTTGCAACCACTGTGACATTTTTCAGAACTTTGCATTTTTCCTGTTTCATGACAGAAATGGTGTCTTGAGCCAAGTCATGGTTCTTTTAAAGCAAATTCACCTTTATCTCTGTCAGTTTCACGCTCGTACTGACATCTGTGTAAGACCTCCAAATCATAAGTTATTATTTCGGCATAGCAAGTCAACCTTCCACCTCTCCGAGTTTGGTAAAGTGAGTTACTGTGATACCTGTTATGTACAGCACTTAGAGACGTCACAATTGCAGCACTTAGAGATGTACAAAACATGAAATATATATTGTGAGAGAAAAGCATCTTCATTGCAACTTGAATGCATGTGAGGGTGACATATCCTCTACCCACCCGTGTTTGGGTGAAATATTGTTGGTAATTCGTAGTATTAAGTGCGGATTTATGGCTCGGGATGGTGGTACTTTCCTTGTGTGGCACAAGTGCATGTGGATGCCTGATGAGGACAACAAGCTGATAGCTGAGCACCAGGCATGCATTTACTAAAAATGGAAAGCTTGTCTGTCAGGATACAATGATTTTGCTTCAAGAAAGTGATTTGCTTACGTTTTGGAGAATTATGTTTACTATTTTAAAATTATAAACTTTCCTGAATCATCATGAATTGAAAACCCGATGTTTTAGCACAAAATGAATACGTGTGTGTATATGCACACAAACACACAGACAGATACACATAAACACAAGTATTTCTGGGATAATTAGTACTGCTGTCTGCAGCTCTGCTTTTGTTTAACTGGCATTGAGAGATTAGTGTCTTTTTTATTTCCTTCCCAGGCCCTTTCAAAGGAGTGTTTCAGTTATAATGTGACTGAGAATCCCTCTGGAAGGGGCAGGATTGCAAAGTGTCAGGAACTAAAAATGTAGAAGGGAAGAATGTTGCCATGTTAACGTCCATTTACTGAATTGCCTGTATTATGTATGTAATTTTAGATCTTAGAGAAATTGTGCTGAAAAAAATCATCACTTTATCAACATTTCCTCAGAATATTTTGGGGTGGGTGAACCCTGAATATCACACGGATGGGTCAGTCTTCTTTGTCACTCTATGAAAGTAGTGGATTCAGGAGCTAAACCTGTGGCGTTTTTGCCATGAATTTGAGAATAGTGTTGTAAAAACGCCATTTGGCCTAATGTTTTCTAAACTTTCTGAGTAGGAGAACATCCTCATGCACTCCAGTGGAAGTCAGACTCGCTTGCTCACCCAGTAAGTCCATTCAGGACTGATATTTACCTCCCAACACTTTCAAAAATCACCAGCCACCACTGATTAGAGATGATCTCCCAAATTTCCTGGGCAGCATTGGATTCACTAACTGAGCTCACTCGCTCTGTGCAGTGTACGACTGGTATACAGATTTGCACTGGGGATGGTTTTAGTTCCTAGTCTGGCCCTGCCTTCAGCTGCTGGAGGGTGCCGAGTGGTCAGGTCATGGTGTGATGGTATGCTTGTCTAGTCAGCTTGGGGCCCGGGAAGGCAAGAAGCTCCCTTTAGACAGGAAAGCAAACTGACTAGAGTGAGAGCGGGAGGCTGAGTGCAAAGCAAGCGCCTGCCTGGACATGTTGCTGGCCTCTGCAGACAAAGTTATCTTCTGTCAACAGTAGAGAGGCTGGATGTGCTCCCCCGGTATAGTGGGATGGAGTCATGCACATGAATTCACTGTTTGGTCATCATCAGCTTTTTTTCTGCCCCTGTAGCCATTGGCAATTTGTTGCACTGTGCAGGATTGTGATGCTGCAGCAAATGAAGTAAGCTTTCAGTTGCACGGATGCAGCATGCACACCCGCCTACCAGTGTCTCCTGACCCAATCTTGAAGCCAGTGTCTTCCACCTGCAGAGATGCTGTGTTACCCACATGTAGGTGAGGTGCTGACAGAGAGTATCTGTGCTCTGCACCATTATTACACCATGCCTAGTCTACAGTGACAGACACAGGTTTACCTGCTCTGCTTCTCAGCTCTCCAGGTCAAAAGCATGACAGGAGATACCCATGGGCCTGCAGTCAGGCAGCTCACAGAGACTGACCACCACCGCCCCAGGAGGGGGCCGCTAGAATCTAAGGCTTGCCCTTCCTGCTTGCAGTCGAGGTCATGCATTTGAGACTTGAGTTGGAATGACTGTCACTCTCCAATACATCCAGGTAGAAATGGAGACCACCATGTAGCAAGTGACATGACCCAGTGACCGCTGGCCACAGCCAGCCCAGGTGAGGCTGCGAGTAAATACCTGTGACGTAATTCCTCACTATTTTCCTACTACTTTTGGCCTTATTTCTGGTTCTCTAAATCCAACTATGGTCTGTTTTATCTCCCTTTCTTTTCCTGATGCTACATTTATTTAACCCATTAGTAAGCTTTTTAAACTAGCCAAGTAACATGATTCTGCGGATTGAGTTTGTCATTGCATTCTTTAACTTTAACTGGCAGTCACTTTAAAACCTCCGCTGTTAGGCAGTGCCTAAATTATTCAGTGACATACAACATTCATTTTTGGGCAGTGGAGCTTGTGTTTCATTTTTAGAATTTAACCCAAAACACATAAATTAGAAAAAGGAGCAAAAAGCAGGAAGAAGAGATAGGCAACAATGACAAAGGGAAAAACTAGGGATGAAAAAGGATTGGCAAGAGTGAGATAAATGAATGGCATGGTGGTGGAAGAGTGAAACATTAGTTGTAATCTACAGTACCTAGCATTGGTATTTAGCAAATCTTACATTCAGCCACACCGATTGTGAGCTCGTAAGAAAACATTTGCGCCACTGCACTTATTTTGTAACAAATTATAGACTGCTGATAGGGTAAAAGTATATGATCTTGAAACCTTTTTACAAAATTTGTCCAGTTTCATGTATGGAGATCCTGCTTTTAAATACCCATTTCAAGTTTTAGTTTCCTTTAATATTGTGGGACGGGGATGTTAGTCTGTGCCTACGTTCTGCAAAACAGACCACTGATTCATGAGAAATGAGAAACATCTATCACTCCACAGCCTCCCAGCCACATGCCACCTTCTTATGGACAGTCACTAACACTTGTATTTTGTGATTTGTCCCTGCATTACAGAAGGGCAAAGCGGACACTGCTTGGCAATAGTTGATTCCCAATGGAATACACTACGCATTGTTTCCGTTGAGTGCTTATATTTCCTGATTGGTGCATACTTAATGTTATGTTGATGACAGTTGCACAGCACGCAGACTGGTATCATGGTCTCATAATGCTCTCATTCATTCAGCTTGCCTTTCACTCCTTTCTGCTGTGAAGCAGTGATGTCCATATATTTAGAGAATAGAGCTAGAAAATGTACATTTCTGTTCCATTTGTTAACATTTTTAATAGAGGTAATCCGAATACCCCAGACCACCCCCTGAGGATATGGGCTCACTATTAGCAGCAACGCCATGCAATAAATGGGCTCCTGTGCCTTCAGTGTCTTTGGATGATGCTTGGCATAAGGGTCTCTGCTTTCTTTGGGAAAAAGAGCAGTATAGAACTTTAAACCACCTGCTCCTACCTATGGTGAGTCAGGTGATCAACTTGCACTTTTTACACCAGATTAGTAAGAAGGCAAGTGAAACGGGGTAAGTGAAATAAGAGAGAAAAAGGTGACAAATAATTTGAGAATGTCTTGGGAGAGGGTGAACATAAGGGAAAGAAGGAGTGAGGACTGAGTGAGAGAATCACAGGGAGAAACAAATGAAGACTTTATGGATATAGAGAAACAGGTATAAAGTGACATAAATTCAACATTCAATGGGACAAAGTCTATGCCAGTTTCTTTTCCAATCAATAATATTGTATTTGAGCAGAGAACACCTTATGCCATCAACATTTCTTGAGCCACGTTAGGCCGTCCAAGATCTTTCATCAGGTTGAATCCCTAGCTGGGCCAACTCAGCCTCTTGTCCTTTGCAGGTTTATAAACTGACTACAATTAATTGAATAATAATAACGCTTGTAATATACACTCATTTGAAAGTGTAAAACTGTTGTACTAGCTGCAATGTATGGTTTAAATTTATTTATTAGTATTATTAGCATGAAACAGAATACATCAGCTATTCAAAGTCTGGTTCCTTTCAGGCCAAAGAGCATTGGATTGTGTATCAACCCCGTAACTCCCTCCCCTCCCCCCAAACACCAGACCCAGTTGCATATGAAAACAAAATCAGCACTGTCCCAAGGATAACCTATCTAAAGGTGGGACTCTCTTAGGTTGTGCTGGGGAGAGCCTCAGACAGGCGGAGAAGTCACAAGTATTTTGGGCAGATAAGCTCATTAAATTTGGACGACAGCAAGAATGGTCCCGACAGCTTGACGTACCCTGGTTAGACAAAGTGAGGGTTATGCGTCCCATCCCTAAGATGTACCACATTCGGTGCAGCCATTTTGAGTATGTGAGAATATGCCCCGTACCCCAATGTGCCAAAATATTCTGCAAGGCTGCCCCCAGTGCCAGTCCAATCTGTCTGCCCTGACGAGATTTAGGTGAGAAGGTGAGTGCATTGGAGAGACCCAAGATAGTATAGATGGGGAATCTGGGGAGTTCCGTGTCAAAATGGGTGTCGATGTCCTTAAGTACCTGCGACCAATAGGTCGTGAGTTTCAGGCAGTGCCAAAGGATATGTAGTAGGGTGCCAGGGGACCCACACTGTCGCCAGCACTCATTTATGCAGTCGGTGGGACGTGAAGTACCAATAGGTGACAACCTTTGTAGCCGTTTTGATGCTAGCCACATTGTGAGCAATGTGTTGTGTACGGTAGTAAATGTCTTCCCACTCTTTCAGTGTCAGATTTCTACCTATTTCTGACTCCCAGCGTTTCTGGCTAGCAGGTGTGGAAAACTCCACAGTAGGGCATATCATGCGATATAACTCTGAAATGAGGCGCTTATCGGATGTCTTACAGTGCAGCCAGCGCTCGAAGGGGGTAAGCTGCCATTCAACTCCAGTGCGGATAGATAGTTGCATCACCCAATGCCGAATCTAGTTTTAATGCCAGCACTCCGACACTGGGAGCGCATGGGTTGTGCACAATGACTCAAAGAGGACCAGGCCCTCCAGATCAAACAGGTGGCCAATAGATCTACAGCCAGCCTGATTCCAAAGGTGAAATTTAAGGTCGCGTAAGCCTGGGATGAAATCTGGATTCCCAACTATAGGCGTTAACGGAGAAGGGAAGGATGTGAGGCCCCCTCATACCGACAATCCATCCCAAGCAGCCAACGATGACTTAGTGATGGGAGAAAGATAAAGGGTTTTGGGTGGAGCATGCTTGGGGAGAAAGGGGATTCTCCACAGGGGCTGTCCTGCCAGTGCACTATTCATAAACAGCCAGCACTTATCTGACTATTTGCGAGACCATTCCACAAAGACCCTGATTTGGGTGGCCTGATAATAGCGATGGAGGTTCGGGAACCCTAGACCTCCTTCAATTGGGGATCTGTAACTGATGTCTCTGCAGAGACGAAGCCGTTTGTTGGCCCATACAAATCAGTTAAGCTCCTGCTTCATGGACCGCAATGTCTCAGGGGGCGGAACAGCAGGTAGAACTCAAAAAAGAAACAGAACCCTAGGGAGGATCGTCATCTTAATTGTTGCCATTCGTCCAAGCCAGGATAGTGAGTAGGATTGCCACCTGCATAGGTCGGATTTGATCTGGTGAGTCAGAGTCTGGTAATTTAGGGCAACCATTCCCATGATCGTGGGGGTGATATGGAAGTTCAAGTAGGGAATAGATGTCGGTGCCCACTGAAGGGGTAAGGCCCGTTGTAGGGCGTCTAGTCTGTGTGGCTGAAGGGTCAGGTTGAGGGCCAGTGATTTGTGAATATTTGCCTTGAAGCCTGCTGCCAGGCCAAAAGCCTCCAGCTCATCCAGGAAGGGAGGTGGAAGGCTCCTCCGGTGTTGCCAGACGTCATCTACCTATAAGCTTATAGCGTGTTGTTCTCCCCCAAACAGAATCCTTCATATCTTAGGGTTGGTGCGGACTCTGTGCGCCATTAGCTCCATGTAAAGAGCGAATAGCAAGGGCGATAGAGGGCACCCTGCCTGGTACCTCTGCCAATGGGGACTGGCGTAGAGGAGTGTCCGTTAACACGTACCACCGCTGTGAGTTGGGTATAGTTGCTAAGAATCCACTTTATGAACCAGTCCCCAAGACCGAAATGCGCCAGGGTGGCCGCTAGGTCTGGCCAATGGACCCTGTCAAATGCTTTCTCAGGGTCTATGGCCAGGAGCATCCTTTCCAGGCCATATCTCTGAGCTTTATCTATGAGGTGGAGGATTCGCCTTGTGTTTTCGCTACATTGCCGCTGTGGCACAAATCCATCTTGGTCCGGGTCAATAAGGCCCGGGGATAAGGGGTTAAGGGGGACAGCTAAAATGCCTGTAAAGAGCTTAAGGTCTGCGTTCAATATGGAGATGGGCCTATATGAGAAGCAGTAGGATTTATCATTCCCAGGCTTGGGGATTACTACAGTAGACGCCATGAGCATGGAGGGGGGAGCGAGGAGGAATCTCCTATCACATAAACAATCTAGTGAGGACAGGTGCCAAGATTTGGCAAAAGGCTTTATAAAAGAAGGCAGGAAAGCCATCCTGGCTTGGAGATTTGGACGGCTTTTGTTGGGCTATGCTGAAGATAACCTCCTCAATCTGGACTGGGCGGTCTAACTCTGCTGCCTGTCCCGTCATCAAGGTGGAGGTACAGGCCTCTTTGAGGCATGCTGTCACAGCGTCAGGCGGAAGATCTTGTGCAGCGTGGAGGTTCCGGTAAAAATTACATATAGTATTCACTATGTGTGGGTCGTCCCTCCACTCCTGTCCCTCAGCATCAGCCACCACATGGGCTCCCAACTCTTGACGTTGAATGCGCAGCCGGTTAGCTAAAAGACGGCCGCCTCTATCGCCGCTAACATAATACCGGTGACGCAGCCAAAGCGCTGCGTATTCCACCCTGTCTACATCTATGCCCGCTTACTGGGCACAAGCTGCCTCTAGTTGCCTCCAAACTCTGGGAGCGCCAGTTCTTCATGAATGCGTTCTAATTCTAGGACTTGATGGGTTAGTTGCTCGCTCTTCTCCCAGCGAAGCTTATTGTCCGCAGCCGCTATAGCGATGAACTCACCCCTGGCGACTGCTTTTAGGGCGTCTCATAGAATAGAGATTGCAACATCTGGGGTATCGTTAATCACCAAATAATCATTGATCATCTTAGTGATGGGGACAATGACCTCTGCGTGCTGCAGTAGAGTGTCTCAGAGGCGCCAAGTTCTAGAGGATGGGCCAGGGGACGGGACATCAAGGGTCACCGCCACAGCTGAGTGATCGGATAAAGAGCGGGATTCAATCCCCACCGTCTGTACTATGGAAACAACCCCATGTGTACCCAGAAAATAATCATGCCTAGAGTAAGTCTTGTGTGCATGTGAATAAAACGTGCAGTCACAGGACTGTGGATGTGCGGATCTCCAAATATCTGTTAGGCCCACGTCTGCCAACCAGTTCACACCTTCTACGGAAAGAGCCCCCGATGGCCATTGCGCCGCGCTGATCTGTCAATCTCATTATTAAGCACTAAATACAGGTCCCCTCCCAGCAGCACCAGCCTGTCTTGAGACCCCAGCTCCTCCGTCACCACCCTGCGGAGAAAGGGTTCCAGCCCCTCAATGGGAGAGTAGATTGTACCCACTGTGATGTTAAAGGACCCCACCGTCAGTGAATATGCTAGTAATTTGCCCTTTATTTCAGCCTGCTTAGGTCCCATCTTCCCCCGAAAAGCATTGGATATCAAAATTGCTACCCCAGCCGTTTTAGAAGGTGGAGACTAGAAATATTGATAGGGAAAAGCTTCAGAGTGGAGCCTGTGCTCATCCTTGAGGAGATGTGTCTAAATATGAGAGAATAGACCTTCTCTTCAGCAAGTGGTTGAAGCCCTTAACGTTGACAGTGAGAACTACTGATTGATTAGTCATGGTGGCTTCTGATCGTAAACTGTAATGGATGGTGCCCTACATCACGCCACCCCACCATAGTGTAACCTGAGCGCGGGTATATCAATGAGTCCAAGGCGTAAGTGACAGCAATGAGGACATATGAGCTCTATCCCCAGGTCCAACAAGAAAAAACAGTAAATTGCCCCTAGGGCCAGAACAAACAACAAAGAAAAAAACCTCATAAAGTTCGCCAATGTCCTAGGTGTGCAGTCCCATGGTTTATGTATCAAAAGAGGTATCAGTGACCATGGTCCCCGATTCCTGCCAGGGCCTCCCAGAGGAGCAAAAAGGGAGAGAAAGATAAAGGGGAGCAGAAGAGAAGGAGAAAAGCTGCATCCGTCATGTCGCCGCGGGGCCCGCCGGGTCCCCGGCCAATGTAACCAGGATTATTTATTTATTTATTTTATTTATTTATTTGAGTTTTATATAGCGCTGGCTAGACCCGGAGGTATCAGAGCGCTTTACATAAGGAAACAGTGTGTTACAAGTTACAGAAATTTCACATTAATTACAGAATGATTACAAATAAAATAAATAAATAAATAAAAGGCTAAGACGAGTATCAGGATACAAAAAGAACAGAAGGATTGTTTGTCTCTCTTTGGCAATAGTCTCTGGGTCCGTGCGGAGCTCAGTTGGGGAAGATCCTGTGGTCCTCCGGGAACGCACCCTTCGCCTATCCCAACTGCGGGGCTCTCCCTGGGAGTGCTCCGTAGAAAGGTCCTTCAGATCCAGAAGTTGGAACGCCTCTTCCAGCAACCAAAGCTGGTGCAGCTTTCCCTCCAGACGGAAAACCAGATGGAAGGGATGCCCCCAGGAGTACGGCACCCCAGCTGCTCTAAGATGAGGTAACAGGTCGGAATGCTTTGTGTTTCTGGAGTGTTGATGCCGCCAGATCCTGACAGTGAACCGGACAGTGGCCCTGAAACTGAATAGGATGCCTGTCCCTGGCATACTGCAGGATTCGCTCCTTCAAAGGAAAATCGTGAACACATATCTGGAGGGGGAGCAGCAGACAGTCTCCTAAGGCCAACCCTGTGGGTACGATCAAGCTTGATCTCCAGGTCAAAGGGATTCCCTAAATGGCAGACCATAGGGATCGAATATCTAAGTGTTAACCTTCACTCACCTGAAATCCAGGGGTTCCAGTTGAGAGATGAGAAGCTAGTTTTCCGATGCCCCCTAGCACCTAGGTCCTCCGAAACTGTGTGTGTAATACAGTCTGGATTCGTAGGTTTCTGGGGGGAAGGGGAAAAAGGGACAAAATAACCAAAAGATAAAATAAAGGAACACACGTCACTTTCCACGTCTGCCCAAGAGCTTCTGTTGCGAATCCTTTAGTGGATCCTTCCTACAAAACAAATAAGAATAATTGTCGTGCAATTTACCTGCTTAACATGACTTCTAAATAAGCACAATACCAACATACGTTTCTACTACTCTAGTACCTTTGCGCTTACTGTATGTCTCCCATGCGATGCTAAAGATGAATTAAGGTGCTAGCTTCCCTTTACTGTGGAAACAAGAAAACGTTAGCCCAGGAAAACTCTTTTCATACATACACAAATGAGCCTCTTGTCTGTTTGACTACTCACTTAATATCGGGTCCTTATGACACCTTAACAATAATGTCTTTCACACAAGAAATGAATACATTGACTCCCTTGTAATGATCGCAATGATTGAAAGCACAGAGATCCTTTGCCAACTCTGTTGTAATCGTTGCGTTCTTTCTTTCTTGTATCATGTAGGCGAGAAATGAAGATTATGGCAGGGGAAGTGTCAACAAAGATAAGTTCTTCTTTTGTTTAACTTGTTCTGCATGCATGCGTGCATGCAGCGCTCCGCAAGCGGAACGATCTTACTTGTAAGTATTTCTCTTCTTCTTCTCTTTTGTCTTGCTGCAGGATGAAGGAAGAAAAGACCGGGAGCAGGGAACTGACGCCGGACAGGAAATGGTGTCGGAAGAGGAGTCGAGTCTTCGATGCGGTGAAGAGCAGCGAAAACAGGAAGAAAACCGGAAGTCCGAAAACGGAACCATAGAGTTGTTGCTTCGTCGGAAGACTTCAGGTGAGTGGAGTTGCTGGATAGCGATGAAACGAACACAAGCGCGAGTAAGTGGGAGCGGCAGTCTTATATAGACGAGGAAGGGTGGGGTTGCTTTTCACGTTGTAGAGTCACGTTTCAGCAGCTGCTGAAAGCAACGTGCGCGCTTAAGGACTTGCGCCTGTTCTGGTGGTTCGAGTCTGGTTAACCCTTTAACAACATGTAAAGGGATGCTCAATGAGATGCAGGCAAGCATAATTATCTTAACAACCCAAAGCCTGCGAAACACTAGCAGAGATCCTAAGGCAAATAGAAATACCATGATGTATTGCACCAAAACATAAGGTTGATAAGACCTCAGAATAAACCTGACCTGTTGACCACAGTTTGATCAAGAGTATTCTACTGTGAGTTACCACCTGGTCAAACATTACCTTACTAATCACGGGGGGTGGGGGGGAAGCATCGGAGGGCTATTATGATGGCTGAGCCCTACAAACCCCAACACTAAGGGACACATGGAGGGGTCAAACAATGATAAGCTTTGAGGGCCTGAAAGTGGAGTACCAAATGTCTGATAAGGAGTTCCTGCGATATTTGCAACTAAAGCATGCTCTAAAGAGACACATCCCAGACGGGGAACAATTAGTAGAATAAACTCCACTCGAAGATAGACTACTTATGGGCCCCATGTTGGAGAAAGCAGTTTCTCTAGTGTACAAAAAATAATGAATAACTCCCCTGACCCCCTCATGGGTCTCAGGGAAGCTTGGACAAGAGACATTAGACGACGATGACTGGACAGAAGCGAAACAGAGTCTGAGGGAGGTAGCGATTAGGGCACGATTCCGTCTGGTACAGTTGCGCATACTACATAGATCATATACCTCCAGAGTGCTTTTGCACGGGATAGGGCACAGCGACACAGACCAATGTACAAGGGGCTGTGGGGAAGTGGGCACCTTTTTCCACATATTATGGGCATGCCCAATGATACAACAATTCTGGAGAGAAATAATACAGGTCATGTCGGAAGTAGTAGATCAGGAGGTTACATATGAGGCTAAATGGCATATCACCTGCTTGACTGGTGAAGAGAAATGGCCGAAATACTCTAAGATATGGCTCATGACGGCGGACATATAGCCAAATGCAACATAGCAAGGGAGTGGGGTGTGAGTCAGCCACCGAGTGTTGTGAAATGGAAAGAAGACCTAGACTGGTGTTGCAATGCTGAAAAAGTGGTATTCCAGGGCAGGGGATGCCCAAATAAATGTGACAAACTATGGGGGAAATGGACACAATACAGAGGACTCTGAGATATTTGCTGGAGAACTGGGTAAAGAAACGAAGGGGAAACAATACATACTGTACCACATTGTAATGTACTCAAGATTGATTTTACTATTATGATTTTGCATTGTATACAACAAGATACATAGATGTCAAGATGAATAACAATGCAATACAACAAGATACATAGATGTCAAGATGAATAACAATGCAAATGTATGGAACGTATTTGTTGACTGACGCAATGTCAGGTTTTTGGTTACCTACTTAATAAAAAGATTAAAAAAGAAATAAATCTTGATCTCCATGTCAGGGGTTTCTTCCAGAATTGAACAGAATAGCTCCGTCACGAAGGAGGCGATGTATGATCCCTCTGCCCCAGATGCAATGCCTCGGATGCAAATGTTATTGCGAAGGGACCTATTCTTCAGGTCTTCGGCATGGGCCTGTAAATCCAAGTGCTGATCCCTTAAGCGTAGGATTTCTTGATGAAGCTGTTCAATTTCTTCGTCTCTCCCCGGTTCTTGATCCTCCAGGCTCAAAACCCTGTCCCCCAGTACATCTATGTTGTGGCGGATATCCTTAAGCTCCCCAGCAAGTTCCTTCTTAAATGATTGGAGGTCCTCACGCAAAGAGTCGAACAGTGCCTCGAGATAGGAACGGGTAATTGGCGCCTAAGGGCTCACTGAATCCGGTGCCTCTTTCGTGTAATGAGCTGGGGGGACAATCTCTGGGCTGGGCCCCAGGTGTTTTGAGGAGCATATCCTTGCGGGTCCGGTCCCTCTTCCTCCTTCCTATGGCCATGGCGAGAAGCAAGAGACTGCGTCCGTCCCCTTCGGAGGTTACAGGTCTAGGTTAGCCCAGGGGGTCATGATGAACTAAAGCCAAGCTTCAAGACACCCAAGGTGGTGACATCCTAGTGTCCCCGTCTGGTGCCAGTGAATCTATCTCAGCCAGGGCCCACTGGGGCGAAAGCACACCCCGCCCCCACAGATGGCAGCAGCCGGGTTTGCCTCCTATTCACGGCCACGTGCTGTCTACTCAGTCTCGGGCCCCTGCTCCTTCCAGGGAGGGCCTAGGCCCAGGGGAACCAGCCCAAACAGTCAGGCTCTGCCTAGATCCCGGCTTCTGCCAGGGATACCGGCCCTCAGCAACGTCAGGCCCCAGGTCCTCCGAGGTCTGCCCGTCGGGCACAAACCGGCCCCAGGCTCCCCCAGGCGTCCTCCTTCAGCCGCGGCCAGATCTCCCAGACTGAGTCGGGCTGCAGGAATCCCTGCAGCCACGACAGGCCCCGGATCTGCAGGCTGCCGCCCTCTCTAGCGGTGCTCGGCCTCCGGGGTCGAAGAGGCAAGTGGGAGTGGGTCCAAACCAGCTCTGGAGAGAGCCCACCCGGCGGCCGAAGCTATGATGCGCTGATCGGGGAGCACAACCCCGTGCAATTTGGCTCCAGCAACCAGGCCCAGCGGCGGGGAGCAGAGAGAGCAAAAAGTGCATTTCACCTGTTCGCCATCTTGGCCATGCCTCCGCCATCTTGGCCACACCCCGCTGCACTTTAAAAGGCAAGTTATAATTACAATTTAGTATTGTAAACTTTAGGGCTGGAATCACCCTGCTTGCTATGTCATGATATTGTAATGTAAAGGGCACTGTTAGGCTAATTTTGTAAAATATTCTCAGGTGGAGAGCCTACTCTCCCAGTACACTCCTGGAGAACATTGAGCCTGCCTACCCCGTCCCCCACTCATTGTAATCTGGACCAAGAGATTTTACACCACTATGCAGTGTGAATTATTTCTTCAGTGGACGGTAGTCCACCACAAGTAATAAAGCCATTAAGTTGCTAGGTCCAATCAAAGGTTTCAGTAATGTAATCCTGAGCTCAATCACTGGTGGCTGTGGCACAGACCAGACAGGCTCAACTCAGAGAAAATGAGTAAAGCATTTAGAAGTACCAAAACAGTTAAAAAGTCTAAACCCCACACAAATTTATAAAAATAGGGAAAAAATAATAAGCAAGATGACATGGAAATAACAAATATCCAATAAGAGAAATCAGTGATATGAATTTTTAATGATCTAAGCGAAAATAGAGCTAAAAACTGCAAAGCACCAATGGTAGTCAATGGTCACGGTAGACCAGGACCTAGGTGCGATTTGAGGCCAAGCACGATGGAGCGCTGGTCAGATACAACAAGCAGAATGGCCCTACTAGGGCCTAGAAGTAGAGAAGATCAAAACAATTTCTAAGTCCCATTCTGAAAAAAACTTTGTCATCTTTCTGAGAAAAAACTCCCATCTGTGCGTGACAAACCTGAAACTTGGACCAACACTGTGATGTTATATTCCCAAGTTAGGCCCATGTAGCGAAGCAGCCTATTTCTTACATTGTCCTCACAAATAACATTTTCAGCTGTGACCTTTTGCACATATTTGCGTGCACGACAATTTTGGATTTGTTTCCCTGAAACTAAATTGGTTTTCACATCTAGCTTTGCACAGCATTATCACAACGCCCTGAACATCATGTACAAAGTCTCATTTCGCACTATGTACAAATGTCTTCTCTATCTTCATCCATGGGGCGACAGGGCTATCTTCATAGCCATAACATCGTATTTTAAATACAATTTTATGTTTTTTGCTTCTCGCACTGCGAGAAAGCAGAAGGCAGGGTTTGTTTGGGGGCAGGTGGGTTGGCGTTCCTGCTCCAGGCAGGAACGGAGTGGCTTTCCCACTGTTGTGGGCGCTGACTGTTTGGTCAGCCCCAGGGCCGACCAAACCAGCCATGCACACTCTGCATTTTCTCTATGTAGGCTGCATGCAGCCTACATAGAGAAAATGGCCTCCCCATAGACGCCTGTGGGGTCGGCGTCCTAGCTAATCACAATGCTGCCATTGCAGCGTTGTGATTGGCTTAGGGGAAGAGAGGGAGGCTGCCTGCTTCCTGTAAGGCGCAGAGAGAGGAGACCCAACGGGACGCGGGACCAGAGGCGGAGGTAAGTTTAATTTTTTTTTAAATTAACCTCCCTCCACCACGCGACCCACCTCCATCCCCTCACCTGCGAATCATGCCGGCCGCGACTGAGTCCTATGATCCTTGGGGTCTTTCTGTCCTTGGATTTCAAGTGGAAAGGGGTCCAACCTCCTCAGGTCCTTTTACATATCACACATGCCAAGTGCGGCAGGTCTGGTCTGTCTAGAATTCTGTCGCATGTCCAGCAGTGTTCTGAGGAAGGCTGGGTAAAGGTTCAGCTTTGTAGGGTTCACCAGCCTGTGTGTGTGTGACACCCCAAGACATTCATAGTTCCTCTCTGACCAATGGACTAAAGGCTCCCAAGCCCTGCCCTACCTATTTTTGCAGTAGTTTCTGTTTGGTTTATTGCAAACAGGCCCAAAATCCAATGTGTCAAGGCAAATCCAAAATGGTGTGTTAGGCCACACTAAACTTGGCTCTGGGGTTGTGAGTGGGAAGTGTACTATGGTAATCATAGTGTCCTCCCATATATAACACTAAAATCCAGTTGAAGGAGGCACTTTACCTACAACAAATCCAAAGACATAAGTCTTGTATGTCAAAAGCTGGGTCCTTCAGCAACCAGATAGGGGATACACAGGAATTGTCTTGGCATCCTTTTCTTTCCATTTCGAGTGGCTCCAAATATTACATGTGGCTCAACTGACCTGTTAAGTAGGATTTGACATTGCGATGTCAGCACGATGCCTACAGCACCCACCTGGCATATTCTGTGGAGAACAGAGGAGTCATCTCTAACCATTCAGGTCAGCCTATTATTTGCTCCTGGTAGGCATCAAACACCTCTTTTGCACCTATTCCAGGACTTGAGCACAGACAGAGGCTTATGCTAATTGGCCTTCTCACAGCTCAGGCAGGTAAAGGGTAGCTTTCTAAAAGTTACTTTTCCTTAATATTTATTAACAATCTGACTTCACAATTGAATTTTTATCAACTATTAAAATAGTTGTTTAATTATTTTTCTAGCTTGTACCATTCCAGAGATTGTAGTTTGATCTGTTCGCTGGTTTTCTACATAGGACAGCTAGACCTGCCACAGTGAAATTAGTTGTTTGGGCCTTGTCACTGTAAGGACCTGGTAACATTCATTTTTCCACATGTCTCACCTTTAAGTACCATATACCCTTTCTTGCTGCCTTCAAGCCCTAAATATTTAAAAAAGATGTTTCTACATAACAAAAAAGGTTATTTTAATAAGCCCCATTGCAGGTTTTCCACTGCAGAATTCAGGCTACTATGGTGGACCTAAACCCATGCACAATAATTGCTGCGGTCCAAAGGTGACATTCACCTTTCAATGTCATAGATGTATTTCTACACCTTATACTGTGACTTTATAGAAAAGGTAAATAAGCCAGTCAGGGAGTAGCCAATTTCAACATGTTCTAGGGGTCAGAGCACAGCCACTGGGCACTGAAGCGGAGTGACCCAGTGTGCAGAGTCTTATAATTAGCAATACATTTCAGGAAAAAATGGGGGTAACAATACAAAAAGAGGCATTTTTTCACAGCCAGGTTCCAATTTTCTAGCATTTTGGATTTAAATATTTTCTGTTTTCAGTACCATCCTTAAACTACCTCCCTCTGTTGAATGTTTATTCCATCTGCCTAGAAGATTGTAATATCGAGTGCGCTTGGTTTGTGTATCAGTTTGGGAAGTACTGCTCATTGTGGTCAGGGTAATGGAGATCTTTGAGGAAAGCTAAAAAGTGAGAACATACAAATGATAGTTCTGACAGGTGTGTGGCTATTTTGGAGCAGGCCTTAGGCCTTGCATTTAACACTGATGAGGCTGTAATTTATTGATAAGTAACACCTTTCTTCAGAATAATAGTGGGAGTTGCTGAAAGGCACAGATTTATGTTGCTGTTTGAGGACTGGGAATAATAGTTGAGACTGGGTTCTTTTTACAGACATATTGGTGGTCACTGATGGGAGCGCCAGTGGGTAGCTGGCACTAACGTGTATCACATCCAAACATTTTATTTATCAAACTCAGAGCTTGATATTAAACCATAGCCAGTGCGCATTGATGTTTTTCGACACAATTGCTTACAATATTCAATTTCATTTTTGGATTCCTTGATGTACTTATCAAGTGAAACCCCGAACCTATGGAGTTATCTTTTAATTTTGAGTTTATCAGTGTTACTGACCCTTTGCGCTTAAAAATGTGCCATTATCTTAAATATTCTCGAATAATCCTGGGGGGTGGTGGATTCTCCATCTGTAAAGTTGTCTTTGAATTGATCCCATTTTAACTAATTTGACTGCTCCAATGTGCTTTGTAATGTTCCATTTGCAACCAAATATGACATGTCTATTGCAAGAGAACTTCCAAGTGCCATGCAGAGTTGCTTTCAAGTTCTCGTAAGTTTTACTCCAGCACACTAGTCTAATGTGCTGTATGTGCAACACTAGAAAGTCCAATTCCGACAGATCAGATGAAGGACTCTGGTACTCCTCATGTAAGAATGCCTTTAAAGTAAGTTCAGGTTGAACTAACATATGCTATTTGTCTCCCGCTTTCACCTCCGAGGAGAACAGCATTAAAAAAAAAACGAAAACAACTAATATTTTGGGCTTTAAAACGTTAAAGCTGCAAGCTACCACATCCAAGATGCTCCTCCTCCGCCCCGAGAACATTTCCTTGTCATTGCTGGGGCGCCATGACCCCCCAAATTATACACTCCTGGCTACGGCCGTGTTTATGGCCCTCTCCCTCATTACAGTTCTTCTCCTGTGGCTCGGGCCTATACCTCGGGTTTAGGTCCTTTAACAACTGGTATAGCCCTCGGCAGCGGGCTATAAGGCGAGATTGTGAGATGCCCTTATTGATATGGTGCTGCCCGTTGTATCTGCAAACACGGCACCTTGCACAGCGAACACACTATCCTGATGTTTCTATACGTCAGTCAACTCGCTTTTCGATGTTTTGCTTGTTTTATTTTGGACAACTCGTATTGCTGCTCAGGAAGGCTTTCATGCGTTTTTGAATAAGGAATGAAATAGTCAGCAAACAGGAAACGTGAAAGGAAAGGTTTTGTTATGTGCAATGACTTTTTAAACTTGATACAAACGAGGGCAGGGGATCATGGGAAAGTGGTGACATTTGGAATTTGAGACTGGAGCTTGTTCAAGCATTGCCTATTGTGCAGTAGGTAATTGTTCAACAGTACTGTTGCTATTATTTGCAAAACAATCATTTCCTAAATTTCCAAGTTCTATTAACAGATTCTTTGTAAGGGCCTATTGAGTCCAATGCCAACATTGAACATTTGGAATGAAAGAGTTTGCTCCTTTACGTTTATTCTTCTGTGTGCACCTGTTTTTGCACATACAATCGACTGCACCTAACAGCATTCTGAGATGCTGAGGTGGTCTTATAAATAAAGCCTCCTGTTTTAAGATATATATAATTTATTTTTTTAACATTTTTCTCTGTTTATCCATATTAATTTTGTATTCAATGTATCATTATTAATACACATTTTATTCAGAGGGTAAAAAAACACCCCACTCTAGTAGTTTTCACTTTTGATTTTATGGAAAATGCACACTTCTCTGGAACATAAATATACTACTTGGCATACAATAATTATACTGAATAAAACATTTATTGTGGCAGTAGTTGTATTGGGACACTGACTCCTGCAGACACTTGTAATGGTCTATTGCCTGGCTAACAAAGGGTCACTCACTGCTTGTTTTCAGGCCCTTTGGACTCTGAGCATTGCTTGCAATTGCCAGGTAACAAAGCGGTGTCTGGTCACAAAGGGCTCCCCTTAGGCACCCCTCCTGGTTGCCTCGAAAGCCACTCTCATTCTAAATTGCACGTAAATGAGTTTAGCCTTTCATCTTCCTGAAGTCAATAGATGTGTATCACTGAGTTATATACACAAACACATCAAAAAGTGAAACACAATAATTCATCTTGTGGTAAATGCCATACAATGTACAATGCTCACTATGAGTTTAATTATTAATCACCCCTAGACTTCAGTGCAGAGTTACCTTAAATCTTTAAAACTGCTGCCTTTACAATTACAAAAGCGCAATTCCTACCCAGAAAACAACCAAATCTATAGTTTTATTCCGTACCACACAAGAATGTCTATCGACAGGAAGAATATCGTGGTCAAGAATATCGACTTGCAGGTAAGAAATATCGTTTTGTAAATATCGAAGTTGTTAATATCGTTTGCAAAAATTTAGTTGTTTAAAATAGCGATGCTTTAATTAGTGTTATGTATTTTAGTATGTATTTTAAAAGTATGTGATCTATTTTTTTGTATAAGAATTTGTTTTGTTTTTTAATATATGTGTTAAATTTTTAGTAGTTATTAATTTTATCTTAATAAAATTTTGCGTTTTTAAGTTCTGTAGCGTGTTGTGGGTTAATAGGGGAATAGGGTGGGAAGCAATTTAATTATAATAAATGAATGATTATTTTTTATGTATTAGTATTTATCAAATTTAGGGGCACATTACGATGGCGGGCGGAAGCACCACCGCCGTGCTGGCGGATGCAAAAACCACCAGTTACCGCCGGCACGCAGCAGTCCACACGCCCGTCCAATTACGATGCGAAAAGTAGGCCAAACACCGCCGGCAAGCCAGCAACACCGTCCGCCATCAAAGTGCGCCCGTACATGTAGCGGCGCAGCCTAACTGACACACACCGTCCGACGAAACACGTCCCGCCCGGCGCATAAATTACGATGCCGCAAACAAACGGCTCCCATGGCCAAGAGATACCGTACGACAAACCGAAGCGGTAACACGGATGCCGAGCACGGACAACGAAGAAGCGGCTCCCCGAGCATGAATCCAGCACTGCAGGCACTCCCCATGCTTCTGCTGATGCACCACCAAGGACGCAACGTACCGCGGAGACGCAGGTAGGCACACACAGAACAAGTGCACGCAAACAGCGCACACAGTGCAAGGGCGGAAAAGCGGACAACCCCCCACCAGCGCGTGTACACTACACATCCACCATCGCATCCACATATGACACACAGGCCAAATCGTAACATCGCAGAACACATGTGTACACACCACCTGGGACTAGGAACCAACCACCCCGTCACGGCCCCAAAGCGCCGATGACGCCGCCACACATGCGCACAACGCAGAGGCCAACCGCAGCGCCATGCATGCGTCGCACACAGACACAGGGACACAACCAAGCAGCACACACATCAGCCCCACCCCGAACGCACATGACACGTGACAGGCCGGCCACAGACATGTCCCCAACGCCCAATTCACGGACAACACCCAACGCCACACAACCGACGCACACATGTCAGTGAAGACACGCAACAGCAGGACACACCCCAGTGTAACAAACATGGCGTAGCACACAGCGGCGGCAACACCAACTAGGAGAAGCAGGGCCCCTTCGGGAAGAGGAACGCCAGTACCACACAGAAACACCCATACCACCCTGCACATATGAACAAGACATATAAACGGAACACCAAAGAGCCCGGGGACCGACAACAGGTGGCCCAAGAATAACATTCACACACAAGGCCCAACGCAGAGCGGAAAGGCAGCCTGCCGCCCACACAAGGGAGAGCAGACAGCACTGAATGACCTTCCATTCCAACTCCGAAACCACAGCCCTACGACAGAAGCCGGTGAATACAGCCATTGTCCAAGAATAGACCAACACAGGCATGCCGAGGAGACCGACCACAGGGCAGATAGCGCATATCACAGAAGCACACAACGGACGGGGAAGAAAGAAGAAAACACTCCCCCATGTCGGCCACATGCAAGTTAATTGGAAGGAGTCACACATCACTGACCTTGAACTGTATGAGAAGCATGTGGGAAGAGGGCCCGTGTCCTCCAAACAAGCCAACAGAACACAAGTCCTGTCTCCCTACGACTACACAGAGCTCACAGCAACCCCGGAGCGTGCACATTGCAGACTGCACACACAGCCGGAGCACGCCACCTCAACGAACCGCTGCGAAATGGCAACCGCAACACACCTACCCAACTACGCCGAACAGCTCAAGCTGTACAAAACCAACCTGTTCCATACATTGGGATGCGATCTCCTGTCCCTGCTGAACGTAAGTTACCGACTGACTTACCGCATCACATTGTTCTGCTGCGTCATGCCCGTCTTCTACTGTCGGAGGTGTCCCTACCAGCATCCCGTCGAGATATGCCTCTCCAACCCGGCATGTCTGAAGGCGGACCTGCTACCACTACTCCTCCCTCTGGACGCACACGACAGGGCCTGCTCTGCCTATGGGGGCATGGCGTATGTGGCCAACATCGCACCCGCACTGAAATGGGACCACTGTGCCTCCACACGACGGATCATCGAGAACAGCTACATCGAATGTCACCCAGCATGCCCCATCATGGTCCTCCAAGGGACAACTTACGAACAACACCTTGACAGCCACCATCCGCTACACTGGCTGGCAAACATGTACACCACCAATGACATGGAAGCCCTGCTGGACGGCATCGCATACCTGACAACCTGTCAATTCGTCGGACCACAACGCAGGTTCCCCGAGTGACCTATGATGTCCAACCCCGCACCCATGCTTAGCTTCCGCACGGACTGGCCAGTCACCACCACAACAGCCATACCAAACGACCGGCAACTGTAACCACACCATCAACGACATCGCCATGACATCGGATATGACCGGGACATGCACACTGTTCCCCATCACATCCAGGAACACCGCATGCATCGTGGGAGGCAGTGGCATGGGCTCTGTGCATCGCACCCACATGGACGGAACTGCACGAACAACCAGGACACGACATGGATCCAGCGCACATGGACACACACACCGCTCAGTGGACATGAATAGGTCGCCTGGAGTCTGTGGGTGCTGCACCCCTCCCACCCCCGCCCCGGGAATCCCATACCAGGACCTTTGCATGGACGACAAGTGCATACAACAACAACACGACCCCAGTGACTGTGACATGTCCAGTAACCACCACAGTGGAACAACAAGTGGCACGCCGCTGCATGCACGCAAGCACATGCCCTGATGTCATCTCACATGCACGCGTGCATGAGGAACAACCGCAGCAAACCTGTCACATGGAACTGAGATGGACTGTGCCCATGATGCCAAGCGGTCTGGTAGGCTACATGTATACCGTCTGTGTCAAAGTCCGCAGCTCCGCAGCTATACGTAAATGTACATTAGCACAGCCTTGGCCAAGCAGATGTCACTCTGAAGCCCACATCCCACATGCAACAGCCAATCACATGTAACCCCACACCCCATCCCATTTGCAATCATGCTCAGTATATCCTCAACATGTATTCCGCTGCCAGTAGTGTCCACTATACTGCATCACAGAGGACAGAAGACACAATATAATGTTTGAAACCAAAACTGTCTCCGCTGACTCATTTCACAAGTACGAATGAGAGAGGATGAGAGTATGTGAAGTACACGGCAGTCGTGACATGACCATGTAGTCCACTGGTATTGGATGTCAACGCAAATGAGTAGCACTACTGTGGAAGACACACATGTGTCGTGTGAAGTCGTATGGACGCAGTGCTCAGGTGGGTGGGTGCGACGGGTAGATGCGCACATGCCAAGTTGGAGCACGCCGTGTTGGGAGGGGTCATGAACAGTACACCACCGCTTCCCTGGGCATTGTGAGAGGACACCTGTCGGGGGGAGTGAACACGTGTGTGCACAGCAGCCGGGCACACGTACAAAGCGGTACCAGGCGCACCTCAGCCCACCCTCTGTGGACAAGCTGGATCCTGTTGTGCGCCCGCCATGCCCCTTGACAAGGCACACACAGCCCCAGTCGACCAGGTGTAACCCCAACATAGTCAATCCGCACAGGCGATACAGGGCACGGGATGGCAGTGGAGCATGGTGTGTGAGAGGTCTCCTCGCGCTCCTCCTGGTCATATCACGCAGGCAATAGAACCTCAACGTCTAGCATGGCACAAGTCACATGGAAGTGTAGGGGGACGCACCACAGCACGAGCAGCACTGATGTCACGGGAGGTGGCTCGCACCATCCCATCCATTGCCCATCATACCAACCACGCCACATGCCATTGCGACTAAGTGCAAGCGCGTGCGCCACCACCCCGAGCCCTCCCCAGAGAGGCCAAAGAGTGAATGTGTGGGCCATCAGTCACAGACGGACGTGGCCTGGCCGCAAGGGCAGCCACAGCCAGTGGGTGTCGCAGGTGGCGGATCCGGAAGGCGAAGACTGTGATGCATAGTCCATGCAGGCCGGGTCTCCATTTGGGGCACCACGCAGGTGGACGGCGTCCCGCAACACATCATACCCTGAGACAGCCCACTCGTGCAACTGGACCCACACATACACTCCTTGCCCTCTCTGGTGCGAGCTTGGGGCTGCCTGTGCAAGCGCTAGCCTCGCAGGTGAGCATGCATATTGGGGGAGCGAGGGGAGGACATGAGGGCTGGGGCGAAGATGACTGTATCACTGTCAGTCAGTACAAGGGATGACCCAGATGTGGAAAGGAAGAGACATGTCCCGTGTGTACTGCAACTAGTCGCCAATCCAACTACCCCCATGTCCGGAATGTAAGCCCGCACCTAGGCCCGCCCATCCGCCACATCGAACATACCACCAGCACGACAACCTTCCCATTCGAAACACTGACTGGGGGTGGCGACCAGTGTACAATCATGTGTAGCCTACCCACGCGTACATGTGGGCCCTCCATGATCCATGTCACCTGCGGCAAAGTCATGACATGCGCAATGAGGGAAGTGAGGAGAGCTGTCCGCCCCACGCGCAGAAGGTGCATCAGCTCCACAGACCCAGCAGCGAGTCCAGCAGGGGTCACATGTGCAGGGGCAGCTGTGCCTGGTGTGAAGGCACATGCATATAGACAGCACATCGACCAATGTGTAGTCTGCCCACATCTACAGTCCATCATCATGCGGACATAGGAATTGAACACAGGGCAACACATCTTAGTTGGTGCACTCACCGTGACCAACAATGCGCAATCATCGACGTACCCGCCCTGTGCATGGCCCCCCACCCAACGGAGGCACATCCAGTGCCACCATCCCACACACACAAGCATACCACGGAACATGCTGTGTCCAATGGTCAGTACAGAGTCAGAGCCCATCTGGTGGAACCTGAACAGGAGACACATGCACACACATGCCAGCTCCCACTATGTACGTCTGCCACCTGGCACGTGCAATGTAACCTCTCACCTGTGACGTGTGACTGCAAGCACACAGCCGTCTTGGCATGGGGCTGTCAATGTGGACACCTGTCAATGTTTCGGGAGGTGTGATCCGTACAGTGCTGTACATAGGGTGCAGTGCTGACACCTACTACTGTCTCATATCCCCTCGTGCCACAGGTCCCACTTGTTTTGGCCGCTCAGCCTGTGCCCACATCGTTGTCGTCGTGTGCCATACTCATCCAGCCGCGGAAGCAGTTCCATGCTCAGCAGACATTCATGTTGCCGTGGCGTTGCCGCTTGACGGATATGCAGTCAGTCCCCATCAGCACGCCCCGCAAGTCATTGGGGCCTAGATCCCCATGTGCATGCACATGGCAGTGGTTTGTATCACTAGCCATTGCCGTTGTTGGGAGACCTGTGTAAGTGTATTGTGGCCGTGCCGTCCCAGCTTGACAGCTGGGCTGTGGCTCATGTGCTTGCTCAGTCATGTCAGTGATGTGTATGCGAAATTGCTATGTGTCGTGTTGCATTGACATGTGTCCTCTGCCATTGTCCCTAGGCGGAGACCGAACATTGACCGCCCATACCAATTGCTGGCGGACATGGACGATACAGAGGTTATTAGGAAGTTTCGGCTGGACAGGCCAACCCTGCATCGACTGTGTGCCATGTTAGAACCCCATCTCCGTCCCTGCAGGGTGTATCCGACTGCTGTCACCCCCACGGCTAAGGTGATGGCCGCCATGCATTTCTTCGCCACTGGGTCATTCCAGCACACAGTGGGCATTGGAGGAGGGATGTCCCAGCCCATGTTCAGCAAGGTGCTGAGGGATGTACTGGCAGCCATGATGCTGTACCGGAACAGGTACATCCGCTTCCCCAGGGCTCGTGAATTGGCGGCAGTGAAGGGTGCATTCTATGCCCTTGGCAGAATCCCACACGTCGTTGGAGCCATTGACTGCACACATGTCGGCCTTGTTCCACCACAGGCCACTGAGCACCTGTACCGCAACAGGAAGCACACGCACTCCCTGAATGTGCAAGTGGTGTGCCTTGCGGACATGGTGATCACCCACGTGTGTGCAAAGTTCCCAGGCTCGGCCCATGACGCACACATAATGCACAACAGCATCTTGCCACGACTGATGTCCAATATGCAACAGGATCGTGCCTGTATTGTCGGTGAGTATGTGGAGTGGTGTAGCGTGCTGGCTGTGCGATGCTGTCCCCTGTCCAGTTGGATTAGCAACGGTTCTCCGTGTCCCTCACACCCAGGTGACTCTGCGTATCCGAATGGGGCATGGCTGCTCAGTCCATTGAGGAATCCTCGCACCCCAGCAGACGATCGCTACAATGAGGCACATGGGAGGACCAGACGTGTGGTCGAGCGTACCTTTGGCCTCCTCAAGTCCAGGTTCAGGTGCCTGGACCGCACCGGGAGTGCGCTGGCGTACTCCCCACAGAAGGTGTGCCGGATAGTGGTGGCGTGCTGCATGCTGCACAATCTGGCCATTCGGAAGCAGATCCCCCTCATCGTGGATGACGGAGATCAACCAGGGCCCCAGCCCGCAGACCAGGACAGCTCGAGTGAGGAGGACAGCGGAGAGGAGGAAGCTGGTAATGTGCGGCAGCAGCTCATCGCCCGCTACTTCACTTGACGGTGAGTGTCCATGTACGACGGCTGATGTGGCTGTATCTGTGCAGGTGTGTGTGTGCTGTGTCAGGGTGGCCGTTTGTTCACTGCGTGCTGTGTGTCAACGCTCCATGGCCAGGGTAGTATGCCACTGTTGGTGGCTGTGGCATTGTGCCCTATTGCTCTGTGCGATGTGTGTACATTGCTTGTAGTTGTTGACATGTACTGTGTGATGGGTGTGTGACACACTCATTGAATGTGCTCCTGTTCTGTCTCCCACCCCTAGGTCCCTACAGACCCTCCGGATTCAATTGCCATGCCACGCATCAGGTGCCTTTCCGCCCAAGGTGGCCGTTGTATTCCGTACAAATAAGACACAGGGCACAAACAGCAGTTAGTGAAAAAGGTGCATTTATTACAAACTGTGACATGTGATTGTGTGTAAGGTGATGACAAAAGTGGTGCATGCAGTGACAATGAGCTGTCGGTCATGGCTGCGTGATGATCAGGGTGTACCCACTGGTTCTATGTCCATAGTCCAACACACACATGCCATCCAGATGGCTGTGTGGAGTGGGATCGTAGTCCAAGTCAATGCAGTGGCTGTTCAAGGAAGGCTGGCGGAAGGCTGGCTGGCTGCCTCACTTGCGTTTGGAGCGTGCGAAGTCCTCCCGGGAGATCTGTTTCCACTTCGGACGGCCCCTTCCACGTTTGCGAGGGGGGTGCCTGCTTGCGACATGCTGGTGGTTGAGGTGTGATCACTGGCTGTGGACGCAGGGGAACTTGACACTGCTGCTCCACCCTGCGCCCCGGCAGGTGGTGGCGGAGGGGAGCTGCTGTCCCTGGCTGTGACCTCACCGCCACCACCAGCTGTCCCATGAGGTCCACGATTTGGCCCATACGGGCGTCCATGGACCTCAGCACCCCCAGCACCTCACGCGTGTCTGAAGCAGACCGGACCCATTGTCCTTGGGCCTCTTCATAGGCCCCAAGGACTCTGGCCATGTGAGGCAGGGCATGGCTCCCAGGGGAGGCTGGCGTTTCCCTGACCCTGCTCCTCCTACCAGTCCTGCTGCCACCGGCCTGCCCACTAGCCACATTGCTCACCACGGTCCTCGCTGTGGCTCCCAGGGTGGATCCAGTCGTCCGGGCCACCACCTGCGCTGGGGCTGGTGCCAGCGAAGACGTGGCGGTGGTGGCGGCGGTGGTGGTCGGTGCGGCGATGGTGGCGGTTGCGGCAGTGGTAGTGGCCACAATGACCGTGGGTGTGGCCGCAACGACAGTGGCAGCAGGGGGCTGGGAATGTTCAGCAGCCCTGGATGATGGGTTGGTGGGTAGGAGGGGTCCTGGGGAGCGGCTGGGCCCTGCCACACCAGATGGGCCTGCTTGGTGGTCCGTGTCCGAAGAGGAGGACAGATCCTCCAGATCCGTGTGTCCTCGTTGGGGGCTTGTAGGCTGGCTGTGCTGGCTGCTGGCTCCATCCCCAGCATCCAGCAGTTCGTCACCTGTGGAGAGAATGAGATTTGTTATTGTGTTGCACCTGGCGAAGTATGTATTTGTCGTCTGACATTGACAGTTCGTGCAATCTCGTACATGGGTTTCCCGGAGGCGTGTGTGTGGCTGTAGCATCTGTAGTTGTGTGTGCTTGGCAATGGGACTGTGTGCTGTGCACATGTGGCATGGGACGGATTGGCCATGCCGATGGGTGTGTTGCTGTGCCCCTACTTATTGTGACTCTGGTGTATGCGGGCTCCTGGCCCATCCTGGGTCTGGTTTGTACTTTGCTTTTGGTGTTCAGATGGGACGCTTAGGAACGCATATGGCAACATGGGGGCCATGCCCCAGATTCGCATTTGGGAGGGGATATGCTTTTGGGGTTCAAATGGAACGCTTAGGAACGCATATGGCAACATGGGGGCCATGCCCCAGATTCGCATTTGGGAGGGGATATGCTTTTGGGGTTCAAATGGAACGCTTAGGAACGCATATGGCAACATGGGGGCCATGCCCCAGATTCGCATTTGGGAGGGGATATGCTTTTGGGGTTCAAATGGAACGCTTAGGAACGCATATGGCAACATGGGGGCCATGCCCCAGATTCGCATTTGGGAGGGGATATGCTTTTGGGGTTCAAATGGAACGCTTAGGAACGCATATGGCAACATGGGGGCCATGCCCCAGATTCGCATTTGGGAGGGGATATGCTTTTGGGGTTCAAATGGAACGCTTAGGAACGCATATGGCAACATGGGGGCCATGCCCCAGATTCGCATTTGGGAGGGGATATGCTTTTGGGGTACATGCTGTGAGCCATGGGTGCCGAACGTGACATGTGTTGTGGCAGCATGACAGTGCATGGTTTGAGGTGTGTGCATGCTTGACATGGCCTGCATATTTGCTGTCTGTTGTGATTACTGGACATGGCATTGGACGCATCGTTATGAGTGAGTGATAGTTTTGTGCCAGCCAACGTATTGCAGTTGTCCCATCTCCTTGGTGTGCGTGCTGCCCTGTGCCATGTGCATCACTGCAGTGCTCGGGGGGGGGGTGTGGCCCATGTTGTGTGTTGTTGCTCACAGTGTGTCGTGCGCTTAATTGACTTCTGGCACATGGTTGGTCATGGGCATGTGTCTTAGCGTGACTCCTGTATGTGTGGCAGCTGTGCGGATGACATGCCTTTCATGAGACTGGGGCTGACGGATGGGATGGATGGTATGTTGTATGTGCATGGTGTGTCTGTGAGTTTGATGGGTTCAGTGGTGTTCGTGTGCATTTATGTTGTTCCGCTCTGTTGCGTCTAGTGTTGTTTGTCTTACATAGGCGTAGTTGTGGGGTGTGTGGTTGACAGGCAGTAGGGGCTACATGGACAGGACTTCAATGGTGTTTCGGTTGTGTGTGATGAGTTGCACAGTGGCTGCCGTGTGGGACTATATTTAGTGTGGCTTGTGCATGCAGACGTGGCTCCTTGGGTGTTGCTATGTCTGTGATGGGTCATGTGGGGTGTGAGTCTGTTCATGTCCGTGTGCACATTGTTCACTTGTTCGTGACGGTGGGCGGTGCTGCGTGTTCGTCTGCTACGTGACATGTCCCATGTGTTGGTCGTGTTATGGTCCTCATGCCTCCAGTAATCCAGCCCTGTCCAGTTTCCCACCTGCAAGTTGTTCGTGCGTGCACTGTACTGGATGCCACATGGCTCTAAGCGGGGGTGCTCCATGTTGCAGGTCTGTGGGGGTGGGGGGGTGTTGTGGGTCGTGGGGGTGGCTGGACACCCACTGACACCGATTGCTGTGGACCGTGATGTCTGCCTTTCGGCTGTCGTTGTGCACTGCGGTGGCTGACACGTGGCTGTGGGGTGTGGGGGATGCTCCTCCTTGCTGTGCTGTGGGACTGGGGCCTGGTGTGTGTTGTACTTGGGCTGTCCACCGTCCCACCCACTGCACTTTGTGTTCCTGCCACTTACCTGTTACTTGTCGGTTAGTGCAGCTGTGGCGGACACATGGGTGTGGTGGGTGCTCGTTGTGGCGCTTCTGGCATATTTGGGGACCTGTTGGTGGTTACGTGGCTGGCTTAGTGTACACATGTCCCCACGCATCTTACAGTTGTTCGGTTTGGGCTGTGTGTGGTAGTGTCTGTTGCATGTGTGTGTGATGTGTTGTGTATTGTGTGCTGGACATGGGGGTGTTTGTCCCTGGGAGCTGTGGCATGGTAGTTGCGCATGTGAGTACATAGCGGTGTGCTGGTATACATTAGTTTGTACTTACCAGCCTCCACTCCCCCTGCTAATCCGGCGAGGATCTCCGGATGTATTACGACTCGCACCTTCTCCTCCCACGCTTTGAAGGTCTTAAAGAGCGCGGGATTCCCTCCGCCAGTGACGGCAGCCAGCTCTCTGTTTTTGCCCTCCTTCTTCTTGACCAGGCTCTTTACGTCATTCCAACGTTTGTTAATTTCGACTCTGTTCCTGGGCAGGGTCCCGACTGCATTGACCTGGTCTACGATCCGGTTCCACATTCTGTTTCTGGTGGCTAGTGGTGTGTGCTGGACCATGTTCCCATAGATTTGTGGGTACACCTTGATGATCTCGTCGACCATGACCGTCAGCTCCATGGGCGTGAACTTGGGCATTCTTTGTGGTGCCATGGTGTTTGTGGTGCTGGTGCGGTGTGTGTTGTGTAATGTGCAGGGGGTTTGTGGTGCCGGTGTTTGGTGGTGGTGGTGGTGGTGGTGGTGGTGTTTGGTGGTGGTGGTGGTTGTGATGTGTGCGTTTCTGTGGTGTGCTGCTGTCCTTGCTGTGTCACTGTGTCCTCTCCTCTCCTCTCTGGTTTGCAATGTAGCAAGGGGTTGTGGTCTGTGGGAGTGCTGCTTTTGTACTCACCTATGTGGGTGTGTCCTCATGGTCTGTTGTTTTCAGGTGTGTTGTGTCTGGGGTTCTGGCCTTTGTATTTTTTGTTTGTCCGGGGGTGTTTTCGGGATGTGTACTGTGCTTGTGTATTTGTGCGTGCCTTGCTGTGTGGACTTGTTGGCCATGTTGTGTGCTATTGGTTTTGTGTGCGGATGGTTTCTGTGCAGGTACGTTGGCGCCATGGCTTCTGCCGTGTCGATTCTCATCGGCGTTGTTTGCGCTGGCGGGCGGTATATTTGTGGGTTTTCCACGCTCATGTCGGTGCGATCGTAATGTCACGTGCGGTGTGTCGGCCGTGAGGGCGGGCGGTTTTGTGTTGTTGTGCGTGTTTCCGTCCGTGGCGGGCGGTTTGACTCCGACTCGGACGTTGGCGGGCGGTATTTTGTGTGCTTTTTCCGCCGATGGCGGTTTTCGGTTTGTGAAATCGTAATGGCGTGGTCGGTGTTCAGGCGGTGTGTGCGGGCGGATTTTTGCCGCTTCCATGCCTGGCGGATTTATTTACGCCGGGTATCGTAATGGGCCCCTTAGATTTTATAGTGTTAATTGTGGGAATTAATTTATTCTTAATTATTTATTAATTGGTTGTTAATTATTTTTAATTAATTAATAGTCAATTATGTTAATTGTGTCATTTTTTTTAGGAGCGGGTTGTGGGTTTATAGGGGAATAGGGTGGGAAGTAATTTAATTATAATAAATTAATTATACATTTTTATGTATTAGTATTTATTTAATTTAGATTTTATAGTGTTAATTGTGGGAATTAATTTATTATTATTAATTAATTGGCTGATAATTGCCAGTTAATTAATTAAAAATAATTATGTTAATTGTGTCATTTTTTAGGAGCGGGTTGTGGGTTTATAGGGGAATAGGGTGGGAAGTAATTTAATTATAATACATGTATTAATACTTTGTATTTATTATTATTTATTTTATTTATATTTTATAGTGTTAATTGTGTGGAGTTATTGTATTATTAAATATGTATTAATTGGTTGTTAATTATTATTAATTAATTTGTAATTAATTATGTTAATTGTGTCATTTTGTTAGGAGTGGGTGGAGGGGTTTATAGGAGAATAGGATGGGAAGTAATTTATTTATAATTAATTAATAATTGTTTGTTAATTAATGCTAATTAATTAAAATTAAACTATGGCAATTGTGTAATAAATTTTTGATGTAAGTTGTGGGGTTTATAGTGGTAAAGGGTGGGAATTAAATTTGTTTAAATTAATTAATAAGTTGTTGTTAATTGATATTAATTTATTAATGTCAAATTAGTTATGGAAATTGTGTAATGATTTTTAGGTGTGGGTTGTGGTGTTTATTGGGGTAGAGGATGAAAAATAATTTGTGTTTAATTAATTAATAATTAGTTGATTATTAATATTATTTTATCAATTGATAAATATTTATGGTAAGTGTTTATTGTTATTTTGTGTGTGTGTTTTGGTTTTATATGGGTAACGTTTGTGGAGTAAATTAATTTTTATTTGTTTTACATTTTTAAAATTAATAATATTCGTTTAATTGTTAATTAATTATGTTAATTATGGAGGTACATTTAAAAAAAAATTTAAATGTGGGTTGGGAATTATTTGGTGTTATAGGGTAGGAAATAAATATATTCCATTTATGTAATAATTAATGTTTTTGTTTATAAAAAATTTCTATTAAAAAATAGTTTTTTGTTTTCAAATTATTTTTGATTTTTTTAAATTAATCTTTCTAGGTATTTGTTAGATCTTTTTAACATTCTAATCTGTTTCTATCTTTTGTAATATTTAAAACTTTTATATAGGTTTTATTTTTTTGATTTTTAAAATCTTTTGTGTTGTTAATTTGTTTGTTTTTAATTTTGAAATGACTCTAGTGGAAATAATTTTTACCCCTCCGCTATCCAACACTTTCCCTACTGTTGCACAAACTGGAGTCGGGAATAGTAATTTTTACCCCTCCGCTATCCAACACTTTCCCTACTGTTGCACTCACTGGAGTGGGAATAGTATTTTTTACCCCTCCGATACCCAACACTTTCCCTACTGTCGCACTCACTGGAGTGGGAATAGAAAATATTACCCCTCTGCTATCCAACACTTTCCCTACTGTTGCATCCACTGGGGTGGGAATAGTAATTTTTACCCATCCGCTATCCAACACTTTCCCTACTGTTGCACTCACTGGAGTGGGAATAGTGGGAATAGTAATTTTTACCTCTTCGCTATCCAACACTTTCCCTACTGTTGCACTCACTGGAGTGGGAATAGTAATTTTTACCCCTCCGCTATCCAACACTTTCCCTACTGTTGCACTCAATGGAGTGCAAAATTTAATTTTAAAGACTATTAAATATTTTAATGTTTTAATTTATAATATGTTTTTATTAGATTTTATGTTATGTGTGTATGTAAATATATATATATTTATTTGTATATTTCTATATATTTATAAAATTATAAAATAAATAAAAATTAATTGTTTTAAAGGAAATAGATGTATACATTACATTTTATATATGTATGTTTAAATATTTTTTAAATTACATTTATTTTATTATATTTGTTAAAATCGATAATTTGTACATCTATATTTTTTACATTGATATTTTTGTATTTACAATTTTAAATACAGGATGTCAATATTTTTTACATCAATATTTTTGCATCGATATTTGTGTATGGGGATATTTTGGGCATCGATATTCTATCAGTAAACCGTTCACTCACGCGCATAAAAATAATTATGTCCGAAGTGATAGCTCCACTGTCTTGTGAGAAGAAATTTCCTAGTCAAGACCAATGTTTCCAGACCGTGGGCATGGTTTCAACCTGTGGGTTACCTGTTACAAGTTAGTAAACTTGCTGGTGCTATGCACTGTTCACTGGGTTCTAAGACCCAACATTTTTACACCATTCAAAATTATAAAGACAAAACAAATTCAACCATGTTTCGTTTGAGAAAACTTCATTATTTGATTAAATTATACCACTAATATATTCAATGCATCAACATATTCATTATACAATCATAATAGATGCCATTCTCTGAACATAAACAATGTAACTACATTTGTTTTTATACATAAACAATATTAAGCATCATGTTTATGTATAAAAACAAATGTAGTTACATTGTTTATGTTCAGAGAATGGCATCTATTATGATTGTATAATGAATATGTTGATGCATTGAATATATTAGTGGTATAATTTAATCAAATAATGAAGTTTTCTCAAACGAAACATGGTTGAATTTGTTTTGTCTTTATAATTTTGAATGGTGTAAAATGTTAGGTCTTAGAACCAGTGAACAGTGCATAGCACCAGCAAGTTTACTAACTTGTAGCAGAAGTAATCTTTCATTCACACTTGGGTTGACAGCAAGTGTAGTGCTATAGCACCAATTTTTCTTGTTAACATTTGGAGAAGGGAGTGCTCCTCCAACCCTTTATATCATATTTCAACCTGTGGGTGCCACCTATCGGTGGTGCCAAATTACGAGGAGAGGCTTGAAAAATGTCCTTTTTCAATGTACGGGGAGTGCTCCAGAAGGCAAAATTCTTTTGCCTGGAACATGGTAAATCCTTCTGCAGTTACTGTTCTCAGTTACATTACAGCAAGGAGAAATTTAAAACATTTCTCCTCATTATGCCTGCCTCAAGGAGGTGTAAGAGTTGGTGGTCAACAAATGTGTGTAGTTAGGGATTTGCTTCAAAGCCCATGCATGGTTACATGGGAACTCCCATGTACCACGCATAGAACGCCCCATTGACGCAAATAGCGCAATTTTGCATGACTTTGGTAAACTATCCAATGCAAATCAACTCCCAAAATAATACTTTGAGTCAGGTTTGTTTCACAAAAGTAATGCAAATCTGGTACAAATTGTTAGAAAATCTAGACCAAGTTCTCTTGGCGCTGACGAACAAAAGGATATTTCCAATTAAAAAACAAGGTTAAATGTCAAAAAGCCATGCTTTAATCCTTTTCCTAAAGCTGAGAAGATTGGTCTCCTCTCTCAGCTCCAGGGGGAAAGAAACGAAGTCTAGCACCCTGAGACCTGAAAAATCTGCTACTCCTCTTTGATGTAAATTTGGATACAGTAAGCAGCATATCAGGTGAAAAACAAATCTTACAGGAAGGATAAGGAAGCAGTGTGAGGGTCACTAAGCAGGAGGAAGGCTGATTTAAAGGTATCCTTTTCTACTCAGAAAGCCAGTGTGATTACCTAATCTTGGCTGAATTACAATCACATTGTTTCAAGCCAAAGAAGAGCCATGCTCAGGGTCGGACTGGTCTATAAAAAGTTGGATATGTACCTTTAAGTTTTACATGTCCTGGTAGTGAAAAATTCTATATTCGTTTTTCACTACTGAAAGGCCTGTCTCTACCATAGGATAACATTGGGTTTACCTTATTGCATTTATTAAGCTGTCATTTTTAAATGGAGACAGGTAAACAGTTCATGTTTGTTGTCTTAGGAATTGTAATAAAAAATTCTATCTTATGGTAAAGTCGGATTTTGAATTATGAGTTTGAAAATGCTACTTTTAAGAAGTTGGCATTTTCGGGCCTCAGCCATTTGGTGCTTGTAACCTGTCTATGGGTCACATGACTGGGTGAAGCTGACAATTGGGCTTTATGTATTCCTCCTAGACACTTTCAAAAGAGGCAAGATAGAGGGAAAAAAGGAACAGAGGGGCGCGTCCTCCAAATAAACACATTCTAATCATAGAGAGTCCTTCTGTTAGAAGAAGGGTTTTTACTTTCCACTCTGATGTTTGTTGAAAAATGATGTGTTTTCCTTAGATAACCCTCACCCACCAGGGTTTCCCCTTGGTGGCATGCTTCATCATTGGGTTATTGCCGTTCCGCTGTGTAACAAGGCGTGCTATGACCTACGGATTACGTGGGAGCACTTATAGTTGGTACTATGTGTTTGGATGAAATGGGGAGGTGTAAGTAGACAGCCAAACACAATAGAGAGCTTAGGTGTGCCTGGCTGGGCCATCACTGTTAGGATGGAAGGGCGGAACTTCAAAGGGAAACCTCTAGAAACTTCTCATACTTCATAGGAAGAACTAGGTATAAATATTGGACCTCAAACACCAACTTTTAAGTACATTTCTGGACCTGTGGACTCTACCAGTGTCAGGGCTACTGCTCAATGCTAAGCTAAGTATGCTTTCCACTAACCTTACACTGTCATACCCAGGGGGAGCGACTTTCCGAAGGATGAGTAGTCATCCAATGCCCAACTGCACTGACTCCCCCAAGTGTTCTGTAAGGATGAGGTTCCATGCGTAGAGGTGATGAAGTAGACGTAGCTGAGTGGTGTCTTTGTAAGTTATTTATTGAGTCCCTAACATCAATGGTAGCAGCCCTACCAGCAGCAGTCTGCCTGCTGCTCAGCCCATAATCCAACTGTCACACTCAAGTATCCAGGCACCCAAACGTTCCATTCATGTCCATCACACCAACATTCCATGCATCACATTCACACTGGCTGACCAGCTAGGGAGAAAGTAACAAGATAAATACAATACAGGTTACTACCTATCCCCCCTCCTTCCACAACACAAAATTGAAACCGCAAATTAGAAAAAGATTCAAACAAGGAAAACCCAAGAAAGAAAAATGTGTAACAGACAGAAAATGGAAGAAAATACAAGAGAAAATTAAGTAGATGGTATAGAAAGAAGTACAAGAACAAGAAGAGAATGCATAGAAAAATAGGCGTGAAGAAATAAGAAGCATTGAGGAGATGCGTAGAAAAATATACAAGATAATATTTCACACATTCTCCTGCTCTATAAATTCCATAAAACATAGTAGAAATGGGTGGTGGCCACCCGAAAGAACATACCTAAAAACAACGGGTGAGAATAGACCTGAAACAACAGGGGACACCCACACCCAACAACATACTATGTATAAAAGAGTTTAGGGGAAAATTAAAAGAGGGTAGACCCCACCCATACAGCTGCTATGACCTAGGGCAGAAAACAATACGTGTGGCACATGGTGACTTCCGCACTGTATAACAAACAAATGTAAACGTGTAGCACAGGGTGACTTACACACTGTATAACAAGCCAAAGAAAAATGTGCAGCACATGGTGACTTACACACACATAACAACTTAGAGTATAGGTGCCGCACAAGGTGACTTACACACCAAATAAGCAAACATGCAGCACAAGGTGACTTACACACAATACAACAACTCAGAGAGTAGGTGCAGCACAAGGTGACAAACACCAACCAACCAAACGTGCAGCACAAGGTGCCTTATGCACTATGACAACGCAAACTGTAGAAATGGGTCTAACACCCACTCTAACATCCCTAATGAAAGGCTTTGTAACATGAACCATGTAAATGGGACTAACCCCTATTAAGACAGCAAACCACATGTGCAGCACAGGGTGACTTACACACAGAAAAAAAAACAACAAAGAGAACACGGGTAGCACAAGGTGACTTACACACCGTATAACCAACATGCAGCACAGGGTGACTTACACACAATATAACAACTCAGAAAAAACGTGCAGCACAAGGTAACTAAACACCATATTACAAAATCTCCAAACAGCCACAGCATATATGCTGTGAGACAACAGGAATGTAACATGCCAAATGTAGCGGAACCAGGCAGATAACATTCACAAGGCAAGGAATATTAAAAAAAAAAAAAACTAAAAACATGTGCCAGAATTTGCGCAAACCCAAAGCACAGAGAAAAACATTGCAGCATTAATGGACTCATACATAAACAATAAATAGACCATGGAAAGAAAAACAGGGTACAGTAATCCTCCCAATATAAACAGTCATACAACAGTTGGTAAAATTACTCCACAAATGCTTGTAGGTGAAATGAATTCCATGAAATGCCACAAAAACGTGCCAAACCAGATATGGATAAATGCTGTCGCTGCACACACTGTGACTCAAAATGAATGAACTGGAGGAATGACAACATTGTACAGCTGTGAGCATGAGTAAAGTCATGTAACGCAACCACTGCAAACCTTGGTAACCGCCTCACACGAGAGATACAGAGCAGCCTGATTCAAATATCAAAACCACAGTAGTCGTTTAAAAGGAATGGCCAACAGACACTGTTTCATCACCGCATAGTTCCTTTATCCACAAAGAAATACGGAGCAACAGTAAACCGGGATATTGCGATGTGCCCAGTCGGCTAAAACTTCAGTGCTTAATTCTCGCATTGCTCACGATAGTCAAAATGGGATACTACTAAGGCTATACAATACGGGTGACTCCGTATCCTCGCTGCTTGTGTGCTGCCACTAACACCAAAATGGTGGCATGCAGTTACGACAGCGCTGAATGGCTGGAGGCTGCAGCGTGCTGCACAGTGTCCCAAAACAGCTACGAATCCTCACAGAAAAGCCGACGTAATAATAGATCTCAGAGAAGCTCCACAGGTCTTCCTGCTTACGGTAAAGTGCAAGCAGCATGCACGCGCTCTTTTTTTTTAAAAATGACAATTACCGTCGTGCCAAACGCTCAGAGTACTAATGGTGCAGCAAGTTCAAATTACATGGAAAAAAAAACTTGCTGAATAGAATTAAACAAGAAAAAAATTTACTCACGGGTTATACCACATTTCAGCACAAGCTGAAAAGTACAAAGTAGAGAGAGGCACATGGCAGAAAAGCGCAAGCTGGTGATAACTAGATAAATTTGTTTTCCGCTTCTGACAGTTGTGTGAGCATTACTCTCATCACGTTCAGTGTCTTCCCCAGACACAAGATTGCCACTGCACTTGCGTAGAACTGGAAGACAAATTTTCCAAAGCACACAGAAACGCCGTATGAGAGCACAGATAGAATTTTGTTGAGCTTGAAGTAGCACACAATTCTTGTAACTTTACAGTCCAACAGAAGTGAAGTTGGAGAGCACAGCACGCTGGGGCTGTCCGGTGTAATGGACACTGGTGGGGCTGTGAGGCTTACTGCTCCAGTTTCTCTTGTTTCTAGTGGTTCTTGATTTTTTTGTTTCAACACTTCCTCTGGAAGTGTACTAGCGCTGTCTGTGTGATTATTAGTGAACCACTACCTCTCAGAACTGTTCAGTGTGCTGTCTGCGCTTGTAGTTTCTGTAGGTTCATTCCAACATGAAGACTTCTTTGACACGTCATCTTTAACACCCTTAAGACCACTTGTAGAGCGTGAGTTAGTCTCCAGATTGTCGCCAAAATGTAAGGATGAGGTTCCATGCGTAGAGGTGATGAAGTAGACGTAGCCGAGTAGTGTCTTTGTAAGTTATTTATTAAGTCCATAGCATCAATGGTAGCAGCCCCACCAAGAGCAGTCTGCTTGATGCTCAGCCCATTATCCAACTGTCACACTCAAGTATCCAGGCACCCAAACGTTCCATTCATGTCCATCACACCAACATTCCATGCATCACATTCACACTGGCTGAGCAGCTAGGGAGAAAGTAACAAGATAAATACAATACAGGTTAATACACGCTCTAAGCGCTCACCAGGAGGTAGCACTGAGGGGATGGGGGGGGGGTGAAAACAAGGAAAGGAGGGAAAGAGAATCTGCTCGGCTGGTCTCTTCTGGGTCTGCCCACAGGGATGTCTACTGGTGTGCCGTACCGGGTTCCCTGGATGTGAGAGTGGCCCCCTTTCTTCTGCTGTACTCCCAGGGAACAAGAAACCTGTTATTAACTGTTTTGTGTTTATGGAGTTGGTGCTAATGTTGGTTGATGGTATTGTGTTGTGGTTAGGTACCTGGTTCGTGAGTTTTAATTGCCTGGATTAGAGTTCGTATTCTGAACTTGAACTTAGACTAGATGTCTCATGTGGCCTTGAGCAGATTTGGGGCAACAAGGGATGCCCAAACTCTGAGCTAAGAGTTATTCTGCTAGAAACGGTGACTCTCAGATTACTACTCTCTCACTCAATTACTTTCTTACACTATGGGTATCACACACACCAAAACTCAACCACTATGTAGTACACAGGAACTTCGGGGCGTTTTCTAAGTGTGGACCTGGCGCCTCCCAATTATACGCAATTCTTTCTGAGAGTTTTCTGTGCGGTGCAGAGGTGAGGGAGACTAACACCCTAAACCCTCAATCGGGGACCCAAGACGAGGTCCACTGTAAACACAATGTGATCCTGTGCACACGCTATGTGTTTGGTACGTTATGGCGTAATTCTACCACCTTAGTTACATATCATACATGTAGATAAGTATTTTGTTCTTGCAATCACGACAAATTTGTAGAGTATTCTTTCTTTCTTTATTCCGTAAGATAGCCCAGCCAACACGTGTTTCGTCATGGGAGATTTCCCAACTGACTTCTTCAGGGCTACAAGATAAAAAATATATATGTACATTTGGGATCAGCCGATCCACCACTCCATTACGGATAAGCATAAGTTGTGTAAAAACTGTTCACCCGGTGACTTATTCATATATATATGCCTCGTATACAATTACATTAGTGAGTTACTAATGCGGGTCATAGAATTGTGAATAATCACAAGCTTATACCACTTATTCCCAATCAACGCAATCCAGACATTATATAGTGTTTCACAACAACAGTGTGTTTGTGAATCTTATAGGGTTATCGTATAATAAAATATATCCCCTACATTAATGAATTTATTTGCCAGTGTTCGGTGATAAAACGAGGAACTATATAGAATTGGCGGGAATTGTGAACTCGAAGATATAGGACCTAAGATGCCCTATCTTCAATTTATGTTAGCCGAGGTGAGACATTCAGGTATATATTTTATTTAATGTTTATTGCACCACTAAAAGTGATCTGACTTAAGGAATAAACCCCTACCTGTTGAGCAGGTAGATGTAATATATCCAGTTCTGAAAAAATATAAAATCATGAGCGAACACTCATGTTAGTATTGCGATGTCCCAATTATCGGTCGAGACTAAGTAAGCTATTATAATGAGAGGGCGGTGAAGCTCACTCACCTCCCCGCCGGTTTTACTTCCGTCCCGGCTGTAATAGGCTTGACCTCCGGATCCAAGGTTTCAGTGTAAGTAGGTTGCTTCGTTCCTAGATTAGTAGATCAGGTGGTATGAGAAGCATACCAAACTATTAGCAAAAGTTACCCCCGTCCCCGTTCCAGGCACGCTCTCTTACCTTATTATTCCATTGTGAAAGTCCTCATATTATTGCTGGTGAGGTCCTAGCAGGTGAGTACCCCAATGGTGTAAGGGGGTGGGTAATCTGAAAATAACGTGAGTGCATTAGTGTACTTACACAAGTCTATGTGCTTCTGCTCACAGAGACCCTCCCGCGTAAGTGATTCTTACCTAGAAGTGAGTACGCTTCACGTTACTTTCGTATCCGTGTGTAATCGAATGGACCGGAAGTGACGAGTCTCTAAGCCGGGTTCCTGAAGTATACTTCCCGAGAGTGAAAAAACAACTAGATGCAATGCAGTACGCGCTCTAGTTGTTTTTTTCACTCTCGGGAAGTATACTTAAGGAACCCGGCTTAGAGACTCGTCACTCCGGTCCATTCGATTCACACGGAGACGACAGTGACGTGAGCGTACTCGCTTCTATGTAAGAATCACTTGCGCGGAGAGTCTCTGTGAGCAGAAGCATAGCCTGTGTAAGTGCACTAATGCACTCACGTTACTTTCAGATTACCCACCCCTTACACCATTGGGGTACTCACCTGCTAGACCTCACCAGCTATAATATGAGGACTTTCACAATGGAATAATAAGGTAGAGAGCGTGCCTGACGAGGCGAGGCAGCTTTTGCTAATAGTTTGGTATGCTTCTCATACCACCTGATCTACTAATCTAGGACGAAGCAACCTACTACACTGAAACCTTGGATCCGAGGGTCAAGCTATTGCAGCCGGGACGGAAGTAAACCGGCGGGAGGTAAGTGAGCTTCACCGCCTCTCATTATAATAGCTACTTAGTCTCGACCGATAGTGGGACATCGCAATACTAACATGAGTGTTCGCTCATGATTTTATATTTTTCAGAACTGGATATATTACATCTACCTGCTCAGCAGGTAGGGGTTATTCCTTAAGTCAGATCACTTTTAGTGGTGCAATAAACATTAAATAAAATATATGCATGAATGTCTCACCTCGGCTAACATAAATTGAAGATAGGGCATCTTAGGTCTATATCTTCGAGTTCACAATTCCGCCAATTCTATATAGTTCCCCGTTTTATCACCGAACACTGGCAAATAAATTCATTAATGTAGGGATATATTTTATTATACGATAACCTATAAGATTCACAAACACACTGTTGTTGTGAAACACTATATATGTCTGGATTGCGTTGATTGAGAATAAGTGGTATAAGCTTGTGATTATTCACAATTCTATGACCCGCATTAGTAACTCACTAATGTGATTGTATACGAGGCATATATATATATGAATAAGTCACCGGATGAACAGTTTTACACAACTTATGCTTATCCGTAATGGAAGTGGTGGATCGGCTGATCCCAAATGTACATATATATTTTTATCTTGTAGCCCTGAAGAAGTCAGTTGGAAATCTCCCATGACGAAACACGTGTTGGCTGGGCTATCTTACGGAATAAAGAAAGAAAGAATACTCTACAAATTTGTCGTGATTGCAAGAACAACATACTTATCTACATGTATGATATGTAACTAAGGTGGTAGAATTACGCCATAACGTACCAAACACATAGCGTGTGCACAGGATCACATTGTCTCAACCACTATGTATATCGGCTCACTCTGGCCCAATCTTGCATCGCTTAGGTGTAGGTTAATTCAATCCACTCACTCTCCAATGAGCGCTGATCCAAAAACACCCAAACACGCCGCATGTAGGATGTCTACTATTTTGCCACTAGTGTTGCGATCTCGCAAAGTTTCACAGCCACAATCTACTTCATCTGAAATTGTCTTTGTATCTGCAGCCTTTTCATTATTGTCCAACTACCTTGCATGAGTACAAGCTTAAAAATGCGTGCTTGTGCATATTTCTAAGTATCCTTAGCTTTGTCGTGAACTGCTGCTACAACGGACGCAGAGTACTGGTAATCTCGTCGCGGGAGCTGGAGAGCCAAGTTCAGCTAAGGATGCTGTCTGTTCGTGCTGGTAACCAGACTGCCAAGCAAGGGCGTGACACTGGGTGTGGCCTTTTATAGGTGAGGCCTCCAGAATGATCGCCGAAACAGGGAGCCAATCAGGTGAGGTCAGGAAGTTAAGCCAGCCAATCAGACAGCTCCTGGCCCCAAGATTGCTCAACATGTGTCTTTGCCTAGTGTGGGTGAGCGTGTGAGCCCCCTCAACATGCGTGTATGTGTTTGTGCTTCACAGCCCTCATTGCCCAAGTCCAAAGGAGTATCTACAGAGTGGTATTGATGATGGGGGCGATGTGGGGCCTGACAGCCAGGAAGAAGACCTGCTGTGCAGCTGAAGGACTAACACTCTGCTGGACTGTTGCGCTGGAGGATTGCTGCCCTGCTGTGCTGACCAGCTGCCATGCTGCCCTCTTGCCTTGGTGAGAAGGACTGGACCTGCATCTCTGAACCCAGGACAGGGATATGGCCCCATTGTTGCCCCTTTAATAGAGCTGATTTCTAAGAAGCAGCCCAGAAAGGTGATCTGGACAGAGGCCTGCCAGAAAGCCTTTGATACCCTTAAGGAAGCCATGTGTACAGCACCCGTACTCCAGGCTCCTGACTTTTTTTATGGAGTTTATTGTGCAGACAGACGCTTCTGAGTATGACATAGGGGCTGTCTTAGCACAAGAAAATGAGGCTGGCCTAGACCAACTGGTAGCCTTCATTAGCAGTAGGATACTTCCCCAGGAACAAAGGTGAAATGCGATTGAAAGGGAGGCTTTGATGTGGTCTGGGCACTGAAGAAACTGAGACCATACCTGTTTGGGACTCTCTTCTTGGTTTAGACAGACCACAGGGCCCTCATCGGAACTAATATGAAGCAATGTGAAGACCCGCAAAGCCTCGCCGCACAGCAGCCAGCTTCATCTGGAACCAACACAAAGCCTCGCAAAGCCTTGCCGCACAGCTTCATCAGAACCAATGCCAGACAATGCAGTCTTGTAAAGCACCAGGATTTAAGGTACTGTGTTCAGGGAACCTGAGTAGGTCCCTGTAGCCAGTCCACATTCCATCGCGGTCAGCCTGAACTTGTAACTTTGTACTGGTCTGGTGCGACCAGATATCCACAGTTGGCGCTTTGTGGTTTTTAGTGCTATTTTCACTGAAATCTTTAAATATGCATATCTCCGGTTCTATTGAATGGAGTTTTGTCGTTTTGGTCTTGTTTTATTTATTAATAATTACCCTATTTTTCTATCTTGGTGTGGGATCCTTTTTGTGTGATGTTTTCATTTTATTACTGTTTGAGTGCTGCATAGATACTTCACACATTGCCTCTAAGTTAACCCTGGCTGTTCTGTGCCAAGCTACCAGAGAGTTGAGCACAGGTTAATTTGGGCTTAGCTGGTGTCTTACCCTGACTACGATTCTGGTTGCTGACTTGACCAGAGCTCACACCCCAGTCAACCTGTAACATTGGTGAGCAGCAGTGAGGATAGGACTTGCGTTTGTGAAGTGATTTGGTGTACACTACCATCCCATATCTAAGGCCAATTCAAGTTTAAATTGTCCCTGATTGGCTGTTAGGCTTTTTCTAAATTCTCTCTCTGACTGTTGTGCCTGAACCCACCTCTTCAAGCATGGAGTTTGAGCTGATTAACCTGGAGTCCTACACTGTGGTCCAGCTCAAGGAGTCCTGTAAAGAGAGGGGGCTTCCCACAAAGAGTACCACCAGGAAGGTGGAGCTGCAAATGGCGCTGAGGGCCTGGATCGAAGTCCATCAATCACTGGCAACAGAAACAGATGATCAGGCATGAGAGGAGGATGAGGAAGGATCAGAGCAGGACCAACACAAGGAGCTTGCAATGCAGTCTGTTGAGGAGGGGGTAACCTACTCCCAGGACTGGAAATCTCTCCACTTACAGGGAGCAGTGTGTCTTTCATGGGCCCGACCCCAGAGTAGTTGGAGGACAGGAGGGAGGAAAGGAAGCTCATGTTAGAGCTGGTAAAATTGAAACTAGAGAAAGAGAAGGCCGAGGCTGAGAAAGCCTTGGAGGAGAAGCGACTAGTCATGGAGGAAAGGAGAATGGCCCATGAACTAAGTCTCAAAGAGCTGGACATCAGAGCTAAGCAGGTGGAGTACAGCAGTGATGGTGGCAGTATTTCTTCAGTGCCCTCTGGAGACAAGAGGGTCCATATTCCTAAAGGTCTGGTGCCTGACTTTGCTGTGGGTGATGACATTGACAAGTGGTTTGAGGCTTATGAGATTGCCTTGCATATGCACAAGATCCCTAAAGAAGATTGGGAGGCTAGTCATTGGAGGCTTATCTCTAGTGAAGATAGGGCCGCCCTATTAGCCCTAGAGAAGGGAGACCGGATGAGGTATCCCCCCATGAAGGAATCCTTTTCAAGAAATATGGTCTGACCTCAGAGAAGAACAGGCAGACGTTTAGGGACAGCCAGAAACTATCCCAACAGATCTGGGAGGATTGTGTGAATTCCACTTGCAAGGCACTGGATGGTTGGGTGAAGGGCAGTGAAGTAAAAGATTATCAGGGGCTGCACAATTTGATTGCAAACAAGCACATGTTCAGTCTTTGTTTTGTTGATCAGCGCCAACACTTGGTTGATAGTAAGCTCACTGACCCCAGGGAGCTTGCTAAGGAGGCAGACCACTGGATCAGCACCAGGGTCCAAAAGAAGGTACCTGGGAGTGACCCCAAGAAGGGTAGTTCAGGTTCCCCCTGCAGAGTGAAGGGGAGGTCAAGGAAGACACAGACAGGTCCCAGAGTAAGGGGGGAGGAAGGGGTTCTGAGAAGCAGTGGGACTTTGTCTGTCCTAAGAAACCACCCACTGGTGGGACCTCTACGGGGGAGGCCAATATGGCCTTAGGGATAAGTAGTCCCCAGGGACAGGCCCTAGACCATGCCATGATTTCCCTTAGCTGGGAGATAGGCTTAGAGGGTGAGCTGGTGATCCCTAGGGGTGCGAGTTATCACTTCCACCAGGCAAAAGTGAATGGGGTCCCAGTCAGTGCTCTGAGGGACACCAGGGCTAGCTAGACCATGGAAGTGGCAAGCCTCGTTTCTCTACACCAGTACACCGGCCAGGTGTGTAGAGTAACTCAAGTCCATGGGCAGGACTTCTTCCAGCCTATGAACCTGGTATCACTGGAGAGGAGGGTCATAGTTAGTCCCCAGATGCCCATAGACTGCATTCTGGAGAATGAGTTGCCCACGATTCCAAGAGAACTGGGAGGGGCGGCCGCCCAGGACGTTCTGACAGTTCAATTTACTGGGGGTACAACTCCCAAGCATAGGGTACGGTAGCCTAGATGAAGTGGCGGGGTGAAAGAAGACTCACCCCTATTTCCTGTTGAGCCTCAGGGTACAGACCCTAAGCTGAGTGACCAGTCTCAGGATACCACCCCTAAACTGGGATAGGTAGAGGGGAAAAAGGGAACAAGACACCTGGGGCTACTGCCCCTCCTCCCCCGAGAAACGTCAGAGAAGCCTGGATGGCCTGGGGCCTGGCTCTTGACACTGACAGCTGTCAGTGGCCTATGTTGATTGCTGTCCTTAAGGGCAGAATTCTCTTTGGGTTGGGTACAAAAATCTGTTGACCATAGTGATACTGCCTGCCTACTGGGATGCAACTGTGTGCAGGTTAAGGATAGGTGCTGCACAGATGGGGTCCACAAATGAGGAGAAGGGTTTCCCATGGGTCAGTTCAGTGGCTCAGGAGAGTATAGACAGAGGGATCCAATTGAATTCAGGGAGGCACAGAACTGACAAGGGCCTCTGCAGTAGAGGGTCATTGCCCACATTCTATCACCCAGGCAGGCAAGCCCAACGAGGTATTGATTTGTTCTGACTTTAGGCTGGAGGAGGGATGCGTTGGAAATGGCACTTTCTGCAGGGTCATCCCCAAACTTTTTGCCTTCCTCCTCCCCTTTTGCTGAATGCTAAACCATGCTAAAGTGTGTGTGCTCTTTCCTTAAAACATGGTAGAATTTGCTTATGCCCAATTGGCATATTTAATTTACCTATCAGTCCCTAATAAAGTGCACTACATGTGCCCAGGGCCTGTACATGGAATGCTACTAGTAGGCTTGCAGACCTGATTGTGCCACCCAGTTAAGAAGCCCTTTAAACATGTCTCAATCCTGCCATTGCTGAGCCTGTGTCGCAGTTTAACCTGCCATTGGCAAAATAAACCTTTTGCCAGGCCCAAACCTTCCTTTTTGATACATATATGTCACCACTAAGGTAGGCCCTGGACAGCCCAGTGGACAGGGTGCATTGTATTTAAAAAGTAGGGCATGTACTTTTAAGTTTTACATGTCCTGGTAGTGAAACATTCTTAAATTTGATTTTCACTACTGCAAGGCCTATCTCTCCCATAGGATAACATTGTAATTTCCAAATGGGAAGACATAACTAGTTCATGTTTGGTATCTCTGGAATCCTATTTTAAAATCCTAACTCCTAGTAAAAACAGATTTTAAATTACAATTCTGAAAATTGTACTTTTAGAAAGTTGGCATTTTCTTGCCTTAGCCATTTGGTGACTGCAGCCTGTCTATGGTCACATGACTGGGTGCAGTTGGCAGTTGGGCTTTGTGTTTTCCTCTGAGACAGCCACACACAGTGTGAGCTTAGTTGTGACTGAATAGCCCATCACTGGCAGGATCGGAGAGAGTAGCTGGGCCCAGCCTCACTTACACCTGAATAGGCTATGTCCTGTCTCCACACAAAGGACTGCATACCCCCTGTAGATAGTCTGGAGCCAGGACAGGGAAGGCAGGGCATCTTTGCACTTCAAGGGCATGCCTCTAGAAGCTTCTCCCCACTTCAAAGGCACAATTGTGTATAAAAGGAGGACCTCAGACACCACCACTTCAGTACACTTCTGAACCTGTAGATACTCTGCCAGGAAGAAGGACTGTTGTGCTGCTGAAGGACTGTAACTCAGCTAAATCGCTGCTCTGAAGGAACTGCTGCCCTGTTGTGCTGCCCTGCTGCCCACTTGCCTGTGCGAGAAGGGCTGAACCTAGAGTGTCTCCAAGGGCTAGTTGGCTGGCCTCCTGATCTGAAGCCTCAGGGACATAACAGGCTTACAACAACCTTACACTGCAGCTGGACTTTGCCATCTGTGAGTCTACCCTGCCAAGTGGTGCCACCCCAGTCCTGGACACTTGGAAGTGAGTCTACGGTGCTTGCCAGTGGATCCGGTGCATCTCCTCTGCTGAGCAGCGTATCTCTGAGCAGAACCAACGCATCGCTGCAAGAATTAGACCTGTTGCAAAGACCAGCATCGCCTCTTCAGTCCGTGGAGTCCACATCGCTCCAAAAGCATGGCACATCCACAGCCCAGGTCCTCGCATCTCTTGCTGACGGCAGCCTCGGCAACAACGCCAGACTCCACATCGCAACCTCGCAGCTCCTCGGCACCAATACATCACCAGCAGCACACTGCATCCCTGACACTGGACTTCGCATCACAAGCCCTGTCGATGGGACCCTAACCGACGGTGCAACAAGCCCCTGCACTGCAGCCTCCCTGCATCTCAGAACCGACGCCTCACTTCAGCTGTGCGGCGCATCTTTGATGCGGATCCACACAATGCTCAGCAACCAGAATTTAAGGGGTTTTGTTCAGCGGGCCAAATGGGGTCCCTGTAGCCGACCCAAGCTCCATCGCAGTCGACCTGAACTTGTGACTTTGTCCTGATACGGCGTGACCAGATATCCCCAGCTGGTGCTTTATGCTTTTAGGCACTATTTTACAGTTTATTCTTTAAAAATTCATAACTCCAGTTCTACTGATTGGATTTTTGTCATTTTGGTTTTGTTGTATTTATTAAATGAAGCTATATTTCTCTAACCTGGTGTGGAATATTTATGTGTAGTGTTTTCACAGTTTTACTGGTTGAAGTATTGCACAAATACTTTACACATTGCCTCTAAGTTAAACCTGACTGCTTTGTGCCAAGCTACCAGGGGGTTGAACAATGGTTAATCTGGGGTTTGATTATACCTTACCCTGACTAGGATTGTGGTTGCTGCTTGACCAGGGCTCACACCCAGTCACCCAATTCCTAACACTTTCCACCTCCTTAAGTAATGGAGCCAAATATGTGGCCTTTTAGTGGCATTCCGATACCTCTTCTGCTAACGTGCTAAGAAATAACTTGGAATTGTCCTCTTGTAGAACATACCCAGTGTCAATTATGCTAATTGGTATGCTGCTATACGTTCAGTGCTGTGGCTATAAGGAACAAACCACATTATATGTGGTAATTACCATTCACAACAGTCGTGAGAGTTCAGTTTGATAAGGTTGGTGGTGTATGTTATTGCTATAGACACTGAAAAAAGACTTTATTTTATTTATTTAATATCAGTTATATAGCGCTATATTTCTACTCTTGGACCTGCCCTCTGTCTATGACTCAAATCTCCACTTTTCATTCTTGCAGACAGAATTTATCCTAGACTTCTACCTCTCTGACAGATCTAGCATCATCTTTCTGCCCTCATTTACGTCACCTCCTTTCAGCACCGACTGGTGTACTTCAAGGATCAATCAACTCACCTCGCCCCTTCAGGTCCTAACTAAGCCTTCTGCCAGACCTCATCAAGTCATTTAACCTGGCCTGTTACAACTTTGCTGATGACACTCAGATCATTCTAATGCTGGACACCAAAGGACCTCAAGACCACTGCCTCGAAACCATCAACACAGAGGCTGAGCAACCACCTCATCCTGAGCTTCCCCAAAACAGATAATAACCTGGCAAGAATGGAAGAGCTACCAGTGTACAATCATCTGGCCCCAAGATCTCAGCCCACTGCCTGTAACCTTGCGTGAAGTAAAAATCTTAAAGTTATTGTATACTCCTTCCTTTCACTGGTCTCTCAAGTAAACCAATGCAAAATAAGTATTTTCCATACCAGTGCCTCTTAGCCTTTAGACTTCTGTGGGCCCCCATTTAATCATTACTAGAATCTGGGAACTCCCACTGAGTAATTATTGAAATCTAGGGACTCTCACTGAGCCATTACTGGAAGCCGAGGACCACTGCTTCAGCAATTTTGATGATTTCAACTGCAAAATAACACACAAAAACACAGACACAACCAATCTTCATTAAACAAACAAATGATTAAATATTTTCTTTAATTCATAAACAAATACAAAAAAATTGTAATTCAATTGGAAGGCTGGCGCTTTTCTAAATTCTATTGAGACCACCCATTGTCCATGCTCCCACAAATCAATCTGAGGATATCAACTTCATTTTTTGACTCCATTTTCAGATTAATTCACAATTACAATTACGGGGCATTTTAACATTTTCAGTTTTACATTTTGCTTCTTTATCTATATATAGACTTTATTAACCTGTTAATGTTATTTAATTTTCTAAGCAGTCACAGACCCCATGAGTGGGCATCGTGGACCCCTTGGCTCCCCGGACCACAGGTTAAAAACCGATGTTCTACACCATACAAACTCTTCAATGCCTCTTCCCTCATCTAGGCGTCCCTGGAAACTCCATGCCAACATTGTTCTATTCATGTCTGGTTTAAACTATTGAACTGATTTGCCCTTAAGGGCCATGCTCTTACTACCCCAAAGACTGTAAAGAATCCAAAATGTGACAGGAAGTCATCACATACACTTTTGCCTAAAAGATAGCTTAAAGTCACTTTTACCTGACTCCTATTGCCTTCAACATAGTCTGTATTGCATTCAGGGCCATCAATGGGCAGGCACCATTCTTCATCTAAATGAAACAGGAAAGACAGGATACTCTCAGATCCCTCCACTGTAGATTGGTACCTTTTCTGATTGTACCGACCCACAAGAAGAAACTTCCTTTTCTGTACAGAGTGCAAAATAAACACAACACTCTTACGGCAAAGACAGAACATCCAGTGCTACCTGGAATTCAAGCAGGTAGCCAAGATATGGTACTTATATGTGTAATAAGTTGTAGACAATCGAAACTTACCTGTCAATATTTTGGATTTGATATTCTGTCCTCGATATTCTGTACCATTGATATTCTGGTTTCAATATTCAGGGTGCACACCGTGTGATTCTATGTGAACGAATATATGGATTTTTCTAAGGTACATATTAAAGCACACTCAATCAACTTTCCACAATCCAACTTTAAATCCCATCAATTAGATGGGATTTAAAGTAGAAAGCTATAAAGTTGTAAAGCAGACTGACTTTCAGTTTTGTTTATTTCTAAACTGTTTAAGCTTTTTGAAATTCAAAGCTTATGAAGTTTAGTTTAAAAAAAAATAAAACAGCTGGCCTCAGCTCAGAGCCCTCTCTCCCACAACTCTTACTTCAGGTGGAGGATGTTCAGGCTCCACACTCAACATTTTGTTGCTAGAGGATGTCCTAACTGGGACATTCACCATCAGGAAATCATCACATCTGGAAGGCACAAAGGATAAACCTTACCTCACATAAAGCCAGGAAACTTCATCTGCTTCGTATGGAGTTTCCCAATTTCACCCAACTTTGTAAGTGAACTTTAAATTTAACTTTCCATTAACTTAAAAGAACTTTACAGAGAGCTTTGAAGCATATCCACCAAGAACATGTTGGGAAATTAGTGGTGAATAACGTGTTTTAAACATTTTAGGGCTACAACAATGTTGAAAACTAAATAGAATTTAGGTGCCATTTTACAGGGGAATTTGGGACGGTCCCACAATGAACCTTACTGTTCAGCATGTTGACCCTAGCAGGGTTATCTAGATGTTAAGCCATTTTTTAAAGATAGCTAGTCCGTTATAGCAGCCTTTTGTGACATGCCATGCTATATTGAGTCATTTCAGAGTCACACTACTGCTAGCTAGGCTATTTGTAGCCCTCTGCATCAGGCACATTAACCTAAAAGACAATCTGGCTCCTGCAAACAAAATAAAGATCTCTAGAGCAGATACATTATCTAACCAGGTTATATTTCACAACAGGTCAGTGCCCCTAGAAAGGTTGTAGGCAGGAGCAATGTCAGTCAAATGCAAAAGGCTTGTGATGACACTGCTTCTGAATGACCGTAAGGTTTAGGTAGTGACAACCATTTATGTATCTTGAATGAGAAAGGTCAAGAAAGTTGCTGCCTTAAGAACAACAAGACTCTATGGGCCACATGCATCATTGTTTTTTGCGGTCGCAATCTGCCCCTTTGCGACCGCAATTTTTGCATTTGGAATGCATCATCCAAAATGCACCGGAGGATGCTTTATTTAAAAATTTTCCTGGGGGAGACGCGGAAGGCTTTCTGCGTCCCCTCCTGCCCCCCCACCCGCCCATCTGTGACGTCAGCGCGCCGCATTGCACTTGGCTTTTTCAGGTGTTACTCGTTTCTAAGACCGCCCACCTGGGCGTGTCATTCCCAAGCATTGTGGTTTCTGTAGTTCAAAGTTATAGTAGCTGTAGTAACTGGCGCTGCTGTGTCTCTTCCTCCACACTTAAGTCCCATCGGGTCACTGCCCTGGATTTGGCCAGTATGCTGCTGTATTTGCGCCGCTGAAACAGGCACGTTGTTCGTCTGTGCATTTCACCCATCTGGAAACGCACGGACCTGCTCGTCTTGCAGTGGGGTATTCTCGTGACCTGAGCGGGCCACTACATATACCAATCGAACTTGCTCTACAAGTGAGAAAACCACACCCAACGTAAAATTCAGCCTTCTTTATTACAGCCGGCAGCAGCACACTGAAGAAAAGCCTTGACAGTGAAAATTGCACCATACGAGCCATACGCGTTTCGGGGACCTTTCCCCTTGATCACCGGCTTGGTACTGGGGAGATGAAACAGCATTGCACTTGGCTTTTCAGGTGTTACTCGTTTCTAAGACCGCCCACCTGGGCGTGTCATTCCCAAGCATTGTGGTTTCTGTAGTTCAAAGTTATAGTAGCTGTAGTAACTGGCGCTGCTGTGTCTCTTCCTCCACACTTAAGTCCCATCGGGTCACTGCCCTGGATTTGGCCAGTATGCTGCTGTATTTGCGCCGCTGAAACAGGCACGTTGTTCCTCTGTGCATTTCACCCATCTGGAAACGCACGGACCTGCTCGTCTTGCAGTGGGGTATTCTCGTGACCTGAGCGGGCCACTACATATACCAATCGAACTTGCTCTACAAGTGAGAAAACCACACCCAACGTAAAATTCAGCCTTCTTTATATATTTATATATATATATATATATATATATATATATTATCTACTAGCGGTCGCCAGTAGATAGTTATAGTTAGGACCTATTTTCCATAGGAAATCCGCAACATTCTATTTGAAATAACTTTGGCGCCGGTTGACGAATCTTCGTGAAATTTTCAAAACTCGTGGCCCGCTCCGGTCCGCTCCTATCCTGAAAGTCTCGGGGTGATTCGTCAAGTGGGGGCCGAGAAAAAGGGGGGTCCCAAACGTGTTTTCCCCATGCAATTTTCCATAGGAACCTTTCATCGCAGCTACAGCCCGAACTGCTGAACGGAATTACACCAAATTTGGCAAAAAGGTAGCCCTTGGTTCAGAGTCGTGCCTTTTGTTTAAATGGTGTAAATCCGTTCAGTAGTTCCTGAGAAATTTGAAAAAGAAAACACATATATATCTGGGCGGAGCCTAACCACACATATCATCGTGAGATCTGATTGGCTGTCAGCACTTCATCCTGGAATTGCTGGCAGCCATCTTGGGACCAATATAAATGATAGTACCCCATTGAAATGCATTGTAGTGAATCGAAGATTTTGAGGGTTACCAAAAGGAGAACTATAAAGGGTGATAACAGACTTTAGTTACATTAGAATTCATTTGTTGATGGTACCATACTAATTTCAGGAATTGTGGTGTGTTCTAAGGTGATTTTACCCTGTGAAAAACCTTCTGCTGGGATATCATGAATCATGTTTGAGAGAAAACTATTTTCACATGCTTGTCCCATACAGTTTTGGAAGGTGCTCCAGAAGCTAAAATGAGAGCATATTTTCTGTAAATTCACATTATTTTTCTCAGTCATGTGAGAATGAAGTCTGACATTCTCAGTAAAACATGTACATCCAACAAGGGCAGAGACTGTCAGTTGATACCTTTGTGTTCTACTGCAGCTTCCCAGAGTGTTCTAAAGAACAACTAGAGTGCTAACAGCCTTACTTATGACAAAAGTATGGCACACCTGAAGCCATCTTGATTGGAATAAACTGGTAACACTTAAAACATTTAATTTAAAAGGAACAAAATGATGGGGTTCATTTTGTCATAGAAATTATGGTTAGTGCTGTAGAAAGAAAAATTAGGACATGTTTCAAGTGTGATCTCAAATATCTTCCTGTTATATTTCAACAGGAGCAGCCTGTCAGTTGATGCCTTTGTGTTCTACTGCAGCTTCCCAGAGTGTTCTAAAGAACAACTAGAGCGCTAACAGTCTTACTTATGACAAAATTATGGCACACCTGAAGCCATCTTGATTGGAATAAACTGGTAACTCTTAAAACACTTAAATTAAAAAGGAACAAAATGAGGGGGTTTGTGAGAAGTTGGCCTGGTATATGCTGTTCACTAGTTAAAGTGGACACCTTGCACCAGTACAAATCGACTTTTATGGTAGGTAGGTTTAAGACAACCTTTATAGAAAGCTAGCCTAGTGGTAGCTGTGGAGAGCAAAGTCTTGGAGGAATGTAAAGCAGCTTGTTTTACCACACAATCTCTTGAATTACTAAATGAACAGACACCACACAGGTATATATATGTCAAATATATATGTATTTATTAATAAACAACTCTCTACTAATCTCTTTATGAGATTAGAAGTCAGGAACATATGTACAATGCAAAGTTATCACAAATAAGTTAGCACAATCAAATATCACAATCCTAACTTGGCTAGACCTGGGCCTAGAGCATATAGAATCGAGGGACCCCAAAGAACCACCCCAGGTAGTTGTAGGAGACCTACAGGGGACGGCCGCGGTGTTCAGACACTGGTGCGAGTCCTGTACGAGTCTATGCGCATAGGCGCGATTGAAATTGCAATGTTAAAAGGTCCCTTGCGTGTTCGAGGCGAACACACCGATCGGTCCTTGTACGAGTCGAAGGACGCGGTTACAGATGGAGTTGCAAGGGAGATGGACGCGGTGTGTCTAACACAGACGCGAACCCTGTACGAGTCAGCGCGATAGTCGCACTTAGAAAATAAGAGTTTTAGGGTACTTCTAGGGTAGCTACAAGCAAGCCACTTACAGGGTAAGTAGTTCTAGGGCCCACACCCACAGGAGCACCGTAGTGCTGAAGTTACCTCACCCAGGGGAGCCGGGTGCATAGGTGTCCTTTGGTGTCGGGTCGCGGCGTCGTTCTCAATGGGAGCCAGTGAGGACTTGCTGCTTGCGGCGACTGAAGAAGTGTCCGGTGGAATCCAAGCCTGGATTCAGAAGATGGAAGACCTGAAAGCAGAGGGGACAGTGTTCAAGGGCACTTGGCAGTGACCCGGGGCAAGGAAGATGAATGCCCACCGTCGTCGACAGATTCAGGTCGTTCACGGGAGTCTTGACTCTTCGACCACGAGGTCCAGGAGGCATCGAGGATGGCCAGGAGCTGGATTCAGTGTGTTCCACGAAGTCTGCAGCTGACTGCGGTGTCGGCGACCCGATTGGAGCCAACAAGCCTTGGTAGCAGCAAGTCTTGTGGTAGAAAGAAAAAGTCAATGGTGCAGACCAGCAAGGTCTGAGGAACTTACCCAGCGAGGGTAGGTCAGGGCAGGCCTGGAGCAACCAGGGGAGCCCTTTGGTTTCTTTGGAAAGTCTTCTGGGGACCCACAAGCCGGCCGGCAAGGGATCGCAAAGACACCTCGGGCGGATGCACTCAACATGGGCCCACGGTCACTCAGGACAGTGTAGGCCTCTGATTTTGGGAGGGATCTCTGTTGGAGGCTGGGACAACACGTGGTCCAAAGCACAAGTTCGTAGAACTTCGTGAAGGGGTTGCACTCGACAATAGTGCATGGTACCCAGGGTCTGCGGTTCCTCATCATTCGTGGGGTCCACTGGCCTCAGCTTCGCTGGGGACTCACGATGGCCTTGGAGAAGTCAGGAAATATTCTTCCTGGGCTGCAGGGACTTCGGACTCCGGCGGGAGCGGCGTAGTTTGCGACCGTTGTCGTAGTTTTTGGTGCCTGCCAAGCAGGGGAGTCACTCCTTGACTCCAAGGGAGATTCTTCAGTCTTCCAAAGGTAGTGGAACGTCGAAGGTCCAGGATTCTTCTGTAAAGCGTCATCCAGGGGTATCTGGGGTGCTATGCACAGGTTCCCCCTCTTATACTAAAAGAAAGGGAGGGACTAGCTCTATGACCCCACCTATGGGAGGGTCAGGGGAGGGGGTGGCTACACCCACTTCCCTTTGTCCAGTTTCGCTCCAGAGCAGGGGCAGGTAGCCCCTGAGCTGGTTTGAACTGGCATATGCACAGAGGAGCCTTCTGCTCCCCCAGTGCAGGACTTCAAAGCACTCTAGGAGTGCACCCACCCAGCCCCAATACACTAAACCCTGTCTGGGAGGTGGTCACACCCCCTTGGGACAGGATACCTATTGTTGGGCTTCCTCCACTGCGAGTGTCGGTCATCAGCAGGAGGGCAGCCCAGTGTCTGTGACTGGTGAATTCCATTTTGTGATGCCAGGGCTCTTCAGGATTCTACTGCGTTTCCACAGTAGCTACATGTCTATCCCTCTAGAAGGGTGGGATCATACTCCCACACCAGTTACTGGTGTGGGGGTATGATTCCAAAGTGTTTGACACCAAACACGACATGTTTTGATGCAGCCATTCCATAGTTAGCATTTACCGCGAGGATATAATGCACTTAAGAGTATATGGTTTGACTGCATTCACAAACAGCCCCAGAGAATAGACTCTGAGAGCTGCAGAGGGGTCCTGCTCAGGCAGAGGCACCCCCTCACATGGAAACTAAGCACCCTGCCCTCAGGATTGGTAGGGCCTGCTGTAGGGGTGACTGATAAGTCTCAATGTGTGTGCAGGGGAGATATAGGGGACCTATATCTCAGTGAGGGGTGCTAGCACCTCCTCACCCAGGCTGAAGTAGCAGGCCTGTGGTGTCAGATTTAGTCTGCTTCCCAGGGGTGGCATAATTCATGCTTCGCCCCTGGTAGGCCTGTGAAGTACCTATGCCCTTGGTACCTAAGGTACTATATACTAGGGACTCATAAGGTACCACAGTATCCAATCACTAGTGCACCTAGAGTGCACTCCAAATCGTTTAGAGAGAACAGAGAGGCTGGGGCCCTGATTGGCAGGGTCCCAGCCAGACTATAGCCAGAAACCAGTGTAAACCTCAGAAAAAAAGTGGGGCAACATAAGAGGCAGATCCTACTCTCCTACACAACCCCCCCCCCCCAAACGCAGGGACACTAAACTAACCTTGACCAGTTGAGTCTTCGTGTTCAAAGTGGAAATACCTTGAGAGTCCATCTGCATTGGCATGTTGGGTCCCAGGTCTATGTTCCACTGTATAGTCCATCCCCTGTAGGAAATGGACCACCTCAAAAGTTTTGGGTTTTCTCCTTTCATTTGTTTAAGCCATAGGAGGGGCTTGTGGTCAGTCTGAACTATGAAGTGAGTGCCAAACAAGTATGGCCTCAGCTTCTTCAGGGCCCACACCACAGCAAAGGCCTCCCTCTCTATAGCTGACCAACGTTTCTCTCTAGGGGTCAGCGTTCTGCTAATGAAAGCTACTGGCTGGTCTTGACCTTCATCATTCAGTTGAGACAGTACAGCTCCCACACCCAGCTCAGAAGCATCTGTTTGGACAATGAACTTTTTGGTGTAGTCTGGACTCTGTAAGATGGGGGCAGTGCACATGGCCTGCTTTAGGTCTTCAAATGCCTTCTGACAGCTAGCTGTCCACTGAACCTTTTTGGCATTTTCTTGGAGGTCAGATCATTCAAGGGGGTCACTATAGATCCATATCCCTTCACAAACCTCCTATAGTACCCAGTCAGGCCTAAGAAGGCTCTCACCTGTGTCTGGGTGATTGGAGCAACCCATTCCATTATGGTTTGGATTTTGCTCTGTAAAGGCTGAACCTGGCCTCCACCCACAAGGTGGCCCAGGTACACAACCTGACTCTGCCCTATCTGGCACTTAGTGGCCTTGATAGTGAGGCCTGCTTTCTGCAGAGCCTCCAAAACATTCCTGAGGTGGACCAGGTGATCCTGCCAGGAGGAACTAAAGACAGCAATATCATCTAGATAAGCTGAGCAATAAGTTTCCATCCCTGCCAGAACTTTGTTCACCAACCTCTGAAAAGTGGCAGGTGCATTTTTCAAGCCAAAGGGCATCACCACAAAGTGGTAGTGCCCACCAGGGGTTGAAAATGCTGTTTTGGCTTTGGCATCATCAGCTAACCTGATCTGCCAGTAGCCAGCTGTCAGGTCAAATGTACTGAGATACTTGGCTGAGGCCAAAGTATCAATCAGCTCATCTGCCCTTGGTATGGGATAGGCATCAGTCCCAGTGACTGCATTGAGGCCTCTGTAGTCTACACAAAACCTCATTTCCTTCTTACCACCTTGGGTATGAGGTTTGGGTACCAGGACTACTGGGCTAGCCCAAGGGCTATCTGAAGGCTCAATCACCCCTAACTCCAACATCTTCTGGACTTCAGTCCTGATACAGTCCCTGACATGGTCAGGTTGCCTGTAGATTTTACTCTTGACAGGCAGACTGTCTTCAGTGTCCACCTCATGGGTGCACCAGGACGTCTGACTAGGGGTCAGGCTAAACATATGTCGGTACTGTTGCAGAACTTGTCTGCACTCAGTTTGCTGATGGTCAGTGAGGCTGCTTGCCAAAGCAACACCATCTACTGACCCATCATCAGGGTTCTGCGAGAGCAGGTCAGGGAGAGGGTCATTCTCCTCCTCCTGTTCCTCATCAGTTGCCATGAGCAAGCCCATGTCAGCCCTGTAAACATATGGCTTCAGTCTGTTGACATGGAGCACCCTCAGGGGGCTACTGGGAGTTCCAAGGTTCACCAGATAGGTGACTTCTCCCTTCTGTTCAACTATTGTATGGGAGCCACTCCATTTGTCTTGGAGGGCTGCTGGGGCCACAGGCTCCAACACCCACACTTTCTGTCCTGGCTGGTACACAGTCAGTACAGCCTTTTGGTCATGCCAAGCTTTTTGTAATTCTTGGCTGGCCTCCAGGTTTTTGGTTGCCTTTTTCATGTAGTCAGCCATCCGGGAGCGGAGACCAAGTACATAGTCCATCACATCTTGCTTGGGGGGCTTGAGAGGTAACTCCCAGCCCTCTTTTACCAAACACAGTGGACCTCTTACAGGATGCCCAAACAGAAGCTCAAATGGGCTGTAACCAACCCCCTTCTGTGGAACTTCTCTGTATGCAAACAACAGGCAGGGAAGAAGAAGGTCCCATTTCCGCCTAAGCTTCTCTGGGAGGCCTTTAATCATTCCCTTCAGGGTTTTGTTGAAGCGTTCAACTAAACCATTGCATTGTGGGTGATAGAGGGTGGTGAACTTATAAGTTACACCACACTCCTTCCACATTGCCTTCAGGTATCCTGACATGAAGTTGGTACCTCTGTCAGAGATGACCTCCTTTAGGAAACCCACTCTGGAGAAAACTCCAATGAGGGCTCTTGCCACCACAGGGGCTGTGGTGGTCCTCAGGGGAATTGCCTCTGGGTACCTGGTGGCATGATCCACTACCACCAGGATAAATCTGTGCCCAGATGCAGTTTGAGGGTCAAGGGGACCAACAATGTCAATCCCTACCCTTTCAAAGGGTACCCCCACCACAGGTAGTGGTATCAGGGGGCCTTTGTTGTGCCACCTGCCTTGCCACTGGCTTGGCAGGTGACACAGGAGCGACAAAACTCCTTTGTGTCCTCTGACATATGTGGCCAATGAAAATGTGGAACAAGCCTGTCCCAGGTCTTGTTTTGGCCCAAGTGACCTGCCAAAGGGATGTCATGTGCTAGGGTCAAGAGGAACCCCCTAAACTTCTGAGGTATTACCAACCTCCTGGTGGCTCCAGGGGCTGGATCTCTACCCTCAGAATATAGGAGTCCCTCATCCCAATAAACTTTATGGGACCCACTAGCACTCCCAGCAGCCTCAGCAGCAGCCTGCTGTCTGAGGGGTTCAAGAGAGGGGCAGCACTGTTGCTCCTTCCTCAGATCTTCCCTAGAAGGGCCCCCTGCCCCCAAGAACTCAACCTGATCAGGCTCAAGTTCCTCTGGGGCAGTTCCTTCTTCAGGGTCTGCTTCTCCTCCCTCAAGAGGGGAATCTGTGATCTGAGACAGAGGGGAAGGCACTGCCTTAACCCTACTGCTCCTCTTCTTGGGAAGCATCTGGTCCATAGTTTCAGGATCCAGAGCTGGTTCAGTGTCATGCATTTTGGCTTGTGACCTGGTCACAACAAATACCTCTGCAGGGATGCCCAACATCTCAGCATGAGTCCATAACTCTACTTCCGACCAGGCTGAAGTCTCTAGATCATTGCCCAATAGACATTCTACAGGGAGGTCTGCACTGACTACAACCTTCTTGAGGCCAGTTACCCCTCCCCAGGAGAAATTTACAACTGCCAGACTATGGTTGGTCTTGGCATTGCTTGCATTGGTCACCTGGTTCATTTCACCCAGGATGATCTGTCCAGGGTCCACAAGATCCTCTGCCACCATGGTGACACTAGCCCCTGTGTCCCTAAATGCCAAAGCCTGTTTGCCATTTATTACAGGCTGCTGTTTGTATTTGCCCAGATTACTGGGGCTCACTAGGAAGGACATGTCAATGTCTCCATCACAAATCAGCATTGCCTGAGTGGGTTCTCTGACTAGGCCAGAGTCCACTTCAGAACCCAGGGTCAACCCTACTACACCCTTCTTCTGAGTACCACCTCCACCAGTAGCTGAACTAGGGGAACAGTTGCCTTAGGGGCAGGAGTGGTGGTGGTTTGGTCTTTGGACTTGTTACAATCAGAAGTCCAGTGCCCTTTCTGTTTACAGAATTTGCACCAGGGCTTCTTTTGGCCTTTTCCTTGATTGGACTGTGACTCCCCACCAGATGCAGATTTTGGGGCCCTTGTGAAGGCTTCTGGTCTTTTGCCTTATCCCCACTTTTCTCAGAGGCCTTCTGATCCTGCTTCTTAGTGTCACCCCCTTGGTTCTGGGTTTTCTGCCTCACCCTGGTTCTGACCCACTTCTGCCTTCTTTCCCAATTCTTGGGGAGAGGTCAGATCAGAGTCTACCAGGTATTGATGCAACAACTGGTTCTGGCAATTATTAAGGATCTGTTCTCTCATCATTAGATTATACAATCCCTTGAAATCAGTAACCCTACTGCCAACCAGCCAACCCTCCAGAGCCTTGGTTGCACAATCTACAAAGTCAGTCCAGTCCTGAGTCTGTGCCTTCTGGGTGTCTCTGAACTTCAACCTGTACTGCTCAGTGGTTAAGCCAAACCCATCTATCAGTGCACTCTTCAGGACTTCATAGTCATCAGCATCCTCTTCTCTAACAGTGAGGAGCTTGTCTCTACCTTTATCTGAAAAGGAGAGCCAAAAGATTGCCGCCCACTGCTTCTGGGGGACCTGTTGTACTTTACAGGCCCTTTCCATAGCAGTTATCCACTTGTGGATATCATCCCCACTCTGGTAGGGAGGAACAACCTTGCTCAGGTTCCTATGGTCTGGAATATATTCTCTGCCTCTAGGGACACTGTTGCTGCCACCAGGGGGTTCTAACCCCTCTCTTCTAGAAGCTCTCTGGAACTCAAAGGCATCTTTGTCTAATGCCAACTGCTTGGTTTTGAGGGCAAACCTTGCTTCCTCATACTGCAGCAGTTTGCACAGTCTTTCAGAGGAACTCTCTCTTCTTAGGAAGTAGGAGTCTCTCTGGTGGACAGTTTCTCTGCCAGAGTGAAAGGAGTGCTCAGATTCCCTGGAAAGGGACCTGTGCCTGTCTTCCACTATGTCAGTTCTCTTAGGGAGAATTCCTCTGTCCTGTTCAGGCCCCTTGGGGCCTGGCCCTACAATCACAGAGTCTTGGTCATCATCTGACCCAGATACTATGACTGACCCACCCACTGATTCAGATCCATTAGCTCCTAGAGCTAATCTAAGATCATCTGCTGTCAGCAGATCTATCAGGTGTAGTGTGGAGGGACTCTGTCCTATCTTCAGGTGCCTTTCAGCACACATGGCTTTCAGGTCAAAGAAAGTCATGTCCTTATACTGAAGCTGGGTGGATCCACTGGGTCCATCCCTTGAGGACATTCTAGTGTTGTGCAGTGTTGTACTACCTACACTAGTTTGTGGCCTACTCATACTAGCTTGAGCTGTAGAAAGGGTGTGCTATCCCTTTTTCACACAGCTCTAAGTTCAGTAGAACTTATGGATACTAAGCTTGATTTTATATGTACCTTGAGTACCTATAGTAGTTTTCAGTTAGTAATTAAAATAGAGATTTTCTGGTAAAACAATAGCAAGCTGGAATCCCACACGCTGCCACCAATGTGAGAAGTTGGCCTGGTATATGCTGTTCACTAGTTAAAGTGGACACCTTGCACCAGTACAAATCGACTTTTATGGTAGGTAGGTTTAAGACAACCTTTATAGAAAGCTATCCTAGTGGTAGCTGTGGAGAGCAGCCTTCAAGCTAAGTCTTGGAGGAATGTAAAGTAGCTTGTTTTACCACACAATCTCTTGAATTACTAAATGAACAGACACCACACAGGTATATATATGTCAAATATATATGTATTTATTAATAAACAACTCTCTACTAATCTCTTTATGAGATTAGAAGTCAGGAACATATGTACAATGCAAAGTTATCACAAATAAGTTAGCACAATCAAATATCACAATCCTAACTTGGCTAGACCTGGGCCTAGAGCATATAGAATCGAGGGACCCCAAAGAACCACCCCAGGTAGTTGTAGGAGACCCACAGGGGACGGACGCGGTGTTCAGACACTGGTGCGAGTCCTGTACGAGTCTATGCGCATAGGCGCGATTGAGATTTCAATGTTAAAAGGTCCCTTGCGTGTTCGAGGCGAACACACCGATCGGTCCTTGTACGAGTCGAAGGACGCGGTTACAGATGGAGTTGCAAGGGAGATGGACGCGGTGTGTCTAACACAGACGCGAACCCTGTACGAGTCAGCGCGATAGTCGCACTTAGAAAATAAGAGTTTTAGGGTACTTCTAGGGTAGCTACAAGCAAGCCACTTACAGGGTAAGTAGTTCTAGGGCCCACACCCACAGGAGCACCGTAGTGCTGAAGTTACCTCACCCAGGGGAGCCGGGTGCATAGGTGTCCTTTGGTGTCGGGTCGCGGCGTCGTTCTCAATGGGAGCCAGTGAGGACTTGCTGCTTGCGGCGACTGAAGAAGTGTCCGGTGGAATCCAAGCCTGGATTCAGAAGATGGAAGACCTGAAAGCAGAGGGGACAGTGTTCAAGGGCACTTGGCAGTGACCCGGGGCAAGGAAGATGAATGCCCACCATCGTCGACAGATTCAGGTCGTTCACGGGAGTCTTGACTCTTCGACCACGAGGTCCAGGAGGCGTCGAGGACAGCCAGGAGCTGGATTCAGCGTATCCCACGAAGTCTGCAGCTGACTGCGGTGTCGGTGACCCGATTGGAGCCAACAAGCGTTGGTAGCAGCAAGTCTCGTGGTGGAAAGAAAAAGTCAATGGTGCAGACCAGCAAGGTCTGAGGAACTTACCCAGCGAGAGTAGGTCAGGGCAGGCCTGGAGCAACCAGGGGAGCCCTTTGGTTTCTTTGGAAAGTCTTCTGGGGACCCACAAGCCGGCCGGCAAGGGATCGCAAAGACGCCTCGGGCGGATGCACTCAACAGGGGCCCACGGTCACTCGGGACGGTGTAGGCCTCTGATTTTGGGAGAGATCTCTGTTGGAGGCTGGGACCACACGTGGTCCAAAGCACAAGTTCGTAGAACTTCGTGAAGGGGTTGCACTTGCCAATAGTGCACGGTACCCAGGGTCTGCGGTTCCTTGTCACTCGTGGGGTCCACTGGCCTCAGCTTCGCTGGGGACTCACGATGGCCTTGGAGAAGTCAGGAAATACTCTTCCTGGGCTGCAGGGACTTCGGGCTCCGGCGGGAGCGGCGTAGTTTGCGACCGTCATTGTAGTTTTTGGTGCCTGCCAAGCAGGGGAGTCACTCCTTGACTCCAAGGGAGATTCTTCAGTCTTCCAAAGGTAGTGGAACGTCGAAGGTCCAGGATTCTTCTGTAGAGCGTCGTCCAGGGGTATCTGGGGTGCTATGCACAGGTTCCCCCTCTTATACTAAAAGAAAGGGAGGGACTAGCTCTATGACCCCACCTATGGGAGGGTCAGGGAGGGGTGGCTACACCCACTTCCCTTTGTCCAGTTTCGCGCCAGAGCAGGGGCAGGTAGCCCCTGAGCTGGTTTGAACTGGCATATGCACAGAGGAGCCTTCTGCTCCCCCAGTGCAGGACTTCAAAGCACTCTAGGAGTGCACCCACCCAGCCCCAATACACTAAACCCTGTCTGGGAGGTGGTCACACCCCTTGGGACAGGATACCTATTGTTGGGCTTCCTCCACTGCGAGTGTCGGTCATCAGCAGGAGGGCAGCCCAGTGTCTGTGACTGGTGGCATCCATTTTGTGATGCCAGGGCTCTTCAGGATTCTACCGCGTTTCCACAGTAGCTACATGTCTATCCCTCTAGAAGGGTGGGATCATACTCCCACACCAGTTACTGGTGTGGGGGTATGAGTCCAAAGTGTTTGACACCAAACACGACATGTTTTGATGCAGCCATTCCATAGTTAGCATTTACCGCGAGGATATAATGCACTTAAGAGTATATGGTTTGACTGCATTCACAAACAGCCCCAGAGAATAGACTCTGAGAGCTGCAGAGGGGTCCTGCTCAGGCAGAGGCACCCCCTCACATGGAAACTAAGCACCCTGCCCTCAGGATTGGTAGGGCCTGCTGTAGGGGTGACTGATAAGTCTCAATGTGTGTGCAGGGGAGATATAGGGGACCTATATCTCAGTGAGGGGTGCTAGCACCTCCTCACCCAGGCTGCAGTAGCAGGCCTGTGGTGTCAGATTTAGTCTGCTTCCCAGGGGTGGCATAATACATGCTTCGCCCCTGGTAGGCCTGTGAAGTACCTATGCCCTTGGTACCTAAGGTACTATATACTAGGGACTCATAAGGTACCACAGTATCCAATCACTAGTGCACCTAGAGTGCACTCCAAATCGTTTAGAGAGAACAGAGAGGCTGGGGCCCTGATTGGCAGGGTCCCAGCCAGACTATAGCCAGAAACCAGTGTAAACATGAGAAAAAAAGTGGGGGCAACATAAGAGGCAGATCCTACTCTCCTACAGGGTTCATTTTGTCATAGAAATTATGGTTAGTGCTGTAGAAAGAAAAATTAGGACATGTTTTAAGCGAGATCTCAAATATCTTCCTGTTATATTTCAACAGGAGCAGCCTGTCAGTTGATGCCTTTGTGTTCTACTGCAGCTTCCCAGAGTGTTCTAAAGAACAACTAGAGCGCTAACAGTCTTACTTATGACAAAAGTATGGCACACCTGAAGCCATCTTGATTGGAATAAACTGGTAACACTTAAAACATTTAATTTAAAAAGGAACAAAATGAGGGGGTTCATTTTGCCATAGAAATTATGGTTAGTGCTGCAGAAAGAAAATTTAGGGCATGTTTTAAGTGAGATCTCAAATCCTCTTCTATTTCATTAGAAAATTCTGACATGCAGACTGAAACAATCACTTTCAATACCAGCAGTAGACTTCCAGTTAACTCCCTGGTGAGCAGTAGCTTTACTACAGTGATCTAATGAACAACTAGAGTGCTAACATTCTGAATTTATGGCAAATGTGTGACACATCTGAATGCCTTCTTGATGGAATCAAAGTAAAAAACTGAAAGCATTTCCTACTGAGGAGACTGCAGTAAATGACGAAATTAGGAAACTTCATAACAAATAAGTCTCCCAAGATGGCCACCAGAGAAAAAAGAGCCCAAATGTAGCACAAATATCACCCAGATGTAGCCCACATATAGCCCAATGACAAAAGTGTGGAAAACACTTTTTATTTTTAGTTTTTCTGCAGTTTTATATAGTGCAAACTGGTCAGGTATTGGAGCGTTACATCTTACTTGGACCCCTTATTGCGTATTTTGCACGAAGTACATGAGATTGATCTTGCGAAACATTGAACTTTACGATTCTGTTAACCTGAAGTTGCTCTGAACCGGGCTTTGTAACACCCGTTTTTACCTACTGGTTTTAATTAATTCTCACTGTATTGTATTAGGAAAGAGGATTTACTGTTTTTATGTACACTTTTATGATCTATGTTTCTAAATCAGATCAAATAAAGTTTAATGAATTCTATGGCAGGACGGAGGCGGGGATTATGCATATCTTTCCTCACTTTATTTGCATAGCAGTTCAAAGAAAACGTAACACAACAATCATTAAACAAAAGACTACACAACCCATGAACCATTAAGGGGTAGTCTCCAAGGCAACTATAGTCCAATCATATCACAGTCCATCGTATATAATATCGTGACGTCCCTTCCGCTTTCTCTTTCTTCACTGCTCGTCAGTTAAGTGCATTCCTTACATTCTTGGCTTAATCTGACGTTGTTGCTGTTTGTATAGTGGTTTCTTGTGCACGTTATTAGCATTATTGCCTTGGTATTGTTTCATATTCCCTGCGCAGCAGGCTCTTGCCCGAGCGCGTTCTCCCCCTCGCAGTTTCTCCCGCTGTGTGCTCTGCGCGTGGTGAGATCCTGTCAGGCGCGTCTGGTCCGAGCGAGGCAGCTCCGTCGAGCGCTCTCGCTGGTCTTTACGCGGGTTTGGGAATCCGGTCACTCCTTTAGTGTCCGCTTGATTCCCGACCAACCCTCGCCTAATTTTGACAACGCTACGCGGTGATTTCCCCACACGGCCACGTTAGTGACCAGCGCCACCTGGTGGTGGTAATTGGTATTGCGCCTCAGTCTATTCTTATAACAGCTTCGGGGAAAGCCCAGCTGTTGGAGCACCGGCGAGCGGGCTGTCTTAAGGATTTTAAGGGCATTTGTTCTGTGCTCACACCCTCTGCTATCATGTCTTCTCCAGAAGACCATTTTTACTCCTCCTACCAGGAAGTGGAGGAGGAATGGCCCCCAACTTCTCCCTCCAGCAGTGGACCAAGCCCTCTCTCTGGCTATTTCTAGGGCACTGGCTCCTCTTAGGGATCAGGTTGATAAGCTGGCGAAAAGCATCCCTGGGGTGTTCAGTGACCCAGATCTGGTGGTGGCGGGTCCAAGTAGCTCCCAGATGGGGAATAAAAGGGCCGTTAAGCATAACGCGGGGCACTTGGAAGGATTTGATAAACTTACGGAGACCTTCCTCAAGAGTGCGCGAACGCTAAAACATGCACCCTGCCGGGAGGAGGAGGGGCCCGGAGAAAATTGCGACACTGTCACCACTATTGTAGACCCCGACGGCGGGTTTCCCTTAGAGGGAGAGGGTGTATCGGAGGACGATTTCTCCTCCGATGAGGATAAGGACTCGGGGCATCCCTGGCGTCCAGAGTCCCACTCCTCTCAGTCCCCGGTTGGGGACGGGGTCCACTCGGACATGTTTGAGCCTACCCAAATTTACCATCCTAGGTCGGCAGAGTGGACACCTGACGCCAAAGTGGCAGAGTATGTGGTGGGGAAAATCCATCAACCCCTTGAAAGGGAGGTCAGGAATAGGATGAGGGGAGAATGCCCCAGGCCCTTACTGAAGGGGAAGGTGGCACACACGCCTGAAATTGATGAGAAACTATGTACCTTTTTCTCCAAGTATATGAGGGATCCCAAGAAAGGAATGGATAGGTCTTGGAAATGGTAGGGCCCTTGACCCAAATTATTCAATTGACGGAGCGTTCCAAAGAGTCAGGATCCCCTTTGTCCACGGATATTGTGGCTGGTTGGGCGCACTACCCTAAACCCTAAAACACTACCCCCTCCACTACCCAAACACCACTGCACTACCCTAAACCCTAAAACACTACCCCCAGCACGACACCCTACACTACCCAAACACCACTGCACTACCCTAAACCCTAAAACACTACCCCCAGCACGACTCCCTACACTACCCAAACACCACTGCACTACACTAAACCCTAAATATACCCCCAGCATGACCTCCCACACTACACAAACACCACTGCACTACCCTAAACCCTAAAACACTACCCCCAGCACGACCCCTACACTACCCAAACACCACTGCACTACCCTAAACCCTAAAACACTAACCCCAGCATGACCCCCTACACTACCCAAACACCACTGCACTACCCTATACCCTAAAACACGACCCCCTACACTACACAAACACGACTGCACTACCCTAAACACTAAAACACTACCACAGCACTACCCCCTACACTACCCAAACACCACTGCACTAACATAAACCCTAAAACACTACCCCCAGCACAACCCCCTACACTACACAAACACCACTGCACTACCCTAAACCCTAAAACACTACCCCCAGCACGACTCCCTACACTACCCAAACACCACTGCACTACCCTAAATCCTAAATCTACCCCCAGCACGACCCCCTACACTACCCAAACACCACTGCACTACCCTAAACCATAAAACACTATCCCCAGCATGACCCCCTACACTACCCATACACCACTGCACTACCCTAAACCCTAAAACACTACCCCCAGCACGACCCCCTACACTACTGCACTACCCTAAACCCTAAAACACTACCCCCAGCACGACCCCCTACACTACCCAAACACCACTGCACTACCCTAAACCCTAAAACACTACCCCCAGCACGACCCCCTACACCACCCAAACACCACTGCACTACCCTAAACCCTAGAAAAGAAACCCCCACCCCATGCCCAATCCCCCTTACCTCTCACTCCTCATGGTTCCTCTCTCCTCGTGGTTCCTGCTTCACGTCATCTCTGAGGGGCGGTGCACGTCGTTGTGAGGAAACGGAACAGCCTCTGTTTCCTTACAACGACATGGATCGTCTACATGTTTTTTAGAACGCATAATCATTTACCATACATACCTTTACAACAAAATTCGTTGTAAAGGCATGCGTGGTAAATGACCATGCGTTCTAAAAAAATGCGTAGTAATGACTTCGTGATGTACAACGCATGAGTGGTAATGCATGCGTTGTAATGGTATCGCAAAGTAAAAAAGTCGTTGTAACGGCTGTTTACCGATCGAAGCTGGCCCCTGTTCTTCAGTGAGACGTTTATTTGATTAATTAGGAGGAAGGAATGTGGTTTTTTTAACCGAAAAGTGCATTCCCGGCTGTTGTATTGTGAAAGTGTCCGCGTGGCCTGGTTTCACTTCCGGTGAGAGAGTGGAAGAGTCTGTTTGGATCTAAAGGAGTTCTGTTGTTGGACGGAGCCGGCGCGACATGTCATCAGAAAACATAGCTAATGGAAAGCGTCCTCCCTGAAGTGTGGAGCAGTGCCATGAGAGGTCAACGAGTGTGCGTCCACCGCAGTATGACCGTACCGCGTGACCCATGTGCCGCCTCCAGGGTACGGGAGGCAGAAGCGGCATCGCAGGTCCTCTTGAAGACAGTTGTAGCACTAATTCTACATTTTGGTACTAGGGCATTTTAACTTCGTTGTTCCTGCCAGATACAAAGAGAAGATCCTGTGTTATTCAGTGCCCTCGTTACCTTTTTTGTGGGTTGTGGTGCTTGTCACTTCGCTGCCCCGCCGGTGCACACGACTGGGCACCCCACCTCGTGTGCCATCTGCAGGGCCTCTGCCCTCGGATCACTGGTTTCGGTTTCTGGAGTGGCAACATAAACAGTTGCTCCCAAAGGACTAGCCTGAACACTTAGGTGAATATCCCCTGCACCAGCATTCCACGGAAATTCTTTCCTAGCTCTCCCACGTCAACGAGCACGGCTCCGCTCGCGACACCGTATGACGTCATCGGAGCCATAAGAGGACCTCGTCGGCGTGCTGACGTCAGTTCCACCCATTTTTTCCGTGCCACCGAGGCAAACAGGGGACCGAGACATTTTCACATGTATACATAGTATAATAAATGTATATATATATATATTCACTGAAAAAACCATAGGTTTCAGGCACGTTATAGTTAGAAATTAGCATTTAAAAAACCTTAGAAATTCACTGAAAAAACCATAGGTTTCAGGCACGTTATAGTAAGAAATTAGCATTTAAAAACCTTAGAAATTCACTGAAAATACCATAGGTTTCAGGGGCGTTATAGTTAGTTGGACATTTCACTCGTACAAAACCATAGAAATTCCCCCGTTATAGTTAGTTCAGCTAACTATAACTCGCGCAGCACCGCAATGCACTGCTGATGACGTCACATATTACATCACTCATGACATGGTCAGTGACATCACTGTTGACATCTCAAATGACATCACTGATGACATCATCCAGTGAATGTGTGTTTTTCTGAAAATTAAATATGTTTTATATATGTATATCTCAAGGTCGATGGAAGAATAAATGGGTATATAAGTGTCTAAATGGATGATTTGTTTTTGTAAAATTGATTGTATAACTGACTAAGTGTATCTTAGTGAATACATGGGTTAGTGAGTAATGTTTAAATATGAAAATATCTGTATCAGTCTCTCACTTTGTGTATAAGTGGCTGCATGGGTTGGTGAGTAGCTACATGAGTGTCTATATGGGTTATTAGTTGGTTTTTTGAGTATCAGTATGAGTGTCTGTATGGTTCGTGGGGGTATTACTTAGTGCATAGATGCATGAATGAGTGACTCACTGTTTGTATGTGTTGAAGACAGCATGTGTGCAGGACTGTATAGGTGGATGAGTATGTGTATGGGTGTGTTAGTGAGTGAATGACTGTCTCAATAGTGTCTTTATGAGTAACTACATATGTTTTAAACTAGTATATGCGAGTATTGGTGTATATAAGTGAGTATATGTGAGAGTGAGAGATTGGAAGAGTTCCTGTACAAATAAGTAGGTGTTTCTATAAGTGATTGTTTAAGAGAGTAAGTATGTGTAAGTTTCTGTAGAAGTAAGTGTGGTAGTGTGTGTATAACTGTATATGCAAGTAAATGGATGTTTGATACTTTGTTTGCATGTGTGACTATGTGTGTGAGTAACTCTATGGATGAGTGGCGGTGTGTAACAGGATGTATAGGTGTATGAGTACATATGAGGAGTGAGTACATGTACGAGTGACTGCATAGGGACTGTTGGTGAATGAGTGGATGTGTGTGTAGATCTTGGAATTACTGAATAGGTGTATTGTAACTGGTATTGGTATGTCCATTGTTTTGAAAATGTTAGTTTGTATTTTTGAGTGTGTGTATCAAAGGTTATATTAGGGTGAGAGGAGGTCTGCCACTCTATCACAAGGATGATGTCATCAGTGATGTCATTTGAGATGTCATCAGTGATGTCATCAGTGATGTCACTGACCATGTCATGAGTGATGTAATATGTGACGTCATCAGCAGTGCATTGCGGGCGCTGCGAGTTATAGTTAGCTGAACTAACTATAACGGGGGAATTTCTATGGTTTTGTACGAGTGAAATGTCCAACTAACTATAACGCCCCTGAAACCTATGTTTTTTTCAGTGAATTTCTAAGGTTTTTTAAATGCTAATTTCTAACTATAACGTGCCTGAAACCTATGGTTTTTTCAGTGAATATATATATATATATTTACAGAGAGATTTCTCAGTGCTGAAAATATGAGACTGTGAAAGAACTATAATGAGTCTCTTTGAAGTTTCATGAAAGGCAGTAAAGTCTGGTACTGCTACAGAGAGTACAAAAAATTTTTCCAGCTAGATAGAGATATTTGACTTTTGTCTAGTGGCAGTTTTGAAGCCATAAAGGACATGCTGGAAAGAACAGATCTGTATTAAGTGGATAGCTAAGTCGATTAGTAAAGCCACGCAGTAGAAACACTTTGAAACAGATGAAATGTATGTGAGAGAGGGGCTATGGAGAGATGAGGGGCACGTTTGCAAGGATGGTAGTGAGGGAATCAAAGGAGGTCATAGTGTGCAATTGTAAAGCACACGTTCACCCGTAGGCATCTTGGCGCCAAAATGATGGTCGCCCTGGCTTCCACCAGCGCTAAAAGGCTGCGATGATGGGTATGTGGCAAGGTAAAGTAATACTGTGTCTTTTTTCTCTCTTTCTTAGTCTTTTTGGAGAGCGTACGGATTTCGCAAAGGAAAGGTAAGGTTACTTCGTCATTATCTACTGTTATACACTTCACTCACGCACACACCCACCTACACTTTAAAACCAACAACCTATCTGCCTTCTACGTAGGATAGTGTTTTAAAAGGATAGTTTTAGGCACTAGCAGAGATGGCGTATCGTTGGATGAATGCTGCCCAGGCCCTAAGTCTGGTTCTGGAGTCCAGCTCTGTGGCAGGATCAGAGACAGGGCCGGACTGGCTACCGGGAGTTTTGGCATGCTGCCGAGCTGGGGGCTGATGTCACTGCGTTGGGGACTAATTTCGTTGATGGAGACCTGCGTGTGCTTCGAAATAAACAAAGCAAAACGAATTTCGTTCAGCACACGCAGGTCCCCATCAACGAAATCAGCCCCTAGCTCGCCAGCATGCCAAAACGCCCGGTAGCCAGTCCGGCCCTGATCAGAGACTGAGACAGCAGATACTGAGACAGCATCTGAGGGAGAGGACAATGGAGCAGAATCTGGGAGTGATTTTTCAGTCGGCGCAGTTCCATCTGACGACTCATCTTCCAGCGATTCTGAAGGAGACGATGTCAGTCGTGCTGTCCCTTTGCCAGCACAGTCTGTGCAGCGGGACACCAGTAGCAGGTTAGAGCAACCCAGAGAGCAGGCACGTGCGGCCACAAGCACAGACGGAGCGCTGTCTTGGCAGCCTCCCAATTTAGTTTAGCCCCAAATTCCGCCTTTCACTGGTGACGCTGGATGTAAAGTCGATACGGCAAATTTTTTGCCAATTGACTACGCCCATCTCTTTTTGGATGTTGACTTCCTTGACGAAATTGTGCAGCAAACAAATTTGCGTGCCGAACAATTTCTGAGGGAGCGTCGAGGCACTCTTGGGCCTCATTCTAGGGCACGCAAGTGGACTCCCACTTCTTTAGGGGAGTTGAAGATATTTTTGGGCCTCACGCTTAAAATGGGGGTAGTGCATAAACCAACCTTGCTATCCTACTGGTCTACTCGCACGGTTTGGTTAACCCCATCTTCGCACCATACATGAGCAGAGATCGTTTTTTGCTATTGCAGCGCATTCTGCATTTCAATGACAATTCTGCTGCATTGCCCCGGGACCATCCAGACCATGACAGGTTGTTCAAAATTAGGCCTGTCGTGGAACATTTGTCTGCAGGTTTCCAGAGGTTTATACTCCTGGAAAGAATATAGCCATTGATGAGTCCTTGATCTTGTATAAAGGGCGGCTGCTGTTTAGGCAGTACATTCCGAGCAAACGCGCTCGCTATGGCATCAAGCTGTACATGCTGTGTGAGAGCTCGACTGGCTATGTGTACAGCTTGAGGGTGTATACAGGGAAGGACACAACTCTTAACCCTGTAGGTTGCCCTCCCGCGCTAGGGGTCACAGGAAAGATCGTATGGGAGCTTGTCCAGCCACTTTTTCACAAAGGTTATAACCTTTATGTGGACAATTTCTATACAGGAGTAGAGCTGTTCAGTGAGCTCTACAAAGCTGTCACTGTGGCTTGCTGTACAATTCGTTGTCGCCGCAAAGGATTCCCGCAGGAGCTTGTTTGCAAGAAGCTCCAGAAATCCCAGAGCACTGCGTTGCGTTCCAACGAACTGCTCGCAATCAAGTTCTCAGATAGGCGTGACGTGTACGTGCTCACTACAATTCATGCTGAGAGCACTTCCCCTGTCATGGTTTGGGGTCAGATGGCCGAAGTCCACAAGCCCACCTGTATACTTGATTACAACAAGTACATGGGCGGAGTGGACAAGAACAACCAGGTTCTTCAGCCATACAATGCGAGTCCTAAAACTTGCACTTGGTATAAGAAACTGTTTACTCACCTGATCCAGATGGCAACATACAATGCGTATGTTGTTTATCGTCAGACCACCACGGGAAGACTCATGTCTTTCCTTGACTTTCAGTTGTCTGTGACTGAAAGTCTCACTGCTACAGAAGCAGCAGCCTCCACTTCATGTGTTCTGGAGGACGTGGCAAGGTTGCAGGAGCGACACTTTGCTGATAAAATTCCTGCAACACTCAAAAAGGAGCGACCATGTCGTTGTTGTAAAGTGTGCTCGATGCAGGGAAAGAGGCAGGAGACTCGTGTTTACTGTCCCCAGTGCCCAAGTAAGCCTGCCTTCTGTTTTCCTACTTGCTTTATGTTGTATCACACTAAAGCAAAATACTGGGAAATTGACTGAGGTGGAGCTGCCAATAGGTAAACCTTTCAATTGGTGTGAATGGATACCTACTGTCTGTGGGCCACTCCTTCACTACGCAAGCAGCTGCAGAATATTTCTTCCTCTACTTCAGGAAATCATGGACTTCTCAACACCTTTATCTGCTTTGAGATAGTGGTAGTTGTGCTGTTTGACAATTGACAAGTGCATTATAGTCCCCACGCTGCACATACTGGTGGACAGAACATACGCCACGTTGTCACGGAGTACCCGGGTTTCACATTCAACCGTTCTTCATAGTTTATGATGTTCGCTTTAGAAAGCTTTTGAAAATTTCCAGCATGTTTGCCTTAGTTTCAAAGGTAGATAAGCTTGCTCAGCTCGAGGAATGGCTTTGCGGCATACTCGGGCACCCCCCAACTTGCATCCACAAACTGGAAGGAGTTGGATTTAGCACAGTGAGAGCATTGATAGCACGTGACAGAAATGTTTTCTCAAGCTTCAAGTAGCTAGAGATGGAAGGCATTAGTATAGGGTCTCTTGACAATTAGACAGGATTAGTCAGGACTCTGATGAGGACAGACACACGAACGGGTTAGAACAGCTTATGGTAGGTGCGCTTTCCGAGAAATATTGCAAAGGTAGTAGGCAGATAGTAAAGGTAGTATAGATACACGTCATGACTTCATCTTCACCCATGGATTCAAATTCATTGCTGCCATTGTCGCACTGAATTTACTATAGTACTTATGGGTCAATGCTGCTTGCCATGTTCATCCTCCGTTAGAACTTAGTAGATGCTCAGTTTGCTGTATGATAAGTGCATTACAGTCACTGCACATAACGGTGGATTAGACATATGCTACGTTGTCACGGACTACCCGTGTTTCACATTCATCCGTTCTTCATAGTTTATGATGTTATCTTTTGAAAATTTCCAGCATGTTTGCCTTAGTTTCGAAGGTAGATATGCTTGCTCAGCTCGAGGAATGGCTTTGCGGCATACTCGGGCACCCCCCAACTTGCATCCACAAACTGGAAGGAGTTGGATTTAGCATAGTGAGTGCGCTAAAGGCGCATGAAAGACATGTCTTCCTGAGCCTCATGTGGCTGTCATGGAAACCATTAGTAAAGGTTCACTCGGCATACGTTCGGTAACGTTCAGGAAGAAGGAGGGGGAGACTTGACAGGTGGTAAAATGTAGTCAAACTCATTATGTCTTGTGGCATATGAATGTGATGGGCCCTTGCATGGCGGCGGTATGTTTGTGTGAGTGCAAGTGATCTGGTTGTTTGAGTCCGTGGCTGTCGGTATGGAAGTCTTGTGTGTGGTTTGTGAATGGCGTGTGAATGGACCATAAAGTGGTTGGTGCCGTGAAGTGGCTTTATGGCTCCCCTTCAGAAGGCTTGGCTTCAATATTTATATACTTTGATAAGTATTTGTGCTTTGAAGCCAGCGTTTCTGGAGGTGCTAAAACCAACCAGTGTAAGTAGTGGATTAGCTTCATCAAATTAGTGTTAGATTTATATTTGTGGCGGTTTAATGGCCTTTTGTAAGATTTTTTTTTGTCACTTCCCCCTTTGTCTACTACTCAAAAATGTGAAGGTTTGCCTAGGTGACGACTGAGCTAGGGCACAAAGTCCCCTGCTGCCAGGTGTCTAGTTTTCAGAAATGTGTGGGTTTGGTAGGTTTCCCTAGCTGGCCGCCGAGCACGTGGTCAAAAACCCAGGTGACCCCCCTTGCAAAACCAGGTCGTTTTGTGATAGGCAATTTTGATGTCTCCTCAATACATTTTGGGCCCTTGCCTGTCGCGGGTGCTTGGACCTCCCACACGAGTGAGGCACCATTTTTATCGGGAGACCTGGGGAAATGCTGGGTGGTAGGAAATTTGTGTCACACCGGTGATCCCACAACTTTCCCACACAAAAATGTGTGGAAAAAAGTGATTTTTTCAGCTAAATTTGAGGTTTGCAGGGGATTCTGGGTAAGAAAACGTTGGGGGATCCACGCAAGCCATACAGCCCTGGAATCCTCCGGGTGTCTAGTTTTCAGAAATGTGTGGGTTTGGTAGGTGTCCCTAGCTGGCCGCCGAGCACGGGGCCAAAAACCCAGGTGACCCCCCTTGCAAAACCAGGTCGTTTTGAGATAGGCAATTTTGATGTCTCCTCGATACGTTTTGGGCCCTTGCCTGTCGCGGGTACTTGGGCCTCCCACACGAGTGAGGCATCATTTTTATCGGGAGACCTGGGGGAATGCTGGGTGGTTGGAAATTTGTGTCAGCCCAGTGATGCCACTACTTTCCCACACAAACATTTGTGGAAAAAGTGATTTTTTCAGCTAAATTTGAGGTTTGCAGGGGATTCTGGGTAAGAAAACGTTGGGGGATCCATACAAACCATACCTCCCTGGAATCCCCTGGGTGTCTAGTTTTCAGAAATGTGTGGGTTTGGTAGGTTTCCCTAGCTGGCCGCCGAGCACGGGGCCAAAAACCCAGGTGATCCCCCTTGCAAAACCAGGTCGTTTTGTGCTAGGCATTTTTGATGTCTCCTCAATACGTTTTGTGCCCTTGCCTGTCGCGGGTACTTGGGCCTCCCACACGAGTGAGGCACCATTTTTATCGGGAGACCTGGGGGAACGCTGGGTGGTAGGAAATTTGTGTCAGCCCAGTGATCCCAGAACTTTCCCACACAAACATTTGTGGAAAAAGTGATTTGTTTCAGCTAAATTTGAGGTTTGCAGGGGATTCTGGGAAAGAAAACTTGGGGGATCCACGCAAGCCATATCTCCCTGGAATCCCCCGGGTGTCTACCTTTCAGAAATGTGTGGGTTTGGTAGGTATCCCCAGCTGGCCGCCGAGCACGGGGCCAAAAACACAGGTGACCCCCCTTGCAAAACCAGGTCGTTTTGTGATAGGCAATTTTGATGTCTCCTCAATACGTTTTGGGCCCTTGCCTGTCGCGGGTATTTGGTCCTCCCACACAAGTGAGGCACCATTTTTATCAGGAGACCTGGGGGAACGCTGGGTGGTAGGAAATGTTTGTCAGCCCGGTGATCCCAACACTTTCCCACACAAAAATGTGTGGGAAAAGTGATTTGTTCAACTAAATTTGAGGTTTGCAGGGGATTCTGGGTAAGAAAACATTGGGGGATCCACACAAGCCATACCTCCATGGAATCCCCCGGGTGTCTAGTTTTCAGAAATGTGTGTGTTTGGTAGGTTTCCCTAGCTGGCCGCCGAGCACGGGGCCAAAAACCCAGGTGATCCCCCTTGCAAAACCAGATCGTTTTGTGCTAGGCAATTTTGATGTCTCCTCAATACGTTTTGTGCCCTTGCCTGTCGCGGGTACTTGGGCCTCCCACACGAGTGAGGCACCATTTTTATCGGGAGACCTGGGGGAACGCTGGGTGGTAGGAAATTTGTGTCAGCCCAGTGATCCCAGAACTTTCCCACACAAAAATGTGTGGAAAAAGTGATTTTTTTCAGCAAAATTTGAGGTTTGCAGGGGATTCTGGGTAAGAAAACGTTGGGGGATCCATGCAAGCCATACCTCCCTGGAATCCCCTGGGTGTCTAGTTTTCAGAAATGTGTGGGTTTGGTAGGTTTCCCTTGATGGCCGCCGAGCACGGGGCCAAAAACACAGGTGACCCCCCTTGCAAAACCAGGTCGTTTTGTGATAGGCAATTTTGATGTCTCCTCAATACGTTTTGGGCCCTTGCCTGTTGCGGGTACTTGACCCACCCACACAAGTGAGGTACCATTTTTCTCGGAAGTCTTTGGGGATTTGCGTAGTGGATGGAATTTTGTGGATCCACGCAGAATCCAGAACTTTCCACCACACAAATTTTGAGGTTTGCAAGGGATTCTGGGTAACAGAACCTCGTAAGAGCCAGACAAGTCACCCCATCCTGGATTCCCCTGGGTGTCTAGTTTTCACAAATGTATAGGTTTGCTAGGTTTCCCTCGGTGCCAGCAGAGCTAGGGTTCAAAATCTACAGCTAGGCACTTTGCAAAAAAAGGGTCAGTTTTCACTGTGAAAATGAGGTGTGTCCACGTTGTGTTTTGGGCCGTCTCCTGTCGCGGGCACTAGGCCTACCCACACAAGTGAGGTACCATTTTTCTCGGAAGACTTTGGGAGATGTGGGGTGGGTGGAATTTTGTGGATCCACGCAGATTCCAGAACTTTCCACCACAGAAATGTGAGGAAAATGTGTTTTGTTTTACAAATTTTGAGGTTTGCAAGGGATTCTGGGTAACAGAACCTGGTGAGAGCCAGACAAGTCACTCCATCCTGGATTCCCCTGGGTGTCTAGTTTTCAAAAATGTATAGGTTTGCTAGGTTTCCCTAGGTGCCGGCAGAGCTAGGGTTCAAAATCTACAGGTAGGCCCTTTGTAAAAAAAGGGTCCGTTTTCACTGTGAAAATCAGGTGTGTCCATGTTGCGTGTTGGGCCGTTTCCTGTCGCGGACACTAGGCCTACCCACACAAGGGAGGTACCATTTTTCTCTGAAGACTTTGGGGAATGCGGGGTGGGTGGAATTTTGTGGATCCACGCAGATTCCAGAACTTTCCACCACAGAAATGTGAGGTAAATGTGTTTTATTTTTACAGATTTTGAGGTTTGCAAGGGATTCTGGCTAACAGAACCTGGTGAGAGCCAGACAAGTCACTCCATCCTGGATTCCCCTGGGTGTCTAGTTTTAAAAAATGTATAGGTTTGCTAGGTTTCCCTAGGTGCCGGCAGAGCTAGGGTTCAAAATCTACAGCTAGGCACTTTGCAAACAAAGGGTCCGTTTTCACTGTGAAAATGATGTGTGTCCACGTTGCGTTTTGGGCCGTTTCCTGTCGCGGGCACTAGGCCTACCCACACAAGTGAGGTACCATTTTTCTTGGAAGACTTTGGGGAATGCGGGGTGGGTGGAATTTTGTGGATCCACACAGATTCCAGAACTTTCCACCACAGAAATGTGAGGAAAATGTGTTTTTTGACAGATGAGGTTTGCAAGGGATTCTGGGTAACAGAATCTGGTGAGAGCCAGACAAGTCACCCCATCCTGGATTCCCCTGGGTGTCTAGCTTTAAAAAATATATAGGTTTGCTAGGTTTCCCTAGGTGCAGGCAGAGCTAGGATTCAAATCTACAGCTAGGCACTTTGCAAAAAAAGGGTCCGTTTTCACTGTGAAAATGTGGTGTGTCCACGTTGCGTTTTGGGCTGTTTCATGTCGCGTGCACTAGGCCTACCCACACAAGTGAGGTACCATTTTTCTCGAAAGACTTTGGGAAATGCGGGGTGGGTGGAATGTTGTGGATCTACGCAGATTCCAGAACTTTCCACCACAGAAATGTGAGGAAAATGTGGTTTTTTGGACACATTTTGAGGTTTGCAAGGGATTCTGGGTAACAGAACCTGGTGAGAGCCAGACAAGTCACCCCATCGTGGATTCCTCTGGGTGTCTAGTTTTCAAACATGTATAGGTTTGCTAGGTTTCCCTAGGTGCCGGCAGAGCTAGGGGTCAAAATCAACAGCTAGGCACTTTACAAAAAAAGGGTCAGTTTTCACTGTAAAAACAAAGTGTGTCCATGTTGCGTTTTGAGCCGTTTCCTGTCGCGGGCACCAGGCCTACCCACACAAGTGAGGTACCATTTTTATCGGGAGACTTAGGGTGACATAGAATTGTAGAGCAACTGTTATTACCTATTGACTTTCGATGCATTTCTGCCTTTCAAATGAAAGACAATGTGTAAAAACTATGAAAAATGATCTATAATTCTCATGCAAGTATGGGTATTCACAATTTCGGAAATGTGCAAATATCTACTGTTTCTAAACTCTATATTTTGTTCCAATTTCAGAAATACATAGGTGTCTTTCATACCGAATTTTCAATGTATATATTTTAACAAATTAATTGCTATATACCCGGTACATAATAATAAACATTGCAAGACGCTGCTCAGTTATTGGCTCTGGGTTCGTCGGGTTCTTGGTGAACCTACAACTCCTATATATCCCCACAACCAGAAAGGTCTAGCGGATGTAACGGTATATTGCTTTCAAACAGTTGTCATAATTAGAAGAAGTTACAGGTGAAAACGTTGGCACCATTGGCTGTTTTTTTCAACTAATTTTCAATTTTTCCTATATTCAACTGTTAGTTTCTATAAAGAAACCTTGAAGGATCTACACAAATGACCCCTTGCTGAATTCAGAATTTTGTCTACATTTCCAAAATGTATAGCTTTCCAGGATCCATTATTGTTTTCATACCCATTTCTAGCGTTAACTGGAAGAAGGCTGAAAGCACAGAAAATAGCAAAAATAGGCTATATCCCAGTAAAATGCCAAAACTGTGTAGAAAATTGTGGTTTTCTGACAAAAGTGTGTCATTCCCTGAAAGCTGGGATAATGGTGATTTCAGCCCCACAAATCCTTTGTTGATACCATTTGCAGGGAAAAAACCAGACGCTTTCATTTGCAGCACTTTTTTCCCATTTTCCCCCCCAAAAACTAAATTTAGCTGTATTTTGGCTAATTTATGGGTCCCCTCCAGGGGAATCCACAAACCCTTGGTACCTTTAGAATCCCCATGATGTTGGAAGAAAAGGACGCAAATTTGGCATGGATACCTTATGTGGTCAAAAAGTTATAGGGGCCTAAGCGCGAACTACCCCAAATAGCCAAAAAAGGGCTCAGCACTGGGGGGGGAAGGCCCAGCAGTCAAGGGGTTAAGAAACGCAGATTACCATCAACTTAAAGTTGATGGTAATTTGCAAAAACTTTGAAAAATGCACAAAAGTGCATTTTTCAAATTTCTATGTTGCACACAAACATGCCCTTGGGGCATGTGTGTGTGCAACATGTTTTTTAATTGCACTTTCAGGGGTGCATCAGGGTGTCCTTTTGGCACCCTTGCACCCTTGAAATTGCATGCGCAATTTGCGAGTACCTATTGGTACTCGCAAATTGCACATGCAATTTCCATTGATTCCTATTGGCCTCTAGGCCCATAGGAATGAATGGGAAGCCATTCCTTAATTGCGATTCGCAATTTGCGAGTCGCAAATAAGAAATGTGTAGGAATCGCAAATTTTTTTGCGATTCCTACATGCATAAGGAATTGCGATTCCTAAAAATTTAGGAATCACAATTCCTAAGTTTGATGCATGTGGCCCAAAGTCCTGTACGGTTGGGCAATCTTCTCATACAGAAAATTTCGGCTTTACATACCATATGGGAAAGGTGAGATGGAGTTCAGCTAATGCCCAATGAATTCTTGGCCTCTCAGCTTTGACTTTGAAGTAATTTTGGTGCCACATTTCACATCAGCCCCTCACACACAACACAGTGGAGTCCATCAGGGGACCATTATATTACCTTTATTATTGAACATCTACCAAACCCCCTTACCATACCCGATTAAATCATTCCACCACACCTGTTACAACTATGCAGATGACACCCAAATCATTTAAAAAATGGATGGTTTGTAAGACCTCCACAATTTAAAACTTGATGACTGCCTTTGGGCCAAAAACATATAGATGCCAAAAAACCATCTAAAGCTAGATACTGCAAAGAATGAGATTATGACCCGCAGTCAATGGCAAAAATACTAGTGTCCCGCCATATGGCCTAAGGAACATCTTGCTGCTTCAACAATGTAAAAAGAAGTCAGCAACCATGGATTCAGACCTATGTTTAATACCACATGTTAACCCCTTAATTGCTGGGCCATCCCATCTCCCCTCCACCCCCACGCTGACCCCTTTCTTGGCAATTTGGGGCAGTTCGCACTTAAGCCTCCATAACCTTTTGTCCACGTAAGGTATCCACACCAAATTTGCATCCTCTTTTGCTTTTTTCCAACATCCTGGGGATTCTAGGGATTGTGAATTCCCTTGGAGGGGACCAAAAAATAGGGAAAATATAGCTACATTTTGAGGAGTTTTTTGAGAAAAAAAAGGAAAAAGTGCTCTGGATAAAAATTTATGTTTTTTCCTACCAATTGCATCAATGAACAGTTTGCTGTGCTAAAGTCACCATCTTCCCAGCTTTCAGGAACATGCAGAGCCGAATCCAAAAATCTTTTATTTTACCACAGCTTTGGCATTTTTCAAAGAGGTAAGCCATTTTTCCTATTTTTTTGTCCTTTCAACCTACTTCCAGTTTGTGGAGGTAACCAGTGTGAAAGCCATGGGTGATCCAGGAAAGCTATATATTTCTGAAAAGTAGACAAAAGTCTGAATTTAGCAAGGGTTTTTTTCCCTATTTTTTTATACTTTCAACCTACTTCTATAAGTGTCGATTCCTCAAGGTATTCACAACAAAACTAACTGCTGAAATGAGAAAATTAGTTGGTAAAAATGGCCGTTTGTGACAACATTTTCAACTGTAACGTTTTGTCACAATGGCTGATTTACAAAAGCAATATACCATTGCATCCGCTAGACCCTTTTGGTTGGGGAGATATATAAGGTTTGTAGGTTCTCTAAAAACCGAGGTACCCAGAGCCAACAACTGAGCTGCACTGTGCAATAATTTTTCATTGAGTAAAGAGTATAGATCAATTCATATGGTGAAATATGTAGAGTGAAAAATAGGTATAAAGGAAACCTGTACATTTCTGAAATTGGCACAGGATATGGAGTTTGGGAGCATTGGTTATTTGTACATCTCCAAATTAGTGGGTACCCATACTAGCATGTGATTCAGAGGCCATTTTCCAAAATGTATTCTGTCATACACACTGGCTTACATTTGGAAGGCACAAATGCAGCAAAATCCAAATAACAAATGTTCTACTATTTTATGTTTACACATGTCTTCCAAACAAAATGGTACCTCATTTGTATGGGTAGTCCTAGGGTCCACGATAGGAAATGGGCCAAAATGCAACATGGACGCATCACATTTTTCCACTATAGACTGACCCCTTTTTTTCCAGCTGTAGATTTTGGGTCCTAACTCAGGTGGCACCTATGGAAACCTAGCAAACCTGTATATTTTTTAAAACTAGACACTGAGGGGAATCCTGGGTGGGGGTGACTTGTGTGACTATCACCAGAATTTTTTTTATCCAGAATCTCTTGAAAACCTCAAATTTTGACTGAAAAAAAAATACATTTTCCTCACATTTCTGTGATGGAAAGTTCTGGAGTCTGCAGCGAGCCACAAATTTCTATCCACCGACCATTTCCACTAGTGCCCCAATAAAAATGGTACCTCATTTGTGTGGAAGGCCTTGTGCCCGCAAGAGGAAACAGCCCAAAATCCACCATGGACACATCACATTTTTCCACTGAAAAATGACCCTTTTTGCAATGTTGGTACCTGTTGATTTTGGGCCCATGCTCAACAGGCACCTAGGGAAAACTAGTAAACCTGTACATTTATGAAAACTAGACCCCCAGGAACATCCAGGGTGGGGTGACTTGAGTGGCCCCCACGAGCTTTTTTTACCCAGAATCCCTTGTAAAGATTAAACTTGGACAAAAAAAAAAAAAATGTCCTCACATTTCTGTGATGGAAAGTTCTGGAGTCTGCCGGGAGCCACAAACTTTCTTACGTCTAGCACTGCCCGAAGTCTCCCGAAACAAAAGGCACTTCATTAGTGTTGGTAGGCCTGGTGCCCGCAGTAGGGACGGGGCCAAAATGCAACATAGACACATCACATTTTACCGCAGAAAACTGTCACTTTCTTTGCAGTGTGGGTAGCTGTGGATTTTGGGTCCTAGTTCAGCCTGCATCTAGGGAAAACTAACAAACCTACACATTTGTGAAAACTAGAAACCTAGGGGAATCCAGTGTGAGGTGACTTATGTGGCTCTCATCAGATTTTCTTACCCAGAAATCCTTCCAAACCTCACACTTTGACTAAAAAACACATTTTCCTTAACTTTCTTTGTTGGAATGGTCTGGAATCTGTGGAGAGCCACAAACTTCCTTCCACCTAGCATTCCCCAAAGTCTCCTGAAAACAATGGTAACTCAGTGGTGCCGGTAGCCCTAATGTCTGCGAGAGGAACCGGTGCCAAAACCAACATGTACACATCACATTTTTCCACAGGAAACGCACCCTTTTTTAGCACTGTGGGTAGCTGTGGGTTTTCTGCCCTAGAGCAATTAGCAAACAGGCAAACCTGCGCGTTTTTTGAAACTAGACAACCAGCGGAGTCCAGTGGTGTATGCCTTGCATTGCTCTCACTAGATAGTTTTACCCAGAAGCCCTTGCAAACCTCAAACTTTGGTAGGAAACACACAATATACCCACATTTCTTTGATGGAAAGTTCTGGAATCTGTGAAGAGCCAAAGATTTCCTACAACCCTGAGTTCACACACGTCTCCCGATTGAAACGGTACCCCACTTGTGTGGGTGGGCCAAGAGACCACAACAAAAATGGCCCTAATGCGCTACTTTGAGAGATGAGCAATAGGGGTTCCTTCGGTGTTTGGAGCTGTGCTATGGCAGCGTTTATGCAGACCTATGAACTAGAGTAATTTTTGAAAACTAGACAACCAGGGAATTCCAGAGTGGTGTGACTTGCATGGATCCTATGAGGTTTTCTTACCCACAATTCCCAGCAAAACTAAATCTTCGTAGGTTTCCATGGGTGGCACCACAGCACAGCCCCAAATACTGCAGCTACCCCTATGGCTTATCTTTCAACGTGGTGATTTAGGGTATTCTGTGTCTTGGTCTCTAGGCCCAACCACACAAAAGGGGTATGGTTCTTATCGGGAGACATATGGGAACTCAGGGTGGTAAGAAATGTGTGGACACATCACATTTTTCCACAGAAAATGCACCCTTTTTTAATGTGGGTAGCTGTGGATCTTGGGCCCTAGCTCAGCCGGCACTCAGGCAAACTTAGCAAATGTGCCCATTTTTTAAAACTAGACAACCACAGGAGTCACAGATCACCGAAGACCAGCTAACAACCGCCCTCGCCCAAGACCCACCAACCGACCACACCGACACCAACACAGCCGCCCGCAACCTCAGGCGATGGATCGACGACTGCGCCAACACTCTCGCCCCAATCAAGAAACCCTCAAACAGACGCACCGACAGAAGGGCCATCTGGTTCACCGCTGACCTCCAGGCTTCCAAACAAACCTGCCGAAGACTAGAGAAGAAATGGCGCCACGAGCAAACACCGGACAACCACGCAGCCCTCAAGAACGCCAGCCGTAGGCACCACCAACTCATTCGAACTGCCAAAAGGACCTCCTACAAGGAACGCCTCGACAACAACGCACACAACAGCAAAGAGCTCTTCAACATCGTGAAGGAACTCGCCAACCCCAGCTCCAGCTCCAACGACATCCCACCGTCACAAGACCTCTGCGACTCTCTAGCCACCTTCTTCCACCGCAAGATCATAGACATCCACGACAGCTTCAACGTCCAGACCCCCCCAACAGCCGCCGACACCTCAGGCTCACCGCCCCCCAGCCACACAGGCCTCCTGATCTCCTGGAACCACGTCAACGACGAAGACACCATCAAAACCATGAACACCATCCACTCCGGATCACCGTCAGACCCCTGCCCCCACCAGATCTTCAACAAAGCAAGCTCCATCATCGCACCCCAACTCCGAAAGATCTTCAACAACTCATTCGAGACCGCCACCTTCCCGGAAAGCTGGAAACACGCAGAGATCAACGCCCTACTCAAGAAACCCAAGGCAGACCCAAAGGACCTCAAGAACTTCCGGCCCATCTCCTTGCTCCCGTTCCCGGCGAAAGTCATCGAGAAGATCGTCAACAGACAACTGACCCGCTTCCTCGAAGTGAACAACACCTTGGACTCGTCCTAATCCGGATTCCGCAGCAACCACAGCACCGAAACCGCCCTCATTGCCGCCACCGACGACATCAGGACCCTGCTGGACAACGGCGAAACCGCGGCCCTCATCCTCCTGGACCTCTCGGCCGCCTTCGACACCGTCTGCCACCACACCCTACGCACACGCCTCTACAACGCAGGGATCCGCGACAAAGCCCTGGACTGGATCACTTCCTTCCTCGCCGACAGAACCCAGAGAGTCCGCCTCCCTCCATTCCGATCCGAAGCCACCAAAATAACCTGCGGCGTACCCCAAGGATCATCCCTCAGCCCGACCCTCTTCAACGTCTACATGACATCACTCGCCAACATCGCCCGATCGCACAACCTCAACATCAACTCAAACGCCGATGACACCCAGCTGATCCTCTCCCTCACCAAAGACCCCTCCACCGCCAAAACCAACTTCCACGAAGGAATGAAGGCCGTCGCTGAATGGATGAAGAGCAGCCGCCTGAAACTGAACTCTGACAAGACGGAGGTCCTCATCCTCGGCTCCACCCCCTCCGCCTGGGACAACTCCTGGTGGCCGGCCTCGCTGGGAGCTGCGCCGACACCCACCAACCACGCATGCAACCTGGGGTTCATCCTGGACTCATCTCTGTCAATGACCCAGCAAGTCAACGCCGTCTCCTCCTCCTGCTTCAACACCCTCTGCATGCTTTGCAAGATCTACAGATGGATCCCCACCGAAACCAGAAGGACGGTCACCCAGGCCCTCGTCACCAGCAGGCTGGACTACGGCAACGCCCTCTATGCGGGAACCACGGCTAAACTCCAGAAGAGACTTCAACGCATACAGAATGCCTCCGCACGCCTCATCCTCGACATCCCCCGCCACAGCCACATCACCGCCCACCTGAGGGACCTGCACTGGCTCCCCGTCAACAAGAGGATCACCTTCAAGCTCCTCACCCACGCTCACAAAGCACTCCACAACGCCGGACCAGCATACCTCAACAAACGACTCACCTTCTACACTCCCGTCCGCCAGCTTCGCTCCGCGGACCTCGCCCTCGCCACCATTCCTCGCATCCACCGAACGACCACCAGCGGCAGATCCTTCTCTCACCTCGCCGCCAATACATGGAACACCCTCCCCATCCACCTGCGACAGACCCAGGACCTGATGACATTCAGGAGACTTCTCAAGACCTGGTTGTTCGAACAGTAGCAGCACCCCCCTCCCCTCAGCACCTTGAGACCCTCACGGGTGAGTAGCGCGCTCTACAAATGTTTGATTGATTGATTGATTGATTAGTCCAGAGGTGCATGACTTGCATGGGACTCACCAGGTAATTTTACCCAGAAGCCTTTGCATACCTCACACTTTGACAAAAAACACACATTTTCCACACTTCTCTGTGAGGAAAACTTCTGGAATCTATTGGGAGCCACACATTTCCTACCACCCAGCATTCCCTCAAACCTCCCAATAAAAATGCAACCCCATTTGTGTGGGTATGCCTAGTGCCTGTGACAGAAAAAGGGCCCCAAACGCTGCATACACACATCACATATTTCCACTGACAACGCAGCTTTTTTTTTGCAATGTGGGTAGCTGTGGATTTTGAGACCTGCTCAGCCAGCAACCAGGAAAAACGAGGAAACCTGCACATTTTGTAAGACTAGGCAACCACATGAGTCCAGAGGTGCATTATTTGCATTGCACGCACTGGGTAATTTTACCCAGAAGCCTTTGCAAACCTCAGACTTCCACTAAAAACACAAATTTTCCATACATTTCTGTGAGGCAAACTTCTGGAATCTGTGGGGAGCCACAAATTTCTTACCACCCACCATTCCCCCAAATTTCCCGATAAAAATGTTACCTCACTTGTGTGGGTAGTCATAGTGCCTGTGACAGGATAGGGCCCTAAATGCAACAGAGACACATCACATTTTCCCACTGAGAGCGCACCCTTTTTTCGCAATGTTGGTAGCTGTGAATTTTGGGACCTAGCTCAGCCGGCACCTGGAGAAACAAGAAAACCTGTAAAGTTTTGGAAACTAGACAGCCAGGGGAGTTTAGGGCTGCATGCCTTCAGTGGCGCTCACTAGATAGTTGTACCCAGAAGACCTTGCAAACGTCAAGCTTTGGTAAAAAACACACATTATACTCACATTTCTGTGATGGAAAGTTCTGGAATCTGCAGAGAGCCATAAGTTTCAAACCACCCTGAATTCGCACATGTCTCCGGATAAGAACGGTAACCCCCCTTGTGTGGGTAGACCAAGAGACCATGACACAATAGGTCCAAATGCTCTACGTTGAGAGATGAGCAATAGTGTTCCTTCGGTGTTTGGGGCCAAATATTTCACATCCGTAGCACCAGTATGTAAAATAAGCAACTGTATGATGATAACATTTAGAAATAAGCAACTGAACGTTGACCTGTCAACCTCTGAGCAGAGCCTTCCACTGAGTGCAAGCATATGTTGCCACATTTTAAGTCACTTTTGACCTGTTTGAGCTACATACCTTTTTTTAATAAAAATTTGCAGATTATGCAGGGATGATAGATTTTGTGGCATTTTCTTTAAATAAATGTATGTTTTCCTTGGGGGAGCGCAAAGGCTCCCCCAGGAGAAAACACACATTTATTTTAAAAAATGGCACATAATTTATAATTTCTGCATAATCTGCAGAGTTATATATCTAAAACAAAAAGCTCAAAAGGGTTAAAAGTGCCCCCCTGCCTCTTTTTATTTTGTTTTAGGAATTGTGTGGTTCTCCATGGGTGCCACTGTCACCCCACCTCCCCCCAGGAAAGCACACAGTTCCCCAAAAAATTAGTGCCCACAAGGGGTCGGCCAGTATGCAAGAAGGGCCAACCACCTGACAATTTCATATATAATCTTTGTATTTTTTTTAATTTCACTTCCAATGGGGGCGCAATTGTGCCCCCAAGGGGAAAAAAACACTATAAAACATTGGCCCTCGGGGTGGGTTGGCCCCTTACCATGAGGGCCAACACCCCAAACACGGTCACTGGTGCCCTAGTGGTTTTCCTGGCTGTAGATTGTGGCAGAACCGCGATCCACAGCTAGAAAAACATTTCAGGAAGGCATCATTGGAAAGGGGAGACTGTCCCCTTTCCGATGATGCCTCCCTGAAACCTGGGGAGGCATCGTGGCCCCCCAAAACCCCACCGGACGGCGGAGCAAGAACTCATCTCTTGTCTCCTTTACCATGCCTCATGGAGTGCTGACATCACAGATGGGCAGGAGGGGGAGCAGGAGCTGACACAGAAGCGATTCTGCATCTACCCTGCCCTTTGTTTAAAAAAAAGGAATCCTTCGGTGCAAGGACCGGAGGATCCTTTCCAGCCCTCCACAGTGTTGGCCAATGGCCGACAGATGCACCAAAGGGGTTATTAACATTAAGCAGAGTGTCTTCTACACAATGAAAACACTATGTTGCATCCTCCCATACCTTGAATGCCAGTGGAAACTGAAAGCCATTCTCACACTCGTGATCTCCTAGCATTCAAAGCATCCAGGAGCATACAATTCAGAAGATAGTTGAAAGCATGGCTATTTCCAAGACAACTACATCACCACGGGGGTGCTAGGTGGCGCTCGACCAAGATGGCCGCACACCAGTGAGGCTCTTGCCAATCAGCGCTCTAACAAACATCATCCTCATCCTGAGTCACTTTCGTACTGAATAACTGGCGGAATCGCTATCCTCGAGTCCGGAGGATTACTCGCAGCTGCTGCTCGACCGCCGGAGTTGCCGGTGTGCGGAGATACGCCCGGATTGATCGGCGCCGGCGACCCACTACTGTGTGCCTGGAGCGGCTGCTCGGCGCCATTTTCTACGGGAGCCTGCGGCTTACTGCTGCCACTCAGGCCGCAGGCCCGACCACTGCACCCTTCGCAATGGCCCTGATCCCCGCCTGTCACGGCATCAGACCCTCGCTTCAGTCAAAGGTGAGCGGACGGCCCGACAATACTACTGGGAACTAGTTGGGGCGGAAAGGCTAGCCTTACGGTGACGGCCGCTTACATAAGCGCGACATAGACCCGCTCTCGGAGCGACCGCGCAGCGGGTATCCATCGCTGCCTACGCGATCTGATGTGTGCTCCCTGAGGGACTCCCTTCTGCCCCGAACGGACTGCCCTGCTTTCGAGGCTGCCGCATACAATACTGGGCCCCTCAGATACCTGCTCGGCGCCATTTCCTGCTTGGGCTCGAGGCGCTCCTCAGCTGCCATTACAGAGGAAGCGATCCTTACACCACCTGTTGGGCACCACTGGTCTGGTATAAGACCTCATGCCGCCTGTTATATTGCATCAGAGGGATTACACGGGCTGACGGTGGCTCCTTCACACACCTACGCTCTGAATCAGTGTTGAGCTGCGTGGTTGTTTTCCCGCCTGCTCGGCAGTGGCGGACATCCCTGCCTGTACTCACCAACGGTCTCTTTGGCCCGCCCCACTGACCTCGTGGACACGGCTGAGGCCTAGCAGGGCCTGTACTAACTGTACAAACCCCTCTCCCCCGAAAATCGCTGCCTTGTCTGTGGGAGAGCCCGAACTGGTCCACATCTGGGACTGTACGAGATCTGAGTGGGTGACACATTTTCCCTCCTATCCCAGACCTGTTGGGGAGGCCCTTCTGACGACAGCGGAGTCACTCCTGGTCTCGCCCAAGATCAACTGAGCAGGTGCCACTGGACTCAGCCTACTGATCGCTCAAGTCGCTTATCCTTCAACGCATCCCTGAACTGTGCGGTGTGCTCCACGTTTACTATCATAAGGATAGCCTGGACACCTTGCACCTCCGTCATAGTTACAGGCCTACTGCACAGACTCAGACATGGGCAAGACAGATGGGAAACAAACGAAGATACCCTTCGAAGCCCGCAAAACATCTCGGTCTCAATCTTGTGACCAACCTGCAACCGAACATGACGAGGGACAGGAGGAAGACCTGAAAGCACTCCTACTCACGATACAAAGCAGCCTCACATCAATAGACCTAAAAATTGATGCGATGAATTCCCGCATGGACTCTGTTGTGCACAAGCTTGAACAACATGGGCACCGACTGGATGAAGCCGAAACCAGAATCTCCGAACTGGAAGATGGCGCCACAAGTAACAGACAACACCTCTCACAAATGGATAGACTTCTTAAAATTATCGCAGAGAAAAATGAAGACCTGGAGGCTCGCTCCAGGAGAAATAACGTCCGTATCCTAGGCCTGGTGGAGTCAACAATTACTGGCCGTATGGAAAACTTCATAGAAACTCTCATCATTAAACTGTTCGGGACTGAGGCATTCTCCGCTCACCTCATTGTGGAAAGAGCACATAGGTCCCTGACTGCCCGCCCTGCGCCGGGGTTGCCTCCACGCCCAGTCATAGTCCGATTTCTCAACTACCGAGACCGTGACACGGTACTACGCCTGGCACGAGAGCGGAAGAAGGTCGAGTACGAAAACACGATCCTGTCTTTCTATCCAGATTTTACACAAAATGTACAAGATGCCAGGAGGAAATTCACTAATGTCAAGAAAAAACTACAGGCCCAAAGCATACAGTATGCTATGTTGTATCCGGCGCGACTTCACATCTCGCACCTGGGGAAACAGCATGTGTTCCAAAACCCACAACAAGTCGAGGACTACCTCAAAAACCACTGGGGGTCGTCGCCAGCTAAGTCATCCACGGGAGTGCGCTCCAGATCACAGTCTCCATTGTCGACGCAGGATTAAGTCTGACCATCCCGTTGACTCCGAACTATAACTGGTCCGTATGGCTCTTCATGGAACTTTACCCAAGTTTCCGCTACTATTGACTCCATTGTTGTGATTCCCGAACATGTTTCGCCCTCCTCCCGTCACTGTTTCCTGCCTTGCAGATGTGAGGCGGCAGGCGGGTGGAACATCCGGAGGGCAATGGCATGCCGTGGGCCCCTAGCCTTACCCACAAGGGAGTACCCCCTTTACCTTAATTTCGCTTGTTTATTTCTTCATTACTTTGCAGTAATTGGGAGGGACTATATGCCCGACAAGTTGGGGAAGTCGGTGTGGGAGGAGGGAGGTATTATTTGCCCTGCTTTTATGTATAATTCAAATTGTGAACACGTCAGACACTTAGACTATTGGATCATTTCCATCCGTTCAGTACATCTTGCTAGTCTCCATTTTCGCTGCTACTCACACGCAGTCTAGTATATACTGTATGACATGGAATATCCGGGGGTTAAATAATCCTCGAAAAAAGAGACAGATCTTGGGTTACCCGGAGAGGCACAATGTTAGCGTAGCCCTACTTCAGGAGCCCCATCTGGACCCGTCTGTGACCCCCACCTTCGCCACCAAGTGGGCCTCGTATCACTGTTTCTCCTCTTATTCTACCTACTCCAGGGGGGTCGCCATCCTTATCAAACGCGGCGCCCCATTTACCCTAGGTGGCACCATCACAGACGCACAGGGCCGCTACTGCCTTATGTGGGGACGGCTAGCTTCTCATGATGTAACTATTGCCAACTGTTATGGCCCCAATGTGGATGACCCCACTTTTCTCAATACTTTATGGGGGGAAATCTTATCCGTGGGTTCCACATATCTACTTTGGGGAGGTGACTTCAACACCGTTATGTATCCCGTGATGGACAGATCCCATCCCACTGCCCTACACTATTCCAACATGCAGAAGCAGCTAACAGACATTGTCTCAGACAATTACCTCCTTGATGCCTGGAGACACACACACCCTACGACTAGGGAGGGCACACACCTATCGGCAGTACACTCCTCGTGGTCCCGCTTAGACTACTGGTTCATATCAGTTGGCATGGCCCATTGGATAGACAAGACTACCCACATGGCGAGGACCTTTTCCGACCATTCCCCAGTGGTGTTAATACCCAAACCCCATCAGTACATTCCCCTTACATCAATTGGCGTCTCAACCCACTACACCTTTTAGACGCGGTTTTTAAAACTGAGATCGAACAAGAAATTCAAGACTACTTCGAGCGAAATGTTGACTCCGTACCAAGCCTCACCACTGTTTGGGAGGCCTTCAAAGTCACAATCAGGGGCTCCTGTATTGCCAAAGGAGGAGGGGTATTGAAAGACATCCGCCGTACCTTGAACTGATTAGAACAGGAAATTAAGCAACTGGAGCTGACACTAGGTGCTGAAGGAGGGGACGATGCTACCAAAGCTCAACTGCGCGATAAACTGACAGAATACGCAGATACGGCCGATCGCGAATGCAAATTCCGTGGTAAATATCACATCGCTCGTCAATACGGCGAGGGAGACCGCCCGGGAAAGGTTCTGGCGGGTTTGGTGAGACAGCCACGGTTTTCCAACCACGTGGCAGAAATATTTGACTCGGAGGGCGAGATCCATAGGAATCTCCCCGAGCAACTCCACACATTCACGCAATATTATAAGTCTCTGTATACAACTCATAGAGAGCAACCACTTGACCTCCCTGCTTATTTCGAGGACACAGCCTTGGCCTGGCTGGGTGACACTCAGCGTGAATTCCTGAGTGCCGACCTGGAGCTAGATGAAATTACCACCGCGATCATGCAGATGAGATCAGGGCGCGCACCGAGATCAGACGGGATACCCATAGAGTTTTATAAAACCTATCTGACGCAGCTAGCCCCCATAATCAAAGAGGTCTTCTATGAGGCCAGAGAGGAAGGACGCCTTCCGTCCACCATGAGAGAGGCCCTGATCCCTTCCCTACTAAAACCTGACAAGCCCCCAAATCAATGCGAATCCTACCGCCCCCTATCTCTAATTAATTGCGATACAAAAATATTGGCCAAAGTTCTCTCCAACAGGTTAAATTTCCTTATGGAACGCCTGGTCCTCCCAGACCAGTCTGGATTTATTCCTAACCGAGCGACGCCCCATAATCTCCGTACCCTGCTTACGGTACTGCAGGACATCGACCCCGACAGCAAGGCTGTCGCAGTATTTCTCGATGCTACTAAGGCATTTGACTCTGTCGAATGGGATTACCTTATCGGCACTCTGCGTTACATGGGAATGCCTCCGGCTTTTCTTGGGTGGGTAGAGCTACTTTATCAACAACCCACAGCTACAGTCCTCCTGAACGGTGCACGATCGTCTAGCTTTACTATTACCAGAGGCACGCATCAGGGGTGCCCCATCTCTCCCATACTGTTCGCGCTAGTTATTAAACCCCTGGCCGCGAAGATTAGACAACACCACAAAGAACGTGCCCTGATCTACCCCTCTAGACAGCTTATCATATCTCTTTATGCAGACGATGTGACTCTCTACATAGCCAACCCCCAAGATAATCTCAATCCAGTCTTGCGAGAGGTTGTTAAGTTTGGGGCCATTTCGGGCATAAACGTCAACTGGTCCAAATCGGCGGTTTTTCCCCTCACTGATGTGACGGCTCAATTCCCCCTGGACTTCCCATTGACATGGCGGACGGAGGAAATCAAATATCTAGGCATCAAAGTCACTAGACACAGAGAGGAGCTCATACGCGCTAATTACGGAGCCACCCTGGATAAAATCACTGACTCCATCACGAAATGGTTGTCCCTGCCTCTCTCAATGGCAGGTAGAATATCCCTGGTTAAAATGATACTGTTGCCTAAACTTCTCTACTTGTTTACTAATATACCGTACAACCCCGGCACACATTTCTTCACCGCACTCAGGATGCAAATAATTCGCCTGGTATGGGGAGGCAAACAAGCACGGTTAGGTCTAAGCACTCTGACTCTTCCTTTCTCTCACGGCGGGTTCGAGCTACCTGACTTTGAGTTATACTATCACAGTGCGCAGGCTCACTTCGCCATATATTGGCTGCATCCACCCCCCTTTATGCCTCATCTGGCGGTAGAGGGGGGGGACATGGCCCCCACCCCTCTTTCTGGTTTCCTGTTCACAACGGGTAGAGAAAGGGATCGGGATCCCACCACGGTAGCAAACACTGTCAAGTCCTGGAGAAAGTTAGCTGATAGATTGGGTGTGACAATGCTGTACTCCCCCAGGGTACCTCTGCTGCACCATCCCTCTCTCCAAGTAACTAACGAACGACAATGCAAGTCAATGTTAGAAAATTTGCACTTCACCACCTGGGGCGACTTATACCTGGGAGGTACCTTCCGCACCAGGGAGCAGTTCTTTGGGGCGCACACACCCTCCACCATGGAGCTCTTTATGTACATTAGACTCAGGCAAAGCGTGAAAGCGGCTACCCTGGCGTTCCCGGCAGAACCGCCCACGCTACCTCCTCTCCACGCACTCCTACAGGCCAAACCCCCCAGACATGTCACTTCACTTCTTTATCGCCAGGCCCAGCTCACGCTGCTCTCCCACACCCCGAGAGCTCGACTAGAATGGGATCGTGACCTGGGTCGTCAACTAACGGATGACCAGTGGGAATTCAGTTGCAAACAGACACAAAATATCACAGCAAGTAGTCGCTTGAGGATAATACACTTTAAGTTTTTACATAGGATATATTATACCCCGGCCAAGCTATACAAATTCAAGCTTAGAGAAGATGATAGATGCGCCAGATGTAAGTGTGAGGGTGCGGACTTCCTTCACCTTGCCTGGCTTTGCCCGTCCATTCAACATTATTGGCAACAGGTTTTTACCGGAATGTCTAACATGATCCACTCGCCACTGCAGGCATCGCCAGAGGTGGCCCTTCTAGGCTGCACACAAGATTTTGCTCCTGCACATAGGAAATTTGTCGCCCTAGGTTCTAATAGCGAAGCGTAAGGTGGCGTGCCGTTGGGGTAGGGGCCATGCCCCCAAATTCAAAGATTGGATACATGACCTTACTACATGGCAGGAGCAATCACTCAGTTATGCTGAACTTCTCCCCCCTACTTCCAGACCCAAGAATATATGGAGCACTTTAACCACATACTTGTTAGCTACAGCAGCGAGCTCTCCCGACGACAGGGGCGCTCCTGTTGATGAAGCTGACCATGCTGTTTCTCCCCCCCCCCCCCCCGAGTAGCTCGCGGTACACTTGACACATATCCTTTCTGGACGCAAAATGGGAAAATGAGGTCGGGTGCCGGGTGCGGGGGTGAGGGAGACCCTTCCCGGATATGCCTCTACAGGTGTCCAGGATTGCTCATCGGTTCTTTTGTATCCCGGATAAGTGCCAAATTGTGGTAATTATATACAGTATGTGATACTGATTTATACTCTGTTTTATGCTAGCATGGATGTGTTCCCCTTCACCCCCCCTTTTTTTTTTTTCTCTTTCTTTCTTCAGAATCTTATATATAAAGCAAGGGCGGGAGGGTTATGTTGCACATTATATCTGTTCTCAGCCTTGTATCTGATGACATGTCCTGCTGTATCGCTAAAATTTCAATAAATAACGTTTATAAAAAAAAAAAATTTAAACTACATCACCACACATTCTGGCAACAGAACCCTGAAAGACATTCACACCCACAAGCTCAATCTTCAGCTTACAATCCACAGATTAGAAACAATACAACCTGCAAACTAATTTCGATAGGCAGGTAAGTTAAGGAGGGCTGACCTATGGTGCACCAAGGTATTAGATAGTTATGTAATTTATGTAATTTCATATATAACATTTCTGGCCCACACTAATACTAATACCATAACGCTCAGCAGTTGGCAGCCAACTCTAACTTACACCCCTTACATTGACATAAGACATATCTGCTGTTAGGGTTGTTTATCAACAGTACTGTGCAGTCAATAAACAGCCATCAAGTAATGAACAGACATGGAATAATAGAAGAGATCTGTTACACACTGCTGTTTAATTGTAGGACTTTAATCTAGTCCACAACAGCTGGTCCCAAATATATATACATTATGGCCGTTTCTTTACATCTCACAATAGCATTCAGATATGGAATGAAAGTAACAATGCATATCCCAGCAGGTCTCTCTACTTCTCTCTACCGACATCCATGCCAGCTCAGGCCCACAATTAGACACAACATTTCTGATTGGACAACCCAGTGCAGTTACTATTTAAGCAGACTATAACCATAAGAAATACCATAAAGGGACCTGCTGAGCTGATCAAAGGTGCCAGCATAACATAACCACATGTCTGTGTCTTTACACCTCATCATCCACCACACTGCTACACGCTGCACTCCATAACAGGATAACTGCACCTCGGTGGTCAATACGCACAACATGGAAACACTTCCCACTTAGTACCACAAAACAAAAACAACACCCTTCCAGCCACCCTCCATACTATATGGCATAGCTTGCTGCACATGTAGTAAGCGCTTCAGTGTCAAACATAGGGGTAGTAAGCACCATACAAATGCTGCAATACAATATTTATCATTTGTGCATCACCAAGATTTGTTTTGAGCCTATTAAAATCTTTGTTTCCATTGCACTTCAGAATTATAAAACAAAATGTGCTTCATTTGCGCTTTCATAATTGCTGATGTCTGTTGAAATATTTAAACAGTTCATTTACAGGTATTTACATTTTTTCTGTATTAGAAGCAAATTGATATCCTAGTCTTTCTTTTTGCACCCCTTGTATGCAGGGCCACTGGAATTATAAGATTCTGTGGCGTTTTCTGCATAGATATGAATTGGCCAAATTTGCCACGTAATCCATCATCTGCTGCATAATCTGCAGATTTAAAAAAAAAATGTTTCTTGCTCAAACGGATTAAAAGTTACTAAAAATGCTGCAACACGTACTGCTGCACAGTGGAAAAAACTTTGCAAAGGTTGACTAGTCACCCCTCAGTTGCTTATAGCTGTGTTTGGATGTGGAACTGGTGCTAATAAAGTGAAACTTCTGCCCAGACAGTGCTAATGTGTAAAAATGACAAAATAATGAGGCAATACTATCACAAAATGTGCTACATTAAGCAGCATGTTGGAAATGGGGGGTCTCTAGTTGGCAGAGGTAGGTACCTTTGTCCAAATAGGGACCCTTTCTTCTAGTCAGGGTAAGGGTGATACACTTCTAAAATAACCTCTGCTCACCCCCTTGGTAGCTTGGCACGAGCAGACAGGCTTATCTCAGAGGCAGTGTGTAAAGCATTTGTGAACACATACAGTAATACAGTGAAAACACTACAAATGGGCACCACACCAGTTTAGAAAAATAAGTAATCTTTATCTAAACCAAAACAAGACCAAAAGACAAAAATCAACAATACAGTAATAAAAATATGACTTTCAGATAATAGAAATAGTTCAGTTCAATGCAAGTTGTAAATGCAACACTTTTCTCAAAAGTACCTTAGATGCGTCATGCAAAACAAACAAAATGGCCGCAGGGAAGGTGATGCGCTGGTTCCTCACACTCAGGGAAGGTGATGCGTCGATTCCTTGCTCCGGGGGGGTGATGCGTTGGTTCCTTACTGCAGCGCAGGGGAGTTGATGCATCGGTTCCTTACCGGAGAGGAGGTGATGCGTCATTTTGTTACTGCGTGGGGAGTTGATGCGTCTGTTTCTTACTGCGGCCCCCAACGATGCGACGGTCTTGGCACCTCGATGCGATGCGTCGATCCGGTACGATGCGTGGCTTCGTGCAGCCGCACAGCAGGCTTGCGTCAGGATCGGTGCGGTGATCTCGGACTTCGGAGATCGTTGCACCTGATGCGTCGTGCAGCGATTTCTTGAGCCGCGGCAGGCGCTGCAACGGTTTCTTCGGTGATGCGTCGGAAACAGGTGCGGATGCGTCACGCTTCTTTGATGTTGCGCCGATTTTCCAGCTCCCAGTGACAAACAGTCTCTAGAGGTCCTAAACAGCAGCAGGCACCTCTTTGTAGGTTGGATTCCCAGCAAGGCAATTCAGGGGAGCTGGTGGTGAAGTCTTTGTGTCCCTGAGACTTCAGAACAGGAGGCAAGCTCAGTTTCAAGCCCTTGGAGATCTTTTATTCAAGCAGGTGACAAAGCAAACAGCAAAGTCCTTTTTCACCTTTCCTTGGCAGCAAGCAGCCACTGCAGGACAACCCCAGACAGTAAACAGCACAGAGGCAGTATTCCTTCTCAGCTTATCCGGCTCTTCTCCTTGGCAAAGGTTCCTCTTGATTTCCCAGAAGTGATCTAAAAGTCTGGGGTCTGGGCCCCTCTTTTTATACCCAAAAATCCTTTGTTCTCTGAAGGCAGAGAGTGTCTGTACCCAGCCAAAACCAGTTCTGTGGGGCACTTTGCAAGTGCACAACAACCTCCATTGTCAGTGTGAGCCCTGGCTCCAGACACACCACAGGGGGGCGGAGCCGTCATTGTGGAAGGCAGGCACAGCCCTATTCAGGTGAAGGCGCTACTCCTCCCACCACTCCAAATGCAGACCAAGCCTATTCAGCCCAGCCCTGACTCATCAGACTTCTGGAGCCGCTGCCCCTCTCCAGCCCCTGTCATCCAAAAGCCAGACATGCAATACACAAACCTAGCAGAGGCACACTGGATGGTTAGGCAAGAAAATATCTACTTTCTAAAAGTGGTATTTTCAAACACAGAATGTAAAAATCACCCTCACTAAAAGGTGCACTTTAACATTCTGAGTTCAGGCATACTAAACTTTACTTGTCGATCTTGTTCCTAGGGTCAGTTATGTTTATAAGATGTTATAAACAAACTCCCCATTCTGTCCTATGGGAACAGATAGCCTTGCAACAGTGAAAAACGAAATTGGCAGTATTTCACTATCAGGACATGCCACACACAGCAGGGCATGTCAGACCTTTCATATACAATGCACCCTGCCCACAGGGGTACCTTGGGCCTACCTTAGGGGTGACTAATATGTAGAAAAGGGAAGGTTTAGGGACTGGCATGTGTGTGCCTTTGCCAAGTCGACATGGCAGTCCCAGACTGCACACAGGCTCTGCAATGGCAGGCCTGAGTCACATTTTACAAGCTGCTTTTGTAGGTGGCACAATCAGTGCTGCAAGCCCACCAGCAGCATTTGATTTACAGGCCCTGGGCACACATATTGCACTGTACTAGGGTCTGACAAGTAAATCAAATAAGCCAATCATGGAATCACTAATCCATAACAATACAAGGAGCATATGCACTTTAGCACTGATATGCAGTGGTAAAGTGCCCAGAGTCATAAAACCACCAACAGCAGGTCAGAAACAATACAGGAGGAAGGCAAAACGTTCTGGGATGACCCTGAAAAAAGGGCCAAGTCCAACACAACCCCCTTCCAGCCTAAAGACAGGGTAGACTAATCAATACCTTGATAGACTTTCCTGCTTGGGGCGATAGAACATGGACCCTGGCCCGCAACTGCAGGAGCATACTCCAGTTCTACGCCAATCTGAACCCATTTGGATCCCTCTGTCCATACTCTCAGGGCCGACTAAGCTAACCCATGGGGAATCCTTCTCCTCACCTGTGGACACCATATATGCAGCACCTAACCTTAGCTTGCTCAGCAGGTGTGTCCCAACAGACAGACAGTACCCACATGGCCAACACAGAGGTGGGGCCCAGTCCACCCCCGGGGTGTGACTTCTGTCTCCCTCCCAGGAGCAACTCTGTCCACCAGGACAGCAAGCCACAGTGGCCACTGACAGTTGTCAGTGATGAGAACCAGGCCCCAGGCCTTTCATGGTTCTCCAACCTCTGTGGCGTCAGAGAGCGGGGGCAGTAGCCCCAGGTGCCTGGCACCCTTGGTTGACTCTCCCTCCTGTCAGGTCAGGTATGATATCCTGACATTGACCCACCAGCCCCGGGCCTGTACCCGGTGGCTGGACAGGAGACTGGGGTGGGATTTCCCATACCCGGTGCTCCTCCTCGGGGCTCTGCACCCTCCCACCTGGAGCGTACCCCCTTCCAGAATTGTCAGGGCAGCTGTGGCAGGTGTCCTGCACAATTCGCCCACCAGTTCAGGGGTTCTATCCTGCAACTGGGATCCCAGCTTAGGGTCTGTACCCTTAGACTGGGCAGAGGTCAGGGGTGAGGTTGCCCTCTCCCTGCCCCCGCTACTGGGCCCCTGCACCCTCCCACCTGGAGCGGTGCCCCCAGAAGACAAACCGGTAGGGGCACTGTTAGCAGTTGCCCCTTCCTCCAGGTCAGGGGGGACACCCTGAACCTGGCCCTCCAGCCCAGGGTCTGTATCCTTAGGCTGGACCTGTGCCTGGCAACCCAGGACTTCTGGGGGGTACACCAACCCACCCCCCCCCCCCCAAGGTAAACACACTCCGCTGGAGTTGTGTAAGAGTCTGCCTGGCGCAGGTCTCCTACCTCCTGTCCACCTGACAGAGCATGAAGACCCCCCAGGCCAGAAGTGGCCTCAACAGGGACAGTCCTGGGGTGCTCTGATTTCAGAGCTGGCAACCCTTGACCCACTGGTCCTTCCACTGGGGACTGTGTCCCCCTCTCACCCCTCTCTCTGGACTCATGCCCTCTCCCTACTAGAGAGGTGCTGCCAGACACCAGAGCTAGTGGAATGCTCGTTACAGCAGTCTCCCCCAGCTCTACTGACATCCTTGGGATCCCCCTCAGGGGATGGCCTCCCAGAACAGCCTAGGCTCCCCACCTGGTGATCCCTTAGGGAACCCTCCAGGCCCTGGGACTGGGTTTCACGCACCTTGGGACGCATCCCATTCTCACTCCTTCTCCGCAGAGACAGGACGTGAGTCCATACACCCCTCCCACTACACCGGGACCTATCTGGGCTACTAAGAACCTTTTCCACCACCCTCGGTTGGGAAATACCTGAGCCACCTCCATCAGGATCATCCCCAGATGCTTCTTCAGACCCTCTGGAATCCACCAAAAGGTCTGCCTCCAGTGTGAGCTCCCTGGGGTCAGAGAACTCACACTCCACGAGGCGTTGGCATAGCTCTGGAACACAGGGACTTAAAATATGCTCTCCACCAATTGAATCACACTGCCCCACAGAGGTGTTAACCAAGCTATCCTTTGCCTTACCAACCAGTGCCTCGCACACGTACCCCACACCACTCTCTTGAGATTGGCAAGACAGTGTCTGACTGTCTCTGTCACTCAACCCACACTCTTCTGGGCGGTCTCCACACTCACACACCAGAACTTCAACCATGGGGGAACACCTCTCCCTGCACTTCTCTTCTAGAGTCAGTAGAGTGTCCCTCCCACCACTAGGAATATGAACCCCTGTGCCAGTTCCCCAATCTACCTCAGGGACACAGCGCACCACCGGAGCTACCTCATATCCTTAAGCCCCCTTGTGTATGTTAACCCCCTCCTTCAAGTCAGGCGCCACATCTCCGGGTGTGTGTGTACTGCTCCCTCAGCACTAAATAACACCATTTTGCCTCCACCATCTGAGCTGGACTCCACCTCCAACCCAGCCAAGCTCACTTCCTGAGCTACACACATTTCTTCTTCTTGGTTTAAGGCCCTTTTGGCCTCAGCCCTCTCAAGCTCCTCATCAAGCTCTCTCAGCCTCCGCTCACAAGCTAGAAGCCAGCAATGTTTTTCTGTTTCTCCCTCACTTTCAGGGAAGTCCTCCTCCTCAGACTCCACTGGTAGTGTTGCCCCCCAGCGGGGTAACTCATAATGAAATAAGGATGCCTCTAGATCCTCCCTGGACCTTCTCTTCACAGGCAGCCCTCTTTCCTTGCAGAACACACGTAGCTCCTTCATTGTGTAGATGAACATGTGCCAGAAGTCAAGTTCCATTTTGCAACAACTAACCAGAGTACTAGTATCAAAAGTACTTTCAGGAGGACACCAGAAAACAGAAAAAAACAGTATGTGGTCACGTAATGGTCTGCACTATCCCAGCAGTGTACACCAATCACTGTATGTAAGACACAAATGCAAGTCCAGATCCTCACCGCTGACCATCAATGTTAGAAATGGGGTTCTCTAGTTGGCAGAGGTAGGTACCTTTGTCCAAATAGGGACCCTTGCTTCTAGTCAGGGTAAGGGGGATACACTTCTAAAATAACGCCTGCTCACCCCCTTGGTAGCTTGGCACGAGCAGACAGGCTTATCTCAGAGGCAGTGTGTAAAGCATTTGTGAACACATACAGTAATACAGTGAAAACACTACAAATGGACACCACACCAGTTTAGAAAAATAAGTAATCTTTATCTAAACCAAAAGAAAACCAAACGACAAAAATCCACAATACAGTAATAAAAATATGACTTTCAGATGGTAGAAATAGTTCAGCTCAATGCAAGTTGTAAATGCGACACTTTTCTCAAAAGTACCTTAGATGCGTCACGCTAAACAAACAAAATGGCCACAGGGAGGTGATGCGTTGGTTCCTTACACTCAGGGAAGGTGATGGATCGATTCCTTGCTCCGGGGGAGGTGATGCGTTGGTTCCTTCCTGCAGCGCAGGGGAGTTAATGCGTCGGTTCCTTACCGGAGAGGAGGTGATGCGTCGGTTTGTTACTGCGTGGGGAGTTGATGCGTCTGTTTCTTACTGCAGCCCCCAACGATGCGACAGTCTTGGCGCCTCGATGCGATGCATCGATCCGGTACAATGCGTGGCTTCGTGCAGCCGCACAGCAGGCTTGTGTCGGGATCGGTGAGGTGATGTCGGACTTCGGAGATCGTTGCACCCGACGCGTCGTGCAGCGAATTCTTGAGCCGCGGCAGGCGCTGCGACGGTTTCTTCGGCGATGCGTCGGAAACAGGTGCGGATGCGTCACGCTTCTTCAATGTTGTGTCGATTTTCCAGCTCCCAGCGACAAACAGTCTCTAGAGGTCCTAAACAGCAGCAGGCACCTCTTTGCAGGTTGGAATTCCCAGAAGGGAATTCAGGGGAGCTGGTGGTGAAGTCTTTGTGTCCCTGAGACTTCAGAACAGGAGGCAAGCTGAGTTTCAAGCCCTTGGAGATCTTTTCTTCAAGCAGGTGACAAAGCAAACAGCAAAGTCCTTTTTCTCCTTTCCTTGGCAGCAAGCAGCCACTGCAGGCCAACCCCAGACAGCAAACAGCACAGGGGCAGTATTCCTCCTCAGCGCATCCGGCTCTTCTCCTTGGTAAAGGTTCCTCTTGATTTCCCAGAAGTGATCTAAAAGTCTGGGGTCTGGGCCCCTCTTTTTATACCCAAAAATCCTTTGTTCTCTGAAGGCAGACAGTGTCTGTACCCAGCCAAAGCCAGTTCTGTGGGGCAGTTTGCAAGTGCACAACAACCTCCATTGTCAGTGTGAGCCCTGGCTCCAGACACACCACAGGGGGGTGGAGCCATCATTGTGGAAAGCAGGCACAGTCCTATTCAGGTGAAGGTGCTACTCCTCCCACCACTCCAAATGCAGACCAAGCCTATTCAGCCCAGCCCTGACTCATCACACTTCTGGAGCCGCTGCCCCTCTCCAGTCCCTGTCATCCAAAAGCCAGACATGTAATACACAAAGCTAGCAGAGGCACACTGGATGGTTTGGCAAGAAAATACCTACTTTCTAAAAGTGGTATTTTCAAACACAGAATGTAAAAATCACCCTCACTAAAAGATGCACTTTAACATTCTGAGTTCAGGTATACTAAACTTTACTTTTCTATCTTGTTCCTAGGGTCAGTTATGTTTATAAGATGTTATAAACAAACTCCCCATTGTGTCCTATGGGAACAGATAGTCTTGCAATAGTGAAAAACGAAATTGGCAGTATTTCACTATCAAGACATGCCACACACATCAGGGCATGTCCGACCTTTCATATACAATGCACCCTGCCCACAGGGGTACCTTGGGCCTACCTTAGGGGTGAATAATATGTAGAAAAGGGAAGGTTTAGGGACTGGCAAGTGCGTGCACTTGCCAAGTCGACATGGCAGTCCCAGACTGCACACAGGCTCTGCAATGGCAGGCCCGAGTCACCTTTTACAAGCTGCTTTTGTGGGTGGCACAATCAGTGCTGCAAGCCAACCAGCAGCATTTGATTTACAGGCCCTCGGCAAACATAGTGCACTGTACTAGGGTCTGACAAGTAAATCAAATAAGCCAATCATGGAATCACTAATCCATAACAATAATTTACAAGGAGAGCATATGCACTTTAGCACTGATTAGCAGTGGTAAAGTGCCCAGAGTCATAAATCCACCAACAACAGGTCAGAAAAAATACAAGAGGAAGGCAAAAAGTTCTGGGATGACCCTGAAAAAGGGCCAAGTCCAACACAGCATAATTTGTATTTTCTTGCTGCATAATTTAGTCAACCTTTCTGAATAATATAGGCCTCCCCTGCAGCATAATTCCGGTGGGCCTGCCTATTCCCCAGCACGATTATTACATTGTTCACATTACAAAATCCTCTCTTAGCTCTGCATATCTCAATCCTGGAGGGGGAGGGGGGGGGTGGAATGTTCTCTCCCTGTGAGGCATTCATGACATCATGGGGTTTTATGTGGTTTGAATTATGCCAAGGTAGTTGTTAGCTGTGGTTGGCTTGGGATGGGATTAAGGGTTTATTTCTCAGAAGGAATAAACTGATATGTTATCTAAATCAACTGCTGTCCATCGAGTTACTACATTTTATTGGCGATGACTTGGCCATGCACAAGCCCAACTGTCAGGAGAACCCCAGAAGAACTCAGAAGATCTCAAAGACTCTTGATATCGTGATTCCTGAATCGTGAATCCTGACATCAGGAAATCTCACAGCTGCAGTATCGCCTAAAATAGCCTGCATATTTGAGATCGCACCCTGAGAAGCCTCGGGACCAGCTGGGATCAGAAGCGGCAATATCTCCTCTAAGTAGGCTACAGATTCTGAGCAGCCGTGCATGCTGAGGGCCTCTGTCACTGATTTACGTGACTCGACCTTATTTGGGAAGGTGACTTCACGTGACTTTGTTAATGCACGAGTACCTCGACCCCAAGTGTGAAAGGAAGGGGGGCCAGGCAAGAAACCGCCATTGACCTCCAGGCCTGCAGTGCAACCTCGTGCTCAGGCACGCTCCCAGCGCAGCCTTGCATCAATACTAGAACACCTGTCTGCGGCTCCGCTCCCCTCATCAGTGGTAGAGTGCCCGTGTGAGCGCCCCTGTGTCGGCTCGTTACTTAAACAGAGAAGGGGCTAAGGAGCCTTGCGAAGAAGCCCTCATCAGGACTCAGCAAACATAAATTTAAAACCAGGCATTCACTCACTGCATCCGCTCACCTCAGCATTTCTCCTCCTTAGCAAAGCCACAAGTCACCTTCAATGCTCCGCCCACATCTTCACATAAAGTTTCACAGCATTATCCTGACACCCTATGGCGGTTTTTAAATATTGCACTACATAGACTTATTCCTCTGCACAAGTTGCTACCTGCTGTATTTTCACAATGAACATGTCAGTCCATTGTTATATCACTACCTTTTCTAATACTGCCCGGTGATCTCCAATCGAATGGGAATATTGGATTGACACCTTTGAGAACTATTTGTTAGCCTTGGAGTGCACTGATTTCTCTGCAGTGAGGAAAAAAACACTTTTGTTAGAATCTTTTGGTAAAGAGGGTTACCATGTGTTTAAATATCTACCACCAGTGCATGATAACCAAAGGAATGAATTCAAAGATGTATACAAGGAGGCCATATTTAGACTCAAAACTAGGTTTGCTAAGATTGTAAATATTGTAATGCAACAACACAAGTTTTATACCCAACCCCAACGTCCAGTAGAATCAGTGGATGACTTTGTGGCCAGGTTACGGGAGCTTGCTGCCAAATGTCAATTTGGTCAAATGACTGAGGAGTTCATTTGTGATCAATTGATCATACAATGTAGTAGCAAGCATATGCAAGAACGATTGTGGGAGGCCAGCAATCCCTCTTTGAAAGATGCTATAACTATAGTTACGGTAGCTGAAGAATCAGAAAAGTGTATGAGAGAAATGCAGCAAGGTGAGGCGGATAGCAAACCAACTTTTGAGGTGGCTGAGGTGGAAGATGATCCCGATCTGGTCAATATAGTGAGGAAAAAACTATCTGCTACCAATTTGAATAGCGTCAAAGCTAGTGGCGCAAGGACTGGAAGCACGATGAGCTATGCTGGTAAAGGGTCATCTTGTTTGTGCTACATGTGTGGAAGCACTTATCACTTGGGTAATTTGAAAAACGGCTTTGTCATAGGCAAGGATTGTTGTAAGTGTGGTAAGAAGGGACACTTCGCACGGATGTGTAGAGCTTCCAACAGGAAAATTGCTTTTGTGGATGATGGCGATTCGGAACACAGAGTACTTATCATAGATGGTGAGATGGATGAGGGAGGCAGACTGTAAGAGAAAGACTCTCCCCAAGGCTGACTTTGACATAAAGGGTGAAGTGATATCATTGATGGTGGTCTCAGGGTCACTGTACACCATAATACCCAAATAGTTATTTGATACGGGTTGGCCCAATGGTGTGTCCACAAGTGTGGTCTTAAAAGGATATCAAGGAGCAAACATTGGTGTGGTGGGTCACATTTCAGTGGTCATCAAGTTTGGGGATAGGTTGACCAAAGGGAAGGTGTATGTGGGGGCTGAAGGGCCACCCGTGAGTCAAACAGTGAAGGAGATTCTGGAGCAGATGATCAAGGATGACGTAATAGAGGTGGTAGAAGCCACTGAATGGCTTTTGCCAGTGATCATCACAAAAAATTCTGACGATTCATTGAGATTCTGTGTGGATTTACGTAGTCTCAATGAAAACGTAGTCATGGACTCATTTCCTCTTCCGAATATCAACAAACTGATTCTGATGCTGTCAGGAGGAAAATACTTTTCAAAATTAGACCTAAGAAGTGTATATCACCAGGCACGCAGACTTCAGGCACCTCACCACATTTATTATGTCGGAAGGCACTTTTCAGTTTAAGAGAATGCCCTTTGGCCTAAGTTCTACGGCAAGCGTTTTCCAAAGACTAACTTCAAATTTGTTGTCTGGAATCTCAAATGTCGTGTTTTTTCAGGACAACATACTTGTGTTTGGAAGAAGCATTGCTGAGCATAATAGGAATTTGGGGGAAATGTTGACTCATGTTGGTAAGGCTGGGTTGACGTTGCGAAGAGAGAAATGTACGTTTTACTGCAGGAGGTGGAATACTTGGGCTATTTCATAATGAGAATTGGGGTGAAGCCCAAAATTGATTTAGTAAGTGCCATTGTGAATGCAGAGGTACCCAATGACAAGGACAAACTGCGATCTTTCATGGGCTTGGTGGAATATTATTCCAGGTTTGTACATGATTTTGCCTGTAAGACAGAAGCCTTGAAAGTTCTATTGAGGACAGGCCGGATACTCACTTGGGGTGAGGAACAGCAAACTGCTTTCACACAAATCAAGGGTGGCATTACCAATGAAGGGGTTCTAGTGCCTTCCACATGAGTTTAAAAACTCATGGACTGTGGATGTCAGTGCAGTTGGTATTGGTGCAGTTTTGGCACAGGTGCATAGGAGAGTGGAAAAGACAGTAGCGCTTGCCTCAAGCTCTTTGTTGGGTGCTGAATGAAACTACTCCATCATAGAACGGGAGGCATTAGCTGCTGCTTGGGCAACCTCATACAGCTGGACCTTTATCTTGAGAAGCAAAATTGTGCTGTGGATGGATCACAAGCCTCTATTCAAGGTTCTAGGTCCAGCTGGCACAAAACAATTGTTAGTGCAGGTTAACTAGGTTGGTTATTAAATTGCAGGAGTATGATTGCAGGGTGGAATATGTCCCCAGCTGGAAGAAGAAGGTAGGTGTTTGTCTTTCAAGGCTACATGATAAAGCTGTGGAAGAATGTGACTTGTACACAGAGGAAATGGTGGTTGGCGTTATGGATGCCACAGGTAGGTTGGAGAGTTATGATTGGATTGGGGCTATGGAGAGGGATGGCACACTTAAGGCAGTAATAGGGTTGATAAGAGGAGTGTGTGAGGAGAGAAAATACTTTGCCTGAGGCGGTTAGGCCTTTCCACAAAATTGTGGAAGAGTTGTCTTTGCAAAACGAGAGTATTGTCATGAAGGCTAGTAAGTTTGTGCCGCCTAGTTTGGTGCAACCCAAGTTGGTGTATTTGGTGCATGAGGGTAATCTTGGTCAAACTTTCACGCTTAAGAGACAAGAGAAACATTTTGGTGGCCACTGATGGACGCCCAGGTGAAGAGGTGGGTGCAGGACTGTGGAGTGTGTAGAGAATCAGAGAGGCGCTTGAGAGTGGGTTTAGGGGTCTAAGCTCAGGAACAGCATGTAGCTGAGGCCAGTGCAGTTTGGGAGAAAGTCTGTTTAGATTTTATTGGTCTGTTTGTTTTCTTTCCTGATCAGGAAAAGTTTGTGGCAGTCATTGTGGATGCCAAATCCAAATGGGTGGAAGTAGTCTTTATGAGGTCCATTAGAACTAGGCCCACAATAGCTGTCTTGGGTCAGATTTTTAGAAGGGAATGTATCCCTTCACTATTGGTAATGGACAATAGTACCCAACTCACCACCTTTAGAAATTAAATACTTTCTCGACGATGTAGATATAAAGCATGTGTGTATGTCTGTGTACAATTCCCAAAGCAATGGTTTGGTGGAAAGATCAGCAGATTGGTGAAGGGAACCATGGAGATGGTGTTCAGTGCAGGGTTGCCAGTTCAAGAGGCTATTAAAGATATGCTGTTGGCTCATCGCACCACAGTAACTGCTAGTACGGGAAGGACTCTTCTTGAAATAATGCAGGGAAGACAGCCAGGTACGAAGTTGGCTCCCTCTTGGAAGCGTGTTGTCAGTTGTAACAAGTTGAGTACGGGGGTGTCACAGGACGAGCCTCGCAGATTCATTGATAAAGGGGATTGGATAAAGGACAGACCCGGTGGTGGGAGCAGAGGCCTGTCCCGATTTCGTGGTCCCTTTAAGGAGAAAGAGGCAGGAGGAAATTGGGATAAATTGGAAAACGGTCAAACTTGGAACTTGAGAAGAGTTGCATTGTATCAGAATGGTGGTACATTAAAGGCATCCACTGGAGGGAAAGACAAATGCTCGGGATGGTAACTTCTGAAGGATTGCAGGATAACAGTGAGGTGATTTGTGTGGGTGCATGTGTTGGTGATGTAGGATTGTCAGTAGCAAGAACAGTGAGGTCACGGAAACCACCTGGTTACCTGGGTGATTACCTGTGTGGGTAAACTGTATAGTCTGGGTTGTTATGTTGATCGGTGGGTCAGTGTTTGTGGGATATTGTCAATATGTCTTGTGTTGTTGGTTGTGCCTGGCTTGGGATGAGATTAAGGGGTTATTTCTCTGACGGAATAAACTGATATGTTATTCAAATCAACTCCTGTCCATCAAGTTACTACACTCACTCACTTTGCAGTCACAGGAAAAAAGTAAATACCTTATCCATGTTTAAAAGAATAATAAGCACTTTTTCAGAAGACATGGTCAGGCATTTAAACTCTGCCTTTGAACATGCAGCAAATGTAACAAGATGAAAAGGGCATTTTTATGGCTTATTCAGCTTCTGGACTCCAGCATGTTTTTTTCTGATTAGACTGTTTGCATTGAAATGTGAATGCAGTTTGTTTTCTTTGATAAATACTGTGCAAGTGGCCTTGGTAATTTGGGGGAGTTAGAGGGGGGGGGCAAAGAGTACTATGGGCAGGCCCGGCCCTCAAATGCCCCCTGTGGCTACCGTCTCAGCCACAAGGGAGCAAACTCTTTACCGTGTGAAAGACAAAATAAAACACAGCAACATATTTGACAACCTTTATAGCAAAGCATCAGTCTTAAAAGAGTAAATGTACTGATTAGTCCCAGAATAAAAATTTTACAAAACCGCATAGCAGTTGAAGAGTGCTTCATTTAAAACAAGACATCCATATGCCCAGACGGAGAAATTAAGATTTCAAATATAATCATCTCAAATGCAGTAGTCCTGGGCAGCAACATAAAACACGAACAATAGATTCCTTTTTACATGAACATTTCTTGCAGCATTCAGATATCCCATATTTTCCAGATTGTTTTACCTCTTCTAATGAAAACAGACCAGATCCTACTCACATAGGGGCAGATTTGCAAGAAACTGACGCATCTCTGCGTTATAGCAGAGATGCGTCAGTTTCCTTGTGCCATGCAAAAAAACCCTTGTGCCACCATGGATGCTTTGCATTTACAATGCGTCGCACCATGGCGCAAGGATTGACAGATGCGTCACGCATCTGTTGGCGCAAAGGTCATGCATTGCTGGAGTCGTGCCGCAAGCATGACGCAACCCCAGCAATGCTCAGGAAGGCCTATATCTATTGTGCTGCGTCACTCCTTACGCCTGCTTCAAGCAGGCGTAAGGTTTTAACGCAGTGGTGTCGTAGAAGTGGTGCAGTGAAATCTTGTAGATCTTGTTTACGCTGCCGCTGTGTCACAAAAGTGACGTAATGGCGGCGCAAAAGTGTTGCAAGGGGCTTGTAAATCTGCCCCTTAGAATTTAGTTTCCAAGTGAATGGACTTGCAAGAGACAATATGGTTGTCATTTATTCTCCTTCTAAGAGTCAAAAACAAAACGTTGATGCTTCCTGATAGGAAATAATTTTAAGTCTGTTTCGCATAAATGGGGCTGCCAAATGCTTCACAATCACTTCATTGAAAAGGACTAATGCAAAATCGGTTTGCAAGCTAGAGCTACCTTTGCTACTAAAGGATCTAATGACTCGGAAACTGTGCCTGGAGGTGCTACTTAAGAGCCCACCTCACAGCAGTCCTTTCAAGGAGTTCACATTAGCACTTCTAATTCAGCAAATGAACACTCAAGACTTATGTGATCCTGCAGAGATGAAGAGGGAAGATGGGAGAGAGGTCTGCCCTGTTCTAAGTGAGGCCATTTTGATAATTCCCCAGGAAATGCTTCTTAGCCTTTTTTTTTTTTTTAATGAAGGCAGGAATGAGAGCAGCGCCCATTTAAGAGACGCCCACTAAATGTGAAGGATGTCCACCCTTCTCACGAAAGACAAGCCCAAGGTATTTGTTAGTAGTCTCCTTTGCTATTCAGTTTCCAATCCTATGCCACTTTCCTTGGTTTCTTTATTCACCTCAGGACTATCATGACTTTAGTGTTCTCTATATTAATGCTCATCCTCTTCTCAGCACAAGAAGAAGCCAGTGTCAACAGCCCAAACACCGGTCCTGTCCAGCATCATGTCGCCTGTATACTGGAGAATAAGGGTCCATTTGACCCCTAACTTCAGCATGAATGAATGAATTCAGCAAAAGGCCAGGGGTAACAGAAGTGACATCACTCACCATTTGACCTTTATGTTCACTCACACGCATGCTTACACATAAACACACAATCACACGTAGACACACTCTTTTGGATATAAACACTCTCTCACCTGCACACATGCTCACAACATACATTTAAAACCATTTTTTACTTGCCTCTGCTTCCAGGGAGGGTCATATCCCAGCTAATTGTACTCCATTTTTTATTACACTTGGGGGCATATTATCAAGGAAAGTATCGCCGCTTTTCCGGCACATATCGCCGGAAAAGCGGCGATATTTCTATCGCACTATCACCAAGGACTCGCTAACATGCGTTAGCGCTTGTTTCCTTGAGATAGCTGCCGGTTATCCTGCCGCTTTGCATGTCAGCGATATTTATCGCTAATGATATGCAAAGTAGGCGTTCCTTACTAAAATAACATGAAAACTGTCGCTAACACAACTTCCCCCTATTATCAATCCGGTCGCGAACCCGCGTAGCGATACTAAAAGTAGCGCTAACCGCGATTATCGCTGGTATCTGAACGCCTGATTTAAAACTGACTTAGCTATATTATCCTATGGGAGGTGCATTGTCAGGATAAGTCCACCCTGCCCTATTATCAAGGATTTCCCTATCGCTGTGGTTTTATCGCTGGATTTCCAGCGATATTCACGCATTTCGCCGCTATCGCTGGATTTTTTTATCGCCTTGCAGATAAGCGTTGATAATAACGCGCTATCTCGGCGATGTAATCCAGCGATAGCCGGTGATAATTAAAATCGCGCTAAGCGCGCTTAGCGATAATTATCGCTGGCTGTTAATAATATGCCCCTAAGAGTTAATAATATAATATTATTCACTATTAGTGTAATACAAAAATGACAAAAAACATGGAGACTGGAGCCTCAACCAATGTCCATAAGGACGAGCTGCCCCTGTGTTCCTGGCACCGATTTTGCTATCTCTGAGGCCAGGGGACATTAATGCTGTGCCAGGGGTGAAAGGGGCAAGCCAGGGTTCTCAGCGACCCCTAAATGACGTCCATGAGCTTTACAGGAAGAGAACCAGAATGCTTAGGCCTTTCCCCCAGATCAGCCACACAGAGGTTGAACAGCAAGGGTTCGAGAACGCAACTCTGCTTCAAGTCTCTATTTGTGGAGCTCCTCAGGGAAAGCCTAGAATTACTGCTGATTTTATTCTGGACACGTGATCCTTCGAGTAATTGACAAATTGCATGGAGCCATTTCATAATAGTCAAAAGTATGGCCCTGACTATGTGATCAAAGGCACTATTAAAAGATATATAATTGCAGTAAATAACTGCTGCCCTTAACAAAGTGCCTTTTGATCAGCATAGAGAGTGGACTATATTCGCTGTCCTACCACACTGGGCCCTAAACTCTGTTTTAAATTGTGACAGAAGGTTCCTTTCACTTGCCCAGTTGTTAAATTTGGCTTACAGCATCTTAGCCTGAACATAAAGCAGGGCGTTCCTCTATACTGTCAGAAGATCACTTTGGCCCTTTGTGGTACAAGGCGTGTAGTATCCAACCCCTCCAGGAGTCTGATACACCATACTGAAGGCATTTTTTATTCAGAGGGAACAGATCTTTCCCCAGAAGTGCTTGTCCCTCTGGTAGCTAGGCTCAAAAGCAGTCAGGCTTAACTTAGAGGCAACGTCTAAAGTATTTATGCAGTACTCAAACAGCAATAAAGTTGAACTGAAAAACAATAAAAATTCCAATGAATTAGAATCATTCAGTACGATTTAATGAACAACATGTCATCAAAATGACAAAAATCCAATAGGAGGAACCGGTGCTATGACTTTTTAAAGGTTTAAGTAAAACTAGAGCCAAGAAGCACAAATTGCCAACGATAGTCAAAGGTTGTAGTAAAACAGGACTTAGATGCACTTTTATGCTGACCGCGAGGGAGTGCAGGTCAGGGGTCACATTATACATACGGCTCATTCTCCTTCATTGCGCTGGGCGCACCTTTAAAAGGTGCGCCGATCGCAATGAAGGAAATTGTGCATTATTATGATGAATGTGCTGCCCCCAGGGCAGCCGCAAACTCGGGCTGCCGTGGGGGGGCATCACATTCATGTGAAGAATGGAGTGGCTGCTTTGAAGCTGCTCCATGTTTTCACAGTGCAGGCAGCAACCTGCCTGCACTTTTAAAGGTGATGCCTGCGGGGTCTATAGCAGCCCCTTTACCTCCTGCAGAGGGCTGCCATCAGGGGAGCACTGACAGTATGCTGCCTTTTAGATGGCACACTGTCAGTGCGCCTCCTGAGAGCTTCTTTGCCTCTGCGCTCGCGTCTGTAATACAGCACGGGCACAGAGTCAAGGGGATTCCCTCATTTGCATGAGGCACACCCCCATGCAAATCAGGGAACGCCCCGTGAAGATAGTGTCTTTGTTTCGGAAGAAGCTGAAGACTTGGCTTTTCTCAAATAAGTGATTCGGTTCTCTTTCTGCCTCTCTGCTTTACCACTGACCGTGCAGAGCGCTAGGACACTCTTTGGAGTAAGAGTTGGGCTGTAGAAGTGCCTTTTACTTTACATTACATTCCCTTTGACCATAGCCCGCTTTTGATGCGCCTCCATCTGGGGGAGGAACGCCCCGAGGTCTCATTGTGGTGCCTGAGCTCCAATGCACTCTAAGCCCCCACGTTCTCAGATGGCCTCTGGGAAGTAATTTCGCAATATTTTTAGCACATTCAGGGCTCGGCGTCAGACGGCCTGGTGGAATGTGAGACTTTCAAGGTAGGGGTATGGGGACAATGGATAGGGACGTCAGTGGGGATCTGGAGCGAGACCTGATTGAATTTGTGGGTGACATGCATCAGTTGGACAACCGGCTGGCCCAGGATGCCGGAGTGGGGGCTAGACTGTCGGAACCCAAAGAGCAATATAGTATCCTTCTGGAGAAACTTCGGTGTCATCATTACCAGGAATATATTACCTGAGCGCCTGAGAGTGAGGGTAGAGCTGGGCGCTTATTGGCATGACTGTCTCAGCCGGATAACCCAATTGCAGGAGCCAGGCGGGGGACTGTTGTATTCGCAAGTGGCTTTGAATGCCGCTTTCCGGGATTACTATATGACCCTCTATGATAAATAGGCTGAAGGCCCTGGTGAGACTTCAGATTCCTTTCAAGAAACCTTGTGATTGCGTAGACTAGGCGCAAAGACAGCCGAAGAGCTGAGAGGAACCATCACACCACAGGAAATTAAAAATACCATACAAGACCCGGCACAAAGGAGGTCCCGAGGGCCTTACGGCCTGCTGACAGAATTCTACCTTGCCTTAGTTGGGTTACTGGGGCCGCGGCTTGCTGCCCTCTCTGCTGCAGCCTTGGAGAAGCTGGTACCTCCAGCTTCCACTAGGGACTTAATAGTGGTGCCGCTTCCGAAGTCCTGGGAGCGGGGAGTACCTGTCACAGCGTACCGACCTCTATCCAAGCTGTGTATGGTCTTCAAGATCCTCAAAGAAAATCAAATCTGGCTATGTGATTATTCCCACCCATGCAATAGCTGGTGCATCCAGACCAGTGCGGATTTATCTTCCAGCACAACACCTCCCTGAATCTGTGTTGTTTATATATGCTCCTGCATTCTCCAGTGTTGCAGGGAGACGGGCAGACAGGAATAGTTTCAATTGACCTGGAGAAAGCACTTGACACTGTCAGTTGGTCGTTTCTGGAAAGGGTCATGTTTCACATGGGTTTGGGAGTTTATTACGTTTTTATGCATTCTGTATACAAAGTTTTCAACTAAAAAAAGCGGGATTGTAATCCCATTTACAGCCAAAATAGAGCATTTAAGTGAAATCACAGAATTGACAAATACAGCTTTCAATAAGTACTGAGGGTAAATCAGACAATTGATCACTTAAACAGCAAGTTGCTCATGCTTCATAAAGTTCAGCAGAATAATTACTAAGTTAGGGTATTGAGCGTTCCAGGTGGATCCCACGAGGGTTTCCTACCCACACCTTTGAATCAGAGGAGAAAAGATTCCATTATATGAGAGAAAAACGGTAGTAACAACTTGAGCCCATGACTTCAAATCCCACCACCTACCCCCGCCCCAAACCCATAGCGTCCAATGAAGTATCTAATTACGTCATTAAATATGGAAATTGAAATACAACCTACTTGGGCCTTGGCAGGAGGAAAGACAGATCAGTGTGGTGAAGCGCTAGTCAGTGTGCATAACAGTCCATTGCGCCATCCCCATTTTTCCTATGGTTCAGGATCGCTCCCATCATTCCCCTGTGTGAGACTCTGAAGATCTGTCAATAATGCGTCCCAGCCCCACACACGGCGGTAGTGGTCCAGTGTTGGAGGGAAGCCAACAAATTCCTGGGGTGGCAGGGCTCTCTGACGGGCAGAACCCCCTTATGGCAAGGCGAGCTCCTAGAAGACGTGACCCGACTCACTGGTTTCCGGGGTTGGAAATTAATAGGCATCGAATACTTAGGAGACGTGTGGCAGGGTATGGCCCCCCGCTCCTTTGAATATTTGAAGAAAGAGTACGATCTCCATGACTCACAGCGATTCCACTACCTTCGCCTCACCCACGCTCTACGCTCCCACATACGGAGTGGCGCGTCCATCCCGGAGTACTCCCCCATGGAGGATAGGTTGCTCCTGGATCCCATCTTGGAGAAACCCACATCTACCATATATCGCAAACTCATAAACAACAAACCTGACCCATTGGTTTCGCTGCGAGAGCGATGGGCGAGCGATGTGGGCGCCATGGAGGACGATGATTGGCAGGACGCCTTGCAAAGCCCGCGGGAGATAGCAATTCGCTCCAGGTTTCGCCTAGTGCAGTTAAAAAATTTACATCGCGTATACTACCCTCGCACACATTTGTATACCTGGGGCAGGAGTTCGTCGGCCCTATGTGTACGGGGATGTAGAGGGGAAGGCTCCTTCTATCATATACTGTGGGAGTGCCCGGAGATAGTGCCTTTCTGGACTAGGGTTACGGACACCATGGCAGCGGTTGTGGGCTCACCGGTCCCGCGGGAGCCCAGATGGTTATTGTTAATGATTAAGGGGGCAACTGACTGGTCCAGACACAATGAGATCTGGCTGGCACTGGCAGCCGGGGTTGCAAAAAGGAATATCGCCAGCGGCTGGGGGGCGCAGGCCCCTCTGCAATGGGATCAGTGGCTGCGGGACCTTGATTGGTGTCAGAGAGCTGAGGAGACCATTTATAAGAGTAGAGGCTGCCCTAAGAAATGGGAAAAGGTCTGGGGGCCTTGGCGGAAATACAGGGCGGAGGGGGGTGAGTCGGGATTGGGTTGCACCACTTGAATGCCCTGCTTGTGTCTATACTCGCTGTACATAACACTGTAAAATGTGTCTACATAATATTATGGAATATCTCTATCACATGCTTTATGAACAATGTTCTGTAATGTCTGATAATATGAGCACAGTTAATAAATAGATTTACAAAAAATATATATATATTAAAAAAAAAATAATGCGTCCCAGCTGGACGCCACTGGGTGTCTTCCCTGTGTAACACCACACCCTCTGCCTGCGCCCACACAAGAAAGGACTGTATCCATGCCTCGAGTGATGGGGCTCCGGGGACTTCCACCTTCGGGTAATGAGGCGTTTAGCCGTCAGGAAGCTCAAGTCGAGAAACCTGGAAGTTGTCCTATTTTTCTTGGCCCTAGGAAACAGGACCAGCGCACATGCCTCCCAAGTGAGGGGCTTTCTGTGCAAGCTGACAGTCGGGTCGAGACACCTTGCCAATAGGTGTGAAGAGAGGGGCAAGACCACAACATATGGAGTAGGTCTATGGCAACAGCTGGGGCAGGCAGCATCTGCATTGTGGAAATAGTGGTTGATATTGGCGGGAGTAAGATAGGCCGTGTACCATATAAAACTGTATTAGGCGGAACCTAGTGTTAGGTGGTATATTAGTGGGACTCTCAGGGATTGCAGCCCATTCCCTGTCTGCGCAGGGACAGGTGAGTTTGCCCTCCCAATGGGCATGTAGGGCTGCATGCGGAGGTGCTGTATGGATTTGCAGCGAGTCAGCCAGCCAATGTACTAAGGGCCTACCCAGTCCCATAACCTGCAGATATTGCACTACTAAGTGAGTCGGTGGCTCAGTAGTCAGGTCGCCCTATGGTCGGGTCAGCGTCGCCAGCAGGGAGTTGTATAAGAGGAACTGTCCTGGCAGTAAATCGGAATCACCCGTTGGTGTCTCATAGGGGAATGGGGCACCATCACAGTAGAGGTCTCCCAGTGTGTGCAATCCTACAGCGTGCCAGGTTTTGAGTTCCGCCACGGAGGTAGGGGTAGCATTTCTAGGAGTGTCTAGTAGGGCTGGTTCACAGGGAGTCACTGAGCGCGTAAGGTAGAGGCTCCGTTGGTAGCAGCGGTGTGTGAGACCCAGCAACAGAGGGTCCTGCACCTTAGCTCAAGTGATTGGGTGAAACAACTGCAGAATACGGAGCAGTGTACAGGGCAGTAGCGTAGTGGCCATGTCAGACAACTGCAGGCCAGATAGCAATTTAGCTACCTACAATAGTTGACAAGCGAGATAATACTGTTCTAGGTTCGGTACCGCAAGGCCGCTTCAGTCCAAGGGCGAGTATAATTTCATTAACGCCACTAAGCAGCGCCCGGCATTCCAGATTATTTCCCTGATCCGCGCCTTGAAGACTCGGAAAAATTTGGTCGGGACGTATAGAAGTAGATTGGAAAAGTAATACTAGAATCGAGGTGGGCCACCATCTTCAGCAAGGCAACCCGGCCTATCGCTGACAACGGTAATGTCTGCCAAAAAGTCATCTAGGTTCTAATGGATGTGGCTGAGCAACCAGTGGGGCACAGGCTTTATAGAATTCGGCGAGTAAGCCATTGGGACCCGGGGTCCTGCCAGTGGCAATCGCTCAAATGCTTTCCTGTTGTTTCGAATTGTGTGATAGGGTCATCCTGCTCTGATTGACTAATATAAGGATGTGTAATGTCGCATGAGCTTGTCGTGTATCTTGTTCTGGGTATAAAGTAAAGTGCAGATGGTAGAGCGCAACATCAGGATACGGTAATGACAGTGGTCCTGGCAAATAAGCCAGGTCAGCAATCGGCCAGAGCTATTGGTGGTAGCATGCGTACGGGCTGAGTGGGCTGCATAATTGAGACAGCGCAGTCTCTCCAGCAGCGCCGCATGTTCTTGGCGCTTGTATGCTAATTGGTGTATCTCAGTCGGGTCATGTATGGCTCGAGTTTCGTGGCAAAGAAGTGTGCGTTCAATGCCGGTAAGGTCGCCTTCATGGTGTCTGCGCATGTTCCACTGCATACCCATGCAATGCCCGAGCACAGTGACTTTGAATGCATCCCATTCGAGAAGTCATGTGGATGCCGTGCAGTCATTATGGTCAAAATATTCGGTTATGGCGGTACACAGGAATGGCCGGAAAGGAGAGTCTTCCAGTACTTCCAGCTGTAGCCGCCAAGTGGGAATGGCGGGTGTAATGGTGTCCCACGACATCTCTAAGTATTGCGGGTTGTAGTCAGAGTGGGTCCGACCAAAATAGTTGGTCTGTAGTACTGAGAGCAGCAGGTGAGTTGTACAGAGTATTCTGTCAAGCCAGACATGCAGTTGATGTGGGGCAGAAAAGACTGAGTACACCCTAGCCGTAGCATTTCAGTGGCACCAGATGTCGATTTACTGCCAGTGTTGGAGTCAGCCCCACAGTGCCCGCGCGGTTGAGACCGTGGGTGCATTGGGCAATGGGGGAAACGAGTAGTGAAGTCCCGGCTCGATGACACTGTTAATGTCACCCCCTATGAGCCAGACAGCTTGTTGAGGGAAAGGGTTTGTTCCAAATTCGGTGCATAAACCGGGTATATTAGTATCTGTCGGCCATCCAGGCAACCTCGCAAAAAAACGTATCGTCCCTCCGCATCAATGTCAGTCTCATCTGCTACAAAAGGGGTCCCCGGCCTAAACCATATTAATGCCCCTCTAGTGTAGGTGGAAAAATGAGTGGCAAACAGCTGACCACGCCAGCGCTTCTGGGGCCTAGTGGCCTCCGGTAGTGTTAAATGTGTCTCCTGTAGGAGTGCAATATGGATGGAGCGTCGCCTGAGGTAGGAGTAGATGGAGTATCTACATGTAGGCATATGAATGCCACTCACGTTCCATGTAAGAATATTATTGGGAGCCATTAGTGCAGTGAAAGAAAACAACGCTGTTGATAATCACATGACGGCCAGGAGCACACTATGCAGACGGTGGCCAATGTGCATGGGTATGGGTGCGGGGTCGGGCTCCACCAAACAACAAAAAAAAAAAAAACACATTTGAACAATTATAACCCAAAAGTAAAAAAACTGAAATTCCATGAAAGCAGAGGGACAACGTGTATCCGCCCAAACTACCGAACTATAGAGTTCGGTTCAACCAGTGAAGAGGAAGAAAGTACCTGTGGGGGAGGAGGGGCACGGGGAGCTCAGTAGGAGGTGCTCCCGGTAGGTAGAGGATATAAGCATTAGTAGGATATTTAGCGTTGCAAGATTTGTGACACAGCAATTGAATACATGTTAAGCACAACATTTTATGCCTACAGAAAAGACGAGGGGGGAAAGGAAGATTGCAGTACATGTTGTTTACCAACTTTAGACATGCAGTAAATATTATCAGTAAGTGTCAGCAAGGGTTCCTAAATGCAGCTCAGAAGCAGGGTTCAATCTAGATGATGTCATCCGCCGTCTGCAGTGTTACATCGGGAGGTGCAGCAAAGTCAGTCTCAGTAGGCATACAGAACACTCTTACCCCGTCTCCCCCACCCGGCCCTCTAACAACTATGCAGGCACAAGGGCCGCATGGGAGCGGCATCATAGTCGGCCTGGGGCGGGTGTAACGGGGGTGGCCAGTAATGTGGGCATGATCACTGTGGCTATCGTTTAAGTGATCGCGGCATCGGTTTCCGGTTGCGGTGAGTGCGGGCTAGGAGGGGCCATTGTCGGGGCCTAACAGCCTCCCCTCTCTTTTCCCCTTTTGGAGACTCTGTGGCTCCGACCTCCTGGTTGTTCCCTGGTCGGGGGGCTTGAGGCGGTCTTGGGTTCCCGGGTCCCGAGTTGTGTGGGAAAGGGGATGGTGTTGGCTCCGTGGCTGTACCGGCCATTCGACTCGTATTAGAGCACGGTTGTCAGTATGAGTACTATTGTTCCTCCGTCTTGCAGGTCCGCAGCTGCCGTTATCTTCGCTGCAACTTCCGTGTTATTTGACATTGCAAGGGCTAATAGATTCGACATGTGAACTTGGGAAAAGGAATAAACGTCGCGGTACACTGCAATACTGAAGCCAGTGAGCCGCTGCAGACGTTACTTGATAAGCTAATCCCGTGATGTTAATGAGTGTTGTAACTGGATATTGGGTGCCCAGGCCCGACAGGTTTGTTGGAGGCATAGGCGGCCCGCGAGTTTAGGGTATCAGCGGGGTTGGCTTGCCTTGATGCTGGGGCAGAGGGATGCGACCGATTGGGTTGAGGGGCGCGTTTGGTTCAGTGCGAGTGGCATGGAGGTTGGCACGCGGCCTTGCTACTGCCCGGCCTCCGACCTGTTGTTGGAGGGTGACCTGGGGTTGACGTCTTGTCTTATGGCCATTGGGGTGCGGTGTTTCAGGTTACATTGAGACGTTCAGAGGTTTGTCCCGTTGTGGGCTGGCTTCGTGTCCCTGGTTTCGAGTCCGTCCCGTGGTTATCGGGTGTGCAGAGGCCGGGGGGTCTCATGGGTCCAATTTGGTTATTAGTGAAATCCGACCTCTAATGGGATGGTAACCTATGACGGTTGGTTTTGGCCCGTGTGGTCCACCTCGCTTGTGCATGGGTTGAGTCTGCGTTATAGGAGCTGTGGGGGAGGGGGCTACGCTCCTGTTCTGGATTCCCCCCCGTTCTGGATTTTGTGGATTCCACCGGGTTGGGGGCTTCGTGGACTAATGCGTCACAGTCGACCCTGGAGAGGGGACTGCGTTTGACCTCTGCGAGTCCCGGCGGCGCCTCGCATCCTTGTGAGCTCGAGAAAGTGAGTACCGTTTGGGAACAATTAAACATCTGCTATCCGGAATGATTGTTGCGCAGCCGCTGTGCAGGCCTGAGACTCCGCCCTGGCCTGGTCGGTGTTGCGGGCGCTGCGTCCAGCTGGGTCGCGGTGCAGTGGGCATTCCTGGTTGGGGGGAGGGCGCCCGAGCCAGTTGGTGCCAAGCAACAGGGAGTCATTCCAGGACTGGGTCCTGTGGAGGATGAGTCAGTGCGGGTCTCTGTGGAACGTTTGCGTAGGCGCGGTTGTGTTCCAGTCGGATCCCAAGCATGCAGGATGGCTTCTGCCATAGGATATAGCACCAGACGATTTGGTGTACGAGCAAGGGGGTCCCCCGGCAGTTGCGGGGTCTGCCCGGGGAGCATGCGCTCTCTCCGAAACTCTTTCTTCCCTTGTGGGGATTCTGGCCCGCTCGCGGCCTCGACATTCCCTCGGGAGGAGGAGTGGCCTGCCTCGGCCGGCGTTGCCCGCCTCTGGTGCCCCTGGCTGTGCGGAAGGTGCCGGCACTCCTGGTGACGGGGAAGGGGCCGCGGGCGTGAGGCCGTGAAAGTGCGGGGGTCTGCTGGTTCAGCCAGAGTTTGGCTGCGCTCGGTGCCATTGAGGTCCGCAGTGCCAGGGAGGCATGCACGGTCAAACGGGTGGCGCGTGACTGTTGCGAGGGGGGCCGGGGATTTGTCCGCCGGGCGTTCCTCCGGGCGCTGGCCAACACGAGGGGATTTTTTCGATTGTCTGAATCATAGGTTAATTCCATGCAGCTGCCGCCATATCTTGGAGGGGATGTGGTCCGTCGGCTAGACTGCCGACTTTAGAGCTGGAAACCAGGGTTTGAGTCTCGGGGTCGCGTCCACATCCTGTGCTTCTGGGCAAATCACTTAATCTTCCCATGCCTGAAAGTGTAATGTAAATACGGTGCTCATGTAAAGCGCTCCAATACCTTCGGGTCGAGTTCGCGCTATATTAATATGCAAAAAAAAAAAAAATGGGGTACCTCCCTGCTCTGCGCTCGTCACGTTTGGGAGACGAGCTGGGCACTTGCTGCCACATGTGGGGATAGCGCTGTGTGCCGGTGCGGTCCCTGTGTGCTGGTTGACGGGTTGATATTTTGGCTTGGGGATTGCGGGGGCTAATGGGTATAAAGTACCAAAGATGTCACGAAGGGTAATTTGGTTGCTGTACAAAGTAAATTACACTTAACTCAAAATATGTATCGGCAGCATGACCAGCACAGTCAAGGCATTTAAGTCGGGATGCCGCTGGGCAGCAGTTCAACTCAAAACATGGTTGTCGGTGGCCAGCCCCCACATTGAAATTGTCCCAGTACCATTGCAATGAAAGCCTTTGTAGGAGTTATCTATCATGTTTAGGGAACAGATGTTGCCGTTCCGAGGTATTGGACGCCGTATTAAGGCCTAAGAGGCAGACCGCTATAACGAGCCAGAGGCTGCCTCTATTAGAGAACAGAAGGGTGCCCTTTTGGAGTGCTGCTGGTAGAGAGTCAGCGGCTGCCATAAACAGCCACTTGGCAGCTTGTTGCTTGCATGTTTGCGTGTTCTTCACACATTCTGTTTTGTCTTTTAAGTGTTGCAATGGCCTACTAAGGGTAAATTACTGCATCAAGTTTACCTGTGCTAAATTTGACCAAGCGGTTTCTGGTGCGTGGCACCGTTACTTATTTGTTACACCAGCGCTTGGGACAGTCCGCCACTGGTTGGCGCTGTCTGTCTATTTTAGAGATGACCACAACAGGCACGGATTAATTCAAACTACATTAAAATTATTATTGCCTGCTGCACAAGCCATTCGTATAGTTTCGGGGACCTGGAATAGCTTGTATTGTCACACTTGCACAAGTGTTAGGGTTAGTAGATTGGCAGCACGGCAGGAGCAATGTGTGGTGTAAAACGAAGTGGCCGCCTGACGGGATCCCTGGCATATAGTTGCACAAGTGTCAGGGTTAGTAGTTGTGATGTTATAATTGGCAGCATGGCAGGAGCAATGTGTGGTGTATAACGAAGTGGCCGCCTGACGGGATCCCTGGCATATAGTTGCACAAGTGTCAGGGTTAGTAGTTGTGATGTTATGATTGGCAGCATGGCAGGAGCAATGTGTGGTGCAAACTGAACTGACGTCTGTCCGGGCATGGTTCTACTATTTAAGCACTTAACGTGTGGAATCTGTGAGGTCCTGGGGCACTGCGGGTACTCAGCACTGCATCCTTCAGAGGTCAATGATACGAGTACCATTGAGTTGGGCAACAATAACCATGTTGTTCAGCGCCAAGATACCATGGGGTGAACATTTTCACAATTAGTCGGAAATGGAAATTTTTTAGGAATGTTGTGAAATGCTGTGGGCTCACTCAGCAGTGTAGAAAGCGAGAGTTTTGCACAATTTCCATAGGCCGTAAGGGTGGGCAGGCAACAGGTTAAACCCAGCCGAAACAGCAGGGCAATCCGTGTCTGATGCACAATAGACATACATTTGCGATCCGGATTGACACCATTCAATTGCTGCCGTAGTTTAGCTCCAAAATGTCTGGTCGATGCCGCTAAGTATGGGCATGTTGCTTCAGTTAGGCTGGAAGCACCCGCCCTTTAGCCATGGCAGCTTGGCGAGTGTGGGAGTTGTCACCTTACAAGTGCGCAGTACTTGAGAGGTTGGGGAAACACTGGTTTAGAGCACAAGGGGCAACGATGTAGTAAGGAACACCAGGCATTCCCAGTATTCTAGAATGGGCAGGTAGCAGGTCATACTGTTCTTCCTCCCCTCCCAGTTCCCCTCCAGGTTGTTGGGTCGGCATGTTTTTACAGAAGTTTGTGGCAAGCTCGCACAGATGGTTGCTCCGCTGAGTTTGGGGGCAGGTTAGCATGCTTCATCTTGTCTCGTGGGTCTGTCAGAGCCAACAGACCCCCAGGGTGACAGCGCGCTCAAATACACGTCATGTTGACACATACATACACTCGTAGGCATAGCCACAGGTTCATGCGTCAAGGATAGAGTCCGAGATCTGAAGGACCAATTTTCAGCTGCATGTGTTCCATCAATTGGTCAATATGAGTATAGATATAACTGATTTCAATAGGGCCAATTATTGGAGGCGCCTAGACAGCTGCAGCAGTGAGTGCCGCCATGCAAGGATAGGAAGGTTAGGACTGGCAGGTCCTGCTTGGGCCTGCCACATGGACACTTGCAGGTTTTAGGGTGCTTTCTAAGGGCATAGGAGGGGTCATGCCAAAGAACCCGGAACAATTCACCTGCTGGGTGTGGTGGTGGTTTCAACAGCAGGGTCAAACCCCTGGTACCTATCATCCTAAAAATATGAAGCTACTGATAGAATTTAATAGGGTCTACGGTGCAGGGGACTAACGGACTTGGTGAGGCACAGAAGGACAATTCCCCAAGGGTACGGGACTATGACACAACATTGGTTCAATCAGTTTTATCAATAATTCAGGGGAGGTGCAAACTTAGTGGCCAGTTAACGGGAATGTCCCTCTGCATAACCGGTGGGTACCACAGGGCGGTCATCAGTAGAAGGGATAAGCGAGCACCTGTTAGTTTGCCCGCCTTACCGCCACGCAGCTGGGCCGGTTGCTTAGCTGGTCATCCTAACCCATGCGGTGGTTCCAAAGCGCTTTGCGAAACACTGGGTTAGATCCTTTCCTAACAGGAGAGCTCACTGGGGGTATTTGCCTGCTGCAAACCTCATCTGTAATGGGCAGTGCATAAATAGCTAGCTCAATGTTTCACTTTTTGAGTGTGATAAAATGAGTACCAGTAAGTTGCATTGCAATTAACAGCTTTATTATGTATCAAGACAAAATTACAATTGTGCTGGGTGTGCTATGCACAGTTGGAGGTGTAATGATTCCTCTACACCTGCACAACATTTGCAGGTCCCGCTGGGTGCCTGCCACCTGGCCACTGGCAGGTTGTTAAGGGTGATCTCTAAGGGCTTAGGCGGGATCATGGCAAAGTAAACGTGGACCGATTCACCTGCTGGGTGTGGTGGTGGTTCCAACCGCATTTCACAGGATCACTCCCGGTTGGGTCTATCTAACGATCATCCCGATTAGCATGTAGTACTGCAAGATTTTAAACGGGGTCAAACAGGCAGGGGACTGACTTGGGGGAGGCACAAAAGACAATTCCCAAAGGGGCGTGAGTGTGCCTTTCCTATGAGGGTGCGGGTTGTCTTGATAGTGCGGATTTGGAAGGGATGGAGCACTAATGCGGACAACTACAGGAGCGCATGTTGCAGCCATAGTTAAGAGGGTGCATGTACATTACTCATAGGTTTACTTCATGTCCCCTGATCAAAATTGATTGCACGTTACCAGTTGCGCCAGTTAAGCGAATTTTCCTGGAAGTTGGCAGCTAATACTGGGACTGCAATTTTGGTGGTCAGCCGGTTGGCAGGCCTTTTAGATGTGGGTTTCTAGCTCAGGCATGTCCAAGTAAGGGTTAAGGTGCCTGAAGTTTGCCCTGGGATACAAGTTCACAGGCATGTGGAGTGGCAGAACTGAAAGGGGCTTGTGTTCGACCTCTGAGTCGCAGGTTCAGATCCTGGTAGGTCCACTTAGCATTTCATCCTTCTGAGGTCGATAAAACGAGTACCATTGAGTTGAGTAACAACAAACGTGTAAATTCTCCTGCTCTATAGCCTTGGCTGGCAGCCATGCAGGTTGTGGAAGTTGTCATCCATCGAGGTGCTATGGTCCAAAAGATTGGGGAAACCGCCCCCCCCCCCCGGAACACTTGAACCAAGTACACTTAGCAGTCCCACTATTCATAATAGGGCAGGTATTTATACATATGGTTCCCCCCGGTTCACACTGTCCTGTCTGCTCCCTGGTATACTATCAGACGTTTGGGAGGGCAAGGCGTCACCTAGGGTGGTGACTGGCTGAATTCAATGGACATTCTCCGACAAGCGCTATACACAGATAACTGGGTGAGAGGAAGTAAGGCGGGATTGACAACTCTTACTTCTACCCGCATTGGCACACCTTGTCAGGAGTGGCTTGTCAAAGGTATTGCTCTTCAGCCAGGCAATGTTAACATTGAAACGAAAACACGGGGACCCAGTTAGATCCCCATTTCAAGCAGCACAGCCTTGCCCGTCGCTCCAATGAATCCAATAAATCAAGTTTATCAATGTATATACTTCAAATTATGTACTCTTTAACACTATTCCTTTTCTTCTTTTTACATTTTTAATCGATTTAATTTATCCATTCCCAAGTTCATTCCAAGAATAATGACAAACAGGAGGTATTTCCACATGTCACGACTTTATTGCAAATGCACCCAATGCATTTCGGGAAAATAATTTCCCTTCGTCAGGGGTATCTATAAAAAATCCATAAATACAGCATCATTAATTGTTGCACTATATATAACTTTACATATATGCACAAATAATATACCTCTCATAATACCTCACTATCACCCAATGCACTGTGTTTATCTGTCAAATGGCGCTGCATGCACATGAAAACTCCACTTTAACTTTCGTAGTGAATCACAGGTTAATTAAGACTAAACACCTCTGTTCAATTTCACCACTTCTTTAAGAGAAAACACAACCGGTTTCTTTACACTCTTAGATTACTGTCATAGACCCCATTGACCCCGTATCAGTCTCAAAGCTGTAATAACTCGGATTTATTACGAGCGCGCTTACCGTGACATGCATAACTTTAAAAGCATCAGTCAGAAATCCTAGTTGACTCCATTTCTAGATTTCCTCATTGTAATGGCGAGTGCCTCTGCACGTCTTCATTCACTGTGGCTATTTCAACGAATACAATTTCTCGCCACCATATGAAGCTCCTCCCCATGCCCTCAGGTGGGCAGTCACTTATCTAACGGCTAGAACTTCAAAATTTCGCGCTCTCCCTTGGGTAAAAAAACGACAGTAAAACTGCAATTCCCAGAATGCTGTATCTATGTTTTAAAACAAGAACATTGTGTTTTGGCTCTCCCCTCTTCGATTTAATATACTTGTGAGTGATCAATAATTAAACCATGTAAACTAACTGGACACTTCTGGTTGAAGCAACCGCATGAGTACAAGGTAGTATATTATCTGTCTTTTCTTGCGCTAAATCCAGACCAACTCCCTCCTAATATAAAAACACAACAGTCTCTTGCATGTTGATGTAATTCCCATATTTCATACCCGCTTCTATCTGGAAAACAACACTCCTGTGTAGTTGGAAGATCTTGCTGTGGTTAATCTTTCGTTTTTCCTGCTTTTCACTGTTACCCAATGTGCTTAACCGTGGGTGCAATCTCGCCGTTTTGGACGGAAATTCAAACAATGTACATATGCGATGATGAGATGCACACCTTTGTACTCTCGCTTTATCAATCTTTTTTGGTTATGTTTAACTGCTTCAGACCTATTATGGCGTGCAATGCAGGATACGCGCTCCGTCCAATTGCGCTTGCGAATTAGAAACGAAAACACGGGGACCCAGTTAGATCCCCATTTCAAGCAGCACAGCCTTGCCCGTCGCTCCAATGAATCCAATAAATCAAGTTTATCAATGTATTAACATTGAACCAACAAACTAATTGTTTTAGGTCACCCTGGGCGCATATACACCCGCTGGGTAGGGACACCAGGGGGGCAACACCGGTTGGCAGTCACCATTATACTAAATGGGGGGGCCGGGTCGATCCACTGTCTCTCCTCTTCAGGGCAGCACTAAAGGGCTGGGCGAGGCGAGTACCACGGATACTGGGTCCCCCTCGAGTTTCAGACTCGGCAGGACATGCTTGCAGGTGGGGCGATGGGAATCCCTCCGCCCGGGGATTGCGGGGTACTTCCTGGTGCATGGGGTCCGGTCTCCGGTTACAAAGTCTCAAGTAGACCACATCATACAGGCATGCTTGCAATTGTCAGGACAGACATGGGGAGACAAGAGATTCAGCAGCCACTCCTTCAGGATTGGGGCGGCAACCACAGCCTTCCTATCAGGGATGCCGCCAGAGCAAATTAAGCAGGTAGGGCGCTGGGAGTCGCAATGCTACAATCGATATACAAGGCCTTGAGCGGAAGGATATGGCGAGAGGACTCTTAGGTCCTATGTTGCAACCGACAGTCAGGTGTTTACAGGTGTACGGTTTTGGCCCGGATTGCCAAATGATGTTGCAGTGATGTGGTTTGTTGCGCAATATAAACGACAATAAATATGGTTTTCAAACACAACATCTCTTTATTTACCAGGAACCAAGGTCTGGGTAATTGGCCATTCAAGCATCGTTAGAGTGGCACGGTGGGCTGAGATAAGAAAGTGGCGACATGGCTTCTCCACCACAGAGATAACGTGGCTAGGTTACCCGGGTATGCGCTGGAACGAGCTGAGGAGGAAGCTGCAGCAGAGACTTGGGGGAGGGATCGGTCCACCTCATATTCTGGTCATACACTTGGGAGGGAATGACCTGACGACTCTGGGGAGGAGAGGACTGCTCCAAGACATGAGGGACATCATGTGTCAGTTGAGTAATCAGCTGGGGGCATGTGAACTGTGGTGGTCTAAAATTTTACCTCGCCCAGTTTGGCAAGGAGCCCGATCTAGAGACGCCATTGAGATATCACGTAGGAGAGTGAACAGCGCCATGCGTAAATTCACGGAACAAAGGGGATTTGGCTTCATCAGGCATGGTTTACTTCATGCCAAGTCTACTGGATGCTGGGAAGTGGATGGGATTCACCTCTCAAGGGTAGGCATGGACTTATTTTTGCTGGACCTTGGGGAGGCCTTGGAAGCAACAGGCTGTAGGTAGGAATATCTGCCTTGGTGGGGGGGCCCTGGTGGTGACGGTGGCCACCCCCAGAGCTGTGGAGGAGTTACAGGGTGATCCAGAGTCTGCAAGGTACAGAAGGGTACTATATTGCAGCAGCACAACAAGGGTGCTAAGCCAAGGATACCCAGGGATGTCTTAGCGTGTCCCCTGGAAGAACTACGGCGCCCCGTTAGTCCTACGGGCGGTTGTGGGTCTGAGCAAGCGGGGGCTGCCTGGAACGCTCCGCCCACCTGTTGGGGGGCGTGAGTAAGGGAGTTGACTGGCGGTCCACTGATGGGAGAGGTGGCCTCTCCCAATAATTGGTAACCACCGGTTGGCGACGGCCACGGTGCAATTTGGCTCATCAGGCGGGCAGGCGGCATAGGGGCTGGCCTGCCCTGGGATCGCCCGTAAGATACCCACCATGTTGGCATATTGGTTATGCAAATAAACCTGCAGCAAATTTCTCCACTAAAAAGGTGTCGTGTGGTTTATTTATGTATGTCACTGTATGAGAACTGAGGAGTGTTGCCGATATTGGCACTATGCCAAGGTTGCCCAGGGGGGCCACGTAGGGGACCCTCCAACAGGGCGGCCGCCTTAGTGCCACAGGAAGGCACAGAAGTCTGCGGACTAGGCTCCCTGGGCTAGGGACCAGGGGTCTGCTGGCCGCGTCACTTCCCGGCCGTGGGAGGGGGACAGGGGTACAAAAGCCTTCCCCGCCCACTGGACGGTCTCTTGACCGCTGCCCGTCTCGCTGTTTCTCACCCTACCGCTTACCCTGCGGACGGCCAAAGGGTAGTACGGGAGGGGAAGAATCTAACTTATTGTTTTGTGTTGCAGGAGGAGTTACAGGGCGATCCAGAGTCTGCAAGGTACAGAAGGGTACTATATTGCAGCAGCACAACAAGGGTGCTAAGCCAAGGATACCCAGGGATGTCTTAGCGTGTCCCCTGGAAGAACTACAGCACCCCGTTAGTCCTACGGGCGGTTGTGGGTCTGAGCAACCGGGGGCTTCCTGGAACGCTCCGCCCACCTGTTGGGGGGCGTGAGTAAGGGAGTGGACTGGCGGTCCACTGATGGGAAAGGTGGCCTCTCCCAATAATTGGTAACCACCGGTTGGCGACGGCCACGGTGCAATTTGGCTCATCAGGCGGGCAGGCGGCATAGGGGCTGGCCTGCCCTGGGATCGCCCGTAAGATAACCCACCATGTTGGCATATTGGTTATGCAAATAAACCTGCAGCAAATTTCTCCACTAAAAAGGTGTCGTGTGGTTTATTTATGTATGTCACTGTATGAGAACTGAGGAGTGTTGCCGATATTGGCACTAAGCATTATACGAGCATTTTCCACCGTGATGTCCGAGAGCGCCCGTGCTTCTCACAGTATGGATTCTCTGTCACGGAAGTGAAGCAGCCGGAACAGCAGAGGCCTCGGATTTGATCCAGGTGGGTGAGGCCGCACCAGAACCTGGTGGGCGTGTTCTATAGAGAACTGTGATAATGTCCTTCACATCATCCGCTCTGCGTTCCAGAATGTGCACACGGTCAGCCAAAGCCTGCATGGAGGTCTCCGTCTCACGGGTTCTAGGAGCGAGGTCCTTTAGGTTGCGCTCCAAGGAGCGGGTTTTGTCGGTTAGCTTGCAGTGGTCTCCATGCAGTAGTGTGAGGTCAGCCACCACATTGCTGACCTTATTTTCAAGAGATGTTCTCGTCTGATCCAGGGAGGATCCAAGTCGTTCCACTGCCTCGAGGACTGCATCCAGCTTGCTCCCCATGGATGCAGAAGAATTAGATTTTCCAGCATGTCCGGTTGGCCTCTCAGGGTGGGTGTGTTTGAGGATGTGCCACCAGTTCCAGATCTCAAGCGACCTATGGCGCCAGCCATGAAGGGTATGTCTCTTGAAGTAGTGCAGGTAGGTAAGCTATAGGGGCCCACTTGACAGTGCCATTTGAACCCCCGGCCCCTGCAGCACGAGCAGTTCCTGTATGCCCGGTACAGAGTATTAGTGAATTTACTGCCTGGGAGCAATAGAAGCGAGCCACAGTGAGGACCCAAGGGTGGTACCTAGTACAGGTGATTGTGAGGCATCATAATTCCGATCTGCAGGTACAGGCAGAGAGTTCCTGGAGGCATTGCGTAGTCGGGGGAGTGCTATATTCGCTGTAGGACTTGAGGTGAAGGGTCCCTTGCGTGGGTTCGTGAATCCCAGGAGAGCGCAGCAGCACAAGAAGCCCAGCACTGTGAAGTACCTATGTGTCTGCTTTACGTCAATGAGAGCAGGAGCAGAAGAAGGTAGGGGTGTTCTTAGCCAGGGAGGTACATGGGGTCTCAGAGCAGTCTATGGCCAGCCGGTCAATCAGGTGCTACCCCAGCCCCCGCAACGGTCGAGACGGGATCCACAGCAGGGCCTGTCATGGGGGGCGTTGGGCAGGTCCACTCCTCCAGGGCCCAATCCAGCTATGGAGCTAGGAGAGCAAGCGCGTGGCCCCGGGTCCCCACTGCTGCAGAGACCCAAGGATAAAGTGTTGTGGGGAAATCAGCGGGGGAAGGCAGTGCACCGTTCCCGACTGTGTAATTCTAAATGTTGTAATAAACATTGCATGTTAAAAATAAAGTTAATATACAAGAGCTATGCCATATTTTACTACTAAACAGGCAGCTTCAAGCGCAGTTACCTTGCAGACAACAGGGTCATGATTTGAATGGTGCAGCAGGTGAAGTAGTACCGGGCCCAAAAGTTGTCAGAACTCCTCTAAATACATAATATTGCTAAATTTGACTACTAAACAGGCAGTCACAATTGCAGTTACCTTGCAGTTAAAAGGGACTTGATTTGAATGGTGCAGCAGGTGCAGTGGCACTGGGGCCAAAAGCTTTAGGGACCCCACTAAACCCAGATTATTGCTAAATTTCGCTACTATAAAAGACAGTCACAAGTGCATTTATCTGGCAGGCAATAGGGTCATGATTTGAATGGTGCAGCAGGTGCAGTAGCACCAGGACCAAAAGCTCTAGGCACCCCACTAAACACCTAGGGGCATATTTACGTTCCCTGGCACATCCCTGCAAATCAGCAGGGATGCGCCAGGGAAGATGCGTCACGCAAGTTTGCCCTTGCGCCACCGCATTTACAATGCGGTGCATCGTAGCGCAAGGATAAGCAGATGCGTGACGCATCTGCCGGCGTAAGGTTGGCGCAGTGCTGAAGTTGTGTCGCAAGCGCGACGCAACTCCAGCACTGTTCCAACCTGCCCTATCCCTAACATGGTGCGTCAATCCTTACGCCTGCTTCAAGCAGGCGCAGGGTTTGACGCAGCATGGGCGTAAAGTGACTCAGTGAAATCTTGTAGATTTCACTGCGTCACTTACGAGCGTACCTGCGAGGAACGCCCACCCTGCGCTGGAACGCCCACATGAAACCTGACGCAGGTTTCATGTGGCGCAGGGATTTACAACGTGGCGCATCTCCCTAGATGCGTCACGTTGTAAATATTGCGCAACGTGGCACATGTCTTGCGTCGCCGCTGCGTCACATAAGTGACGCAACGGCGGCGCAAAAGTGGCGCAAGGGGCTTGTAAATATGCCCCTTAATATTGCTATATTTTACTATTTTACAGGCAGACACAATTGCAGTTATCTTGTAGTTAAGAGGGGCTTTATTTCAATGGTGAAGCAGGTGCAGTGGCACTGGGGCCAAAAGCTCTAGAGACCCCATTAAACACAGAATATTGCTAAACTTTACTACTAAACAGGCAGTCACAAGTGCAGTTATCTAGCAGGCACTAGGGCCATGATTTCTATGGTGCTGCAGGTGCAGTGGCACCGGGGCCAAAAGTTGTCAGACTCCTCTTAACACCAAATATTGCTATATTTAACTGCTAAATAAGCTGTCACAAGTGTAGTTACCTTGCAGGCATTAGGATCATGATTCCAATGGTGCAGCAAGTGCAGTGACCCCGGGGCCCAAAGCTCTAGGAACCCCTTTAAACACCAAATATTTAAATATTTTACTAATAAACAGGCGGTTACAAGTGCAGTTACCTTACAGGCAATGGGTTCATCTTGTGAGTGGTGCACCAGGGGCACTGGCACCGGGGCCAAAAGTTGTCATAACTCCTCTAAACACCAAATATTGCTTTATTTTACCACTAAACAGGCAGTCACAAATGCAGTTATTTTTCAGGCACTAGGGGCATGATTTGAATGATGCAGCAGGTGCCAGAAGTCCTCTAAACACATAATATTGCTATTTGTTGGAAATGGCCCTTTTTGCAGGGTTATCCCCAAACTTTTTGCTTCTTCCTCCTATTTTTTCCTGACCTGTTGTTGTTGGCTTTAGGACTCTGGGCACTTTACCACTGCTAATCAGCGCTAAAGTGCATATGCTCTCTGTGTAAATTGTTATTATGATTGGTTATCCATGATTGGCAAATTTGATTTACTGGTAAGCCCCTAGTAAAGTGCACTGAGTGTGCCAGGGCCTGTAAATCAAATGCTATTAGTGGGCCTGCAGCACTATTTGTGCCACCCACATGCATAGCCCTGAAAAGATGTCTCAGGCCTGCCACTGCAGTGCCTGTGCGCAGTTTATTAACTGCCATGTCGACCTGGCAAGTGCACCCACTTGCCAGGCCCTAACCTTTCCTTATCTTACATGTTAGTCACCCTTAAGGTAGGCCCAAGGTACCCCTGTGGGCAGGGTGCAGTGTATGTGAAAGGTAGGACATGCCCTGATGTGTGTGGCATGTCCTGATAGTGAAATACTGCCGATTTCGTTTTTCACTATTGTAAGGCTATCTGTTCCCATAGGATAGAATGGGGAGTTTGCATATAACATCTTATAAGCATAACTGCCCTGGGAACCAGATAGAAAAATAAAGTTTAGTATGCCTGAACTCAGAATGTTAAAATGCATCTTTTAGTGAGGGTGATTTTTACATTCTGTGTTTGAAAATACCACTTTTAGAAAGTTGGTATTTTCTTGATTAGCCATTCAGTGTGCCTCTGCTAGGATGTGTTTTGACTGTCTGGCTTTGGAGTGACAGAGGTTGGGGATGTGCAGTGGCTCCAGAGAGTCTGGATGAGTCAGCGCTAGGCTGAATAGGCCTGGCCTGCATTTGGAGTGGTGGGAGGAGTAGCACCTGCACCTGAATCGGGCTGTGCCCGCCTTCCACAATGATGGCTCTGCCCCCTTGTGGTGTGTCTGGAGCCAAGGCTCACACTGACAATGGAGGCTGCTGCGCACTTGCAAAGTGCCCCCCAGAACTGGGTTGGACTGGGCTCAGAGCCCTGGGCCAGGAAAGAACAAAGAGATTTACTGTATAAAAAGAGGGGCCCAGACCCCAGACTTTTAGATCATCCCTGGAATTCAAGATGACCCTTTGCCAAGGAGAAGAGCTGGAGAGACTGAGGAGAAGTACTGCCCCTTTGCTGTGTGCTGTTAGCCTGCAGTTGCTGTTTCTGCCAAGGAAAGGAGAAGGTCTTTGCTGTGTGCTGTGTCCCCTGCTTGAAGGAGATCTCCAAGGGCATTTGTGTGCTGGCCTCCTGTTCTGAAGTCTCAGGGACACAAAGACTTCACCCCCAGCTCCCCTGAGCTCTGCTGCTGTGAGTTCTGACCTGCCAGGAGGTGCCTGTGCCAGTATTGGACCTCTGGAGGTTGTTGCTGCTGTTTGGGAGCTGGAAGAGAGAAGGAACTTGAAGAACTACAAGAATCGATGCATCGAGGGGTCACGGCTGAAGAAAACCGACTCAGCGCTGCTCGCCGCCGCATCGATTACCGACGCACCCCGGATTTCCACGCATCGCACCTGTGCGACAAGTTTTCCCGACGCATCATCTGCGGACCGGAACCGTCACGAAGAATCAACGCATTACTTCCCCCTACAGACTGGATTTGACGCATCACTTCTCCTGCGTGCAGCAGAACTGTCGCATCGCCTCCCCTAGGTCTCAAGGACTGACGCATCTCTTTGTTTTCAACGCTTCTTCACTCTGCGGCTGTTTGGCCTTGTGAATTTTGACGCAACTACAGGTACTTTGTGTAAAAGTCACGCATCCGTAGTTTTCTATGGTGCAAGTCCTTGAAACCTTTTGAAAGTCATATTTGTAACTGTGTATGTTGGATTTTTGTCGTTTTGGTCTTGTTAAGTTTAGATAAAGATATTTTATTTTTCTAAACTGGTGTGGTGTTCATTTGTGATGTTTTCACTATGTTACTGTGAGTGTTGGTACAAATACTTTACACATTGCCTTTGGGATAAGCCTGTCTGCTCGTGCCAAGCTACCAAGGGGATGAGCAGGGGTTATCTAAAGTGTGTATCCCCCTTACGCTGACTAGAAGCAAGGTTCCCTATTTGGACAAAGGTACCTACCTCTGCCAACTAGAGTCCCCCTTTTCTAACACTATTACATCAATTAATTCTATTATTTCCCTCCTTCATTTCATTTTTCAAAATGTTGCTATTACTTACTCGCCCTATACCACTAGTAACAGCACAATATATTGCCCTTTTGTACATAAACATGTCATAACACTAACAGACTTTCTATAACTAATATTGTACAACTACTCAGCAAGCTACAACCTACAACAAAAAACAGCTTATTATTAATCACATAGGCAAAACCAAATGCATTTACCAATGCTTGTTCTTTAGAAGAAGTGCTTTACTTCCGGTATCATGAGACTCTGTGGGAATGTTGTTGCTCCTCCCCTTTAAAGCTTCCTCTTTAGGCCCAGTGAGGACCTCTGGGTCGCCAGAGTTCTGCTGATGAGGCCTGTGTGTTGCCCTCTGATTTATCAAAAGCTCTCAATAGTATGGCTGCTAATCCAGTTGATCTTTATGTCCGAGAGTGTATTTGGTTAAAAAGGTACTTGAGCTCTATGTTTATCAACAAAGATGTTAAACATACTCCAAGAACAACCAGTGCTATACATTCCTTGAAACGTGTGTTTCATAGTTTTGTTACGCCCCAGAAGGGAGCAGAGAGGGAATGTGACTAGCTGCTTTGGTTCATGCGTGAAATACCTCTCAGCACTCAGGTGTACCTCTCGGGATCAGACCACCGTCAACAGCTCCTGGTGTTACAGCCAGAGCTGCCGACTTTGGAACTGGTGAACCGGGTTCAAGTCTGGACGTCAGCTCAACATCCTGTGATTCTAGCAAATCATTTAATTTCCTGTGTCTAAAAAATCAATGTGACCTTGTGTAATGTAACTGGTGCTCATGTAAAGTGCTCCAATACCTACGGGTAGAGTGTGCGCTATATAAAACTGCAAAAAAAATTAGCCCGCTAAAAAACACAAGAGCTTCCCCTAATGATTTGTAGCTTGCATTAAGCTGTGGTGGGAAGGGGTTCAACACTGACAGGGAAGCCTGTCCCAGCCCTCCTCAGTGTGTTTTGGAAAATGTAGACGAGAACAATTAAGTTACCCACAGTGTTTGCTGGAAAGTTCAAGCTCAGGCAGTGCTGCCTCTCTATGGGCACACATATTTGATACTAATTCTCGTCAGAAGGGGGGCCATGAGTAAGGGCCTGATTTAGACCTTGGCGGACAGATACTCCATCTCACACTTGACGGATATCCCATCCTCCTTATTACAAGTGCATTACATCCTAATCCGTGGCGTAACATTAGCCTCCCCAGTCCCTGAGGTGTGGGGGGCCCCAGCTCCAGGGGGCGCCAACGGCACTGTGCACGGGTGGCAGGCCCCTGGCCTGAGAGCTCCTGACTGCCTCCAGAGGGTGAGGGGCCCCCTCCATGCACTTTGCAGGGGGCCCCCTCAGGTTTCGTTACGCCACTGATGCTGATGGACTTGCAATAAGGCAGACGGGAATCCGTCACACTTGTGACGGACTACCCGTCTGCCAAACTCTAAAGTAGAGCCTGAATCTTTAAATCCAGCTGTGCAAATCGATATTTTTCTCTCCGTTTACAAGCTGTTAAAAATAAAACACAACACTTTGTAAAGTCTAAAATCCAATTAATGCAAAATAGCAAGCAGCAGAGCAAAAGACAATTGTCATTTCAACTGATCAGGGTTCATACTCGAAAATGGTCAGTTGATCCTATAGCAAAAATTTCGTAAACATCCTAGTAGGTGCATGTTTCACAAGTCAATGAAGCTTAACCACAAGACAGCAACTTGTTACACTCAGCGAAAACGTATCTAATGTGCAGGTAGCAGGATCTTCCCCTGAGAAAGCGCAGAGAAGCATTGAGGGGAAGGTATAATTCTTAGGTATAATACAAGCCTTGTTATTATCACAAAATCTCGCTTTCACTTACTAGGTTTGAAAACATTACACTATTAGGAAATGTACAAGATACAACCTTGAACCTTATCGCTTCTGGGCCTACTAGAACCACAACATCTAGTAAGCCTGGTCAGTGTTACAGGAAGCCTCGAACTAGTACAAACGTCATTCATATTTGATTAAAATTGTTGATAGATTCTGGGTTATGTACGTGATTACTAATCCAATATTAAAATGGGATATATGCACACAATATGGCTAAGGTTTTAGTTTTTCCTACCATCCAGGAGAACATTTGTTTTCACACCGACCCAGAGAAGTGGAGGGAAGAGGGTAGGAAAGTAGGAGAAACAAGCAATAAAAGCAACAAGGAGAAGGGATGAACAGATGGAGGGAGTCCGGGTAGAGAACGATGAAGTGAAGAAAGCAAGAGAGAAAAGTTTGGGAATGGAGGAGGAGATGTAGGCACCCAATCTCAGTTGTAACGTTGTGGCCACCACAGTTGCAAGCAGGCACACACACCCTCTCTTGAGAGGTAGTCTTGGGAGGTGAGGCCCAATCACCCTGCGGATGGTGAGACTGGAGTTCGACACAGTGGATGGTAGTGGATCGGATTGGTTGGGAGCTGCCCAGCCTTAAAAGTTCAGCACAGCCATTGTTGTATTGCTGTGCACATTGAAATACAGCAGTAACTCACTTGCAGCACAGGCGAGCCGGCACAAGTACAAAGGAGAGGCTGGTCGTGCAGCACTGGTCCAGGTCTAGGTTCAGGCCTTGCGCAGAGCCAGGCCAGTGATGTCTCGCGCAGCAGCCGCATCTGTAGGGTATCTCTTACTAAACATGTCACTCCTTAAGACTGAGCCAGGTAGAGCCCTGGACACAATCCACCTATTTCCTGCCAGCAACTAACCTAAGTAAAAAATAATATGCGCCAGGACAGAGGAAGTAAAAAGCCACCGCATCAATAAAGAAGTCTACAAAAATACAGGGGTGTACATTTGTGGGGCCATACACAAATCTGGTTGTACAGAGAGGTCACACCCCTCTGGACCCACCCTAGCTATGACCCTGCCGAGTGTGTATGTGTGTGTGCTCCCATAATATTGATGTTTCAATACTGACCTGCACGTATATCGACTCCACAAAGTAACTACCAACATCACAGCACTAACCTGTTGTCCAACAGAAGCTGATTCCACCACACACCTCAGGCCTTCCCTCACACTGAGCTTTACAGTCAGGCTGTGTGTGGGAAAAGGGTGAGCTGCTGAATATTCCACTTTATTCTATCAACCTCGTCACTCGAGTCTGAGTGAGCATTGGCTCCTATATCTAGACTGAAATGCAACCAAAAGATATAAATTAAATAATATCTCTCAAATATGTTCATACTCGTTGATACATTTACGACAATGACTCTGCCTGTCGTATGCCAATATTCGCTCGTTTGCTATTTCAAATGTGTCTTTTGGCAAACGTTTATATTATAATTCCTAAATACACAGAAACATTTCTTAGGTACATTTAAAACAATGTTTCTTACTTGCTCCTTTTTCATACAAGTAAGTTGTCATACAGCAATAATAAATTATTTTCTCCTTTCTTGTTTTAGATATTTCGAGAAGACTCAAATCCCAGTTACAGCTCTAGTCAATCAAGTGAACTTTGTAACATTCTCTGGTGAGTAATATTTCTTTTGAGTCTTTAAAAATTCAAACAATAAATGTTTACAATAGAAATTAATTTGGGGGATTTTTCTCACTAGTCTTTAGTGGCACTAATATTGAATCTTTGACTTAACTTAAGTTAAATCCTGGCTTGACAAGGCGTGATTTAATGTGACATTCTAGTACATTAGTTTGTCTATCAATTTGAATATATCATTCTCATTTCTGAGCTCTTTGATTGAATGGACACTACCTGTAATTCTTTTGCTCTGATTATTTAGCAGATGATCCTTCTTTGGACTTAAGAAATTCTGGTGCTCAATCCTAATTACAAGGGAAGCCGAAAAAACCCAAAATGTAGTTAAAAACAACTGAGCCAAACAGAGGATGTTGTGTAAAGCAGCGCAGGTAAGGACTCTCTCCATCGGACTGGATACATCTGTGACCTGAGATGCAGTTCGAAATACCATCCTGAGTTCCCGGGTTTTGATTGCCCCCAAGGCTCTGTGGGAACAGGACACGTTATACTGAAAAATGCCTTCAAGATGGCCACCGAGGTCTGGCTGGTCTCACAAAATCTCGACTGCAGGTTGAGAGCCATGCTGCCACCACAGCAATCCAATTTGCAATGCTAACTTTTCTTAAAGGGGCATTCAATACAGTAATTAACCTCACACATGTTGGTCCACATGGAGTTATGACAACCAACATTTTGTCAAAGTAAGAGCGCAGACTCAGAATATTAAATCTATAATTCCTTACATGACAATATTTTGATGGTCAATATAGTGGAGTCGATATATATGTGATAAAGTACATCCTGCCTACATTATAAAGATATTACAAGTCACGGAGTAGTTCCATGGCCATGTAGAAGAATGAGGCCAAAGGCCAAGTTCCTTTATAAGGTTATGGACCTCCACAGTAACTTGCAATATCCTTATCATGCACGGCAGGGGGTACTTTACTCCTGATGATGCATGGTCACACCATCCCCTTTACCAAAAATCACTTAAATCCTTGGAGAGTAGCTCCTTCATATGAAAAAGAGAGCTTGTTTGCAAACATGAACAATACAAATAAATAAAATCTATAGTGGAAAATTAAACACGTCAAAAAAGCTGTTAGATATTTGTTGCAAAAATATATTCAAATCAGTATAGGAAAAGTCAGTTTTATTTAATAAAAAAAGACGCGGTCGCTCAGAATGTGATGAAACTTGCAGACAGATTCGAACTTTTCTACAAGTTCCCAATGAGTGCAAAAGTAAACACATTGCCATACTTATCACCTTTCTGCTTGTCACTAGAAAAATAGAAGAGAGAAGCAGAAGAAAGAAAAGTAATGCTTTGTTTTCACTCTTTTAACAGCTGCTTTAATTATGCTATGTGACCTGACATGCCTTTCCCCTCAGCTGCTGGCTCTGGCACCAGGCATTGGGGCGTCAGAACTCAACTGTAATAAGTCATTACAGTTGAGTGGCTACGTCAGTTCTTTATAAAAGGTGACTGGGTGCGTCAGAAGTCGCCGATTATCATAAAATTAGAGACAGGTTTTTGATACAGGGATTGCAGAATCCCATGTTTCATCTGTGTAGATCAGTAGTCTCTATCAGTCATTCTGAAATCAGTTATATTTATCTATTTATTTATAGATTTATTTGAATTTTATAGCAGTTTTATACAAGTCCTGAAAAAAGAATAGCACAAAAGGTGCAAAATACCATGAACATGAGTACAACGTCAATACAAAAGAGAAAAGAGAAAACCACACAGACTAACAAGAAAAAAGGAAAGACCAGTAAGACACTTGAAAACAAACAATGAAGAGGAAAGCTGGGTATTATAAGTAGGATCGCTCTAGAGCCTTGGGCCTAGCAAAAACAAATGGCCTAAGCCCAGAGGGAGCAAAAGAGCATCTGTCCTGCTGAACAGAAATTGTGCTAGAGAGAAAGTAAGTCAGTCATAAAAGCTGGGGCAAGATCTTTAGTACATTTAAAGACAATGCATAAGTAATGACATTGAAAATGATATAGAAGAAGCAACGATGTACATGAGATAAGTAAAGAGTAATGGGAGCTGGCAGACCAAACAAATATATGACCGGAAGACTGAAGAATACATTGAAATGGAAACAAAGCATATTGTGGAGACAACAGCAAACACATTCTGACAAAATTAGGTGAAGAATGGGGAGTTAAGTTGCAAATAATGGAAGAAAAGACTGCATTTACTTGATACAGTACCGTTAGAAATGGAATAAGCCACAAACCAAAGAGACATCTATATATATTTTTTTAAAGTAAAGTGTACAATGCAAAGTAATTCGGACATTGAGGACAAGCGAAGATGGGACAGTAAGAGAAGGGGAAAAGAAGCGCGAGGGAATCAAAAGTAGGAAAGAATAAGATTGCTGCTTTTGAAGGTTTTAGACAGAGATAGTGAGAGAGCATCCAGGTTTCAATGGCAGAGAGAGAAGCGGAAAGACTAGATAAGCATGGAGAAAGTCTGTGACTGGTGGTAAAGAAAAGGAGACTTGTGTATCATCTGCTTAAAACTCAGCATGAAACCCAAATGAACACATAACAGAGGGCACAAGGATGACTTGGAGAGCAAAAAGTAAGGGACCAACGACAGAGCATTGCTGTACACCATACCGGAGAAGAACTGAGGCAGCCCTAGAACCTTTCCAAGGAACAGAGAAAGGGAAAGTAGATAGGTTAGAGCTAGTCCAGGACAGAACAGAAAAAGAAATAGCCAAGGTACTTAGGGCCAGATGTACGACGGATTTTTGCATGCGCAAATGGGTTTTAGACATGTACGCGCATGCAAAAGACCTGTGGCCCATGTACTAACCCTATTTTGCGAGTCGCTAATTAAATAGCGACTCGCAATAAGGAAGGGGCGTTCCGAGGGCGTCCCTTCCTAATAGCGAGTCTGAACCCTATGTAAGAATGTTTTGTGACCGCAATTGCGGTCGCAAAACACTCGCAGTTTACCACCCTCTTCAAGAGGGTGGTAAACCATTCGCAAATGGGAAGGGGTCCCCAGGGGACCCCTTCCCCTTTGTGAATGGGTGCGCAAACATTTTTTCAGAGCAGGCAGTGGTCCCAGGGACCACTACCTGCCCTTAAAAAAAGAAACAAAAAACGTTTCATTTTGTTTTTTAAATGCATCCTGTTTTCCTTTAAGGAAAACGGGCTGCATTTAAAAAAAAAAAAACTGCTTTATTCAAAAGCAGTCCCAGACATGGAGGTCTGCTGACCCCAGCAGGCCACCATCCCTGGGAGTGCCAGCCATTCCCAATGGGGTCGCAAATTGCGACAGCCTCATTAATATGTATGAGGCATGCAATTTGCGACCCCATTGGGAATCGCAAACAGTGTCTCAGACACTGTTGTACATTGGCAATTGCGACTCGCAAATTGCGACTTGCAATTTGGCGCAATTTGCGAGTCGCAATTGCCAATGGTCGTACATCTGGCTCTTTGAGAGAAAAAAAGAAAATGGTCAAAAACATTACCAAGGCATCTGAAAGAATCAAAATAGAGTTTGGATGATAGTTTGTGATGACAAATAAGAAGAATAGACTTACATGCAGCGAGCAAGCACAGTCTGTAACCAGGGTGGAACCCAGACTGAATAAGAGATAATCATTTATCATTGATTAGACGCTTCCTTGGTGACCAAGCAGAGAATAGAAATGTAGGCATAATGGCCTGATCCACTTTAATCTTAAACTGTGATAAATGGGATAAAAGAGCACCACATGTTCTATGGTTTTAGTAGTATGAGTGCAATAAAAACAACTGGAAACAGCATTCGAAGCAGAGTGCCATTTTGATAGAAAGCCCTCACAGGTAAAGTGCCGAGTCTAAACTTTTTTGAATTTTTTTATTTTGCAGCATAATGAGTATATGCGGCGTCCGCTGGGTTACGCTGACGCCATACATCAACAAGACCAACCGACTGACATATGTCTAACAAAACGTTGCGTGCGCAGGGTTTAGTGTCTGGAGCCTTGGATGTGCTATCGCGCGCCGGATCCAAAAGGAGATTAAAATCACCACCCATACATATGTGGTCAGCGTCCAATTGGAGAAGTTGTATGTGAAGTCTTTGGAAGAATTCAGGACTGCCGACATTAGGCGCATACACGCTAAAGAACGCAATTCTATGTCCCATTAAGCGTCCCTCCACAACAGTGAACCGCCCCTCACTATCGTTGCAAGCTTTTGTAAATTGAAAAGGTAGACGTTTATGGATCATGACAGCTGTGCCCCCTGCATACGTGCTATCTCCCGCAAAATAGCGATGTGGGCCCCAGCTCGCCGCAAAAGTGGTGGTGGTAGTTTTGGGAAGGTGAGTCTCCTGCAAGAACACAATGTCAGCCCCATGGCGTTGTAAATAGTGAAGGACATCTTTACCTTTCCTGGGGTTGTTGAGCCCACGGACATTCCAGGTGATCAATGTTAGATCGGAAAATAGTGCCGGCCTACCCTGTCCCGCCATCCCAACACATTGAACCTGATTTTGCTTTGCCTTGTAAGTGAACCAGACCATGCTGCAGTGAAAAAACAAAATTACAACTATTGAGTGCCCAACAAAGCTAACATTACCCCCACCTCCCCTCACCAATCCCTGCGCGCCTTCTGGCAGGGAGTGCTCCAATTGACCAATTGTACTCTTGTATCATGTAAGCACCCACATATCCTAAGCAGGAGTAAGCAACACAAAGTGATACACACGCCAGGTACCCGAACTGAAAGAACAATGAAGATGTGTCATTCACTGAAAACAACTAAAAGAATAAAATGTCACACAATAGATATAGCCGCCCATCATCAACTAGGGCTACACCCATTCACTCATTAGAGAACAAATCAATGCTGGCCGCTGAACCACTATGAGGGGGGGATGACCTAGAAGACTCCTTGTTTTTATGGCCGCTATTGCCCCCCTTGTAGTCTCTGCAGAATTCTTGCACCGCGGAAGTATTGTCAAAAATGCGAGGCTGGCCCTCAATGTCCACACGGAGATGAGCTGGATACAGCATAGCATATCTCAACCCCAAATTTCAGTTGCCTTCAAGCCAGTGTATTTGCGCCTGGCCTCCTGAACCATTGCTGTAAAATCCGGGAACAGGGCTAAGGTCGAACCTTGCCAGGAGACAGACCCCCTCTCGCTTGAAAGCCTTAGCACCGTGTCCCGGTCCCGGTAATTCAAGAGGCGGGCAATAATGGGTCTTGGTGGACATCCCGGGTTAGGGCAGGGGCCAAGTGAGCGGTGCGCTCTCTCCACGAGAAAGGTGGGAGTGAAGACTTCTTTACCGAAGATGTCCGTGAGCAGGGTCTCCACAAATTGGTCCATGCGCCCCGTGTTGGCGGACTCAGGGACGCCCAAAATGCGTACATTATTGCGCCTACTGCGCGCCTCCAGATCCTCGTTCTTGATGGCTACCTCCTTCAGGATCTTTTCCATGCGGTCTAGACGCTTGGTTGACTGTGCTGCGCCATCTTCCAGATCAGACACCCTACCTTCCACGGTGTCCAGGCGCTTATCATGCGTGTCTAATTTGGCGCCCATAATATCAAGGTGTTGTTCCAAGGTGTCAAATCGGCCATCAAGCGCCCTGAAACCCGCCTGCATTTCTACGAGCAGTGTTCCCGATACATCAGAAGGTTCGCTGGGGTCTGCATCATCCTGACCAACCACCGCCATATCGCCGCCGGACTCCGTGGACTGCTCGATGGGTCTGCCAAACTGTAACAGACGCTGCTTGGGGTCTTTACGCCCCATCGCCCCCAACACTGATTCGTGGCAGGCAGTCTATTCTCGGGGCTCCAGCTTCGATCAAGTCAATCAAGGGGATAGATAGGCCTATTTCTCAGTGGCCCAGTTTGCCACGCCAGTCCACCGACCTGGTCAGACGATGCAGGGGGATGTCAATCACCCACACAGCAGGGCACTGTAAGCACGAGTCAGCCCTCACAGGCAGAAGCGGGCTCTCACTAAGCAGTCCGGGCCCAGGGCATGTACTTCAGTCTAATGGGGAGTTCAGTAGCGTCTCATCACAACCAGCCGGAGCCACAAGCAGCAGGGCCTACCTCCACCTCGTCCGGCAAAGCACAGCAGAATCAGCCGTCACATGGCTCGCCCAACCCCACCCACGGTCCCCCGACCGGCCCGAACCGCCGGATAGCTGGTCCCTAGGATCGCTCCCGGTCCCTCTCACTGGGGGGCCACCAGAGTTAAACGGGCCAGTCTCAAGCCACCCACCAGGGCTAAAGGTAATATGCAGCAGGAGGGGGGGCCGTAAGTGGAGCGAGCTCACCTCAGGTGCGTGGGGCTCATGCGCTCCTCTCTGGGAAACCGCTTCGCGTCTCCTCAATCGGCGCAGCTCGGTCTCTGCCGCACCCCAATGACTACGCCAGCGCCGACTCCGTGCACCCGGAGGCCGCAGTCTGCGGCGGTCCTGAGTGTCCGGGGACCACAAACGGACTGAGTAGTGCAGGAACCTCCGTGGGGCCAGGGCAACCGTCTCTGATGCGATAGGGGCAGGATGGATGGCAGGATGGTCGAAGTAGCCGGGAACGTTGGCGGAGCCGCAACGCTGCGTGGCCATCTTGGTCGGCAGCTTGGACACGCCCCCGTGCAGAGCCTAAACTTAACATAAAGACTCTTTGCTAAAGGGAGCTGGATTTCGTTAAGATAAGGCTCAAACTTTAGATTTTAAAGTCAGAAATTGATCTGTGAGGTTCCCGCTCGTCACTGACTGGTGCCAATGGTCTGTAATGGTACTCCAATAGGCACATATAAGGTTATTCTTGACAGCTTTTGTAATAGTGAAGGTGTCAGACCACAAAAGTGTGCATCACCAATCTAGAGAGCCATAATTTTATGTGCTGGAACCACCTTAAGTTCGGGTTAGTATCAAGTGGAAGTACTTCAACCATTTCATTTTTATATGATTCTAGCTCAGAATAGGACCATAGCCTTAACCAATAGAGAAGCAGTCTGTGGGCGGCTAAGTTGTCAATACTCTTCAGGGCTGTATCAAGAATCAATGGTAAAGTAGGTGAGCTCTGGGGGAGATTTAGTGATGATTTAACAAAATTGTTCTCCATTTCAGCCAGTAGTCTAACATCATCCTCACCCCAAATTTCAGCACCATACAATGCAGCCGATTGAGATTTGATCTTATAAACTTAAAGGGCTACTGAAAGTGATCTAGATTCAGTGCTCCTGTGCATTTTCAAATTGCAGCTGCTCTGTGCTGGACTGTAAGGCTACTCTTTTAGATTTAGGGGCCGGGAGTAATTAACTAGCCGCTCTTAAATCAAGATAATCAAAGACATGAACTTTATCAAGAGTGTCATTTCCTGATCGAGGAGTGCCTCTGTGGCTTCTATGTGGATTAAAAGCCATATACTTGGTCTTTTGAGTATTTATTTCTAAACCTCTTTGGTGGCAAAATTCCTCAAATTTAATAGTGAAGATCTGTAGGCCAAGAGATGTTCTAGATAATAGAAAAGTGTCATCAGCGAATAAGAGTGACGGGATTTTCTTCCCATTCAATTTGGGGAAGTCGTCAACACAATTGTCCAGAAAATCTACCACTCCGTAATTATACAGGGAAAAAAATGTGGGAGATAGTACACAGCCCTGATGGACTCCCCTGTTAATACGAATAGGATTTGTCAGCTCCACGGCTCTGACCAGCGTGACCTGGCATAATTCGATTCTTGTAGCCTGATTAATGTGTTTAGTAAATGTAATGGAACACCCATAGAGCCAAGAGCCTCCCAAAGTATTTTCCTAGAAACCAAATCAAAGGCAGCCATGAGGTCTACAAATGCCACATACAAATTATCATTTTGAGGATGGACATATTTCCATAATATTAATAAAAAACGGAAAGCTTGGTCAATATTGCTGATTTTAGAACAAAACCCTGACTGGCAAGCGGATAAAATCTGGGCACTCTCTACCCAGTCTTGAAGTTTGACTAGTAATTACTTGCAAAATATTTTTGTAAGTTGTCAAGAAGGCTTATAGGCCTATAGTTCCCTTGGGTAACTCTGTCTCCCTTTTTATAAATTGGAATAATATTCGCCCCCGACCAGGTAGCAAGTAAATCGGCGCCTCTAAGAGTGGCATTAGATAATGCATTAATGTATGGGCCCAAATGGCAATTTCTGACTTATATAGGTCCCCCGGTATCATATCGGGACCAGGGACCTTCCCTGGGCGAAGAGACTCTATGGCATTAATTGTGTCTGACAAGGAGAAAACAGTAGGCTCTTGGTTGGACAAAACTCTTGTGCCACCATCATGTGCACGTTCCTGTAGTTTGGGATCTGGAGAATACTGGCTTGTATAGAGCTCAGAGAAATGATTGACCTACACACTCTGGGGCCGATTCCGATCTCGGCCGGTAGGGCTCCGAATCGGATTCGGCTTTACCGGATCCGATTCGGAGCCCTATTTCCCGACCGAATCGCACGTGCGTCCGGGCGAGCGAGTACGATGCGTGCGCTCGCGAAATCTCCGACCAACGCGTTCGCAGGACCCGACCGCTCTGACCGACTCGCACGAGGACGACTCGCACCGCGCAATGGAGACGTTCCCCGGCCGGGTAAGTACGATGAGCACCTCGACCGCTCCGACCGACTCGCGCAGTCCGGCTCCAAGGAGCTGTCGGAGCCGCACTTTGGGGGTCCGTGTCGGACCCCCCTGGAAGCGTAGGCGCGCGAGTAGCACACAGGGGGGACCCATGGGTCCCCCCTTAACGTGCATGTACGGCGCGACCCGCATCGACGCGAACACGCTGTAGGGGGCGCCCTTGTTCGCGTCGTGCCCATTGAGTCAATGGGAGCCCGTGTACGCGTCGTACGACTGGCTCCCATTGACTTCAATGGGAGTCCGACCGAATCGAGTCCGATGGCATACGTGCGCATCGTACTCGTTCGGTCGGGCTGCTAGGGTCCGATTCGTTCGGAAATCTCTCCGGGTTTGGCTCGGTCAGGGAGATTTCCGGCCTGAATCGGAATCGGCCCCTTGGTTGTACATAGTGATCTGTGCACATACCTAGGGAAAAACTGCCATGGGCTATTATGTGCCAGAAAGCTACTCTGTCACTAGTGCGAGACGCCTGTAGTAGATCCTGCCAGTTCTTTTCATCCCATTCCTTCTTTTTATTAGTCAAGATACAATTGTACTCAGATCTAGCTACCCTAATGGCATCAAAAGATTGTGATTTTCTGGCTGAAATAGGTTTAGATTCAGCCCATGGACACTCGTTAAAGTACCAAGGGGCTCCCTTTGGCTTGCCCTTGGGGATTAAAGGTTTAGTATTTATGAAAAATCCTTTAAGGGCAGTAAATAGTTTGTCATGGAGTTCCATTATGGGTGTTTCCATCCCAGACTTAAGCTCGACAGAGGTTAAAGTGGCAGAGAAGGTGTCATAAATGTTTGTCAAGGTGGAAAAACTAGACTGTATATTTGGCCATCTGACACCTCTCCTATTATTAGAAATAGAAGGCTCCAAAGTGGCCCGCCCCAGATTTTCACTTAGGTTAAGCAGAAAATCTCCATTTAAAAGTCAATATTGTACCTTACGGTTGCTGTCTGATTGGGGACAACCTTAAAATTGATCAGATTTACCCAAAGCCTAGTGTCAATGATGAAGTAGTCAATTTGGCTCTTGTATTTGCCTCTCGTAAAGGTGTACTGTCTAGTTGTGTCAGAAAGTAATCTTCCATTACATGCCCACAGTCCATAGGTCAAGGTTAAAGAAACTAATTGTAAAGCAGCAGTAGACAAAGAATTGAGGAACTCGCACCCCAGAGTAGGAATGCCTAAGCTCTCATCCTCCCATTCCGTTAAATTCATAATACAAGACAATGGTTTATAGGTAGTATAAAAGTCCCTGGCAAGAAGTATTATAGGACTATTTGTTGCCTGAGCTAGACATCTGTCAAAAATGTTTAGTGTTATGGACTCACACATTATAAATGTTGAACAAAGGCCCCTTAGGTGTCTTAATGCTTTGGCCAAAAATGTCAGGTGAAGCAATATCTGGTCTTTTGAATGAACAGACTAGTGAAATCCTTAACCATATTATAAACCCTCCTGAGGATCTACCAACCTTTGACGGAATGGCTTCTAGACTAAATATCAGATATCCTGGACGGTGTATTGGGGCATTGCCCCTGTTTCCTGCAGTAGGCAAACATGGAATGAGTCTATGAATTAGTTCCAAGCAGGATCTATTGTTTTTAACCGAAGCCCTGCTACATTCCAAGATAGGAAGTGGATGTTTGTATGGTAGTCATGAGCAATTTCTCTAGAGGGGCAATTAGACACAATGGGGTCAAATTTAAAGTTGCTCAGAGAGGGAACCGTGATAGGTTCTTTTGCTGGTTCAGCATCTAAATTATTAGGAGCTGAATGTATGTTATGGATGGTCCTTATATTAGATCATTTCAAAGTTGTGGAAGGGAAAGATGGGGTTGGGAAAACGTTAGGTAAAACGTCCCTCTCATTTGGACTGATAATACGTGACTGTCTAGCAATATTACTCAGTCAAGCTAGAAGATCTGGTTAGGATAAAGCGGCAAATTTATTGGAGACTGGAATGGAAAATGTTGAAGAAGGTGGTATAACTCGACTCAGATTTTTGTGCTGAATGCAGTTGGAGAATAAACAAATGGCCTGTAGAAATACCCGAGAGGTAAGGCCTCAATCCTACTGTTGACATTCCGAATATGTTTCAGCCTAGAAAAGAGGTTACAAACAACAAATTCATTTTTAAAATTGATGACAATGAAATCACTATTGTCCTGTTCGGGCAATTACCCACCCAAGAGTTCTCTGCACCGTGTTGATCACATCGTGTAGTTGGCTGTATCCCCCATCCTTCTATTGAGCCAATGTGTCACCAGTTGGTCATGTTTCTCGTTTTGCCCCGGCCTAATAAGATTTACCCCCATAAGGACTATAGTATATGGGGTGGCTTCAGGTGGCAAGTACAATGTTGAGGGGTTTTCTGCCATAACGTGCTGACTGTTTATAGTAGTGGACCTGGGCAGAGTTTGTTTAAATTACACTCCATGATTCGAGGAGCTAAAAGTTCGAGAGGGGTCATCGATGGGTTGTAGTCAGTAAGAAGAGTTGACAGTGTAGAATACGTTCAAGAATAGCGGACAGAGATGGCAACATAGAAATGGGGGCAGTAGAAGAAAACAAAGCATCTGAGGAATGTTTTTTCATTAAGGGAATTTAAGGAAAGAGGAAAAATGCCACATTATAGAGAAAGATTAAACATGATGAGCCAGAAGAAGAGGGCAGATGGGGCTAGTTAGACTAGCAGGTAAAGGGTCTTACGGAGACGCAGTGGAATTATCCCCCAGAAATAAAGCTGGCGACTTCTGATTTTGAAATCAATGTAAAATCAGATTGTCTCATCCTCTCATCTTGAAATATCTCTGCTTCCAGTGTCCTCCAAGGTCTCCAAACATGTGGCTTGCCTTGTGCTCCTTTGACACTACACCTACTACAGTCACACAGCTCCCTTCATACATATTCACGTACTTACCACAGTGAGGGTGGTTTGACATGTACGTAGGAGGGAAGTGTGCACTGCTGATGCTCATGTGATATCTGTTCATGTGTGTGAATTATGCACATGTGGTCCCTGCACACTGAGTGGAGAACGGAGCTCCTGCATGTGACATACATGTGCGAGGATGCTTCTACCATGTGCAACCCTTGCACCCTGCACCGCTCCCTCCCCAAAACCATGCAGTGATCCCCATTTCACACTGTTTTGCTTTCTCTGGAATCCTGTGCAGCTCCCAGCTTTATACCCAGTGCTGCTCCTTCCTTGCATTCTGCCCTCTTTGCATAGTGTTCTACGCCCCACTTTGCATGCTGTCCCACATTGCCCCGCACTTCTGCACCTCTTACTTCCCCTTGCACACTGTGCTGCTACCGCTTCCCCTTGCACACCGTGCTGCTCCCGCTTCCCCTTGCACACTGTGCTGCTCCCACTTCTCCTTGCACACTATGCTGCTACCGCTTCCCCTTGCACACTGTGCTGCTCCCACTTCTCCTTGCACACTATGCTGCTACCGCTTCCCCTTGCACACTGTGCTGCTCCCACTTCTCCTTGCACACTATGCTGCTACCGCTTCCCCTTGCATACCGTGCTGCTCCCGCTTCCCCTTGCACACTATGCTGCTACCGCTTCCCCTTGCACACCGTGCTGCTCCCACTTCCCCTTGCACACTGTGCTGCTCCCACTTGAACTGCACACCGTGTTGCTCCTGTCTGCACTGCACACTCTGCAGCTCCGGGTGCACTGCACACCGTGCTGCTCCAGCCTGCACTGCACACTGTGCTGCTCCCGCTTGCCCTGCGCACTGTGCTGTTCCCGCTTGCACTGCACACCGTGCTGTTCCCGCTTGCACTGCACACTGTGCTCTGTGCTGCTCCTGCTTCTCCTTGCAACATGTGCATTGCATACTTCTCCTTGCAACATGTGCATTGCATACTTTGCCACAACTCTTCCATTTGTTGGGGAAGCTCTTGCTACTGCTTGCAGTCTCCATATTTTGTGAGTCTGAGGGAACCTTTCGTTGCCGATTCCTGTTTCTGTATTAACGAAAAGCTTTTGATAATGCAAAAAAGTTATTACCGTACATTGGATTTAGAGATGATGCGGTCCATAAAGTATTTCTCCCCGGCCTTTCGTAGTGCACATTTGCAGACCTTTTATATAAGGGCACCTGTGCTCTTCTCTCCTCATAGGGTCATAACTGACTGATAAAGACTCTCTGCAGGTTTGGCTGCTGTTTTCTGCTGAACAAGCTTTGGCAAAAGTCACTGAAATGTTTTCCTCGTTTTACTGTTTTAAAAGTATTCAAAGGCAGACACTTATCAAAAGCATAAAAATACTAGGCCTGGAAGTTTAAATACACCTCTGTGCAGGTAGATGCAGCTATGGGGGATACCCAAGCACTGCTGCCAAAAACGCAGAATTCAGTCTGGCCCACTTTGGGACCCCTAAACTATGCCCACCTGAGACTTAAAGTCAGCAGTGAGTGTATCTACAGCCATTAATAGGTCATTCGTTGACTCTATATTCGGGTGGGTCATAAATGCCTCAGTCCTCCTTCCCCCAATCCAATCATGGTAACATCAGTGACCACCATCGACCTGGGTTGCTATTGGAGCTGAACAAGCCACGGGTTCCACCCGGTACCTTGTTGCCAGGGTGTCTGATTTTTTTCCTGAGGGTGCATCTTGAGCGAGGACCTGAAGATACTGCAGCAGCTGGCTCTGCATGGCATGACTAGGTTTTGACACATGCTGTAGCACAGAATACCTGGGGCTGCCCCTAGGAGGCGAGGCCTCTGCTGGTAGTGCATTTTTTCAGGTACCAGCAGCGCTGAGTACCCAGACACCATCGACTCCTCACCCATCCTGCCACTACACCCTACTGGACATGACCTACTGCTGCCATATGGGCTCAGTGAGTGCCTACCTCTGCATCTCTTCACGCACACCCACTCGCCATCCATCTCCACAGGCACTCAGACTCTGCCTCACACACATTCCAAGTTGTTCTCCAGCCACCACAAATCCAGATCACACTTTGCTGCCTCACCTCTTTTCATTCTTTGACTCTTTCTTGAACTGTGTCCCTTGCTTTTATCTTCCAATCCACTCACCTTCTGCCTGAGGCCACTCCATGCAATATTCCGATTAACTTCCATTTCATTGGGCGTTTCTGGCCTGCCGTGTGCAAGATCTCTGGCCTCCAGCTCACTCTGGCTGCACCGCCTTTAAAAAACTGAGGACCAGGCAGCTCCACTCAACCCTTGCAGCGCTCGAAGGGCTCCTTCGTTGCTGCTGGTGACCCTAAACTATGCAGACTACCTCATATTCTCAGTGAGACAATACTGTCTTACAAGGGAGTCAACAAGGATGCCTTAACATTGGGAAAGGGAGTGCACTCCTGGGCACTCCTGGATGGGCTTCTACATAGTTTACTGAACTGTTGCGCTAAACATTTCTCCTCCACAGTTGGGCCCAATAAATCCTGTCTCAATGTTCCATGCATGATCGCTTCATTTGGTTTTGCACTAAGTCCTTTGGGCCTCATTTATGAAAACTGTTGCATCGCTGCGATAAAACAGCGATGCAACAGTTTTCACTGCGCCCTCCTCGCGACACTATTTAATGTACGGCGCTGCATGTCGCAAGGAATGACAGATACGTCAGGAATCCTGACGTATCTGTCGGCACAAAAGTCATGCATGGCCGGAGTTGTGTCGCAAGCATGACGCAACTCCAGCAATGCATGGGGTAGCCTGTGCCCTGTGGCACTGCGTCACCCTTACGCCTGCCATGAGGCACATGGTTACGCCTACCCTGCATACATTATACCTGACGCAGGTATAATGTGGTGCAGGGCTTTACAAAGTGACGCATCTGCCTAGATGCATCACCTTGTAAATATGGTGCAACGTGGCGCATTGCAAAGTGTTGCAAGGCCTTCATAAATTAGGCCCTTTGTTCCTGTTACTCAGCTGTGAGCTGCACCACGTTTTGTCTTCCCTTCTAGGGTTCTGCTGAATAATTTGGCAGCAGTTGGTACATTTAGCTTTGGTTGTGAGATGCACTTTTCTTGTCCAGCAGCAGCACCAGCCTGGAGAAGACTGCACAACTCGCCTGGAGGCAGCATTCTTCTTGATGCTCTCTCCAGGAGGACACCCCTGTCTGCCCCACCCAACCAGAAGCTTGCAAAACCCCACCACACAACTCCTACAAATAACAACGAAAGGAAGGGGTCATGAGTAAGTTCCAAAAAGGCGAGAACACAAGGGGTCAAATGTATATCAATAGGAAGCCGTACATAACAAATCTAAAGAAACCCTCATTTTAGCTTCCTGTCTTTTTACAGAGAGGGACCTCCTATCGCTACCTCCATTTCATCTGATGCTCATGAATCTTCAAAGTGTAAAGGCTACAGAAAGCCTGCATGTGCAGCCAGAGGATCCACCGATGCACCTGCAGCACATCACATGCACCCACATGCACAACAAATTATACACCAGGAATCAGCAGCTGACGCCCAAGCACATCCACGTGATTGAGCCTTACATGGGTGAGGATGCACAAATACACGTTAGATGAACAAACGCCTTTCAAAATATAAAACAACTCCCCTACACACCCTTAAGCTACTTTACGTGTCAACAAAGCTAACTGAGATATACACTCCCAGCTCCATCCCTTCCCTTTTTGTGGTCTTCATTGTGCCCTGTAAAGACAGGTTCAACCACCTCTCCCTCTTCACTCAGCAATAGACCCAGACGCGGCCCTGTCCTTCTGGTGTCACCTGTGAGGCGTTGCCCGAGTGTCAAGGGGAAGATTTCAGTGAAATCCAACTAGTGCTGACCGCTAGGACTTAGCACAGGAGCCATTTTAGGACTTATGCTAATATCGATAGGTGGCTCAAAAGTCAGAGAACACCTGCAGCAAACAGCATTTGGTCCAGAGTATGTTGTGTGCTGTTTTCACACCAGACTATAAGGGAGAGCTTTAGAATTACCATAAAAGAAGACGCTGTTGCGGAACTTTGTGCGTCTTTTGCTATAAAAGAACCATGACGTCCTGTCACAGATGCAGCTGGAACACACATAACGCTGGCAGGAACATGTCCTCTCCACACACTCCACACAAGAGTTCACCCGCATCAGTTCACCGTGTTCAGGTTTGTAAAACTATTGGTACAATGGTTGTTTTTTACCTGTATCTTAATATGGATCACTTGTCACAGAGAAGGGAGAGTTTTACTGTTGTAATGAGAAGTACTCCTGAATGATGCTGCAAGTATGCACCTGTGCCCTAAGCCACCCAAATACAAGTCTCTGCTGTCTTTTTGACTTTCTGGCGTCACCACCTACGACCATCAACCATGCACGTCAATTCCCCAAAATGCCTGGGGTAGCGGAAGTGACATCACACACCCTTTGACCTTCACTTTCACTCACACACATGCTTATATATACACACACATTCACATTTGCACACACACTCTCAAAGCACACTGTCACCCCCAAGCACATACACAGCATACATTTAAAAGCATTTTTTACATACCTCAGCTGCCAGAGAGGGTCATATTTCAGCAAATTGAACTCCATTTTTACAACACTAATAGTGAAAAATAAAATACATATATGTTTTATTTTCACCCCAACTGACGTCCATAAGGACGAGCTGCCGCTGTGTTCCTGGCACTGATTTTCCCACCTCTGAGGCCAGGGGTCTCAAAGGCAGTGCCAGGGGTTGCAAGGGGCAAGTCAGGGGTCGCAGCCCCAAATGACGTCATTCAACCTTTATGCATGTGCGCTGTGGACCACCTTAGCTTAGTGGATCACAAGACCCATATCAGGGCTCTGCGTTCTGGTAGTTGAACCATGCAGGCCTTCCTTAACAATTGGGATTACTACCCCCTTTCCTGTTTAAGTAAGCTTGGCGTGGTGGCAGTATTTTTTTTTATCATAGAAGCACAGAAGTCATTTTTAGGTCGAGCATTCGAGACGTCTTGTATATACTTTAGTATATACTTATATACTTTATTATATACTTATATGTGTATGTACTTTGTGGGCTCTGGAGATCAGCCCTAGGACTTGTCTGCTTCCGCTTAAGGACTTTTTTTTCTGCTCAACTGCCTCTATTTAACTGTCTTGATGAAAAACGACCAGCAGAGGTCAGTAAAATACCAGAATTGCTTTCTGCTGAGGGACTTTCCTTTTTTTAATATTTCTGGCAACTGCCTCTATTTAACTTTCTTGATAGAAAACGACCAGCAGAGGTCAGTAAAATACCAGAATCACTTTAGCATTCTCTAGATTCCAGTCCATAGAAATTGTCTTCCACAAGCACCTGTAGACAATAATATTTTTTTAAAATCTTGTATTTTCAGTGATATGACCACCGAAGGCCCTGATTTTATATTTAAAACAGAGCTTTGGACTTTACCATTTCCAGCTGAAAGGCAATATTTCTCTCCATGTGTTCCCATACCAGGCGTGTCACGCAGTTTGGTGCTTACTTTCCATCTATGTTAAAGAACAGTAGATGTTTCAGCACCCAGGCTAATGTGCTGCATAGCTAAATACATATAAGGTCCCAAAGGCGAGACCGATTGCATTGCAAATGCTTGTTCCTGTTCTGTGCACTTGGACGACTGGCCTCATCTCTCTAAACTGATGCCTAATCTCGTAAAGTTGGGCTCTTTGCTTCATCCTGTGTGCCTAAATAGGGCATATAAATAGCATAGGTGTGTGGTAGCATGTGCTTGCAGTGTTTGCACTGTGTGGATGAGAGTCCAGTGGAGTCCATCTTGGGTTGCCAATGGTAGATTGTTGTACAACGTGGAGGTTGGATGTAGCCTGCCAGACTACGAATGTATTTTGCTACCATTCTTGAAGCTGTTGAGTAGCATCTGACTTTGAAATGGAGACAGGGCTCCTTTCAGAAGTGCAGACGCCACCGTTTGCTGCTTCTCCTCTGAAATGCAGCTTGAGCCTTTTGACAGGACAATGCAAAGATTTTTCCCACAGAGATGCCCTTCCCAAAAGGATGGTGTGTGTCAGGTGTGAAGGCTTCTCCCCTCCTTGTGCTCATGTTGTGGGTTTCTCCAATTGGTTATTCCTAGCAACACTTGCTACTGCGTACAATCACCTGGAGTCAAAGAGTGTATGTGCCGTGGAGGATGAAGGATACACAAAGGGAAGGAACCATCTTGAACTTATTTCAGAACAGCGCATGCAGAATAAACAAATCATGTCTGAGAAAGGAGTGTAAGAGAAGGCCTGAAACTACAATAGGCTCAAGATTGATTTTATAATGTATCTCCAAAACTGATAAAGTATGGAAGAACTTTTTTAAGAAGAACAGCAGGAACACGGAGCTCCCACACCAGCCAGCGGATAAGAAACTCTGCGTAGAACCTTGCTGTACAACGGAATACAAACATTCTCAACATTCTGAACCCGAGAAGTTCAGGTTACAACAATTGACTTTCTGCTCATCTACAAATCCAACCCAGGTACCAACCTTCTCTGTCATGAATCCCCACAATTAGAAGATATCAACCCAAAACTGGCCACCTCTGCTGATTCTTTGGGTTTCCTACTTCTATCTAATTTTTCACATCCAAGTGTCCTGTTCTGGATTGGTTTCTCCTAACAGCACTGGCAAGCATAACACTCTGCATAAAAGACAGCACCTGGCGTAAGGCTATTAAATGAGCTTTAATAATACTTCAGCTCCTATACATGGCCTACTGATGTGGAGCTACTCTCCACACGTCCTCTTCTCTCTGCTTCCCTCGGTGTAGAGAGAGGGAAACCGGTGCTTCCTGTCTCCTCCCAGGAAGTTCCTGTCATTTCACTTCTGTCTGGGCCAGCTAGACCGCTGACATACTTATATAACAATGTCCTTTCCTAGAGGACATGACACCAAGCAGTGCCATCTTAATGTTTATGGGACTCAGGAGCTTCATTTCCCTTGCTTTGCCATGCTCACGTGCACCCTCTGACCTCAATCTTGATGTGATGCAGCCTTCCGGTTCCGGCTCATCGCTCGTCACTGCATTCCTGTACGGTGTTGGGGGCAATACTGCTGCATTTGTCATCACCTGTTCTCTGTTGGCCGATGCTTGCTGTGTGACTCTACAAGATTTGGATAGACTCCTGCAAGATTGCTGGGATTAGTGGTACCTTGCTTTGCGGCGTCTTGCGGCATCTGGGGTCAGCCTTTCCCCGTGTAGTAATGACCAAGAACTACCTGTATTATCTCTGGTTTGATCCCTAGTATCAGGGTGGGATCAGAGGTACTATTAATTGTTAGCTGCCACCACATATATTCTTCAATTCCCTCCAGTCCTTACACATTTGCTTACCATTGGTTAGTGGTGAGGTCAGTGGCTATATAAGTAGCAAGTTGTGCTGAGGAGAGTACTTTTGGCAGATGTCTGGTAGTGAGTAGAGAAAAACATCATGGAAAGTGATCTTGCTGGGATAGGGGGATCGACTGTACAAAGTTTCCTTGTACAAAGTTCCCATTCACGTTCTACACCACAGGCCTTTCTTAGACCTCTCTACGCTTTAGCAGGCAACTGCCCAGCCACCTCGCCTAGTCGTTGCTCCTTTGTCCCCGGCCTTCTCCATCCAGGAACATCCTGTCTCATTAGACTAACACCGTGAGCTATGAACAGAAGCCAGGAATAGCAATGAGGACACGCAATGTGCTCCTATTGCAGGCTGCGACCAGGGAAAAAAAGGGAAGATCCTGAAGAAAAACTCCGAAAAGTGCGCACTGAGGAGCATTGTCCCTCCTGCTATGTTATTGACCAAAACTGGTTGTTTTCCCTCTGACATTTTGACCACCGCCTCTTAGATGCTGCCCATCGTGGATGTAGGTCTAGTGCAATCTGGTCGTTTAGCTCAAGGCAATGATATTAGGTCCTACTTTAAGGGTGCTCCCAGAGATCCCCAGCTTAAGATAAATATTCACGAGAAAGAAGAGGAGTACAAATCACGCTCCGCAGTAAATGAAGGTGAATCCTATCACTTTAGGGGGAAACTAAACACCAGGAACTGCCTCGTTAAAGTCATCAGCAACAACTAGCGAGGATGACCAGGATGCGGCGAACAGCGAAGTCAAAGTATATATGCTTTCACCCACCATAAAAGTAGACAATAAGAAGATGAATGGCACATGCACAACATAAATAGAACACAGGAGAGATAGTGCGGGTATGGAAGCAGGGGATCTTGTAACACTGCCACCAATAAAGGAGTCAAGCAAAAAAAAAAAAACTCAAGGGGCAATATCAACGGCTCTGCAAAACATGGCAAATCAGTTAAAAGACGATGCCTTAATTAAATCAATAACAGATCAAGAGCTCTCCTTGGCCTTGGACTTATGTGATCTTCAACGTGGCCCTCTGTTTGAAATATCTAGTCAAAATTCCAAAGAATCGCCGCATGCTCTTTCTAACTCATACCCTTCGTCAGCAAAACAACATGGCCTCCACCAGCATATTGAATACAATAAAGAGCGGTGGGCCCAAGTGGAGAGAATACTGATGACTATAGGACAAGCATCAATAATGCACGCTGATAAACTTGATGTCCAAATTTCGGTACTGCAAGCATTGCCCACTTACATTAGGGCAATAGACTTGAAACTAGAAAAACGAAATAATGTAATCATCAAAGCCCAATCGACAACTCTGGTATCTGAACCGTCGTGCTATTGCATGCACTGAATGTACAAACTAGCTAGTCTCCCAGAAATGATGTCAAGCTTAACCCAAGATTTAAAGAGCAATTCGGCACCACAAAAGGAGGTAAATCCTGTATGTAAGAGTCTAGAATTAGAGACTTCAGTGCTAAGAAACGACCCACATCTGAATCCGAGCATTAAAAAAAACCTGTAAAACAGGCAGTTTCAAGTCTATCACACACCGATCCTCAGCAGAAAGAAGAAAAGTCAACAGAGGACTTGAAAGCTCCTCCGAAGCTTGCGAGAAAAAACAAAAAAGGATTGAAAAAACTTAATAAAAAGTGCAACAAAAAACACAGATTAGTAAGTGTTTTTTCCTACTGTTTAAACAGCCAGGCCCTCAGAGGGCTTTATCTGATGCATTGGAACAGGAAGAGGAAATCAACATTGTTAACATTAGGGCAACAACAGCGGGTGGAATTACATCCAAGTATCCTATGGACGGTAACTAAGCCTAGCATGGAGAGAACTTTGATGCCGCCTGAGTGTCCCACTGAATTGACTAAGCTTCATGCGGAGAAAAATTTGACACAGAAAGGCAAGTATGAAGAAATTAGAAGGCATGCAGAATAGTAACTTATTATTATCTCAGACTGAAATATTGACATCAATTAACAAAGCAAATATCCATACTAATAATGAACAGAACACGGGTCAGACGTGTATAAATAAATGTTGCCCCTTGGAGCTAACAACATGTCTAACACCTATAGTGACTGGAGCCAACCGCTCATTGTGAGTCTGATTAATGAGGAGGCAGCAGAGTGTAGCAAGACAGAGAAAAACCTAAGAGAAACAGAAAGCGCTACTAAAGAAAATTGGGACCTAATAAGAGCGCCACAAGGCATAGTGATAGCCTAAGGAGGGCAAGGCCTGTCGCTGTCATTTGAAAATTATCAAACAGCCCGTCAACCTCCGAAAGAAGAACCCAGCTTACTAGTCTTGTACCCCGAGTATCCATTCCAAAAGAAACATGACATTTTAAATAGAGGGAAATTGCTGAAACTATTCTCCGCATTACCTAGCCTGGAGAAAACTCTTCCTCTGACATTCTCGCGGGGGCCTTTATCAGGGGAGAAATTGGCGATATCAACAAAAGTACGAGTCTGGTATTGTCTATTATCTCACAAAGCAGCTCTTGAAGCATGAGGAATCCAGTTAAGGACCCCTCTGGCTATCCGATACTCAGACGTGTTTTCTCGATTGGTCCAGGAAGGGCTGTCATCTGGCCAAATGGGCCACAGGAACGTGGTAGATCACAAAACTCAGTTGAGATCCTTCCTTCAGAATGATAAAGGCCCTGAATTAATTGGTAATCCCTTCCAAAGGGTATCAATCTCGAGCTGTGCATCAAATCGAAAGTATACCTGCAATACTAGTTCCATGCAATGTAATAATGATCATAGTCCCTAACTCAGAAGGTTCCATCTACACTAGTGAACAAAACCAAAACTTAGGTCCTACTTTAACTATTGTGTCCTGGAATATCAGAGGCCTGAACAATCTGCATAAAAGACCTGCCCTACTACAGGAATTGCAATAAAACTAAATAGTATGTCTTCAATAGACCTGGCAGTGATCATCATGCGCATGGCAAAATCATATTGAATATTACGCTGGAAAAAGGAGGTGTGGCTATATACATTCATAGGAACTTGGGGGTGGAAGTCACAGTATTACACAGAGGAGAGGGTGATCTCACCATCATCAAAGTGCACTCCTTAGTCCCTGGTCCTCTGATGCTAGCAACAACAATCATTGGAAATGTTTATATAAACCCGCACCTCGCAAAGAAAATAGCACACCATAAATCTCTTGTTAAGGATTTACAAAGGATTATGATGGTGTACACATCAGACCTAGATACAGCAATCCCAATCATATATAATGAAGCACAACAGTTCGGCCGGGTATCTGGTTATGAGATTAACGAGTCCAAGACGGAGTGCATGGCCTAGAATTTGAATTTGAACATCCGCGCAATAAAAAGAGAGATAAGATATTTGGGCATTATGATCACGGAGAATATCGAGAACATCACAGTCACCAATATCTACAAGGTTAGCAAAGAAATCTGCAATTCCCTAACGAGCTGGGCATATCCACCTCTGACATTAATCGGTAGAGTCAATTTAGTAAAAATGATGATCTTACCAAAACTTATTTTCTTGTTTGAAAACATTCCCCTAGCATTTAAAGAAGAGGGACTAAAAAAACTCCAGGCAAAAATAAATAGCTTCATATGGGCTTCTAAAGGTACAAGAATATCTTGGAAAAAACTACGTAGAAAGAAAAATAAGGGAGGACTGTGTTTGCCGGACCTAGTTTTTTATGCATTATGCTGCTGGCCTGTCACGACCTTGTCTCTTTGACCTGCTTTACTTTGGAGTCACAGTATCTCTCACACAACTGTCTCCGACTGACCCTACGCCGCTTTTTCCACAGTCACTCTCAAATGATGCACTGTTGCCGTCAGCCTCTAATAGTCTCACCCCCTGGGGCCAGGGTCGCTGCGTAGATTACATTTACACGGAAAAAGATCACCACTAGCTGACGCTGCATCTGAACAGCCCACCCCGTCCCACTTCGAGGAGGGCGCCAGGAGAACCTACTTTCTCCCTGTTTGAAGGATGAACTATAATTTCAAGAGACAAAATCAGCGACCTGGTAACGGAGGCAGAAGGGGCCGTACCCATCTCGCTGGCTCTGCCCAGCTCACTGCGCCGTACACAGGCGGTGGTCAGTGAGGGCACACGGCGCAGGGCCTGGCAGCGACGTCGCCACGCTGGGCGCGTCTGACATGGAGACTGTGATTAACACGCGCTTCACCGTGTAAGAGCTTCGCCCGGCCAGGGATAGCAATCTTTGAGGGTAAGAATGCCCGGCCTGAATACGGAACTAACAAGGATGTCCACAGGGCTGGAGCGAAGAGAGCCTCCCAGTAGGAAAATAGCCCCAGCCCATCTGTTATGCTAGTTTCTCTGTACTGAAGAGACTGGAGGCCCTAGATTCTGACTTCACACCTGCAAGGCGCGAGCTGCTGCGAAGCATGGCGGGCGTGGGGGAGGCTGGTTTAATGCGACAGGAGAGGCGGAGACTGGGGTCCAACGAGGAGCTTCTCCAGGAGTACGAGTGTTCATGAATGAAGTGAAAGGAGGGCTTGTGCTCTATGTTCTGTGCACTGTCATCCGCTCCTCAGCATGGAAAGAGAATTTAAAGCGCCTACTCCTAGGGCCTGATGCAAGAAGAAAAATTGAGTCGCGGGCCAGTGAAGCAAAGCTGGACTAGTAAGGGGCCTATGAAGAACGTATTCCGAGGGCAGGAGCGTATAGGGGCGTGGCAGACGCAAGCCAGCGAAGAAGCACGCTTGGCATTAGCCAGCATGATTCAAAGCTCCGAATGGGAGAAAGAAGGCGAGGCCGGCACAGGGACAAAAATGGCGGCCGCGCGGTTAAAAAATAAATAAACAGTGGTGCGCGCGCACCACAGCGGAGGAGGGGGAGGAGGGAGCGCGGCAGCCTGCTCAGCTGACCAGACGCTCGTGCGTCATGGCCTTTTGCCGGCATGTGTTTACAATTATCGCGCCCGCGTCTGGGCACGATAATTGGAAACACATGTTTGCCGCGCGTACCCATCCCAAAAAGGCCAGCCACGACGCACGAGCGTTTGGACTGCTTTTGAAACTCACTTACTAAAAGTCTTCGCCTCTAGCAGCGCTTGCGCGCTACTCGAGGCTCGACCTAAAAAGGTCTAGCGCCAATAACCATAGGGTACCTGGCACAGATGGCATTTTACAGGAAATGTTTCTGTTGATACAATCCAGGTGGCAGTGAACTTGGAAAGATACTCGAAGGGAAGGGGGGAGGGGCAGGGAAAAGGAGAGACACAACAAAACCGGTAACATTAGACGAGTTAAGGGGGAATGGTGGCATAGTTGAGAGTTTAATGCGCGCCCCTCTAGCAGAAGGTGCTGCTCGGGGCAATATTCACATTATTGTTTATCGGGGCTCGGAGGTAGTGGGGTCCAAGGCCTATGAGAGTTTCAGATGGGACTCAGTGGGGCAGTTATCCCCACCCCCCCTTTTAACATATAGAGTGGAGCTTGTCACTAGGCCCCATGACTTGGTAAAGTATCCTGCTAAAATGTTTATTAGTTTCATTTTGGATTTTGCAGGCAAAAGTTCCTAATAGCTGTGAATACCAAGTCAGGACTGAGACTACATGGCCAAGAGCTGCTAAGTGAGCCAAGTTAATTTAAGGAGCCTGAGAAAGAAATGATTGAAAATGGAGCAAGAGGAGGCAGAAAGGTAAGATAGAAAAAATAAGATGATAAAAGAAAGGAAGATTGAAAGTAGAAACCGGAAAGCATACAGGAGAAAAGGAAGAGCGAAATGGTGAAAGCAAGAACATTTAAAAGAAAGGAATTAAAGGAAAGCCCGAAACCGGTCCTAGGATGCTTGTTTCCAGTCCAGGGAGGACCTGGCCTGGTAGTTCGGGCTGGACTGTTCCCATTGGGCGCAGGGTCAAGACTGATTTGCATATGGCTGGGTCCAAACTGGAATGGCATGGTGAGCAAAAAAACGATGGATTTAGGCCCAGATATCTGTACTGGAGTGAATGTATGACATTGTTCTGCATTCTGTCCATCAATTGTTCTTTTTGCAGGTGAAAGAATGCCAGGAAAGGTAGAAAGAACTAAGGCAGCAAGGAGATAAGAACAAATGGATGCATGTATGGATGGCTTGAAGGAAAACTGGAATATTATATGAAACAATGGCTGGATGGATGGATGGATGGACACAATGACCACTAGATTAATTGAATAGCGGAATTATGGATGAATTGGTAAAATGATGGATGGATGGAATGGTCAGCGGATGGATGGGATGGTGAAAGGAAGGATGAAAGCGTCAACAGTTGGAAAGGTGAAAGAGCATACAAGAATGGAGGGTGGATGAAAGGAAATGTGGTCTGGAAAGAAAGTAAGATGAAGAGATATACCTAGTGAGGAAGGTATACAAGTTGTAAAGATTGAGGGGTATGGTAAAGGGCTTCTTTTTTCAGCATGGACATTGTTTGATGGCGAAACATAGTCCCAATAAGAAGAGTACTTTGTTCGGCAACGCCGTCAAAGTACAAAGTACTCTTCTTATTGGGACTACGTTTTCCCATATGTACGCGTATTTTTTACCTGAAAACACATGACCTGGTCAACGAATTAAGATTGCTCAAACTTTCCAAATGGATCACTTACAGCTACTGGATAATACATAGAAGCAGGCAATGAAGGACCTGGAACTCTGGCAGGACTTTGGCTGCCCTTTACTTTTATCATCGCCTACACAAGATTTGTTGTGCCCTGAAGAAGCCCTTGTCTGGGGCGAAACGCATTGGGTACATCTGTTGGTATCAGTTTTCAAGTTTGAAAAAGGAAAGAAGAAAAATTAAAAAAAGAACATTCAAGCAAAACTGGAAATTATGGACTAACTTGTTAATTATACTGAAAGTTGACCACTAATGAACAGATTTGTTTTGTGATTGTGTTGCCTCTCATCCTTTGTGTGTTAATGTAGACGAGTATCAAAACTTAATTAAGCAAATGCATGAGAGAGTTATGGAAGGAAAATTAATGTGGTCATGGAAAGGTTTAATTTTAATTCCAGAGCACAGGAAGAGTTGGAAACGATCAACCAATTTGTTGCGGCTTTAAGATGATTAGCTGTGACTTGTGCTTTTGATCTTATGTCATAGGATCAAGTTCTGAGAGATCAGATACTAATGAAGACTATGGGGCATATTATCAAGCCCATTATCGCCGCGTTAGCGGCACTCTTCCTACCGCTAACGCGGCGATATCATTATCACAGTATTAGCAAGCTGCCGGTAACGGGCCTTAGCGCAAGTATTTTGGCGATAGCGGCCCGTTTTTTTCTCGCCAAGCATGTCAGCGATATTTATCGCTAATGCACGAATATAATATATAACGGTCGCACTACTGTTAATATGATATGTATTACTCCGTTTCTCCTATCTTCTATTTTATGGGTGCTAGTGGGTATCACCTCCTGATCCTAAGGTGTGGATAAATATGCTTCTGCAGAACGTTCTCCGTCAGGGAAAGAACGAACCCGCCCAGCACTCCTTAATGAAATGAATCAATGGTAGTCTTTTAAGTAGAAATATTTCAAATTATTTTATTCTCCATCTTTTCCAATTTCTTTTGGAGCTTCATCAACATAATGTTATTTTCACATTATTTTTCAATTGTTTTCATTACTGTAGCAATTATTCATTCTTGCTTACAGAGACCCCAATGCATTTCGGGCGCATGCCCTTCATCAGGGGGTACTTTCTAAAAGGAAGAAAATACCACTTATTTATTAATCCAAAAGCTGATTTGGCACCTATGTATAAATAGCACAATCCAACAGTGACTGGGGAATGTGTGAAACAGCCGTTAACATCATAACAGTGTTCATAAACTAATGTAACGAGGGAGCAGACGATCGACACCGTGTAGAGATAAAGTGCATCATCAATTCGAAACCAACAAGAGTGGTAATTATGCGACGCTCCAAAACAAATCGTGCCGTGCTCATAATACGCTCAGTCGAATTCCTTGTTGAGGTTAGTAAATATTTAGAAGTGCCGCCGTGCCCGTCTCAAAGTGCTCGAACTATCCCCTTTCAGCGTGCCATGCTCGCAATGTGAAACGGCCCGTCACCCGTAAAGAAAAAAGTGAACGCATAGTGGAAAGCGCAAGTGCTCGTAAAAAACATACGAAAAAAGATACTGTGCCCCTAATTAACAAAACCCGCATACCTGTTTACCGCAAGAAAAATGGGAGACCCGTCGTAATCACTGCTCAGGATAGTGTCCATATTCCTTCTATATGATCCCGGAAGTAAATACCCATGGACGCCGGAAGTGAAACCGCGGTAATTAGAAAAAATAAACGAAAGACTATGTTTGACAACGTTCTCCATGTTGCCATAGCGATACTACTAACAACAGCGTAAACGATGTGCGTCTGTGAGCGAGACCTACTGGTGAGTCTATTCTAACATCTCCGTGTACTAAAAGCCTGGTAAACTCTGACGAGTATACGGTGTCCCCTAAAATTATAACCAAGTCACCACATAAGTCACTGTTCAAGGGAAAGTACATTCGAGAATCAAAATCGACAATAAACAAAGTGTCAAAATAAATAATATACTGTACCAGGTAGAACCAATCTTTTCATGATTTTAACATACATATATTCGGCTAAGTAGAAATACATGCCTGATATAGTAGAATACCAATATAATGGTTTGACCAATCTATCATGTTACAAAAAACAACTAAACTCCAGGAGTTCATTGAGACCCTTCAGATGAATAGAGTTCAGACGGTTAATCCAATAAATTTCACGTTGTAGTAGGTACTTGTTATTGTCTCTCCCATCCTTAACTTGTACCTGTTCAAGCACCAAAAATCTTAATTGGCTTATATAGTGGTTCATACTATTAAAATGCGCTGCCACGGTTGATTTATGGTTTTTTGTCCTTATATTCTTTTGTGTTCAATAAGACGTGTCTTTATCTTACGCTCTGTCTTTCCGACGTATGGCTGTAGGAAGGTGGAATCTGACTGCATGGTTGCCCCCACTTTTTTCCTGATGTTTTGTCTTGTGGATTGTTACCTGCCTTGTTATGTTGGCCTAGGCCTGGCTGCCATGCTGCTTTTCTTTGCGCACGTTACACTGAGCCGGGCCTCCCTCGCCCTTTGCTCGTGCCAAGTTCTTTTGCACTGTCTGCATTTTCTGTTTTCCACCTTTTCTCCTATTCGATTTGGGCTCAGTCTGCACAACATGTACAAGGTCACATAACAATGTATTTTGGTTCTTCATGATATGGCCAGTCTCGCGCACCCAGACATAACATTACGTGCATTTGCCATGAAGAATTCTGTGTGCTTTTAATACTGCAGTTTACTAGCGCTTAGGGCACTTGGAGAAATCCTTTTCAGTGAGAAGAGCTATGATGTCCTGCTGATGTAATTCTGCATCTAGAGACTGAGGTATGGGGGTTCGCTAGACTAAGCCCAGAGGTCTTCTATTATTATAATAAACTATCTTACTGCAAGGGGAGGGTGGTAATGTTATTTATACGTTTATCCACTGAGCTCTGAGATGCTTTCCCCGTTTGTATTCTATGGAATTGTAACCATGCTGCTTATATTAGTCATATGCATTATGCTATTAGTACTGACACGTGTACTGTACATTAGAGCACGTAAGTTGGAATAAACATTTTAACCTATCCAGTGTCTCTTCCTACGCATCTTGTGGACAAGTACGAGTGAGTGACGAAAGAGTGTTCTTGCTTCTGCGAGTCCTGAGATAAAGATACCGTGTTCTGGGTTGTCCAAACATTAGTACTTGGGTGCTAATGGGATGCTAAGCTAGTTGGGTTGGGGTTTTTGGGTGCTACGGTATATGGTGGCAAACCACTGTATTCCGGGGTCCCATTTTCCTGTGCATAGCTCTGTGTATGTGCAGAAACCTTATGACATGGCGCGACCACCGTGGGGCAGCTTCTCTGCGAGATGCTTGAGTAGTACTTGTGCTTGTCCACAAAACCCTCACATACGCTTCCGGAGGCGTAAGTGACGGTGATACCTCCTATATTGAACGTTTTATAGGTTCTTTCAAGCTTGAAGTTATTAACAAAAGGTTACATAAAAAGCCCATTTTGTGCTCCCTGTTAGGTTGTCGAATATAATTGTTTAGTCATGGCTGGTGTGGCGATAGCTGCACATAGTCGAGGAGCACTCCGAGACCACTTAGCTGTGTATGGAGTGCCCGATACTGGGGTCGAGTTGGTCTTTGTGGTTCAAGCCGATCCGGCTTATCACTTTGAAGTGTTTTACACTTGGATCACTTTTGAGGCGGTGGATGCAGGTGATAATCTGTTTCATGAATATAAACCCACCGATATTCCTGCTGCCTATCGACCCTATACTGCTCTTGAAGTACCTCTCACGGCTTGGCAGCACCGTGTTTGGTTTAATGGCGCCCTACCACAACCAACTACCGCAGTTCGTTTAGGCCCCTTATCAATTCAGGGGGCCACTTGGCCTGTATTGGCCGGGTATACTCCGCATCCGAATTATCTGGCATTACCGCTTGCGGAACTTCGCACTATGCATACCGAGTTGGTGCGAGTGCATCGAGCCCTAGTGACATACGTTACAGGTAGCCTACATGGAGCTGCTCCTGTAGTCGCAGGCCAACCAGCTATAGCCGCTGGAGTGACCATAAGTCCTGTCATGGTAAATTCTGTGATGGGCAAACGTCCACAAAATAAGGACGACTATCCTTATTGGCTTGCCGAAAAGTTCGATCAGATAGAAGCGGTGTTTCCACATACGTCCCCAGTGGATAAACATCGCATCCTTACGATAAGTTTGCCAAAAGACTTAATCCCCGATTTGACATCATGTGAAAACTGGGGTAAGGTATTCGCAGCAGTTTATTCAAAATGTTTTGGAACTCCTTCCATGACAGTTCTACCCTCTGTAATTAAAAAGTACAGGATGAACATGGCCCTGAAGCGGCTGTGGAATTAGGGATGAGACTAGTGGGAGTGTTTGATGTAGTAGCTGAGCTGATCCTTGGAAATGTCAAGGGCGATGCTATGAACTTTCAAGTAGCGAATGCTTTGGCTTTGGTCCCAGAGTTGGACAGGCCTCGCGAATTACCGAAAATTATTGCCCGGGCTTATAAAACAATTGGAAGAAACAGCCTAGGCAACAAGCCTTTTGTAAAAATGCAAACTCAATCGCAAACACAAGTTACACAAACAAAAAGTACATCTGAGAAAGATGATAGACCAGTCTTCACTAAAAAGAGTTGGAGACAGAAAAAACAGGGTAAGCAACAAAAGAAGCCGGGGTCGAGAGGCGCTTCCCCAGTTTCGGTTTCTTCTGAACGTACTTATGATTTACGTGATAGGTCAAGGATTAAATCACCAGAAAGGTTTCAGAGCTCTGATACGCGTTCTCCTCGTTCTTCACAGGCCCAGACGTCGTCACAGGCTGGTGGAGGAGGACGGCAAGATAGAGGAAGGGGCCGAGAGGCTCCCCAGGAGCGAGACCAACCTCGACAACAAGTCAGAGGGAAAGCAGAAGAATTTCATCTTCCTCGACCGCAATTTCAGAAGAAAAAGGTTGCCGCTGTCACAGCGAAATATGCCTCAGACCGTGAGAACGAGACTCCAGAATTGGACGTGGGCAGTGACCCTCCTAGACAGCGCCGCGGAAGTTACCATAGTGCGGGAGGCGCTACGTCCTCATATGGAGGCGACAGCAACTGAAACATTCGTTACTGTAGAGACGGCTGACACGAGTGGCACCCCCTGACAGACTTTACAATATAGTCATACAAATTGAAGGTGACATACCGCGTGAAATAAAAGGGATTTTTTGGGAAAATCTAACCTCTTCATATGACATTTTGTTAGCGGAGGTGGATTGGCCACCCCCATTCGTTTTAGCTGCACATAAAGGAGAGGAGGTAATCCTTCCAAGCTTTTCACGGCATGTCCCAAAAGACAAAGCTGAAGCACTTGCAGCTGAGTGGGCTGTGTACCTGGCACCAGCGTTATACCGCAACCATGTGGGATGGGATGAAGAATCACCTCCTCATGCAATACCTTTGCGGTCACTACCGCAGCCACAACCCCAATATCCCATCAAACGGCAGACAAAAGGCCCCGTCTCCGAAATTCTGACACAGTTGGAATATCAGGGAGTAATTGAACCATGCGTATCACCTATGAACAATCCCCTATTCGTGGTTTCTAAACCCGATGGATCGTACCGCTTAGTTTTGGATTACCGACATTTAAACTCTCATTGTCGGAACTTTGCGGTGCAAAATACACACAGTTCTGCGCTTGTAGACAGTCTTGTTCGTAAAAATACAAAACGACACTTGACCTTTCAAACGGTTTCTACACGCACAACCTAGCCCCGGAGAGTGGTCAATGGACCGCATTTACATCCGGTGGTAAATTATTCCAGTTCCGGCGTTTACCCATGGGCTATAAAAATAGTCCGGGTATCTTCGCCGCCCGTGTTGTTTCTTTGTTAAATGACATTGATCAAGACGCATGTTCGTATGTAGACGACATCTATCTGACAGACGACGAGTTATATCAGCACCTGTCTCGTGTGGACCGCATTATTCTTGAATTTGCGGAGCAGGGTTACAAATTTAACTTTGCTAAGTCACACATAGCTGAATTTACCGTTCTGTTCTTGGGCTATGAGCTCAATAACGAAGGTAAGGGCTTAGCCCCCCATTTCTTGGAAAAATGTGCACATTTGTGCCCCCCAAATACTCTGAAGAAACTTCAGTCTTTGCTGGGGTTCCTGAATTTCGGGCGTACTTACATACCCGAATATGCCCAGCGTATCAAGCCTTTGTATGCTTTAATACAACCTACTTATTCAAGGTCTTGCTGGCTGCCTGAGCATACCTTAATTTTGCAGTCTTTGCAGACAGACCTTTTGGAGTCTAAATATCTTTTGACTCGTGATAACCACACAAACCTGGTGATTAGAATTATTCCGGGGGCGGTGGGATTCACCTATTTAACCTTTAATGAAGGTGATACAGTACCCATCGCATACAAGTCACATCTGTACACTTCCGCTGAATTGCGCTTTACATCTGTCGAAAAAGTTCTAACTGCAGTGCAAATGGCGATTCTGAAATAACGCGCACTGGCACAGGGAAAGCGGATTCTGGTGGTAACACCCTGTCCTGCCCTGGAGGCAGTAACAAAGGCAAGTGTACCGAACTCAAAAGCAATGCATCCCCGTTGGATACAATGGGCTACATCCTTGACGTCTTCGGACGTCACTTTTGTTTTTGATTCTTCTCTTCAGACTCAGGAGTTTTTGCAGTATGAATTCGTTCATCCTCCTCCTTTGTTTTTACTACCGCTTGAGGATTACAAATGTGTGATCTACACCGATGGTTCGGCGCAACCGGCCACTGGGTCCAAGCACGCTTATTCTGCTGCATGTGCTATTGTTGCGGGATCCTTTGTGGATGGAAAGTTCAAATCCACTGTAGTGCACACTCGCACACTTGGAGATAGTACCGCACAATTGGCCGAGCTGCATGCATTGCTACTAGCACTTGAGTTCGCTTCTCAGGATGAGACCACTCTTATTGTATGTGATTCTTTTTACTGTGTACAATCTTACAATGACAATCTGTTTTTCTGGTCGAAAAACGACTACAAGGACGCAAAAGGGAGCACAATTAAGCATAAAATGCTTTGGGTTCGAGTGGCAGAATTGCAACAACGTCTGCCCCTCACACAGGTGGTTCACACCTTAGGCCATCAGCGGGTGGGCGCACACGCTATTGGGAACGATCTGGCAGATGAAGCTGCCCGTTCAGCAGTAGTCACGTGTTCAGTAGCAGCGGTTACCAGGTCCATGTCTAAAATAGACCCTGTTATATTAGCAGCTATTGCTGCAACCAAGGAAGGTAATAATTACCCTACAGGTTTCCCTTCCAAGTATTCTTACACATTAAGTCCCGATCAGGTTCCTTATGTAACTATACCTGACGTTGGAGATCGGCTGATCCCCAACGCGGACCGCAGGAGTGCCTTGATATCAGCTGCACACGAAGGCATGGCTTCTGCTCATGCAGGTGTGTCAGCTACGGTTTCCATCTTGCAGCAGCGTTATTGGTGGCGTGGGTTATATAAAGACACTCGTGCTTTTGTGCTTTCTTGCGACGTTTGTCAACAGATTAAGCCTTCCACGGTAACACGTCCACCACAAACACCGCTCTGCATTGCTAACAGACCCTTTGGGTGTGTTTACTCGGATCACTGCGGTCCATTCTCATCAGACACTGCCTATAAATACATCTTAGTGGCAGTGGACTCGTGCACACGGTTTCTCTGGGTCTGGCCACAACGGAGTGCTGACGCCCGAAATGTAATCAGGGATTTGCGTGTCTTTGTGGGAATTTTCGCATGCGGCACCTTCCATTCGGACCAAGGTCCAGCGTTTGCCTCTAGGGCTTACAAGGATGCAATGGCTTCGCTTGGGGTGCGGGTGAAATTTTCGTCTCCGTATAGGCCTGAGGGCAACTCTATCGTTGAACGAATGAACCGTGACTTAAAGCAATCCTTAACAGCTAGGGTTATAGGTACTGGCAGGAACTGGCTGGCCCATTTGTATACCGTTCAACGTGCACTTAATAATCTCCCTAGAAGACCTCTGGGTGGGCGGACCCCATACGAAATGCTCTTTGGCATAAGAATGTTTGTGCCTGACCTTGAGGGTCCAGACATCGCGGCGCAATCCGCCAAGTTTGATGTAGATAACCATTCTGCTATGTTACAGGACTTACAAGAAGCCCGAGACAAACTTGCAACTACACATTTGCCTTCAGCCACAGATCCTGCGTTGCAGATTCCGGTAGCCGGCTGGCTTCCGAAAGTTGGAGAACTGGTTCGAGAGAAGGTTGAAAATAAAAAGAATTTGGCCCCTCTTTTCGTGCACCGGTTCCAGTTCTTGGCCTGAAGGGAACACGTACAGTCATTCTACCACCGCTTCCTGGTCGCAAAGAGAACAGATACATCTCAGTTGAAAATGTCAAGCTACAGCGCCTGGCCGATCCTGAATAGTGTCACACCAGCGGTCTCTTGTCCTGCCATTTATCGGACATATGTTCGTGGCCCATCTACACGAACGGTCGCTGATGCTGTAATTGAGATGGTTGATTTGCCTGAATCCTCTCCTTTGCCTGAAACTACAATTGATCCCCAACTCTCCACTACTATCGACGAGGACGAGTATACTTATCCTGCATCTGAATCGGTGGCGCATCAACCAACAACGCCACTTGGCCCGACTCGTTATTCCTTTGATTCGGATTCCACCTCTTCAAAAGTCCCATCCAAGTTCAGTATTTTTGTATCCTGGTTTAGAGACAATTTTTTGATTCCACCCTGGACATACCTCTGGTTGGTACTTTTCTTGATTTTTCTGTTCATGTCCATTGGCTTTGTCACAGTGTTTTTTCTACTAATCAATGGTCACTATTTACCTGAACGCTCTGCTGTGGACTATGTTTCTGGAACTTTGGCTCCTCATTCCTCGTCTCACATCATGAAGCGTGACCACACATTTGTGAACATTTCAGCTTTTCCAGTTGCTGATGGCATCGTATGGGATGCAGTGAACTATCAAATCCATGGTCCGACGGAAATTATTAATGTACCTAATGTCCTTCGTGTTTCAATGGGTGATGTAGTACAAAATAATATTCATTCTGATGATTGGGATGTGCATGCCGTTGAAGCATTGTTTGCCGATTTAAAATATTATGCATCTTTTAATGCTGAAGATTTATATATGAATTCTGCGAATTATGCCGATTTGTATTGTTACCAACATTGGGGTAATCATTTTCTCCATAAGTCAAGTGCCCTGCGTAGTTCTGTTAACTACACCCAATGGGAACATTGTCCAAACCCCTTGCCAGGTAGCTCACAAACTCTTCGAAATAAGTTTACCTATTTTACTGATTTTAATCGGTCAAACCCTGCATCCTATTATTTTAGACTTAATACCACATCAACTCAGAAAATTATGTTAACACACACCAAATTGCTTTATTCAGGTTCCTTTTTAAGTGCCCTAGCTGTGGGTGGTTATGAGTACTGGGAGGATACAGTAGATTTGAAATCTATTTGGGGTTCCAAGCCATGGCAGGTACAAGGAACCGAGGCATTGCATCGTGCTTGCCTCATCCCTACTCAAATTATGTTCCTAAATGCTTCCATCTATCAGACAACATGTTGGGGCTTAGCAACCACTAAACAATTGAATTCGCCCTCAATACCATCCCTGTCGAGTTTTCCCAATGAAAGCTCACGATTCAATATGTCCCTCGTGTCCCTGCAGGCTCTCTTACAAAATAATTCGTATAATGTTTCTGAGCTAGGTCAGTCACCCTGGTTGGTATGGCCTACATCATCAAATGCATGTCAAATGCGTTTTCACGACTCAGGAGCTAGTTACACACAGGATAGGCCTGATCCAAGATTTACTGATTCCCGTACTGTCACTACATATTCTGTTGGTAAATTATGCAAACAATGGCTTCAACATTCGTCCCTTGATTCTGTTAAACAACATTTGTCCCTCCTTTCAGGCAATATTGATCTGTCCGACTTTGTTTTGGGACCTCGTGGTCCCCGACCTAAAAGATTCATTTATGAGACATATAATGAACTCTGGAAGCTATCACAAATGGAAGCTGCTTCCCGTCTTAGGGAAATAGATCAAGCAAATTTGGAAAAGGTGCTTGCTGTTGTTGACAATAGTATTAATACCCTGTCTTCTCGCATTTATACTTTAGAGAATATTGTGTCCTCTGTTGTCGATATTGTACAGGATGATGTTTCTGTGTTATATCATGGTCAGAATCAATTGCGCTCAGTTTGCATGGACTTTACAAACACTCAAGTTAGGTAAAGTGCCTTGGCATTTTTTGAACACCTCTGCCTTGTTTCTACCTTTTAATTTAACTGACAAACAGCAATTTATGTCCATGAAAGATGCAACTTACACTCTATTACATATCGAAAAAATGGATCCTCTGCCGTTCTCTGTTGCAGAACTCGATTCTGCTGTGTGGCTAGTTCATGGGGTTATCGCTTTACCTTTTTCCTTATTTGAATTTGACTCATGCATGAAACATTATCCTGTGGGCCGTTACCGGCCATTGGGCAGTGCTTTCCTGCATGAACTCTGGTCCTTGCCTTTCATGTATAAATGCCTTCGGGACGGCAGGGAAGTCTTTCTCACGGGGAGTACTGCGACTCGACTATGGGTCATTCGCTTATTTGTAAACACATTAAATTGCATGGCTCATGTAGCGTTTCCTCTCCTAATCTTGCTTGTGTGCTGAAAGGTATTCCTGCTCTTGTTATTTCACCTACTTTCACTCTCCTTTCCAATGGTAGTTATTTACTTTTAAATAACGAAAACTGTTGTGGCCTGCAGGCTGGCATTCCTTACATTGTAACAGTTTCACACAGGGTTGTCTGCTGCAAAAATGTGCTTTTTCCTCCCCCTCATGGCACGGTTGATATCTCTATTTGGCCTTCCATCCCTACCATGGAAGCAGATTTCAATAGACTGAGCAGAATAAAGGCACTATTATTAAACGAGGAAGTTATGCTCACGTCCGCCCGGGAGACATTCATTCTCCAGGTGGCGAGTACCCACAGTGAACACTAAACACTAATCTCCCCCAACATTTTGGGGAGTTAATACATCGTATTTTTAACGCATCTAACACTGAAGGCCTAGTGCACTTTTTTAAGGTCGTGGGGTCGGGCTTGGTGTCCTCCTTCCAAACTATATTTGGTGTCATACCGGCTTTCATACATTCTATTTTTTCCAGTGTCTTTGGCGGTTTCCCATTGATCCTCGCTTTAGCGGCTGGTGTCTTGCTCTTAATTTGCTTTCTGCGCAATGGCTGCTCCCCGATGGGACCTGCTCGATCCAGAACGCCTCCAGCTGCTCCGTGAACGCCTTTTGGCCGGTTTTGGTGTCTTGCCATTGGCGACACTGAGTGTGTCATATACTCTTTCATTTCGCTTTGCGTATTTCACTTGCGTGCAACCTGTGATGACTTGTGTCCGCTGTCCTTTCACCTGGACTCTGGATTATTGCCTCTCCAATTCGTCATTGTCTGTTCCGGATTTTGTTCAGTTGATGGGTCCCTTAGAGGCCCATGAGCAGGACTGTTCCGTTGCTGGCTGTATGGCGCGTGCGGCTGCACTGGGGATTTTGGCGCAATGGGATATCTGGGCGGCTGCCCAGGATCTCCTACAACGAAGCTGTTTCAATTATCACGCAAGCTGTCCCGCATTGCTTCTGGATGCTCCCTTTGCTGAGGAGCATTCCTGCTCTTTGATCTCATGGATTGGATGGCATCTATGTTTTTTGACGATTCCAATGATGAACTCTTAGAGGGTATGGCTTTTTTCTGCACTTACACTTTCATGGATTGACCTGCCCTTCGCCGTTTGGGCGCTCCCTGTGCTCCATCGGCTGTGTTTTTCCTCTAATGGGCCTCTGTCCTGGCCGCCGGACTGTCCAGGGGAGGGTGTCTTGTGGATTGTTACCTGCCTTGTTATGTTGGCCTAGGCCTGGCTGCCATGCTGCTTTTCTTTGCGCACGTTACACTGAGCCGGGCCTCCCTCGCCCTTTGCTCGTGCCAAGTTCTTTTGCACTGTCTGCATTTTCTGTTTTCCACCTTTTCTCCTATTCTATTTGGGCTCAGTCTGCACAACATGTACAAGGTCACATAACAATGTATTTTGGTTCTTCCTGATATGGCCAGTCTCGCGCACCCAGACATAACATTACGTGCATTTGCCATGAAGAATTCTGTGTGCTTTTAATACTGCAGTTTACTAGCGCTTAGGGCACTTGGAGAAATCCTTTTCAGTGAGAAGAGCTATGATGTCCTGCTGATGTAATTCTGCATCTAGAGACTGAGGTATGGGGGTTCGCTAGACTAAGCCCAGAGGTCTTCTATTATTATAATAAACTATCTTACTGCAAGGGGAGGGTGGTAATGTTATTTATACGTTTATCCACTGAGCTCTGAGATGCTTTCCCCGTTTGTATTCTATGGAATTGTAACCATGCTGCTTATATTAGTCATATGCATTATGCTATTAGTACTGACACGTGTACTGTACATTAGAGCACGTAAGTTGGAATAAACATTTTAACCTATCCAGTGTCTCTTCCTACGCATCTTGTGGACAAGTACGAGTGAGTGACGAAAGAGTGTTCTTGCTTCTGCGAGTCCTGAGATAAAGATACCGTGTTCTGGGTTGTCCAAACATTAGTACTTGGGTGCTAATGGGATGCTAAGCTAGTTGGGTTGGGGTTTTTGGGTGCTACGGTATATGGTGGCAAACCACTGTATTCCGGGGTCCCATTTTCCTGTGCATAGCTCTGTGTATGTGCAGAAACCTTATGACAGTTTTGCTGGTTTTCGACTTAGTCTGACTGGGATCCTGCTATTCAGGACCCCAGTCTATCTGCTTACTCCCTAAATTGGTTGTTCATGTACTTTAGGTACACTCCAGATTGGCTTCTGGGGTACCCTTATAAGTCTCTAGTATATGGTATACTATGTACCCAGGGCATAGGTACCCCAGAGGCCTCCCAGGGGCTGCAGCATGTATTATGCCACCCCTGAGAGACCATTCAAAATGACACAACAGGTCTGCTACTGCAGCCTGTGTAAGGTGGTGCATGCACCCCTTACTTAGATATAGGTTCACTATATCTATCCTAATCACTGCACATATAAGCCTATCAGTCACCCCTATGGCAGGCCTTATCAATCCTGAAGGCAGGGTGCTGGGTTTTATGTGAGAGGGTGCCCATGCATGAGCAGAGCCCCTCTGCAGCCTTCGGAACCACTATTCCGGGGTTGTTTGTGATGCAGCCAACCATATACTCTTAAGTGCATTATAACCTCGCGGTAAATGCTAACTTTAAAACAACTGCAAGGAATTATGTCATGTTTGGTGTCAAACACCTTGGAATCATACCTCCACACCAGTAACTGGTGTGGGAGGTATGATTCCTCCCTCCTAGAGGGAGAACTATGACAGCACCGGTACACCCGGTACCAGCTTCACAGAGCCCTGGCATCACAAAATGGATGCTGCCAGCCACAGCCACGAGTCTGCCCTCCTGCTGCTGGACGAAACTCCGGCAGGGGAGGCTGGACAATAGTTTTCCTGTCACAGGGAGGTGTGACCACCTCCCAGACAGGCTTTAGTGTATTGGGGCTGGGTGGGTGCACTCTCAGAGTGCTTTGATGTCTGCACTGGGGGCACATTTGGTGTCCTCGTGCATAGTCCAGCTCAAACCGGTTGCAGGGGCTATCATCCCCTGCTCTGGTGAGAAACTGGGCAAAGGACATGGGTGTGGCCACCCATCTGTCCTGACCCTCCCATAGGTGGGTCCCCAGAGTTTGTCCCACCCCTTCCTTGGGTATAAAGTAGGAACCCCTGACTACAGGACTTTAGATATTACCTGGACTAAACTCTGCTACAGAAACCAAGTAACCTTCCACGATCTACGCTTGCTGGACGACTGAAGAATCTCCCTTGGAGTAAAGGAGTTACTCCCCTGCTGAGCAGGCACCTAAACGCATCTGACCGTTTTGCATCTACGAAGCTCCCGAAGGACTCCGAAGATTTCTGCAATACAGGAGGTGGGTAACAGAGGTCTCCAAGGTCGATCTGCGCTCTCAACAATTCTGAGGCCCGTATCCCTCGTGGGGACCGTGAAACCTGTACCCCTGGGCACCGTGTACATTTGCAGCCGCATATGCATTTCAGCGATCCCTGAAGCTGTGCTTTAGGCTACTTGTAGTCCTGACCCCGAGCAGTAATTCCACCGAAGATTTCCGGCCTACACTCCACTAGTGTTCCGTGGGCTGGCACTTTGTGATTCCTCTCGAGGTCCCTTCGCGATCCCTGGTCCGTTGGCCTGTGGGTCCCTGAGAAGGCAACTTTAACTTTCAGTGGGCTTCCCTGGTTGCTCCAGACGTGCCCTGACTCTCCATCGCTTGGTGAGTCCCCAGGACCTTGCTGGTCCTCGCAGAAGCATCTTTCCTCTGAACACGTTGCAGTTGCCAAGGCTTGTTGGTGTTCAATCCGGACACTGACCCCCCAGCACTCGACATCCTTCGTGGGACAGCTCGAATCCGGACTGTGGTCATCGCAGACATCTCCTGGTCCCCGTGGCTGCAGAGTCAAGCTTCACCTCTTCGCACCTGAAGCACCCGACATCGGTGGGCATTAGATTGCTCCGCTCCTGGTCACGTGAAGTGACCCAGACTTTGTCCCCTTTGCTTTCAGGTTCTTCACATCTCCGATCCAGGCTTGGATCACACCGGACACTTTTCTTCTCCACGGCAGCAGTACTTTCTCGCATCACGCCATTGAAAACGACGAGGGTTTCCGACACCACTTGACCCCTATGCACCCGGCTCCTCTGGGATAGGTAACACAGGTACCTCGGTAATCTCAAGGGTGCTGGCCTTAGAACCTTCTATGTTTAGCTGGGTTTGCTTGAAGTCCTCTCCTAAGTGTCCTTAATCTTTAAAATTCCAACTGCGACTTTCCCATAGAGTTGTATGGAGCTCGCGTCTGTGTTCCCACACTGCACCCGTCCTCCGTGGGTCCCCTGTGTCACTACCTTGGGTGGTTCCGTGGGGTCCCAGCGATTCTACGTGCTCTCGGCACTGTGTCTAGTCAAGTCATGGTTCTTATACCACTTTCTTAGTATATGGTTCGGTCTCCCCCTGGAGCCCGCTGTGTATTGTGCTATTTACTGTCGTTCTAGTGATTTAATATTGTGTGTATTGTTCTCTAATCTCATAAAGAGGTTAGTAGAGAGTGTTTAGTAATAAATACATATATTTTATATACACCTGGTGTGGTTCTCCTTTCATTTGGTCATTCAGGAGGTTATATACTGGTAAAACAAGCTGCTTTACATTCCTTCAAGACATAGGGGCCGATTCTGATGCGGGTTGGAAAAGCTTCCCGACCGAATCGGTTGGGAAATGGGGTCCGACCCACTCGGATCGGGAAAGTCCGACCGGCGGAGTAGGATGCATCCGGATGCTTCCAGATACGATTTGGTTGAACTCCCATTGACTTCAATGGGAACATTTGTTCCTAACCGCATCAGAATTTGGCCCTCGGTCGGGAAGACACGTTCCCGATCCGATTTGGAAGGAGCAAATGCCGTTAGGAGGCCTTCCTAACCGCATCAGAATCAGGCCCTCGGTCGGGAAGCTTTTCCAACCCGCATCAGAATCGGCCCCTTAGCCTGAAGGCTGCTCTCCACAGCTACCACTAGGATAGCTTTCTATAAAGGTTGTCTTTAACCTAATCATCAAGAAGGGTAGTTTGGACTGGTGCAAGGTGCCCACTTTAATTAGTGGACAGCATATACCAGGCCAACTTCTCACATTGGTGTGCAGCGGTTGGGATTCAAGCTTGCTATTGTTTTACCAGATAATCTCATTGAGTGACTAACTGAAAACCACTAAAGGTACTTAGGTACATATAAATCAAGTCTAGAATAAAGTAAGTTCTACTGAACTTAGAGTTGGGTACATCAAGGGCCTAGCACACCCTTTCTCCAACTCAAGAGAGTTCAGTTCCCACTAGAGTAGGTAGGTGCATACACCACACCACACTAGCATGTCTTCTAAGCCTGAAGCCAGTGGCTCCTTGCCAACTAAGTATGACCATCTCTCATTCCAGGAATTGAGAGCCATGTGTACATCTAGGAAACTGAAGACAGGGAAAAATCCAAACACCCAACGCCTCATAGAGACTTTGCTTTTAGATGGCCTCAGAAAGACTCCAGGGTCTGATGAGGTAGGCAAAGGGGGTGGAACAGCAGAAGAGGAAAGGACAGGAAGTGAGAACTTCAATGACCTGGACTCTGATGCTGGCCAGGAGGATCAAAATGATTCTACCCTGGACAATCCAATTCTTCCTGAAGGTGAGGAAGGAGGCCACAATGGTCCTCTCTTTACCCCACCTGGAAGGGTTAACAGTTTACCAAGAAGATCAAGATCTCCTTCTCTGGAATCTAATCATTCTGGTACATCTGTAGGGAGCTCTGTGTCTCATAAAAGGGAGTCCTCTTATGAGAAGAAGTGCCAACTGCTTGAGTTTGAGAGAGCTAAGCTCAGAATCAAGAGAGAGCAATTGGCCTTAGATAGGGAATCCCTGGAGCTTCAGAGAGCTTCTCAGAAGTTGGGGCTAGAGCCCCATGGTGGCAGCAACAGTGTCCCTAGGAGTAGAGAAGATACTCATCACCATAGGAACCTGAACAAGATTGTCCTTCCCTACCAGAGTGGTGATGACATCCACAAATGGATAACTGCACTGGAGAGGGCCTGTAAGGTACAGAGGGTCCCCCAGGAGCAGTGGGCAGCAATCTTGTGGCTCTCCTTTGCAGACAAAGGTAGAGACAAGCTCCTCACTGTAAGAGAAGAAGATGCTGATAATTACAAAGTCCTGAAGAGTGCTCTGATTGATGGGTTTGGCTTAACCACTGAACAATACAGGTTAAAGTTCAGAGACACCCAAAAGGCACAGACTCAGGACTGGGTTGACTTTGTAGATTGTGCTACTAAGGCTCTGGAAGGTTGGATACATGGCAGCAAGGTGCATGACTTTTTAGGATTGTACAATTTGATTATGAGGGAGCAGATCCTTAATAATTGTCAAAACCAGCTTTTACACCAGTACCTGGTGGACTCTGATCTGACCTCTCCCCAAGAATTGGGAAAGAAGGCAGACAAATGGGTCAGAACCAGAGTAAAGCCAAAGAATCAGGGTGGTGACCAGAAGAAAGATTCTTCCAAAAACCAAGAGAAAGGTGGGGATAAATCACAGGATAAATCCATTACAGGGCCCCAAAAGTCCTCTTCTGGGGGTGGGTCCCAAACTCCTTCCTCCCCTGAAAAGAAACCTTATTGCCATATATGTAAGAAGCCTGGCCACTGGAAAAATGACCCCAGTTGCCCTAAGGCCAGCAATAAGGAAAATGTTCCTCCCAGCAATACTACCACTCCTCCTGGTACTACAAGTAGTAATCCCCCAGGTGGTAGTAATGCACCCAAAAAGTTAGGTGCGTTGGTATGGGGAACTGAGGTGGACCCCAGCTTATCAAGGTCCTCCTCCCAGGCCTCCTTAGTCTGTGATGGTGGCATGGGATTTGCCACTTTTACTGTCAGTCCTAATTCTTTGGGCAAGTACAGACAGGAACCACTGATCAATGGTCAGAAAGCTGTGGCCTTCAGAGACACAGGGGCTAGTGTCACCATGGTGACAGGGAAACTAGTCCCCCTCAACAGCTTTTACCTGAGTTCAAGTACCAGGTGACCAACATTGATGGTATTAAAACAGATCATCCCATGGCCATAGTCAATCTCAGCTGGGGAGGGGTCACTGGCCCAAAGAGAGTGGCAGTGTCCCCAAACTTGCCTGTAGATTGCCTGTTGGGCAATGATCTGGAAATTTCAGCCTGGGCTGAAGTTGAATACCAGGCCCATTTAAGAATGTTAGGCCTCCTGAGAAAGTTGGTGGGGCTCTTAGGGCCCCAGCCCCATCCCAGGGAAATTTTGGAGAGGTGGAGCCTGAAAGAATGGCCCACTCTACTCCACAAGAGAGCAGAAGGGTGGAAGAAAAGTCTTCTACCCCCCAGACTATAGGTAAGGGTCAGCTTCCTCAGGGATCTGATCCTACCACTAGTGAAGGAACTGCCCCAGAGGTGGTCAGGTCTGGCCTGGCAACACCCCTGATGGCAGGGGACCCTTCCAAGGTGGTACCCAGTCTGGAGCAGGTATCCTTCCCCTCTCTACCCTACCTCACTCAGCCTAGGGCTGCAGAGGTCAGGGAGGTCTATGGACCCCTTAGGGCCCATTGTCCAGAGGAACACCCTCATCAACAGATTAGGGGCACCCAGTCTAGTAGCCCTAGCCAGGTGAAAATTCCTCAACCCACTGAGGGATCCCTCTTACCATTAGATAGGGACCTCCCCCAGATGGATTCTGTTGGGCCAAGGCAAACCTGGGACCAAGTGGTTCCAAACCTACCATGTCCCCCCAGTGTTCCAACCAGAGGGACCCAAACCCCAGCTGTAGGCAGCCAGAGGTTGACCCTTAGGGCCAGATACAACTCAGTCATGGAAAGAAAGGCCTCCATGGTGACCAGTGATCTGAGGAAGCTGAGGCCAACTTTATTAGGGCCTCACTTCTCTACTCAGCCACCCCACCAGCCTTTTACTTTGCCAAACCACCCCACAGGTAGAAATCCCAACTTTTGGAGACCATCCCATACCCTTAGGGGTAGGGACTGCTTAGTGGACCATAAGACAGGGGGTATCCATGCTCGTGCAGGATCTTCCTTATATTGCCACTTAGTCAATCAAGGCTCAACTGGACAAGGTTAGCCTTATCTCCTTTCGTTTGGGGGGGGGGTTATGTAGGAAGGTGGAATCTGACTGCATGGTTGCCCCCACTTTTTTCCTGGTGTTTTGCTGGTTTTCGACTTAGTCTGACTGGGATCCTGCTATTCAGGACCCCAGTCTATCTGCTTACTCCCTAAATTGGTTGTTCATGTACTTTAGGTATACTCCAGATTGGCTTCTGGGGTACCCTTATAAGTCTCTAGTATATGGTATACTATGTACCCAGGGCATAGGTACCCCAGAGGCCTCCCAGGGGCTGCAGCATGTATTATGCCACCCCTGAGAGATCATTCAAAATGACACAACAGGACTGCTACTGCAGCCTGTGTAAGGTGGTGCATGCACCCCTTACTTAGATATAGGTTCACTATATCTATCCTAATCACTGCACATATAAGCCTATCAGTCACCCCTATGGCAGGCCTTATCAATCTTGAAGGCAGGGTGCTGGGTTTTATGTGAGAGGGTGCCCATGCATGAGCAGAGCCCCTCTGCAGCCTTCGGAACCACTATTCCGGGGTTGTTTATGATGCAGCCAACCATATACTCTTAAGTGCATTATAACCTCGCGGTAAATGCTAACTTTAAAACGGCTGCAAGGAATTATGTCGTGTTTGGTGTCAAACACCTTGGAATCATACCTCCACACCAGTAACTGGTGTGGGAGGTATGATTCCTCCCTCCTAGATGGAGAAATATGACAGCACAGGTACACCTGGTACCAGCTTCACAGAGCCCTGGCATCACAAAATGGATGCTGCCAGCCACAGCCACGAGTCTGCCCTCCTGCTGCTGGATGAAACTCCGGCAGGGGAGGCTGGACAATAGTTTTCCTGTCACAGGGAGGTGTGACCACCTCCCAGACAGGCTTTAGTGTATTGGGGCTGGGTGGGTGCACTCTCAGAGTGCTTTGATGTCTGCACTGGGGGCACATTTGGTGTCCTCGTGTATAGTCTAGCTCAAACCGGTTGCAGGGGCTATCATCCCCTGCTCTGGCACGAAACTGGACAAAGGACATGGGTGTAGCCACCCCTCTGCCCTGACCCTCCCATAGGTGGGTCCCCAGAGTTTGTCCCACCCCTTCCTTGGGTATAAAGTAGGAACCCCTGACTACAGAACTTTAGATATTACCTGGACTAAACTCTGCTACAGAAACCAAGTAACCTTCGACGATCTACGCTTGCTGGACGACTGAAGAATCTCCCTTGGAGTAAAGGAGTTACTCCCCTGCTGAGCAGGCACCTAAACGCATCTGACTGGTTTGCATCTACGAAGCTCCCGAAGGACTCCAAAGATTTCTGCAATACAGGAGGTGGGTTCCCGAGGTCTCCGGGGTCGATCTGCGCTCTCAGCAAATCTGAGGCCCGCATCCCTCGTGGGGACCGTGAAACCAGTACCCCTGGGCACTGTGTACATTTGCAGCAGCATATGCTTTTCGGCGATCCCTGAAGCTATGCTTTGGGCTACTTGTAGTCCTGACCCCGAGCAGTAATTCCACCGAAGATTTCCGGCCTACACTCACGAGTGTTCCGTGGGCTGGCACTTTGTGATTCCTCTTGAGGTCCCTTCGCGATCCCTGGTCCATTGGCCTGTGGGTCCCTGAGAAGGCAACTTTAACTTTCAGTGGGCTTCCCTGGTTGCTCCAGACATGCCCTGACTCTCCATCACTTGGTGAGTCCCCAGGACCTTGCTGGTCCTCGCAGAAACATCTTTCCTCTGACCGCGTGGGTTGCAGTTGCCAAGGCTTGTTGGTGTTAAATCCGGACACTGACCCCCCAGCACTCGATATCCTTTGTGGGACAGCTCGAATCCGGACTGTGGTTGTTGCAGACATCTCCTGGTCCCCGTGGCTGCAGAGTCAAGCTTCACCTCTTCGCACCTGAAGCACCCGACATCGGTGGGCATTCGATTGCTCCGCTCCTGGTCACGTGAAGTGACCCAGACTTTGTCCCTTCTGCTTTCAGGTTCTTCACATCTCTGATCCAGGCTTGGATCACACCGGACACTTTTCTTCTCCACGGCAGCAGTACTTTCTCGCATCACACCATTGAAAACGACGAGTGTTTCCGACACCACTTGACCCCTATGCACCCGGCTCCTCTGGGATAGGTAACACGGGTACCTCGGTACTCTCAAGGGTGCTGGCCTTAGAACCTTCTATGTTCAGCTGGGTTTGCTTGAAGTCTTGAAGTGTCCTTAATCTTTAAAATTCCAACCGTGACTTTCCCATAGAGTTGTACGGAGCTCGCGTCTGTGTTCCCACACTGCACCCGTCCTCCGTGGGTCCCCTGTGTCACTACCTTGGGTGGTTCCGTAGGCACTGTGTCTAGTCAAGTCGTGGTTCTTATACCACTTTCTTAGTATATGGTTCGGTCTCCCCCTGGAGCCCGCTGTGTATTGTGCTATTTACTGTCGTTCTAGTGATTTAATATTGTGTGTATTGTTCTCTAATCTCATAAAGAGGTTAGTAGAGAGTGTTTAGTAATAAATACATATATTTTATATACACCTGGTGTAGTTCTCCTTTCATTTGGTCATTCAGGAGGTTATATACTGGTAAAACAAGCTGTTTACATTCCTTCAAGACTTAGCCTGAAGGCTGCTCTCCACAGCTACCACTAGGATAGCTTTCTATAAAGGTTGTCTTTAACCTAATCATCAAGAAGGGTCGTTTGGACTGGTGCAAGGTGCCCACTTTAATTAGTGGACAGCATATACCAGGCCAACTTCTCACAATGGTATCCCGCAGGGGCACTTCAGTAAATAGATCACGTTACTAGTGTCACATGTTGCTGTAGTTCTCAACTTAATGGGAGTACCTTGGGTAGGATGCGTAATGGTAGTGCCTCTTATAATGTTATTGCAGTTCCCACAATTGTGACATGGTACAGTGCCTCTGTGTGTGGATTCGGTTTGACAGGTTTCTTTGTTCAATAATTGTTTCAGATTGTGAGTGCATTGTTATGCAAAAATGGGTTGTTGTTGGAATATTCCCTTGAAATCCATTTCTGTTTGTAGTTCTGGCCAGTACGTTCGAATGACTTGTTTCACCTTTACGCTTTTGGTTGAAAATTTGGAAACAAACACGGATCTCTCCTCTTGTGTAATACTCTTTTCTCTAGGTTTCAACAGTAGGAGACGGTCCTTCTGTTTGACTCTATCTTTCGCTTCTTGTAAAATAGATGCTGGGTATGCTCTTTGTTTGAATTTTCTCAGTACCTTTTGACAGTTTTCGCTGTATATTTCCTCGGAGGAAGAGATTCTTTTTAACCTTAAAAGTTGCGAATAGGGAAGATGTTTTTTTAGAGCAATTTGGTGAAAGCTAGAAAAGTGTAAGAAAGTGTTCCGGTCTGTAGGCTTGGTGAATACTGAGGTGATTAATTTCTTGTTCTGCATCGTAATGTCTACATCCAAGAATGAAATTCTTTCTGTGCTTGTGAGGTAAGTGAATTCAATCCTTTCATCAACCAAATTTAACTGAGTAATGACTTGAGTGAGATCGGATTGTGCACCTTTCCAAATAAGAAAAATATCATCAATGTACCTGTGGAAGGTAATCAAATTGTCTCTCCACTCCTTCTTGGCTAAAATGTGATCCAATTCAAATCGATGCATAAAAAGATTTGCATACGCTGGGCGGCGCAGTTTCCCATGGAAGTCCCTGATAATTGAGTATAGTATTCCTCATTCCATATAGAGAGTGAAATGAACCAACTCAAGTAAGAAAACTTTAAGACCTTCTTCCATGTCAGTGTTGATAAGAAAATATTCGATAGCCTGTAACCCCAAGTCATGGGGAATGGAGGTATACAATGATTTTACATCAATAGTACACAGTATAGGTTGAATGTGGTCTTCAATCACAACATTGTTAATTTTGACCAAGAAATCGGTGGTGTCTCTTAAATACGTAGACATACTTTGAACGCAAGGTTGTAAGTGTCTGCCAATATATTTGCCAATGGGCTCATGGATAGAATTCCTTGTAGAGACAATAGGTCTAAATGGTGGTTTTTCCATGCACTTATGAATTTTAGGGATCATATATAGATATGGCGTGCTTGGATTCTCTTTTATCAAAAATCTTTTGTCTTGTTCGTTGATAATTCCCAAACTCAGTGCTTTGTCAATAATCACAGATAGTACTCGACAGAATTCTCTGGTAGGATTAGAGGCTAATTTCATATAAACCGTGGTGTCCGTGACATGTGATTCCACACTTTGGTGATAATATTCCCTGTCGAGAATTACTAGAGCACCTCCTTTATCTGCTTTACAGCAGGTGATTTTGTTGTTGGAGGCGATTTGCGAGATGGTGTTCCGTTCCTTTACGGAAAGGTTTGACCTTTTTTGTTCCTTTTCTTTGAATACCTCATGTAATTCCCTTTGGACCACAGTTTCAAAGGAGTCCAATACTTTATGACTTAGAGGTGCCATGAACGTACTTTTGGGTTTCAGTCCTAGTAAGGTTCCTTTATCACTGCTTGGTTTGGGTTCCACAGTGTTCTTGAAAAAATGTTTTAGTCGCAGTGTTCTCATAAATTTGAAAAAGCAGATTTGAATCTCCAACTCATTTGAATGGTATGTGGGAACAAAAGACATTCCTTTTTGTAAGGTTTTAACCTGAAAAGGAGATAATTTGCATTTAGAAATGTTGATCACTAAACTCTCTGGCTCCTGGTTGATTTCGCGATTGGTAAATCCCTTTCCCTTGTGTTTCCCCCTCCTGGTTCGGCGGGTGTCTCCTCGCCTCTTCCTAAAAAAGAAGAAGACGTTTCTGTATTTGAAGTTGATGGTCCGCTGTCTTTATTAAATTGCATATTCATATTTCTGGCGGTGGGCCCCTTTGTTGAGACTCATCAGATGATGATGTTTCTCCATCGGTGGGTCTGTTTGTGAATGATCTTTGTTGTCTCCGGGAGGCGTAAACCTCAGCCCAATTATAGACCTCTCCCAATTTGTAGTCCATAGTGTCTCTTTTGAATTTCCGTATTTTTCTCTCATTAATTTCTTTGGTATATTTGTCTAATTGGTTGTTGATGTCCTCAAGGGTTTTTGTCCATTCATCTGTTAGAATAGACTCACCAGTAGGTCTTGCTCACAGACGCACATCGTTTACGCTGTTGTTAGTAGTATCGCTATGGCAACATGGAGAACGTTGTCAAACATAGTCTTTCGTTTATTTTTTCTAATTACCGCGGTTTCACTTCCGGCGTCCATGGGTATTTACTTCCGGGATCATATCGAATGAATATGGACACTGTCCTGAGCAGTGATTATGACGGGTCTCCCGTTTTTCTTGCGGTAAACAGGTATGCGGGTTTTGTTAATTAGGGGCACAGTATCTTTTTTTGTATGTTTTTTACGAGCACTTGCGCTTTCCACTATGCGTTCACTTTTTTCTTTACGGGTGACGGGCCGTTTCACATTGCGAGCATGGCACGCTGAAAGGGGATAGTTCGAGCACTTTGAGACGGGCACGGCAGCACTTCTAAATATTTACTAACCCCGACAAGGAATTCGACTGAGCGTATTATGAGCACGGCACGATTTGTTTTGGAGCGTCGCATGATTACCACTCTTGTTGGTTTCGAATTGATGATTCACTTTATCTCTACATGGTGTTGATCATCTGCTCCCTCGTTACATTAGTTTATGAACACTGGTATGATGTTAACGGCTGTTTCACACATTCCCCAGTCACTGTTGGATTGTGCTATTTATACATAGGTGCCAAATCAGCTTTTGGATGAATAAATAAGTGGTATTTTCTTCCTTTTAGGAAGTACCCCCTGATGAAGGGCATGCGCCCGAAATGCATTGGGGTCCCTGTAAGCAAGAATGAATAATTGCTACAGTAATGAAAACAATTGAAAAATAATGTGAAAATAACATTATGTTGATGAAGCTCCAAAAGAAATTGGAAAAGATGGAGAATAAAATAATTTGAAATATTTCTACCTAAAAGACTACCATTGATTCATTTCATTAAGGAGTGCTGGGCGGGTTCGTTCTTTCCCTGACGGAGAACGTTCTGCAGAAGCGATATTTATCGCTAATGACATGCAAAGTAGGCGTACCCGTGCAAAAAGGCACGAAAACTCCACTAATCCATATTATCAAGGGGCTCCTTAAAATCCTGAAGAGCCAAAAAACTGGCTCTAACTGCAGTTAGAGCCAGTCACTTAAGACCAGAAAATAGCTGGTCTTAAAATGGTGATAAAACTTGGGCCCATATCCCTGCAGGTCTTGGCGCTGGCCAGCGCTGCAAGCAATGTTGCAGCGCTGCCCTGCGACAAAACTACAGTGCAGGAATGCGCACAATTAATAAGATAGTGCGCATTCCTGTGCCACAGTCATGAAAAGTGTTGCTGCGCTGCGACAAGACAGCGTTGCAACACTTCTCACTACGCCCTTCCTGCGACAGCATGGATGCGCTGTAATCCCTGGACAGCGCTCCACGACGCAAGTAAGGACAGATACGTCAGGAATACTGACGTATCTGCCTGCGCTAAAGTTACGCATTGCTGCAGTCGTGTCACAACCATGACGCAACTCCAGCAATGCATGGGGACAGCCTATCCCTGTGGCATTGCCTCACCCTCACGCCTGCCATCAGGCAGGCGGAAGGTACTGACGCAGTGCTGTTCATGAGGGGTGCCCGAATGTTGGCGCTGTTGGAGATCCATCAGTGGTGGTTGCTCGCTGCGGTGTCATCGTTTGGAAGCATTGGGGGAGTGTTGGTGCGGAGGGAGTTGATGAGATGTTCTTCGGTGGCCTTGATCCAGCTGCGAGGGGGTTCGATGATGGCGGTGGCGTCCGGTGGGCAAGGTGAAGACGTGATGTTACCAATGATGGTCGGTCCAGGAGAGTCCGGTGTTGTGGCTGCAGTTGAAGTTCACGCTGGCGGAGGTGACGTGCTCGACCATGTGTCCTGCTATGTGGCTTGTCCAGGTGGAACTTGAGTTCAACGAGTAGGATGTTGTTGGTGGATGGGAGACCCTGTGGTGCAATGAGGTCTACAATGGTATTGGAGAATGGGGGGCCATGGCCCGGAGGGCCTGCACATGAGGGTGCCGCAAAGGATGTTCTTGGGCCTGGTCTGGATCTTGGAGTTGACGTAGTCCATGGTCACCCTTAAATCATTAGAGTGCGTGGTCAGTCGGAGTGTGCTTCTGTAGGTGATGGCAATGCCTCGTCCCTGATGGTCGGGGTGCCCCTTGTGGGTGATACTGCAGCCGTCAGTGATGGCGATGGCGATGTCCGGTCCGGAGCAGAGGTTGGTCCTGGCAGGCGAGGTGGTGTCCAGGGTTGATGGCGAGGAGGCTGCTGGCGTCGTATCGGTGGAGTGTCCAAGAGGAAAGATCCTTGGTGCTGAGAGTGGTCCAGGGGCAGACGGACGCAAACGGTGTAGCCTATGGTTGCCTTTGGCACGGGAGACAACCATTACAACGCAGGCAGTACATCGTCAACAACGCAACTCTGACAACGCAGGTGCCTGAAACATCGCATTAAAATACAACGCATTGTGAGGTCAGTAATTGGGTAATTTAAAGTTTTTCGGGTGGGTATGGTTTTTGGATGTATAAATTTAAAATTGGGGTGTGTTTTGGGGGTAAATAATGAAAAATGGGGTGTGTTTTGGGGTAAAATATCAAAAATGGGGTGTGTTTTGGGGTAAAATATCAAAAATGGGGTGTGCATTTGTCTCAAAAGAGATTTTTGGGTGTGTTGTGGGGGCTCAAAACGGAAATCCAGGCTTCACGGTTGGGCTTGTGTTGCAAAGGTTAGTTTTGGGTTGCACTCACTGAAGTGGGAACAGTGATACTTATGTCTCCGCTATGCAACACCTACTCTACTGTTGCAATGTGCCTAGTAGTAGTATGCATTGGAATGGAATGCGATGTTATGGCATGCGTCGCAACTACGTATGTGCCTTTGGCACACGAGTGGTACGCCCGCTGTGCATGGGTGCACAGCGGCCACAATTGAGAAGTGGGAGGGGGGCTGGACAGCTGTGAGGTGGTAAACGCCAGAAAGAACACTGGATGGTGCGTGGCCGCGGGGATGTGTGTGTGAGCGGGTGTTGCTAAAAATGTATTGAGGGAAGTCTTACCTCGAAGCCGTGTCCCATGTCTTCGTAGCTCCTGCTCTCCTGCGTCTCCTTCCAGGAAAAGGAAGTAGGCAGCCAGGCTCCCTCCCCTGAGTCAATCACAACGCTGCGATGCGGCGGTCGGATTGGTAATTGGCAATGGGACAAGTCATGCAGCCAGGGGCCGGAGGGGTGGGCATGTTCTCCATGCAGGCTGTAATGCAGCCTGCATTGCGAACAGGGAAGTGCGCATGACTGCTTTGGGCATCCTGAGTGGGCCGACCAAACAGTCATTGCGCACTTGAGTGGGCATGCCAATCCGCCCATGCCCTGCTCCGTGTTTGGAGCAGTCCTACCCACCCTCCCACCCCCTGAGGATACATAGCATGATCACATCAGTTAGTTATCCCTTGTTTTTCCCTTTTCAATCTGTTTTTTTGGCTTCTCTGAGCCCGTACTTCCCGCTTCCTGCCGCTGCTGCCCCTGCGGCCCCGCACCCCTGTCCTCGCCCATTCCCGCAGTCCAGATGATCGTTCCTCCCTCCTCCCCTACTAAATGGCGGCCGCTGCGCGGTTGCGCAGCAGACGCGCGCCTAAGGCAAGCCCGTCTGCGTCTGACTGTTACCCGACCTTGACCAGCGCCAGGAACCCTGGATCTCGAGCCAGCCACTGCTACAGCTCAGCCACCCTCCACGCACTCAACCACGGAAAACTCAGAGACTGCCAACAGGCCTCGCCAAACACAATCCACGGCCAGTTCTCCTGCCTCCACTGCCGCCAGACCTTAACCACCACCCCGGCCTCCAACACAGCCGACACCAGCGTTGCAGCCAGAGAACTCCACACTTGGATCTCCAACTGCGCATACAAGCTCGCCCCGCTAAGCAAGCCCGACAAACAGCTCCCCAGGAAAGCCGCCTGGTTCACCACCGATCTCCAAGAAGCAAGACGCACCTGCAGATGCCTGGAGAAGAACTGGAGAAAGACCAAGACACCCGAAATGTACACCACCTACAAGGACGCCATGACGGACTACCACAACCAAATCCTCAACAACTCCACCAACTCCAAGCAACCCTTCAGGGTCATTCATGAATTCACCAACCCACGCAGCGAAGCCACGGACATCACCCCGTCCCAAGACCTCTGCGATAAGAGTGGAACCTACTTCCACCTCAAGATCAAAAAACTCTACAACAACTTTGCCGACCATCCACCAGACGCCACAGACGGCCCCCACCCCCTGACACACCAGTCAGCCCACCATCTCCACCTGGACGCCGGTCACAGCCGAATACACCGCCTCGACCATGAAAGGCATCCACTCGGGGGCCCCCACCGACCCCTGCCTTCCTCACAACCACCATAGCCACGAGATCGCCCTACTCGCCGCCACAGACGACATCCGCACCCTCCTGGACCAAGGCCACTCCGCAGCCCTCATCCTACTCAACCTTTCAGCGGCCTTCGACACCGTCTCCCACCGCACACTAGTTGCCAGACTACACGACGCCGGCATACAAGGAACAGCCCTAGACTGGATCAGATCATTCCTCACCGGAAGAAGCCAAAGGATCAGACTGCCACCCTTCCTCTCCGATCCGACGTAAATCACCTGCGGAGTCCCATAGGGGTCATCTCTGAGCCCGACCCTCTTCAACATCTACATGGCCCCCCTCGCCGCCATCGTCCAACAACACAGCCTCAACATCGTATCCTACGCTGATGACACCCAGCTCATCCTCTCCCTCACCAAAGACCCCACCACTGCCAGACTTAACTTCCAGAAAGGAATGCATGACCTCGAAGTCTGGATGACCAACAGCTGGCTGTAGCTCAACGCAGAGAAGACAGTAGTCCTCGTCCTTGGAACCACCCCTTCAGCATGGGACAACACCTGGTGTCTGCCGTCCTCGGAAGCCCACCTACCCCCTTGGACCACACCAAAAACCTCGGCATCGTACTTGACTCATCCCTCACCATGAACCAACAGGTCTACGCCGTCACCTCCAGCTGCTTCAACACCCTTCACATCGTCCGCAAGACCTTCTAATGGAGCCCCCCGGAGTCAAGGAAGACAGTCACCCATGCACTCATCACCAGCAGACTGGACTAATGAAACGCACTCTACGCCGGCATTTACAAGACCCTACTCCGCAAACTCCAGACATTACAGAACCCCGCCGCCAGACTTGTCCTCGGCATCCCCCGGCACGAACACATCAGCCAACACCTACGTAGACTCCACTGGCTCCCCATGGAGAAAATAGTCACCTTCAAAATCCTCACTCACGCCTACAAATGCCTACACAACAATGGACCCAAATACCTCAACGACAGAATTAACTTCCACATACACATAAGAAATATCCGATCTTCCAAACTCGCACTGGCCAAAACCCCACAGAGCCGGAGCAGGCGGAAGATCCTTCTCCCACATTGCATCCAAGACCTGGAACGAGCTACCGGCAGACATCAGATGCTCCCCCTCCCTGAACACCTTCATGTAGACCCTCAAGACCAGGCTCTTCGGCTAACAGTTCTGCGGTCCCCCGTCCCCCCCTCAGCGCCTTGATACCCTCACGGGTGAGTAGCGCGCTTACAATTCCCCTGATTGATTCATTGATTGAGTTATCATCATGTGATGATTGTTCCTCTTCTGCACTGCTTGAGGCGGTGGGGCAACGCTCTTCTGCCATAGCGGAAGAGCCGCCACTGGGGGTGGGTCATCTACGTGTGTTAGGCCTGAGCGACTCACCCCCCGGCCCTCCTGCGCTACGTGTCCCACCTTCTCCTTACCTGGACATTGACACCGTGGCACAATCCACTGCACTCTCCAAATCTGTGACTCAGCCAGCAGGACCCTCAGCCAGGTGTGATTTTACTCGGCTGGGTACAGCAGTCGCCGCCTAGTACGCTGGTGGACCTCCCGATGCAGTTGATACAGCAGGGCCCCCTTAGCCGTGAAGGTGCAGCGCTCACGCCACACAAGTTGGCTGTGGCACAGGGGCCTCAGCCTCCACAGCGTACGGCCAGCCCAACATCATCTGGCCTGTGATGCAGGGAGACGGCACACACCGTTGGCAATCCCCTCCGTGCACCCCGGTGTAGTGGTGGATCGTAGTATGCGATGCGGACCTCACTACGTTGGTGCGCAGGAGCGCCTCTACCATTAACAGCTCCGAGGGTCGCAAGGCAGTCTTCTCACACAGGTCAGCAACGTGTCTCCATGCAACCTGCCAGACTTCACCACCAGGTACGGGCGATCGTCGCGCATCAATGAATCCCACCACGGCTCATCGACTCCACAGCTCCTCCACATCCCACTCCAGGCTCCAGACGCAGGTCCAGCGAGGCATCCAGGTTCCAGACGCAGGTCCAGCGAGGCATCCAGGTTCCAGACGCAGGTCCAGCGAGGCATCCAGGTTCCAGACGCAGGTACAGCGAGGCATCCAGGTTCCAGACGCAGGTCCAGCGAGGCATCCAGGTTCCAGACGCAGGTCCAGCGAGGCATCCAGGCTCCAGACGCAGGTCCAGTGGGGCATCGGCGATAACAAAACTCCCGCTAACTGTCGTTAGCGATAGTTATCGCCAGGCATTGATAATATGCCCCTGAGAGCGGTATCTTGAGTGGGTTAATGTTCCCGCTCCAGGTTATCTGTGCTTTACCTGCAGGACAAAGTATCCGACCGCAATGTAACAAGTAAACGGGTTCACACCCACTGCAGCTCTCTGTGTCCTCCCCACCCCCCGCACTGCAGTCCACACCTACTGTCCAAGTAAGACATCCAGGCACCTCCGGGTAGACGCAGGGGTCCAAGTCCCAAACCCAGAAAAACAGCTTGGGTGGTCAACGCACTTGCTGCACAGATTTGTGCAAAATCTGAAGGCGGAACGTGGTAAATTGTTCGACCAAAAGAGACTTTTGTCCCTCTGATGGCAGTGTCCCCAAATTAGTAAATAACACCTGTTATTTGCAGTGCCGAAGGAGCGCCTGCTGCTCAAGACGAAGGTGTGAAAAGATGGGGCGCCTTGAGGAGATTCAGTCGAGAGAGTTGTTCTGTTCACATCTATTCATCCAGCCACCCATCCATTCACAAGAAAACCTGGAGGCGCTTTGAGGCAATTGTATTGCGTCATTCTGTACATGGCTATTCATCCATTCAGAAGAGGTGCGCCCTGAGCCCTTCACTCAACAAAGCCATTCTATAAGGGTTTATTCATTCAGCCATTCATTGACCTATTCACAAGAGGACCAGGTACCACAATGAGACGATTCAGTTCACAGAATAGTGTTCCACACTCCTATTCGTCCACCCATTCATCAATCTATTCACAAGAGAGCTCTTGGGCGCCTTGAGGTGACTCAGTCACCAGTCATTCACTGCTTGGCTATTCACCCTTTCACAAGAGAACCAAAAGGCAGCTTGACGCCATTCAAATAACAGGATCCTTCTCTACAAGTCTGTTCACCTAGCCATCCATTCACAAGTGCACCAGTGGGCGCCTTGAGGCCATTACTTTGGTAGAGTCAATCTCTGGAACCCTATGAATTCATCAAGCTACTCGTGAATTTACATGAGACCCAAACTGGACAGGATTCTCGTCACACCCACCCTTGAAGCCTACTCTCCGGCCATGTTCCTCCCCCGCTCTCTTCCGTACTTAGGGCATCTAGTGGTGTTATCACCTGCTGTGAGATCACAAGTCGTGGCTACATCACAACTGAGCAAAGCTGTGTGATCTTGGAAAAACCAATGCATGGTATATCAGTGGGGAGGTGGTTGGGACTTGAAGCACAACTATCACAATTAAGTGGCACCTTTACTCCGGTCCGTGAACTACATCAATTGAGGGGCATATTATCAGGCCCATTATCGCCTCTTTAGCGGGACTTTTCCTGCCGCTAATGCAGCGATCGCTATGTATCGCCCGCTTGCGCCTAAATGGCTATCGCCATCGCGCAGAAGTTAGCGGGAGTTTTCACCGCCGTTCCCTGAAACTATCGCCTGTTATCGACGTGTTGGTAATACGTCGCTAACAAGGCGATAAATTTCAGGGATAGACAGCGATAACAAAACTCCTGCTAACTGGCGTTGGCGATAGTTATCGCCAGGCCTTGATAATATGCCCCTATATCTAAAAAAATAGAGAAGAAGTTATGGTCATGTGGTAAAATATCATTGAAAGCAGCAGCAGCAGATTTTGCAATAAGTATAGATGTTTTTCCGAAAAATGTATACAAGCTGTAAGGAAAGAGAATGAAAGTTCAGGGGCCATCAATGTAGTAGTGGCCAATGCAAAGGATGGGAAGGGCAGAGGGTAGAGTTTTGAAGTAAGAAGAACCATTGGTAATATCAAAGGGTTGTCATGGTATAGCTGTGGATCAAATGACCATTTAGCCAGTTGTAAACAGTGTCCAGCTTTAAACAAAATATGTAGTACCTAACAGAAAAGGGAAGTTCAGCAGAGTTTGCAAGAATGCAGGAAGGAAGGTTAATTACATTGCTGGGAATGTAGAGAAAGAGGAGTTGAGTATGCAAGGGGTGGCTTTAAATGTACAGAATGAATCTGCATGTGGTAAGAAGGTACTGGTGAGGTTGCCTAGCTGTCATTTATGCATTGATGGCATTCAAGTGGAAGCCATGGTGGAATAACGTGCTTGGTACACCATAATGAGCAAAGACACATTTAACAGGTTGTGGCCGGGGAGGGAGTTACATGAATTTGATGTGAGTCCGGGCAGTTATACCAGCCATTGAATTCCTATGATGAATGAATGAATGAATGATGCAACTTATAAAGTGCACAAATGCCCGGAGGCATCTTGGCGCTATATGGAGCAGCGAAGAGTATTGAAAGAGATCACTGATTAAAAAGCCAGATTTTGAGATTCTTCCTAAAAGCAGAGAGAGAGGATGCTGCTTTCAGCTTGAGTGGCAGACGGTTCCAAAGAAGGGCCGTGGATCTAAAGAAACTTCTTCCCCCGCGGGTGGCAAGTTTGAAGGAGTCAACCCTTATAAGTCTAGCTGCACAGGAACGCAGCATTCTGCCTGTTGTGTAGCACACAAAAAATTTCTTAAAGTAGGCTGGGGCTTTTGCTGTAGAGTGATTTATAGGCTAAGCAAAGAGCCTTAAAGGTGATACGATGTTTAACCGGAAGCCAATGCAATTGTCTGATGGTTGACCTGACTGATTGAGATTTACGGATTTTTAGAAGAAAGTGTGCGGCCGCATTTTGAGTGGTCTGCAGCTTTTTAAGTGGGCCTTTTGGAAGGCCGACATCAAGACTATTACAATAATCTAATCGCGATAGGACCAAAGCAATAACCACCGCCTTCAGCAGATCAGCCGGAATAAATTTTTTATTTTGTTTTACAGTTTTAAGCCAGTAAAAGGAGGAGGAACTAACCATGTTGACTTAATCTTTATATTTTAACTCCCTATCCAGCAGGACCCTTAGGTTTTTTACTTTGGACATTGGCATTGGTGCTGCACCCAAATCCACGGGCCACCAGCTAGCAGACCAGATGGACGAATTATTGCCAAACTGGATGACCTCCGTTTTTGTGGAGTTAAGCTTCAGGCAATTGGTATCCATCCATCTACTCACTGCACTCATGCAATTATTGACCGTGCTACTGGAATAATTTTCACTTTCCACCAGTGAGACTATTATTTGTGTGTCGTCGGCATATGACGCCAAAGACAAGCCAAAGGATTTGATCAAAGAGGCAAGCGGTGTAACATAAAGATTAAACAGGGTAGGGGACAGGGAGGAGCCCTGAGGAACTCCGCAAGGCAAGGAGTATGGATCTGAATTAAATAAACCATGAGATACCACCTGTCGGCGTCCCGAGATAAAGGACTTTAGTAAGCCTAGTGCTGAGTCTCCACCCCCCATCTCCTGCAAGCGGTCAACCAGTATCTCATGGTTGACCGTATCGAAAGCCGCGGAAAGGTCCAGCAGGATCAGGATTGCATTGCCCCGGCCATCAAGGGAAGTTCTAATTTCTACCGTGCCTGTGACCAGAGCGGTGTCGGTACTATGATTTTCTCTAAAACGGAACTGCGTATCCTCTACAAGATGATTAACCTCAATAAAAGCGGAAAGTTGGAGATTCATGATTTTTTCTACTAACTTAGCTTGGTCGGGAAGTCGAGCTATGGGTCGATAATTGTTGGGATCCAGGATGTTAAGATTAGGTTTCTTTAAGAGAGGAAGCACTAAGGCTGCTTTCCAGCAGGTAGGGAAAACCCCCGTGTTGAACATGGTGGAAAAGATAGCAGATAGATGACGTGCTATGGCTTCTGGGACAAGATGAACAATCTTAGGAGGACATGGGTCATGCTCGAGATCCTGCTTTAATCTTTGGAATAAGTTCAGCCAACTGTGCCACTGAGAAAGTTGTAAAATGTCCGAAGCTAACTGACTTGGAGCTTGCTTTTATAGATGTGTTTGTGGAGCAACTGCTGGTGAAATTTTTAGAAATATTCAACACTTTTTCCTGAAAGGAGAAGTCTAGGGAATCACAGAATTCTTGATTACTGATTGCTAAATCAGATCCCATTGGGGTAATCAATGTTTTTATAGTTTGGAAAAGAGTTTTGGAAACATTGGTAGCTGTTCCTATTTGTAATGTGTAATATTTAGATTTGGCAGCCTAAATTAATCTCTTATTGCTACCGAGACAGGATTTATACTTATCCCTCTCCTCTCTCTTATATTCTGAGCGCCATTTGCGCTCTTGTCTTTGGCATTCCTGTTTGATGGTTCTAAGAGATTCATCAAACCAGGGTAGAGACATCTTTGTTTTATTCATTTTCGGTCCCCTAAAAGGAGCAACCTCATTAAGGGCTGAGCAAATCCAGTTATGGTAACCCTCTGCCATCTATTCTGGATTAATCTAATTAATAACAAGTGTTTGTGATAACCGAATGTCCAGGTCAGAAGTCTGGATTTTGTGCCATGCACGGTTCGCCTGATGTAGTTTATTAACCCTAGAAAGAGAGCTACTTTGTGATTTTAAGTTTCACATTACTGCACAATGATCTGTCCAAATCAATGGCAGAGCATGGATGAATTTGATATTGGGGTTATTAGTGAACATCCCATCTAGCAGGTGACAAGCAAGATGAGCGGGCCCCTCCACAATCTGGGCTAAGCCGAGACCTGACAGTGTGTCTAAAAGGAGGGAAGAGGTGTGGCGCCACGGCCAGGGCGACTGACGCTGGAATCTGGGGCTCACGGTTCGATCCCCAGCACCGGTGGCAGATCAGCCCAGCACCATGTGACTCTGGGCAATTGCTTGCTTAATCTTCCCGACGACCCCCAGCGCTGGGATTCCTTTGGGTAGCTGTTCGCGCTTTAAAAAATACTGGATTTATTCTGTTTCTGTATCAGAACGATTTTCCAGATAGAAATTAAAGTCACCAATGACCGTAAAGTCAGTTTTTAGAAGAAGGGCTTCTAGTAGTTGGCTAATTTTTCCTACAAATGATGCTCTTGGCCCAGGAGGGCGATAGATAAGCAGGCCATTAAATGATTGGGTCTTTGTAACTTCAGTATTGAAAAGTACTGCCTCCATACCTTCAACGGAGACTAAGCTAAAAGCAACTTGCAAGTGCTCTTTATAAAAAATTGCCAGTCCCCCACCCCTTTTAATGGGTCTGGCAAGATGAAACACCATATATCCAGCAGGTGTCGCCGCTGTGATCTCAGGGCCTGAAGAATCATCTGCCCACGTTTCTGTCACAAATACCAGATCTAAATGGTGGGGTTTGTATGGGCGGATCTGGAATTTGAATCTAGGAAATGTCATGGCAAGGTGTATGTTGCTGACAAAGGTGCAATGATTTTGGGTTTGCCGCATATTACGGATCTGCGCATTAAATTAGATCCGAGGTTGAATCCACCTGTATACACTGTGCATGAAAAGATGTATTCTGGACAAGCAGCAAATTTTACAGAAATGGAGCATGAAGAATTAAAGAAATAATTTTCTGATGTATTTTGTGGATCCCTGGGTAAACTTAAGAGTTTTAGGCATAAAATTATTCTTTGCGAAAATGTAATTCCAGTAGGACAAAAATTGGGGAATGTACCTTTGAAATATAAAGAGAAATTGAAGGAAATACTTCATGACTTGTGTGATACGGATATCATAGAACCGATTCAAAGCTTGGATTGAGGTTTTCCGGTCGTAATTTCACTCAAGTCTAATGGGGACCTGGGACTATGAGTGGGCTTGAGATGTCTGAATGAGGTTATTTGGCTGGATATATTTCCCCTAAAGAACCTGCAGGAGATAATGTTGTCAGTTGGTGATGCCACAGTTTTTTCTACAATAGATGTTACTAGGGTGTATCATCCGATTGAATTGGATGGTGAATCAAAGCACTGTACAGCTTTCTTAACACCAGAAGAATGGTGAATCAAAGCACTGTACAGCTTTTATAACACCGGAAGGAATGTTCCAATATATGAGGATGCCTTTTGCTCTTGCTTCTGCTGTATTTCAAAGAGAAATGTCCAGGATTTTGCAAGAAGTAAAGGGGCCGAGAATATTTCAGGACCATATTTTAATATTTGGGAAGGATAAAGTTGGGCATGATAAAAATTTGAGGCAAGTGTTATCTGCACTTATGTAGAATGGATTAAAAGTAAAAAGTGAGAACATTAATTCTCAGAAGCATCAAGTTGAATTCTTGGGTCATGTGATATCAAGTGAAGGCATTTGTCCCAAAATTTGTCATATTGAAGTGATTTTAAATGCTCCTGAGCCAACATGTAAAGAACAACTGATGTCTTTTTGGGTTTAACAGAATTCTACTCTCGTTTTATTGAAAATTATTTTACCAAAGTGGAACATTTACAGTCATTGAAAAAAGAAAAAAAAAAAGACATTTTGTTGGTCCCAAGAACAGGCGGAATGTTTTGCTGATATTAAGAATGAAATATTACATGGTCCTTGATTAAAATCGTTTGTAATGGGGCTGGAAACTGTCATTTCAGTGGATGCCAGTGGCTATGGTGTTGGTGCTGTTTTATCACAAAGGAAGAATGGTTGAAATGGATTGCGGTGTAAGTTTTAACGCAGGCAGAAAAGAATTATTCGGTCAGTGAAAAAGAATTGCTAGCAGATGCATGGGCTGTGGAACAATTTAGATTGTACTTATGGGTAAGGAAGTTCAAATGGTGCACTGATCACAAACCATTAGTAAACATATAAAGACCAGGGGGTGGGAAAAGTCTGCCGCCACGAATGGCGTGGTTGGCATCCAAGCTGCAAATATATAATTATGAAATTGTGTATGACCCTGGAAGGAAAAAAAATTTAGCGGATGGGTTGTCATGCCTACCGTTGGATGTTAAGAATGATTCTGAAGGCGTTGAGTGTGGTGTGAAGTGACCTTCACGTGTGATGATATACTTTTAGGTAGAAGTATGGCATGTGAGTACGGGAATGAATTGTCTGAAAATGGTATGGATACAGAAAATGGAGAAGGATAAGTATTTGAAGATGATCAAAAATATATTTCTGAAGGTTAACCTAATCACTGTCAATTACTAGGGGAGAGAGGTGCATTTTGGAAAGTGAAGGAATTTACTGTCTGCAATAATATTGTTCTGAGGGGTGACAAAATCGTACCCCCTCATCGGGTGCATAGAATAATTGTAAAATGGGACATGATGGTAACATTTTTGGTGGCCAGGTATGAATGCTATGGTGGATCGATGGGTTAGGAATTGCGTTGCATGTAATGCTAGTGACAAAGTAGTTAAACCCTGTGTTGTGCCATTAGAAAGAGTGGAATTGCCAGATAGACCATGGCGGAAGTTCACTACTGATTTTATGAGCCCGTTTTCCACATTGCCTTATAAAGAAGCCTATGCTATAGTGTTAATTGAGTACTTTTCTAAGTAGCCGGAGGTACGCATTGCGGGTAATGTTAGTACTGATGTAGTAATAGATTTCCTTGAAGTCGTTTTTTCAAGAGAAGGCATTCCAGAAGTTTTGGTTTCTGATAAAGGTGTATAGTTGACATCGGAGAAGATGCAGTTGTTTTTAAGGAATTGTGGAATCAAGCATGTGAAAGTGGTTTTGTACCACCCAGAAGGCCATGGCCAGGTCGATTCTGTTGAAACACACGTCTGTGCATGACCAGGGTATCGGCAGCCGCCGGGCTTCTAGGGTGCATCATGCAGTGACATGTGATGCCCTACTACAAGGGCCACGTGAGATCTAACGACAGCGCCATTTTTCTTCAGGATTCTGGTGCGTTACGTGGTTGCCCTTACGTAGTCATGTGATGTGTGACACTTCACGTTGTGGGTGGCAATTTGCCTTGAACTTCGTCAGTACTGACGGAAGACATTTTGGATTGGGCATTGCTCTAGTGCTGTCATGGAAGAGTCAGAATTCCAGGATTTGATGGTGGTGTAACAGAGTCATAAAGGAGGCTATTCAGTTGGCATTTAAGTCTGGCTTAACTTGGAAGAAGTCTTTTTTAAAAAAATGTGTTATCCTATAGGATTATTCCCAATTCGGTAACTGGTAGGATGCCATTTGAATTGCTAAGGGGGAGGAAACTGTCTTCTAAATTGGTTCCTTGGTGGTTAAAAGTCAGGAATTAAGTGATGTTCAGAACAGGAGTGGATCCTGAAATGAGGAGGAGAATGGTAAAATCTTGCCAACACAAACCAAGAGAAGTAGGAATATACATACCAGAATGTCCCACATAAATGTTGGAGAGTATGTGAGAGTTAAAAAAACAGGTTTTGTGGAGAAGGGTGAGTCTGGTTGGTCAGAGCATTTGAAGGTTCTTAAGGTTTTAGGAAGTGCTGTTAAACTAGAAGATGGAAATGTGTGGAATTTACATTGTGTAAGCCTATGTAGTAGGATTGGATTTGACAAGGGTGTGGGGGGTTGTGTTGGTAAAGGCATGAATGGATAAATTATGGGTGGTGATACGTACCAAGATGGAGAGTGGAAGGAATTGGAATCTGTGGTTGGTGTGAGAAGAAGTGGTGTGCCTGATGGTAGGGTAAATGTGTCGGTTGAGAAGGTCCAAGAAGGACAGGATTTCCGATTATGTCGAAGTGAAAGAGAGAAGAAATTGCCTGGTCATCTCAATGGTTATATGGTTGGATGAATTGATGTGAGAGAAGAGTAAATCACTGTCAGTTTTATGCTATCACTACATATTTATACACATATTTATATATATAAAATGAATTTTGTATATGGTGGGAGGAATCCTTGAGGGAGAAGAGTAAATGTTATCAGTACAATGTTAACACTGTAAATATAGAATTTTGTATGCAATCAATTCCTTCTTTTATCAAGGTTGGGTTGCATGTACATCATCCTTACCTTCTATTTTAAGTTGTTGTTTTTGTTGTGGTTGTTGTTGGGGAGGAAGATGTGTGGTACATGGTTGAAATGTTGCGGGGGGAATCGGAATGTGGCGGTATTCTATGAATGACAGTTGGTCAAAGGTGGCTGGTGAGACGGATGTGAGCTGGCACAGCTCCTTTCCTATCATACACTTAATCACCAAATAAATACAGTTTGTGGAAGACTTACCGGCACCGGCTTCTCATTGCTGCCCGCTTAACAATGTGTTTCACCCTGTTCAGCTAATTTGGCCTAGGGCTTTCTCAAGAGTGTTGGTACGTTAATTGAGTGCCTACACATTTCATAAAGGGTAAAAGTGGGCATGTGATTAAAACACCTGTGTTTACATTGAAGATTATGAATTTTGAGAACAGGAAAGTGGCCTACTATAGAGAAAATATGCACAATTATGCAGTAGATTTAAACAGTGTGTATGTTTTAAACTGCATGCAGTGTTTTTTGCAAACCATCTGGCTCACAAGGCAATTGCTAAAGAGACAAGCTTTGAAAGTTACCAGTTTTGTATCTCATAGTTAAACCTTCCCCCATCAGCCTACGTCACTGAAAAACAACCACAATTAAAACAAAACTGAGAGGGCAAATGTACTGCTGAAACTCAGGTGGTCTGTAAGCTATACGAATAGAGCCTCATAAGCATGTACCTTGACTGGATGAATCCACAATCTACCTGAGCCTTGGTGATGGCAACTCAGGGCTTTTCAGGGCACATGCCTGCTATCACTGCTCACTAGAGAGGTACCCATGGCTTTTCTCCTCTAGAGCACATGCACGTCAGGCACCCAAACCTTGCAGTAAATGTCTGATCTGTGAGTCGGTAAACTAACAAGGCCTGTATTTTATAAACATTTTGGCAGAACTTCCAAAGTGCGTAACCTCATTCGGGCTGTTTAAAACATACGCACTGTTCAAATCTAATGCATATTTGTGCATATTTTCTCAATGTAAACACAGGTGTTTTTTCTCGTATGCATAATTTCACCCTTTATGAAATACGCAGGCAACTATGCGCATGTGCAAAGTGTTCAGCGACTGCACTGAAAGTTTGTGATGGTAAATTGTGGATGTTGTTCATGAAATCAGTCAACTGAATTAAATCAACATATATATGAATATATATATATATATACATACATACACAGATTTCTTTCACAGAAAAAAAATTAAGGTGGAGCTATGCGTAGCTATTCTAATAATAAAAATACTGTTTTCAAACCAGAAATCCACTGAAATTCACCAGCAATTTTAACTGACCTAAGTAAACAAATATATGGAACAAAAAAGGTTTCAAGTTAGTTATAGTTCGGAAAACTTTATTTATTATTTCTATACACAACCAACTTAAAAGTCGGTGCTGGGTACCTAAATCCAGCACTGGGATCTCTCCTGAGAACAGGTGAGTAATTTCGATTTTAGTATTCGGACGATCTTTAGTGAATATTTCAAAGTTCCAAAACTCGACACTTAGAAGAATTTCCAAGTGAAAACCAGTCAATGTTACCCTATGGAGAAAATGTAAGTTATCGGCTTTCAGGTAAGTACTCGGCTGGCAGAGTTAAGGTTCTGGGGCAAGACTCAGGGGTCTCCCAGGTTCAGGATTGTACTGTTGTTGCACCCTCAGCGGCACAGGGGCGGCTGGGTGCAGAGAGAGTAGGCCCAATGTTAGCCTATGGCGGGCAGGGGGCCTTTGGTTGGTGGCTGCAGGCAGGCAGGCCACGCGGATGTGGGAGCAAAACACCTGGTCACTTACTCAGGGTAAGTGGGGAAGTCGAACAGGGTAGTTGGTGCACCCTCAACGCCACTGGGGCGGCCGGGTGCACTGGGTTTTTGGGCCGTCGGGCGCCCAATGGATTTCAATGGGGGAGCTGCGAGACGAACAAAGGCTGCAAACTCGGGGACGGTTATTCTTCAGGTGCGACCACCACTTCGAGAGGTAAGTTGGGAAGCTGTAGGAGGGGTAGACACCCAGGGGTTGGGCACAGGGGGCCGTGGGGTGCCGGGTGCAGGGGTGTCTTTAGGCGTCGGGAAATCTTACCCTCTGCTGGTCGTGGTTGGAGGGGTCCCTGGTGTTGAGGCTGCAGGCGTCGTCAGGAGCATCGAGGGGAGTCCTTGGGTGCTGGATTCTTGGTCACAGTCGCCGGGGGGACGTCCTCGTGGTCTTTGTCCACTTTGGCTCGGGCCGGGCTCGGCGGGTGCAGAGTGGGCAGGATCCGCGGTTTCAGGCCGGGGCCTGGGGTTGCAGATGTTTGAGCAGAACCACTGCTCATGGGAGTCCCAGTCTTTAGTTGAGCAAGGCAGTCAGGTCCTCCGGGGTTTTCGAGGTTGCTGACCACTGAAGAGGCCGGGGTTTAGCAGGTTCGAGGTTCGACAGGCCGGTAGGGCTGGGGCCAAGTCAGTTGGTGTTGTCCTCTTGTTAGCAGCTGCACGGCTGGTCTTCTTTCTTCTTGTTCTTGTTGTTGTTTCGGAATCGGGATCTGAGGAAGGAAGGTTCAGGGTGCCCCTAAATACTGAATTTAGGGGCGTTACAGGTAGGTAAAGGGCAGGGACCAATGGGTCCCTTCCCTGGGTTGGGTACACCCCCTACTCTGCCACTCTCCAGTGGGAGGGGGGCAGGAGCCTGTCCTTGGTTGGCTGGGTTCCCCCATCCTCAAGATGGCGGGGACTCGAGGTTGTGCTTCACCTCGCCTCCCCCACCCTAGGGGTGGAGTTGGCAGAGGTGGGCACACCTCTCTTCCTCACTTTGTTTTTCCCGCCGGGTCTCCCACCCAAAGGGGGGGGGGTAGAACCTGTGGGGACCAGTTGCTGAGTACAGCAAGTGGTCTGGAGAGGCTCACAAAGGCGGTATGCCTTTGAAGCTTCTCCTTCGTGAACCCTGCCCATCCTGGGGGAGGAGGCTCGGCACCTCGTCCCAGGATGTGCATTGTTTCAGGCCCCGAGAGCAGCAAGCTCTCGACCCAGGGGTCCAGAAACATGTCTGGTGGTGGCAGCCTCGGCAGCCACTCAGTTAGGTCACTGGGAGTTGGTCGAGTTTCAGGGGGCATCTCTAAGATGCCCTCTGTTGTGCATTTTACATTAAATCCCACACTGGCATCAGTGTGGGTTTAATGTGCTGAGAAGTTTGATACCAAACTTCCCAGTCTTCAGTGTAGCCATTATGGTGCTGTGGAGTTCATAATGACAAACTCCCAGCACCATATACTCTTAATGGCAGCACTGCACTTACAGTGCCCAGGAATGGACCTGGGTACTGTAGGGGTACAGGGCTCATGCACCTGTACCCTCACCACTGGCATAGGGCACCCAGCTAGAGGGGTGACTTTTGTATGCCAGGGCAGTGGTTTGTGGGCATGGCACACAGGGATGTGTGCCATGTCGACTCTTCACTTTGTTCTGCACCAAGACACGCAGCCTGCAAAGGCAGTGTGTGTGTGTCAGGGTACAGGGCCTCCAAGGGTGGCACAATAAGTGCTGCAGCCCTTGGAGGCCTTCTCTGGTCACAGTGCCCTGGGTACCAGTGGTACCATTTACCAGGGGCCTACCTTTGGCCAGAGATGCCAATTGGGTTTAGGCTTCAATGCAGTTAAGGGAAGGAACACAGGCCCTGGGTACCTGATTGGCAGGAGCCCAAGGCACACTCAGTCAAAGCACATCAGCAATTCAGCAAAAAGTGGGGGCATACCATGCAAGAAAGAGGGCACTTTCTCTCACATATATATATATATATATATATATCGCTAACTCCGCAGCTAATTAGCAGTAACTCCTCTCCGTCACCTCCATAACCAGCACGGACACGGACCAGCAAATCAGTGCAAAATTAATTTATTTTTAATAATATGCCGCCATAACGTTTCGGCTCGCACAATCCTTACCAATTACTGGCAAAAGAACGAGCAAATCCAGTTGTGGTTTGTAGTTGGTTTATTTGGGGAAAAGATAACGCATTTCGACCTCAGGCGGTCTTGATCATATAACTCGTAGATCGAGTTCCCATGTTTTTTAAACATCGCCACATCATCGATGACGCTCGCATTGATCATAGTAATGAAAAACAGACTATTTCAGCATAGTCACAAACCATTATTTTGAATGAATGAAAACAACACAAATAAGTAAAAAATAATATTAAAGTGTCAAACATCAATGTACAACAACTCAAAGTATTCATATTAGCACATTTGTTCCAAAACGATAATAAATACATTTTCTCCATTTGCGGGAACCTTCAGAGGAACGTCATGGTCTCGTTAAGTACCCTCGTTTGTGTTGGTTCCTCTGGTTGTCTACTCCCTATATTCAATATGGTTTAACTTTATTGAGCGCATGTTCAACAATTAATTTTGGGGACGTTTTATCGTTATGAACATTCATGGTACATTAGTGTCTTATGCATCATTAATATACATCATGGTATAGTACCCTAGACACATGTTATCATTAAGGCTACTGTGGTGGAATCTGGGTATAGTACCTCATTGTCATCCATATAATCGATAGTTAATACCTCAATGTATTTCACCAAGCTTAATCAATGTCAGCCCCTCATAGACTGAATCTATATTCTTAACATCATGCTTTATCCATTAATAATTCGATAAATTCATTGTCAAAAATCACGGTATAGTACCTTGGACAACCATGCTCATACAGACCTCCCAGTTCTATAGAGGGTATAGTACCATATAGTCGTCAACGAGCTTGAGAACACACCTAGCGTTAGTTCAGTATGGAACCACCCATCTTGTGAGTTGCAGCCTACCTGTGCCCCAGATTGCAGTGAGCAGAGTCCAGCAAGTGGTAAGGAGGCAGACTAGTGCTGTCTCTTCCCTCCTCCAAAAAGTTTTTTAAAAAACGATTTTCCCTTTCTGTGCTTACTGTCTTTGCCTGTGGTTGTTACAGTTTAAAAATGTAGTTTTAACCTGCCTGTGATTGTATATTTTATCACCTGTTTTGTGTGTTAAACTTGTGGTTTTCCTGCCCATGATTGCTTCCATTTAACGTGTTGAATTGTGGGATTTGCAGTCCAAACTGTGTAGTTTGTCACTCTCATTCCTGGTGACTATTCAGTTTTCCCTCCAAATTTCTCCTTTGCTCTGTGCTAAGACCTGTATGTTAAACAGTGCACCCCCAGCCACCATTTTGTGTTATCAAGCCAGTGAAACCAGCCCCCCTGCCTCCCCCTCCAGCAACAGGGATTTTCTACATCAGAGGGTGCTTCTGTGAGCTGTTTAAACTGTGTTTAATAGGGACTGTGCACTTCGTTTTTGGCCAGGAGAGGGAGTAAAGTTGTATTCAAACAGAATTGTTACATTTCAAGTTTGTGAGGCCTTTACCTGCAGAAATCCAAAGTGTGGATTGAGCCTGTCTGTCTCCTAGGAGATTCTGAACAGGAGAAGCAGCCCCCCACCCCCACCCCAGCAGGCCTAGGACTGGGGATTGGCTATTCAGCTCCCAGGCAACTCTGAGCCCTCCCCTCACACCTGCCCAGGTCCCTTAAGGCTTTGCTGGGTGCACCCCAAATCATTCTCCTCCATCTTGTGAGTTGCAGCCTACCTGTGCCCCAGATTGCAGTGAGCAGAGTCCAGCAAGTGGTAAGGAGGCAGACTAGTGCTGTCTCTTCCTCCTCCAAAAGTTTTTAAAAAAACGATTTTCCCTTTCTGTGCTTACTGTCTTTGCCTGTGGTTGTTACAGTTTAAAAATGTAGTTTTAACCTGCCTGTGATTGTATATTTTATCACCTGTTTTGTGTGTTAAACTTGTGGTTTTCCTGCCCATGATTGCTTCCATTTAACGTGTTGAATTGTGGGATTTGCAGTCCAAACTCTGTAGTTTGTCCCTCTCATTCCTGGTGACTATTCAGTTTTCCCTCCAAATTTCTCCTTTGCTCTGTGCTAAGACCTGTATGTTAAACAGTGCACCCCCAGCCACCATTTTGTGTTATCAAGCCAGTGAAACCAGCCCCCCCTGCCTCCCCCTCCAGCAACAGGGATTTTCTACATCAGAGGGTGCTTCTGTGAGCTGTTTAAACTGTGTTTAATAGGGACTGTGCACTTCTGTTTTTTGGCCAGGAGAGGGAGTAAAGTTGTATTCAAACAGTATTGTTAGATTTCAAGTTTGTGAGGCCTTTACCTGCAGAAATCCAAAGTGTGGATTGAGCCTGTCTGTCTCCTAGGAGATTCTGAACAGGAGAAGCAGCCCCCACCCCCACCCCAGCAGGCCTAGGACTGGGGATTGGCTATTCAGCTCCTAGGCAACTCTGAGCCCTCCCTCACACCTGCCCAGGTCCCTTAAGGCTTTGCTGGGTGCACCCCAAATCATTCTCCTCCATCTTGTGAGTTGCAGCCTACCTGTGCCCCAGATTGCAGTGAGCAGAGTCCAGCAAGTGGTAAGGAGGCAGACTAGTGCTGTCTCTTCCCTCCTCCAAAAAGTTTTTAAAAAACGATTTTCCCTTTCTGTGCTTACTGTCTTTGCCTGTGGTTGTTACAGTTTAAAAATGTAGTTTTAACCTGCCTGTGATTGTATATTTTATCACCTGTTTTGTGTGTTAAACTTGTGGTTTTCCTGCCCATGATTGCTTCCATTTAACGTGTTGAATTGTGGGATTTGCAGTCCAAACTCTGTAGTTTGTCCCTCTCATTCCTGGTGACTATTCAGTTTTCCCTCCAAATTTCTCCTTTGCTCTGTGCTAAGACCTGTATGTTAAACAGTGCACCCCCAGCCACCATTTTGTGTTACCTCTATCAATATCTTTAATCTGCATATACTTACCTCCTTTATGCATCTATATACTCTCAATGTATTTTTGGATCTATATATTTATCATGTTCTTCTAATTTAGCATTTCCAATGCACTACCCTATTTCTCAGCCTATACTTCTCTCAATATATCTTCTAGCCCAACTTTCTGACTCATCTCAAACTTCTTTCGACTACTCTTTCCAATGCACTACCCTATCTCCCACCCTATACATCTATCACTATATCCTCTACACCCACTCTCTCATTAATCGCAAACCCCATACCACTACTATGTTCCCCAAAATAACCCTTTCTTGACTCTCTCCTACTCTACCCCTCCTTGCATCTTCTGACACCTCCTTTACTGTACCAATGCCCAAGACAAACCTTTCTAAACTCTTCCCTCTGACTCTTCCCTCCAAAAACCCTTTTACTCATCAAAAAGCCTCCTCCTACTGCTATGACCTACAAAAAGAAATCCTTCACTCTTCTATCCCACAACTATCCTTTTCAATCAAAATAACAGACTAGCATGTTCACTTCACTAATTCCATATTCCACTATACTAATTCACCACTAATCCTTTATGGGTTCCAGAGTAGCGTGCTACTCGCCAACAAAGCGCTTCAACACCCACCAGGGGTAACATGCGCTATATGAATGCAAACCTTTCTTCCCCTTCTATCCCTCCACTATCCTTCTCACTCCAAATAACTGACTAATATCCACCACTCAAATTACTTTCATATTTCACCATACTAATTCACCACTAATCCTTTATGGGTTTCCGGAGTAGCGTGCTACTCGCCCAAAAAAAAAAAAAAAGCAATTCAACACCCCATCAGGGGTTAGAAGCGCTATATATATGCAAACCTTTTTCCCTCTTCTATACCTCCGCTATCCTTCTGAATCCAAATAACTGACTAACATATCCACCACTTAAAATTTACTTGCATGTTTCACTATACTAATTCAACACTAATCCTCTATGGGTCCCGGAGTAGCGTGCTACTCGCCGAAAAAGCGCTTCGACGCCTCGTCCGGGGTAGTAAGCGCTATACAAATGCAATTACAATACAATACAATACAATACACAAACCTTTGAAATTCTAAAGTTATAGTTATAACTTAAAGTTATAATTTGCGCCAGCACACATCTTACTATAACTCGCACACCTTCGTACTGAGTTTTGTTAACTGGCTAGACAGACTAAATTAACTATAACTCACACAACTCCGTCCAGACTGTTGTCAACTCCCGAGCCAGACTAAATTAATTATAACTCGGCCCTCTACCATGCACAGTCTTCTCATAAGTGATGTCATTTGAGAAGTCATGACTGTTGTTATGAATGCTATGATTTCACATGCTAAAAGTGATGTAATATCATAGGTAAAAGCATCCCCATTTTGTTTTTGCTTTTTTTGCCATAATACCGCGGGACTACCAATTAGTCACACAAAATTTGCTGAATTTTTTTTAATTGTGGCCTTGGGGCCTAGGTAGACAGGGTATCCCTACTCTTCCCCCTTCTTTAAAAAAATGTTTAACTTCAGGACAGGGGACTAAGTGGCATATTTACGAGAGAAGTGGCAGAGTGTGGCGTTAGCCTCCTTGGCAGAACGCCACGCTCCGCCACTTCTGAAACACAGGGCTGCACCGTATTCATAAGAATAAGGTGCAGCCCTGCGTTTCCCCCTGCGCTGGCGCTAACTTAGCTGCCTAGCGCCAACGCAGGCACCCTTGCACCATAGTGCAAGGGTGTCTGCCTTGCAGGGGAATGATTGTTTATGCGCAGGAAGCTGTCCCTTCCTGCACATAAACAATCAGTAATGGCGCTTTGTAACCTCTGTGTGTGCTGCTTAATGCTGCACAAATAAAAGCTGCAACTCGTTATTTTGTTTCAATGATTGTTTATGTGCAGGAAGGTAAACCTTCCTGCACATAAACAATCAATGGCATTTTGCTGTTTCTATGTATGCTGCACAATGCAGCACACAAAGCAACAGCAAAAACGAGGAGAAATAAAGCATTTCTCCTGTTTTGCCTGTTTAAGGCCAGGTTTTCCCTGGTCTTAATTTTGGCGCTGCCTCCTATTTACACCACCCTTGTAAATAGGGGGCAGCGTCAAAATCAATGGGTGTTGTGATGGAACGCCCACCCCAACACCCATTACCCTCCCCTTTCACGCTAAGTGTAGCGTGAAAGGGTGCCTTATTTACAAGGCAGCATTAAGCATCATTAAGTGGCTTAACGCTGCCTTTTAATAAGACGATGCCTCTTTCGCCACCACAATGTCTGAAAAAGTGAGGCTGTGGTGGCGATAGGGTCTTGTAAATATGCCCCTAAGTCCCTGAGTCCTGTAATAGTTTCCAGCAAACATTTTTTTCATGTTATATACAAATAGAGAGGCAAACACGAACCGTTGATTTTATTTATTAATTTTTCTTTTTCTCTCAAGAATAGCGCAACCAACGCGTTTCACCTTACAGAAGGCTTGATCAGGGCTGCAGACATGAAAATAACACACATATATAAAACCAATACTAAGTCTATTTACAAAACATGACATTTACAAAAGAGCACTCTATACAAGACATTTATACTGTACAATCCCATTGTCAAACCCCATTAAAAAAAAAACACTCATATTAATCTCTTCTACCCAACACAATGCTCTTGGTGGAGTTGGCAAGTTTAACAATTATTACATTTAGGTAAACAAGTGAATTTCATAACATCCAATAAGGGTCATTCACAAATACAAATGCAAACGTCTGGGCAATTCCACATAAAATGTGCATCATACGTAATACATAACAGAGACTAATACCGAATTTAAAGATGCATTCACACCCCAAAATTAGGAAAACTCCAAAAGGCAAAATTTAGACAGTTTGATAGGGAGAAAGAAAGAATTCCAAAACGTGTGTAGAAATAACACAAACATGCGGGAATTAGTGAGCAGGCGTGTTCCGCCTCTTTTTGAATGGATCTAATGTATAGAAATGAGCCATCTGGTATAACGGTGCAAAGTGCACTATAAAGGATGGCACAAAATCAAGTACCTCATGCTAAAACGATGACCTTGGGCTCCATTTGATATTCCAAACAGTTCCCTAGCCAATCTTGACATTGTGGAATCAGTAATAGCTTCGAAAATGTTGTTGATGCAACATCTTTCTTCCCTTATACTTAAAGTAAGCATGATTACTAACTTCACCACGTTGTAAAGTCCTCTGGCTTTCTCTCTTCCGTCCTCTTCTTCTCCACTTTCAACACTTTACACCATCTACAGAGGCCTCATGTCCCATGTAGCATGGATATAAACAGGGCCGTTTCTAGATGTTTTGGCGCCCTAGGCGAGAATTGAAAAATGCCGCCCCCTCCCTTTTACTACCATCACTCTCTCCCCCTGTCATCCCGGCTAGTTAATTTCATTTAAGTTAATTTATTCTTCAGCCCACCTCTCTTGGTTACCAAGTACTAGGAGTGAATTCAACCAGTTAATATTGTCTAACAAGCAGCCAAGTCTGCAAAAAATCTAACACTTGGACGTGATTCAATAATAATTCATCACCAAATACGCTCGTAAAACTGACTGGTGAAGACTGAAGGACAACTTGAGTTGGAACACACCCCAAAAAGGAAATAGAAATAAGTGTCCAGTTAATCAGCACTGCACCAGCCTTCATTCACTGTGCCTCAGCCCTCCCGCCCCTCCTCGTCCTGCCCTCAGTGCTTCTCCAGCCTTCACTTTTTCTCAGCCCTCCCTTCCCCTCATCCTCCTACCCTCAGTGCTTCTCCATCCTTCACTTTGCCTCAGCCCTCCCTCTCCTCCCCTCCTGCCCTCAGAGCTTCCCCAGACTTCACATTGCCTCAGCCCTGCCTCCCCTTCCTCCTGCTGCCCTCAGCGCTTCTCCAGGCTTCTCTTTGCCTCAGCCCTCCCCCGATCCTCCTGCCCTCAGCGCATCTCCATCCTTCACATTTCCCTCAGCCCTCCCTCCCCCCTCATCCTCCTGCCCTCAGTACGTCTCCATCCTTCACTTTGCCTTAGCCCTCCCCTTCATCATTCCTTCCTTCAGGACATCAGCAGCCTTCATTCATTGTGCCTCAGCCCTCCCACCCCTCATCCTCCTGCCCTCAGTGCTTCTCCATCATTCACTTTACCTCAGCCCCCTCCCGCCCTCAGAGCTTCTCCAGGCTTCACTTTGCCTCAGCCCTGCCTCCCCCTCCTCTTCTGGCCCTCAGCGCTTCTCCAGGCTTCACTTTGCCTCAGCCCCCCTCTTTCCTCAGCGCTTCTCCAGCCTTCACGTTTCCTCAGCCCTTCCTCCCCCTCATCCTCCTGCCCTCAGGGCTTCTCCAGCCTTCACTTTCATGAGCCCTCCCCCCTCCCCCCTCATCCTCTTTCCCTCAGCGCTTCTCCAGCCTTCTCTCTGCCTCCCCATACCCCCTCCTCAGCCTGCCCTCAGCACTTCTCCAACCTTCACTTTGCCTCAGCCTACTTCCCCTCGTCCTGCCCTCAGTGCTTCTTCAACCCTCACTTTTCCCCAGCCCACCCCAACCTCCATCCTCCTCCTTCCCTCGGCGCTTCTCCAGCCTTCAGCCTGCCTTCCCATCCCTTCCCCTCCTCCGCCTGCCCTTAGTGCATCTCCAACCTTCACTTTGCCTCAGCCCACTCTCCCCTCATCCTGCCCTCAGTGCTTCTTCAACCTTCTCTTTGCCTCAGCCCCCTACACCCTCCTTCCTCGGCGCTTCTCCAGCCTTCACCCTGCCTCCCCATCCCCCCTCCTCCAGCCCTCAGCGCTTCTGCAGCCTTCACGTTGCCTTAGCCCGCCACCTCCTCCTCCTGCACTCAGTGCTTCTTCAACGTCCACTTTGCCTCAACCCTCCCTCCCCTCATCCTCCTGCCCTCGGTGCTTCTCCAGCCTTCGCTGTTCCTCAGCCCTCCCTACCCTCCATCGTGCCCTCAGTGCTTCTACAGCCTTCACTTTGCTTCATCCCCCTCCTCCTCCTGCCCTCAGTGCTTCTCCAGCTTTCACTTTGCCTCAGCCCTCCATCTCCCTCCTCCAGCCCTCGGGGATCTTCTCCTCACCTGTAGTCTGGGTGCCCGGTGCGTCGCTGCCTTGGGGGTGAGCGTTGCAGGTGACCACGAGGCGAGAAGAGAGGTCCAACTCCGATCGGGTGGAGAGCGGGCGCGCACGTCCCCTGCCCGTGGCGCCGAACGTGACGTAACATCACGTCACGTCGAATTTTAGAAGGCTACCCAAATGTGCTTTCGAGGTCGAAGGCCGTTCACTCAAGGGGCAGGGCCGTTTCAACCATTAGGCAAGACTAGGCGGCTGTTCACTCGAGGGATACCCAAACTCATGTTTTTTGCCGCCCTCCCCCTTTTGCCGCCCTAGGCGGCCGCCTAGGCTTGCCTAATGGTAGGAAATGCCTTTTTTGTTTTGCTTATAACTTTGGCACCACTTGACAAATCTTTGAAAACCTTTCCAAAAAACGGCTCTTTTTTGCCTAGTTTATGCATGGAAAGTTTCGGGGAGATCTGTCAAGCAGGGGCCCAGAAAAAGGGGTCTCCCAAAAACCTAAAATCCCCATGCATTTTCCAAAGAATTCTTTCAGAAGAATTGCCACAAAAATGGCTGAACGGAATTACACCAAATTTGGTAGGATACTAGATCTTGGTCCAGAAAGTGTGCTTTTTGTAATTTGGTGTAAATCTGTTCAATATTTTATGAGATATTAAGTCTAAAAAATATCTGTACATCTGGGCAGGTGGGTTCGAGGGACTCTTGCGAGAGCACCTCAAAAACAATTTTGAAAAATACAACGTTCTGATAGGCCCAGTGGACTTTTTTTTCTTGAGCCATCTTGCTCCTGCAGGACTCATACTCCTGCGGCAACATGAAAAAAATTCTGAACAAGATCGGGAAGCAGCCAGGGATTGTACAGCCGCACTACCTGGAATCGTCACATATAAAAAATGTACTATATTTACACATTGCCCACCTCGATGGTCAGCTGCTCATTGACCAAGCTTGAACATTAATTAAGCCTCTCCCACTCATACTTCCCAAATATCATTCGAAAGAGCATATCAATCAAAAGAGCATAACAATGTAGTTAACACGAATGTAGCCTATCGATGAGTATGAGAAAGCCAGATATCCGATCGTTTATATCCAGGGCCGTTTCTACCATTAGGCAAGCCTAGGCGGCCGCCTAGGGCAGCAAAAGGGGGAGGGCGGCAAAAAACATGAGTTTGGGTATGGCTCGAGTGAACAGCCGCCTAGTCTTGCCTAATGGTTGAAACGGCCCTGCCCCTTGAGTGAACGGCCTTCGACCTCGAAAGCACATTTGGGAAGCCTTCTAAAATTCGACGTGACGTGATGTTACGTCACGTTCGGCGCCACGGGCAAGGGACGTGCGCGCCCGCTCTCCACCCGATCGGGAGTTGGACCTCTCTCTCGCCTCAAGGTCACCTGCAACGCTCACCCCCAAGGCAGCGACGCACCGGGCACCCAGACTACAGGTGAGGAGAAGATCCCCCGAGGGCTGGAGGAGGGAGATGGAGGGCTGAGGCAAAGTGAAAGCTGGAGAAGCACTGAGGGCAGGAGGAGGAGGGGGGATGAGGCAAAGTGAAGGCTGTAGAAGCACTGAGGGCACGATGGAGGGTAGGGAGGGCTGAGGAACAGCGAAGGCTGGAGAAGCACTGAGGGCAGGAGGATGAGGGGGGAGGGAGGGTTGAGGCAAAGTGGACGTTGGAGAAGCACTGAGTGCAGGAGGAGGAGGTGGCGGGCTAAGGCAACGTGAAGGCTGCAGAAGCGCTGAGGGCTGGAGGAGGAGGAGGGGGAGGGATGGGGAGGCAGGGTGAAGGCTGGAGAAGCGCCGAGGGAAGGAGGGTGTAGGGGGGCTGAGGCAAAGAGAAGGTTGAAGAAGCACTGAGGGCAGGATGAGGGGAGAGTGGGCTGAGGCAAAGTGAAGGTTGGAGATCCACTAAGGGCAGGCGGAGGAGGGGGAAGGGATGGGAAGGCAGGCTGAAGGCTGGAGAAGCGTCGAGGGAAGGAGGAGGATGGAGGTTGGGGTGGGCTGGGGAAAAGTGAGGGTTGAAGAAGCACTGAGGGCAGGACGAGGGGAAGTAGGCTGAGGCAAAGTGAAGGTTGGAGAAGTGCTGAGGGCAGGCTGAGGAGGGGGTATGGGGAGGCAGAGAGAAGGCTGGAGAAGCGCTGAGGGAAAGAGGATGAGGGGGGAGGGCTCATGAAAGTGAAGGCTGGGGAAGCCCTGAGGGTAGGAGGATGAGGGGGGAGGAAGGGCTGAGGAAACGTGAAGGCTGGAGAAGCGCTGAGGGAAAGAGGGGGGGGGCTGAGGCAAAGTGAAGCCTGGAGAAGCGCTGAGGGCCAGAAGAGGAGGGTGAGGGAGGGCTGAGGCAAAGTGAAGCCTGGAGAAGCTCTGAGGGCGGGAGGGGGGCTGAGGTAAAGTGAATGATGGAGAAGCTCTGAGGGCAGGAGGATGAGGGGGTGGGAGGGCTGAGGCACAGTGAATGAAGGCTGCTGATGTCCTGAGGGAAGGAATGATGAAGGGGAGGGCTAAGGCAAAGTGAAGGATGGAGACGTACTGAGGGTAGGAGGATGAGGGGGGAGGGAGGGCTGAGGAAATGTGAAGGATGGAGATGCGCTGAGGGCAGGAGGATCGGGGGAGGGCTGAGGCAAAGAGAAGCCTGGAGAAGTGCTGAGGGCAGCAGGAGGAAGGGGAGGCAGGGCTGAGGCAATGTGAAGTCTGGGGAAGCTCTGAGGGCAGGAGGGGAGGGAGAGGGAGGGCTGAGGCAAAGTGAAGGATGGAGAAGCACTGAGGGTAGGAGGATGAGGGGGAAGGGAGGGCTGAGAAAAAGTGAAGGCTGGAGAAGCGCTGAGGGCAGGACGAGGAGGGGGCGGGAGGGCTGAGGCACAGTGAATGAAGGCTGGTGCAGTGCTGATTAACTGGACACTTATTTCTATTTCCTTTTTGGGGTGTGTTCCAACTCAAGTTGTCCTTCAGTCTTCACCAGTCAGTTTTACGAGCGTATTTGGTGATGAATTATTATTGAATCACGTCCAAGTGTTAGATTTTTTGCAGACTTGGCTGCTTGTTAGACAATATTAACTGATTGAATTCACTCCCTAGTACTTGGTAACCAAGAGAGGTGGGCTGAAGAATAAATTAACTTAAATGAAATTAACTAGCCGGGATGACAGGGGGAGAGAGTGATGGTAGTAAAAGGGAGGGGGCGGCATTTTTCAATTCTCGCCTAGGGCGGCAAAACACCTAGAAACGGCCCTGGGCCTGACTATAGTGCTTGCTAGTGTTATTCCTCTTGTTATAAGACATTTGTGGTATTTGGCCCTGTTGGTCACGCTCCTTTCATTAGGCACTGCTATTCCTGCAGCACAACTATATGCCTGATTGTGTAGCCAGTCTTGTATTGGACATTCATGTATGTAGCCAGTGCTGCATTGCACAATCATTTCCTTTATAGGCACACACACGATTTTCTGCAGTGAGAAAATATTTAGCTTGGCAGGTCCTGAAGTACTGACACATTTCATTAGCTGGCTCTCACCACTGGCTGGAAAACCTGCAACTTTCTAACATGATACTTGAAAATGTGCGCTTTAAAATGCCCTGTCTATTTTTTCCATAAGATCTTTCTTCCTCATTCCTTCCCTGAGAAATCTTGGCCCCACTCGCTGTGTTCAGATTATTTACAGAAATTCGATGCAATGTGTCTGGCAGTAAAACACTTTCCAAGGCTTTTTGGGTTGGCAGTCCAGCCCTGAGCACATCCCCCTCTCTCGTGGGCGGGCTCTGGCAGCACATCACCAATCACCGCTGTCTGATCATGGCTGCTAAGTTTTCACTTTGCTTCTGCGTGGCATGTCCATGTTTGCAAAGTGTTTGCTTGTGGCATTTCACTGGCTTGCATCTGACACTGTTGGTGATAGTTTATCATGAGCCAAACAGATCAGTTGTGTCTCTGCAAATAGGTTATTTACAGAAATCACATCCTTCTCTGAAATGTAGTGGTCTGAAAGGGGCATTAAAGGGCTGCAAACGCCTGGAAACGTTAGACACAGATGATGAGAACATTGGCCTTTCACACCTCATCCTACAGGCCATAAATTATCATAAATTATCATATGAGCCCTCCCCTCACACCTGCCCAGGCCCCTTAAGGCTTTGCTGGGTGCACCCCAAATCATTCTCCTCCATCTTGTGAGTTGCAGCCTACCTGTGCCCCAGATTGCAGTGAGCAGAGTCCAGGAAGTGGTAAGGAGGCAGACTAGTGCTGTCTCTTTCCTAAAAAAGTTTAAAAACGATTTTCCCTACCTGTGATTGCATCACCTTATTTTTTCTTTTTAAATTTCTTTAACTGTCTTTGCCTGTGGTTGTTACAGTTTAAAATTGTAGTTTTAACCTGCTAGTGATTGCATAATTTATCCCATGTTTTTGTGTTTAAACTTGTGTTTTTTCCTGCCTGTGACTGCTTCCATTTAACCTGTTGAATTGTGGGATTTGCAGTCAAACTCTGTAGTTTTTCCCTCTCATTCCCTGTGACTATCAGTTTTTTCCCTCCAAATGTCTCCTTTGCTCTGTGCTAAGATCTGTATGTTAAGCAGTGCACCCCCAGCGACCATCTTGTGTTAACAAGTCAGTGAAACTACCCCCCCCCTTCCCTCCTGAGACAGCAGTAATGTGCTGTAAGCTGTTTAAACTGTGTTTAATAGGGACTGTGCACTTCGTTTTTTGGCCAGGAGAGGGAGTAAAGTTTTATACAAATAGTGTTGTTAGAGGACAAGTTTGTTTGTTACCTGCAGAACCCAAAGTGTGGATTGAGCCGGTCTGTCTCCTAGGAGATTTCTGAATAGAGAAGCAGCTTCCAACTCCCTGGCCAGCAAACCTTGTCTGAGGTTGCTGGGACCTTATATAGTCTGATATTGTTTGGTACATGTGTACACTGATTGGTGGTTGTATCTGATGTTTCTATTGGATTAGGGTTAGTGTCCTCCTTGGTTGGGTATTTGAGGGTTCTGATTGGTTTCTGGGTCTGTGATTCAATCAATGTAGGGTTGGGACTAGGGCTAGGGTTAGTATTTCTATTGGAAGTAGGGACTAGGGCTTCCTGTGTTATTGGTTGTTGGGACTAGGGTGGGACTAGGGCTAGGCCTTTAATTGGAAGTAGCGATTAGGGCTTCTGGTGTTATTGGTTGCTGGACCAGGTGTGGGACTAAGAGTAGGGTTAGGCTTTCTATTGGAAGTAGGGACTAGGGCTTCCTGTGCCATTGGTTGCTTGGACTAGGTTGAGACTACTGGTAGGGCTAGGGCCTCTATTGGACGTAGAGATCAAGGGTTTTTTAAACAGATTGGGTGCTTGGACTAGGGCTAAGATTGGCTGTAAGGTCCTCGTCTCCTATTGGTTCTAGATTTTAGGGCTAGTGCTGTGATTGGATATTGTTAGGGCTAGGGTTCCCATTGGCTGAAGGGGTCACCTGACTACTAGGGCTATAAACGGCCAAGGCTTAGGGCGTCTCAGCTAAGGGTGGAGAGGACAAGGGTGAGTGCCTGTTTGAGCCTGTTCGAAACTGGTCAGGACCAGGGCCAGGAATGCTGCCCATTTTCCCATTCATTAATACCCACCCTATGTATTTGTCCCTCTGTACATAAGCATTGATTTTCACTATAGATATGTGCCTATCTTCGTGTATTGCTTTGTATAAACATGTACAATAATTATGTTGTTATAAAAACAAAAACAAAAGAAAAATCTTCTTTGGTCTACATGTACTTGCTTCCATTGGGCATCTATGTACCTCCATGTACTTGGATCTGTGTGTCTGTTGCTTTTCTCCTGAAAAAGCATATCCAATGCACTACCCTATTTCTCATCCACTACCTCTATCAATATCTTTAATCTGCATATACTTACCTCCTTTATGCATCTATATACTTTCAATGTACTTATGGATCTATATATTTATCACTTTCGCTTCTAATTTAGCATTTCCAATGCACTACCCTATTTCTCAGCCTATACTTCCTCAATATATCTTCTAGCCCAACCTTCTGACTCATCTCAAACTTCTTTCTACTACTCTTTCCAATTCACTACCCTATCTCACCCTATACATCTATCATTATATCCTCTACACCCACTCTCTCATTTATCCCAAACGCCATACCACTACTATGTTCCCCAAAATAAACCTTTCTTGACTCTCTCCTACTCTACCCCTCCTTGCATCTTCTGACACCTCCTTTACTGTACCGATCCCCCAAGACAAACCTTTCTAAACTCTTCCCTCTGACTCTTCCCCTCCAAAAACCCTTTTACTCATCCAAAAGCCTCCTCCTACTGCTATGACCTAAAAAAAGAAATCCTTCACTCTTCTATCCCTGCACTATCCTTTTCAATCAAAATAACAGACTAGCATGTTCACTTCTCTAATTCCATATTCCACTATACTAATTCACCACTAATCCTTTATGGGTTCCAGAGTAGCGTGCTACTCGCCAACAAAGCGTTTCAACACCTCATCAGGGTTACAAGCGCTATATAAATGCAAACCTTTTTTCCTTTTTTACCCCTCCCTAACCCTTCTCAATCCAAATAACTGACTAACATATCCACCACTCAAATTACTTCATATTTCACTATACTAATTTTCAACACTAATCCTTTATGGTTTCCGGAGTAGCCTGCTACTCGCCAGAAAAGCGCTTCAACACCCCATCAGGGGTAACAGGCGATATATGAATGCAAACCTTTCTTTCCCTTCTATCCCTCCGCTATCCTTCTCACTCCAAATAACTGACTAATATCCACCACTCAAATTACTTTCATATTTCACCATACTAATTCACCACTAATCCTTTATGGGTTTCCGGAGTAGCGTGCTACTCGCCAAAAAAAAAGCGATTCAACACCCCATCAGGGGTTTAAAGCGCTATTTAAATACAAACCTTCTTTCCTCTTCTATCCTTCTGCTATCCTTCCGAATCCAAATAACTGACTAACATATCCACCACTTAAAATTTACTTGCATGTTTCACTATACTAATTCAACACAAATCCTCTATGGGTCCCGGAGTAGCGTGCTACTCGCTGAAAAAGCGCTTCGACGCCTCGTCAGGGGTAGTAAGCGCTATACAAATGCAATTACAATACAATTACAATACAATAAAGGAAAACTTGGGACTTTTACTCCTGCACCTCTGTGTTTCAAGAGCCAGACACAGGGAAGCCCTGGCAGCTGGACAGCATGGCTACTGGTACCATGTGCAGTCAGTGAATAAACTAAGAGCCTGACAGAGAACACCGGTGGTACTTCCTCCATCATGTCATCCTTATTGTAAAGGAAAGTCCACCAGTGCATTCTACTTCACATTTATCCCTTCCCCCTGGAATTAGGGGATTCTCCATCATCTACCTCTTAACTAAACTCCAGACTATTGGACCACAAGGGAGCTAAGGCGGTGTGTGCAGTGCACTATTCATCCTTTCTTTGTTACCCACTCGACAATTCCGTGCACCCTCTCGTCCCTTCCTTTGCCATTCATTTCTGCCTTGCTCCCTGTGTTTTTCCCCCTCTCTACTTCAGCTTCCCACGCTCCTCTCCTTACTCCCTACACCCTTCATACTCTTTGTGTGACAATCGAGTGATCTGTTTCTCCTCTCCACTTTATACGCTTCCTATCTGATCCATCATCTGTTTCTTTTTCTTCCCCAACTCGAGTTGATCCCTTTTTCTGTGTCCCAACATCATATATTTCTGCTTCTTGTAGCATCCTCCCCAGCCTGGGTACATGCAAATGATCACTCCACACACGGAGCTTGGTATTACATGTCTTTATTCCTCAGCGTGTAACCGTTAACTGAACATTCTACATCATGAATTCCATTACCCACACTGAAGCACTTACGTTACTGTTATGCGGAGTCCATTAGAAACCAAAAGGTTTCTGTCATCGCTAACTCACTAGACACTACATCACCCCCTTTGTTAAACAAAAAGTACAAATAATACAGATATTTATCACAACACTTCAATAAGCCATTTCGGTGATCAAATCAATCACCCAGATCTGGTCATGTGAGTTTGAGGAGATACAGCAGATGTGTCCATGGCTGGCACTGGTGACAGAGACACTGATACAGTCATTGGGCTCTCCGTATTCTCAGGTGGATAATTCTCACTTCTGAGATCTGGAGCAGTCGAAGGTCGAGGCAGGTGCTTGAAATGCGAAGAGTCTCGTGTAATGGACTTCTCAGGATGGTGAGCAGTCAACATGTGTCCTTTACCAGTCACAACCCTCAGTGACTCAGCATCAAAAGAAGCATAAGACTGGTGTTTCTGTTTCTGCCTGATGATAACTTGGTCTCCTCTATTAAACACAGTGCTCCAAGCACAACAGCATCTATCCACATAGGTCTTCATTGTGCATTTGTGAGATGAGTGAGTAGTGCGCAGTTTACCAATATCAATAGTTCCCTCATTGGTCCATTGTGGCAATTTAGTTCCTAAGGTGGCAAGGCTTTCACAGGTGGTAGAATAGAGAGTTGACCTGTATGCACGAAAGGTAGACTAAAGAACTGATTTGAGTTTAAGCTTTTCCAGCGCAGCTCGCTGAACGGTATTCTTAAGGGTGCTCATAAAACTCTCGACCACACTATTTGCCTGTGGCCAGAGGTGTGCTCTTCTGATGCTTGACATTTAGATGAGTGAGAAAATCTTTACATTTTCAACCATTTGAAAGGCGGGCCATTGTCAGATTTCAAAATCGAAGGAACACCCCATGTTACAAAAATATTTTCTAATCTCTCTATGACTCTGTCATGAGTTGTTGACCACAATTCTTCCACAAGGGGAAATGGGGAAAATTCATCAACAAGTACTAGTAGATGATGTCCATTGTCAAGAGGTCCAAAAAAATACATTGGAATCTTCTCCCATGCATGCTTTGGAAGATCAGACCTGTTTAACGGATGTGGAGTTGTCTTGGATGACAAGCAGTTGCACAGATGACATGCCTATAACTATTTTTCCACTTTTTCAACAAGACGAGTGTACCACACTTGGTCACGAGTTTACCACACTTGGTCCCGTAGAGATCGTTTCATAGCAACAACTCCACGGTGTCCCTCCTGATCCAGTTCAATAACTTGTTGTCTCAGACTCAGGTATGACAATTCTCGACCCTCATAAGATGATGCCTTCTGGAGCAACTGAATGTTCTTCCTCCACATTTTTTAATTTTAATTTCTGGTATTCAAGGTCTTCATGAAAGGTTTATTATGTTTTCACCGCGACTGGTGTGTATTAATGTTTTTGGGTATTAGCAAATCTCGGTCAGTGCTCATGGCAGCAATGATTTGTTCCACCGATATGGCAGCTGGGGTACTGGATTTCACAAAGAAGTTAACATAAGCATCAGCTGCTTTAGAAGTAGTGCCATGACACTATATTGGCACATGTGGGAAGTAGTCAGCAGGGTTTTGATCTTTTACTCCTGCAATCGCAACCCCCACCTCTCAATGCAAGGGGGCATCGTGGCTTTAGAATTGTCAAATTGTCAAAAATAGTGAGCAATGCTTGGTGATCAGTCACATACTTTCCATACAGGCCCTGCATGCCTCCCATTGTTGTCAAGGTTTGGTTCCAGTTGGTTGGTGGGTTTTATTATAGAGAATCATGAGCCATCCATACCTCTCCCCATCATAGCACTCTCTGCTGCCTTCTTGAATCACAGGTTGTCTTGGATGGTTCATGCCATCATTTCCGTGATGTCTGAGGATGAATGTCCCACTCATAAGTTGCTTCACTTAAGGGGTGATGGTCAGTTGCGGTACTCGTGTAGAGTGGAGGGGGTTTTCCTCTGTGAGCATCTTTACAGTTTTAGTTAGATGAAGATTGAACCCTCGATGCAGATGGCTCCATGAGCATTGTAGCATGTTGTGAATGTGAAGCCTCTGGTCATGGGTAGCCAGTGAAGCGCTTGGAAGCCTTGTGCAGCGCTTGGAAGCCTTGTGCAATGTGGTCTATTATGTAAAGGTGTAGGAGCTGCTTGTTGCAGTATTTTGCATTTTTTGCAGTCTTCAGACTTGGAAGAGCAAAGGGTTACATGAGATTAAACAAATGCGACGGTAACCTGTACATTTTGTGGGTAAACTCGATGAAGAAATATACGTCTAAGAGTTTACATGATGCAGAAAGCACTTCTTGACGCTACTGTGTGCATCAAAAAACATTTTAGTGACACCCAAAAATAAGTAGCTAGCAAAATCGTGGCATAATTCTTGTGTCTTTTACATTCACTCATTTTTTGGTAAATCAAGCCCACTGAGAACATGAAACAGAAGCGTACAGTGAATATTATCAGTCTTTCTTCGCTGTTGTTAATTTAACCTGTGACACTTGCCGCCACGAGACCTCGATTAATGCTTACATGAATGTCAGGATATCCTCGCGAACAATCTTCATGACAATACAGACCAATCCTGGCTGTGATAAATCACTTATTGTTAGACAGGAAGGAGACGGTGTTGAATAAAAAAAACCTCTAAAACTAACACGACGCGCAGCTGTGGGAAATGAGGTTGTTGAAGTGAATGAAATAGCGAGCAGAGGGCCTGACACACTCAGCACCCCGGCGTAAGGCCCCAGAAGGGGCCATTTGGAAGAAAAGCAACAGTTTGTTTGCAGTTTCACTTCTTTTAAATCTCTTTATTGCACTCCATGCGATTTGGAAGGCTCCAGTCAGGCCCATTGCAAAAGAGGGCAATAAATGTAATTTGTCAGAGTAGCCAGGCCTATCTCTTTGGGGTTCTGTTTCATAATATGAAGTAAAGTTACTTCTGTTGCCAAAAAAAAACAGGCTAAAAAAAAAAAGAGTTTGATAACTTCCTTTTTTATATTCGAAACTAAAAATAGTCACAAGACATTTAAAATAATAACAAATAACCTGCATATACCTACCTATTTATCCTAGGTATAGTTGACTTTTTCCTTACTTTAGTGTAGTCAGCCATTATAATAATATTTTTGAATGGCTTGAAAATACCACATAAACCGCTTAATTCTGGCTACTATGTGTTTTGGACTACAAAGTTTGAGTACTCATTGTTTTTTCACTCAAGGCCTGATTCAAAAAGGGTATCCGCCAGTGGCGGCCGGTAAGTTTTGGAGGGAGGGGGCGGAAGGGACACACACATGCACACATATACATAACACTCACAGCCATGCATTCACACGCGACACACACACACACCCAAACACATCCATTCACAACCCTCTTGACCAAACGTTCATACATACACGCACGCACCAAACATTCATTTAAAAGAAAACACACACTTACCTGCAGCCAGCCTCGGATGTTCCAGGAGGCTTGGGACTGCTGCCTTCCCTCATTGGCTGACCTAAGGTCACCCAATGAGGGAAGGCAGCAGCCCCAACGTCATCACAGAGTGGGATGGGGTCAGTGAGAATGCTGACCCCACCCCACTCTGTGATGAAGTGTCACTGATTGACACTCGACCCTGGGCATCTCAGGGCTTAAAACTGAAGCGCCCAGGTGCAAGGCAATCAGTGACGCTACCCCTTGTCACTGAGGGAAGAGCCTCAGAGACCTTTGCTGAGCTGAGGACGTCATGCCCACAGGAGCTGTGACTTCCTCAGCCCAGCAAAATTCAGCTCGGGCAGCCAGGAGCCTGCTCATTTAGCGCATGTCTGGCTCCTAGCTGCCTGAACTGAAAATGAACAGTGTCTGTCAGGCTGACCTTTGTTCATCCTGACAGACACTGTTCGTGAGGGGCAATAGGTGGAGGGGCGTGGCCCCTCAGCCCCAATGGACACGCCGCGGCTGGGAACAGCACTCGTGGAGGAGGCCCCGCAGTCGTGGGGGAGTCTCCGCGATTGGGGCAGAATCTCCGGGATCTCAATGCGGAGATTCCGCACGAGTGCGGAGGTCCTTTGTGAATCAGGCCCTTACTGTTTTGGCACGCTACCACCTCTTGGGCTGCTGACATTTTCTCACCCACAGTGTTCTGAAATTATGAGGCAGTCAATTTTTTTGCAGTAGTTCCCTCTATATCATTTGCCTCTTCTGTAGAGACATGAGCGTCTCTTTCATGGGAAGGAGGAGTTGGTTGGTGGAGCACTGGTGAGAACTTCACATCTCTCACAAATGAGTGGAGAAGTATCACAGGCTCAGAAGTTGGTTGTAAAATGCAAAAACAACAGTTGATGGACAGAATGTAGAACAATGTCATACATTCACCCCAGTACAGAGATCTGGGCCGAAATCCATCGTTTTTTTGCTCACCATGCCATTCCAGTTTGAACCCAGCCACATGCAAATCAGTCTTGACCCTGTGCCTCATGGGAACGGTCCAGCCCGAACTGCCAAGCCATGTCCTCCCTGGACTGGAAACAAGCATCCTAGGACCGGTTTCGGGGTTTCACCCCTCTTCAGCCAGGATAGCTTGATTCCAGTGGCATGGAGAGCACGGGACCCACGTCTGGGCATACCTGTCCCACTCGAGGTGACAAATGCAAAAACAACAGTTGATGGACAGAATGCAGAACAATGTCATACATTCAGAAGTTGTGTAGTCATGTACCTCAGTGGGAGGAGCAAGAAGTAGTCATTTGTGTGACCTTCCCACCCCCATTAAGTTCAGCTTCAGACGCAGACAGGGACAGTGCGGGCAGAAGAAGAGAAGCTCAACAAATGTCTCAGGTCATTTGAGTAGGGGCATTGGAGGGCAAGACAAAGAAGGATCAAACGTAATGTGGGAGAGAGCTTTGTCATGGACTTGTTTTGTATAGAGACAGACAGCTGCATCAGTCTCTCATTTCCTTCTGTTGCGTAAACTGAGTCTCTGGCTCAGCTCTACAAGGTTTACTTTCACACCCACTGGTGACACGAGTGAACTTAGTTAAATGCACCAATGCTTGAATGTGAGAGGCAGGTTTTTGAAACCCTGTAGAACTCCATCCAATACATAATTCAAGTGGCGCCAATGCTTTTGGGTTACTAACAGTCACTAAACAGGGATTCAGGGACACCGTGGTGATCAGAAGCAAACCTTTTCGTTCTCTTCAATCACACACACACAAAATGTGCTAAGAAAAAAACAATTTAACTAAAAAGTATGCTTATTTCAACAGGTACACCCTGTTGCTCAACACATCTAAAATAACCACACAGAATATGATTAAAACAGCACAAATGTATGTTGAGAACGAGAACAAAATGAACATTTCTATCATGGTTAAAATTTCATCTAAAAACCTAACGCCCTAAAACCTACTTCTATGTGCTACCCTAGGAGAGCATGGAAAGTAGAATAACTTGCATCTAGATCTTCTTAGGTAATGTGTGCACTGCATACCCGTTTATAACAAAAAGCTATAATTATAAGGAGTCAGGGAGGCCGTGTTCCCTGCAAAAGGCAAATACGTATTGCATCAGCATCAGCTCCTCCCGGGCTTGGGCTGAATATCAGCTTTCAGTACAAACTGCGATACAGAATCATCTTCTGGCAGGCAGATTCTTCTCTGGCAGTATCTTGCTCATGATTATCTGGGATGAAGGACCTCTCGTGACAAGTTGTCAAGTGGCAGCCTTTTTATACTATATCGGATCTAAGATGGAATTTCCAACATCACCTTTGGAATGTTTGCTATAACCATTGAGCATCAAGATGCTAATCTAAAATATATTCCTTCAAACAGTTAAGGATAAAATACAACAATTCAGACTATACTGTTTTGGCTATTGTTCTTTGTTTGACAATTGAGATAACAATGCACCTGTTCCAGACTGATGGCGCATCAGGTGTTTTGTTGATGTCTATATCTAAATGACTTAACACTTTCACAGTTCTTGGAAAGATACGGACAGACGACATCTGCGTCAAAGGCAGACATGTTGATGATTCTACAAAAATGCAGAAAATAGAGTCACAGCCTACTTAAAATGGAATCAAGCCTCGTCTTTATTTCACTTCAGTATATGAACTAACAAAAAAAACTTTTACACTGCAGTGTGCAAACAACCACAGCAGAAATATTAAACTGTAAAAATGAAACAAACAAGCATGAATACATGTTCAAAAGAGAAGCATAGTTTCTTCTTGGAAACATTTCTCGAAACCAAGAGAAAAAGAGGAAGGAAAGATGTAAAAATACCAAAGTGAGCGCCTGGAGCAGGGACGTAGCTTCAATCAGTGCAGCAGGTGTAGCGGCACCGGGGCTCAGAGGCATGATGGGCCCACTGAACCCTGATTATTGCTGCATTTTTTAATTCAAAAACAGCCAGAGTGGCTTTTCCTTCCTTGCAGTAGGGTGCATGACACACTAGCTACGCTATAGGCATGGACAGTGAGGCAAAGAGGTCAGGAAAGTAGACTACTGAGTTTATAGCCAGAATAAACAGCCCCTTTTAGTCTCCATATATTGATACAAAAGGTATCCCAATCACAGGCTTGGAAAAGTTGTTTTTGGATAAAAAGCTTGATGTGTTTGGGACACAGGCCAAAATGTTGGCATTCTAACTGTTTATGGTCCCCTGTATGTCTGCACCTCCAGCTCACCCTATTTCCATGATGTGAGAAAGGGGATTATCAGTGGATGTGGATGGTAGTCGTCTTCAAGTAATAATGGCACCTGGCCTTACTAGGCCCAGTTAGGTCTCAATTATTTAAACCCTTGGTAGCTGTAGCACAAGGCTTAACTTGGGAGAAATGTGTTAATATTTATGAGTACCAAAACAGTTAAAAAGTAGAAAACACAACACAGTAAAATTCCTGCTCCAATTTATGAAGATAGAGAAATATAAAATGGGAAAATAGACTGCAAAGTGCCAAAAAAATGATGTGGGGAACTGGAGATGTGATTTTTCAAAGTTTTAGATGTCTGCAGCACAAAAAAGCACAAAGCACCAGCCATGGGCATCTGGCCCTGCTAGACCATGTCAAAGTCAAAATGATGGAGTGTCGGTCGGATGCAGGGACCTGTTAGTTTCTGGAGTAAAGCACTCAGTGACGATGTCATTGCTGGGTCGGATGCCAGCTCGTTCCGAAGAGAGGCAGAAGCACAGGACCTCAGTGGGAGCCTTGGCTCCAGTGGGAAATTAAGCATTGGCCTAATTACTTTAATAATTAGGGCAGTGTTTAATTTGAGCCGGTGGTTTCCGGTGCTTGGCACCACACTTAATTGTCAGCACTGGCACCTATGACAGTCTGCCACATGGTAGCGCTGTTTGTCTAATTTAGAGATGAGCACAACAACAGTTGTTTATTAATTCAATATACATTAAAATGACTAATACCTGCTGCCCAAGCCATTTTTCTATCTTTGGGGACCTGGAATTGTCTGAAATGGCACACTTGTAGGTGTGTGATGGTTAGTAGTTGTGTTGGTACTGCTATTGGCAGCGCTGGCAGGGGCAATGGGTGGTGCAAGCTGCAGTAGCTTAATGACAGCCCTGGATTATTATTATTTTTTATCAAATTAAGCATTGAATTAGGGCCTACGTTTGGGGTGACTTATAAGTATTAAAAAGAAAGGTTTATGGTTGGCAAAGGGTTTATTTTGACAGGTCGAATTTGCAATTTTAATAGTGCACACTCAGGCTACAGGGGCAGGCCTGAAGACATGCTTTGCCTTTTCACTTTAGTGGTGGCACAATATGTTTTGTAGTCCATGAGTGACACTTAAATTACAGGCCCAGGGTACACAATGTACCATATATTCTAGGGACAATACATACCTCCGCTTTGGCCCATGCTCCCGAATTCTTTTCTCTTTGCGTTTTTAGGTGTAGCAAAAGACAGCTTTAATTTTCTGCCAGATCTCATGTCAGAAAAAGACACAAAATACAATGTATTATACAGAGAGAGCTTTGGGTCAAGCCCCATATGCCACTGGCTTGTTGAGTGAGCTCCCTTGAAGAATTGGCTGAACGGAATGCCCATCAGGATTTGGATCAACCCACTTCAATTTATGGATGTTTCAATTTTTCCAATGCTAATAGAAATAGTCTGCCAGCTGAACTTTGCTGCTCTTGTTACCTTCCTATCCTCCAAGAAGAAACTGCAACCCTGGGTGCTGGCAGCATGCCCAGGCAGTTATCTGGCTCACAACCCCACAGCATCAGCAAGCACAGAACTTCCTTCACAGAACCTGTCAATGCTAGGACCCACTTTTTCCTCCATCAGTGGCTTCTCACACTAGCTGAAATTACCACTGGTGCATGCTGGGACCTGCCCCCCCATCACTCAGTTCCAGAATGTTACCGGTGCATGCTGCAGCCTGCTCCCCCCACGATGACCATGCATCGTTTGAGTGCCACCAGTGCACACTGCAGTCTGCTACCCCTCTCACAGCCTCCACAGTTACAGAGCACTACTGGTGCATGTCGCTGCCCACTCTCCAGGTCACAGCACTTGGGATTACATGTTACCATCTCGAGGTTCACCCAGGACCATGGAAACTCTACTTCTTCTAGAGCTGACCGCAGCCAGTCAGATAAAGCCATGGACACAGTCAGTGCTTAATTTGTAAACAAAAAAGTGCCGGGGCCCTCGTCAGGAGGCCACCAAAGTTTGCATCACACATTGCCACATACGCAACTACAGTAGTTACACAACTACTAACCATCACACTGAAGTGTGACATTTCGAACTGTTAGAGGCCGCCAAAGCTTTAAGAATGGCTTGGGTGGCAGGTATTTATTGTTTTTAATGTATATTGCCTTAACAAACAACCGATTTTCTTCTCATCTGTAAATTCGACAAACAGCGTCACTATGTGGCAGCTGACATAAGTGCAGGTACGAGCAATTAAGTGCCGGTGCCGGGAATTAAGTACGGGTGCTGAGCACCGGAAACCACCGGCTCAAATTAAGCACTGGACACAGTATGGTGAAGCCTGCAGACACTGTTCAAGGGTGTAACGTTGTTTTGAAGGTCTCAATTAAACTAAGACATTCTCTATACACTTTCAGTGTTTCACCATTTGACTATCATTGCTGCCTGTATTGTGCAAAACCCACTCTCTTCTATAGAATCAGGCAAGAGAAATGTTAAAAGAGTCCAATTTCCATTGTTGATTTGACAAATTAATGGGTATTATGCAGTGCTTAATTTGTAAAACAAAAAAATTAAATAAGTGTCGGAGCCCTTTTCAGGAGGACACACACCTTGCCCCATTCATTGCCCCTGCCAGCGCTGCCGATGGCATTGCCAACACAAATACTAACCCTCAACCTCTTACAAGTGTAACAATTCATACTATTCCAGGCCCCCAAAGCTACAATAACGTCTTGGGCAGCAGGTATTTGTCATTGTTAATGCATATTGAATTAATAAACAGCTGTTGGTGGGCTCATCGCTAAATTAGGAGACAGAGCCACCATGTGGCAGACTGCCATAAGCGCCTGCGCTGACGTGTAAGGGCCGACATAGGAAACCACAGGCTCAAATTAAGCACTGGTATGCACATCATCTACATGCCATCCACTTAAAACTGTGGCAACACTGGGAAAGAATTGTCTCTGACTGGTCCTAAGACTGACATCATGTCATGGGCAACGATAAAGCACAAACAGAACTCCACCGCTCCAAAACGACCTCGGCACCTGAGAATCCATGAGAGTAAAGCTGCCAGAATACTGAGACAAGCCAGCGTGAATCAATTTGTGCCCAGGTGTCCAAGGAGATACCACCAAGCAGAAGAAAGACAACGCCAAGACAGCAGGAAAACGCCAGGCGACAGCAGCAAAATAGGCAACCTATTGCACAATTTACATATTTTGCTAAAGAGCTGCTAAATACTTGAATATCTGATTACTTGAATACTTGAACCACGAATACTATTAAGTTAAAGGCACTATTCTGTGGGGGCTGCAATATGAGCGCGTCCGCACATCTCGGCATATTTGCACAGGTGGGGAGTTTCTGAGTTCTTTTACTGCTCCGGACGCCATTTTGTGTTGGTTAGGGGTCTCCTGCTGGGATATTGTTGGATGCCTGCACTTTCTATAAACCGGGCTGGTGCGCGGACTCTGGACTGTTAGTCCCGAACCCTTTCTGACGTGGCTTGAAAGCGCAGAAAGCGCCTCTGTTCATTTTACTCCTAATTGGTTTTAGATGTCTGTTAAGTTGAATTTGCTGAATTTGCACAATTTACATGTTTTGCTAAAAAGCTGCTCAATACTTGAATACCTGAACCGCAAATACTATTAAGTTAACGGCACTATTCTGTGGGGGACTGCAAAAAGAATGGTGCGTGCAACTCAGTATATTTGCACAGTCTCATTCGCAATTTACGGTGAGGTGGGAGTTTTCTTAGCTCTTTTACCGCTCTGTGTAGTGGTCAGCACTCCAGTGTTCCCGGCCCTGGGCCCGGAAGTTGTCACGCACCGCATCCGCAGGCCAGGCGTGGCCTGCGGGGTCATTAAAGAGAGTGCGCTCGCTCGGGGGCGGCACTTCTGAGACCAGTACCACTGTGTGTGTCTCGTGTTCTTCCGCGCTCCCGCACCTCCACGCATAGCGCTGCAGGCCGGAAGGCGCCCAGGTTACCCAGCATCACACTGGCGACGAGGAGGGCCGAGACCCTCGCTGTCTGTATCGCCCCCCTGCCTCGCCATTCTGCGACCCGCACGGCGCTCATCGCCGATACCAGGACCCGCGAGGCCCCAGGAACAGCGGCATAACACAACAGCTGACCGGCGGTGAGTCGAGCCCGCACACCGCCAGCCTCCTGCACAGGAGTGCACCACCACGCAACCTCTGCCCTACAGCGCCACCTTCTTGCCTGTCACGCAGTCGCGCGGTAACGCGCTCTCCAGGCCTCCACACGCTGCACAGCGCCATTCCCGGCTACCAGGCCACCAGCCGGCACATCAACCTCCCTGGCCGATCCACGTGCTCCTGCCGCACACGCGAGGAATGCGTGAAGGGACGGTACACCGGAAGGGCCAGAAGCAGGACGCCGCATACGGTGCAGGTGCCACGAGACGCCTGCCACGCGCACAGGTCGGCTCCCCTACCAAGCACCTCCAGCCAGTGTCCAGCAGTTTGGTGTTGCACCACGCCAGCCAGCACGTGCCATGGGAGAAGACAACCCCGCCCCCGCGCCCATCCACATCCCATTCCAGCATGCAGCCTCAGGTGTGCTGCCGCCATTTAGTGAGCTGGAAGACCCAGCCACGGCGTCACCCAGATGGAAGATTTGGATCGAACGCCTCAACAACTACTTCGTCGCGACCAGGGAGACGGACGGAGCGATCAAAAGATCCCTGCTTCTCCACTATGCCGGAGATGAGATCTTCAAGCTTTTCAAGCACCTGCCGGACACCGGGGCGGCAACGGACAACGAGGCAGCCGTCGCAGCTTTAGACGCTCACTTCGACCGCCAACTTAACCCAGACTTTGAACGTTTCAAGTTGCGCCAAGCGCGCCAAAGGGAAGGGGAATCGATAGACGCGTTCTACGCCCGCCTCCGTGAACTCGCCAGCACGTGCACAGAAGATGATCAGCCCAAAGAAATCAGGGCACAGCTCATCCAAGGGTGCAGGGATAAAACTCTGCGAGGCCTCATCCTCCGCCAACCCAAGATCGCACTAGAGGACATCCTCATTTTAGCAAGGTCCCATGACCTGTCGGCAGCCAGGCCGAACGAGATGGACCAAGCCCTCACCAAACCTCCAGGGCGACCAGAGACGATCAAGACGGAGCGTGCAGACGCCCTCAGGACAAAGGCCCGTTCGGATACCACCCGGAAAGCAAAGCTTGATACCCCCAGACCACGATGCGGCTACTGTGGCCACGAACCGCACGCCGCGAAAGACTGTCCCGCGCAAGGAAAGACTTGCACCAACTGCGGAATCCCCAACCATTTTGCCACTGTGTGCCGACGACGGAACAGGGGCCGTGACACCAGAGGCCAAAGACCGCCATCACGGGCGATACGCCACCTATCTGTAGCAGACACCGTGGCAGCAGAAGAGACGCCGAAGGCCAGCCGCAGATATCACGGGCCAGTCGACTCCTCCTCAGAAGATGATGAAGAAGAAACCTACCTGATATCATTCGCGCAAGAGCTCAAACGACGCCGAAGACCCCAACCAACCTGCATGGTCCAGATCGCCGGCACAGAAATAAAGGCAGTTATCAACACCGGCGCATCAGTGAACGTGATGGGCCTCCAGCAGTATCGACGCCTGCAACCTTGCCCACCAGTAACCCCTTCCCGGACCAGAATATACGCATACGGGGCTCACCACCCGCTACCATTGAAGGGGAAGATATCCATCCCAATCAAAATGAACGAACAGGAGGTAATCGCAACCATCCACGTGATCGATAGGGAAGCGGACACCCTGCTGAGCAGCAATACAGCCGAAGATCTCGGACTAGTCTCGTTCGCCAGGAGTGTTCAAGCTCATCAAGTGGACGAGCTGCTCGACCAGTTCCCAGAGTTATTCCAAGGCCTGGGCTGCATCAAGTGCGACCCCATCAAACTACACATCGACAAGGCGGTCACCCCAGTCGCCCTACGACACAGGAGGGTACCGTTCCACCTGAGGCCCCTGGTGGAGAAGGAACTGGAACTCCTAGAGGAGCAAGGCGTCATCGAAAAGGTGTCTGGGCCGACACCCTGGGTGTCCCCGCTGGTCATCGCGGAGAAACCGAAACAGCCAGGTGCGATACGCCTCTGTATCGACATGAGACTACCGAATAAGGCTATCAAACGAGAACGTCACATCACGCCGACGATGGACGACATCATTGCTGATGTCAACGTGTCAAGATGGTTCTCCAAAAATCGATCTAAACGCCGGGTACCACCAACTGCCGTTGTCCAAAGAAAGTCGGTACATCACCACTTTCAGTACCCACCTTGGACTAAGAAGGTATAAGAGGCTGAACTTCGGAATATCCTCAGCAGCCGAGGTGTTCCAGAACACGATCCGAGAAATGCTCTCTGGCCTGCCGGGAGTACTTAACGTCAGCGACGATATTTTAATCCATTCCGCGACCGCTGCCGACCACCATAAGCACCTCCAAAGCACACTAAAGCGCCTCAGCGAACACGGAGCGACGCTCCACAAGGACAAGTGGCAGTTTTTCCAACCGTCCCTGGAATTCTTCGGGTATGTGTTCAACCAAGAAGGCATCCAAGTAGACCCGAGAAAATCGCACGCCATCAAGAATGCTCCCGCTCCCACAACACCCACGGAAGTAAGAAGTTTCCTAGGGATGGCAACCTACTGCGGGAGGTTTATCCCTGACCTGGCAACCAGGGCCGAACCCCTCAGAGCCCTCACCCGGACGGACACCAAGTGGAAATGGGGCCAACACGAAGAAGAGGCATTCCAAGGAATAAAAGATGCCCTCCTGGGCGAAGCCACACTGGCATACTTTGACCCCGCCAAACGGACCGAAGTACTCGTCGACCCAAGCCCGGTAGGGCTAGGGGCGATCCTCGCTCAGGAACAGGAGCCGGGCAGATGGGCAGCGCTGTCGTTTGCCAGCAGATCCCTCACCCCCACTGAGACAAGGTATGCACAAATAGAGTGGGAGGCGCTCGCCATACAGTGGGCCTGCAGCCACTTTCATCTATATCTGACGGGACAGCCGTTCACCATGGTCACCGACCACCAGCCGCTCGTCCCACTCTTCAAGGGGTCAGCTCCCCATCCGCCCCCGCGGATTGAGCGGTGGGCCGTGCAGCTACAGCCCTATGAGATGGAAGTTGCGTACCGGCCAGGGGCCAAGAACCCGGCGGATTTCTTGTCCCGCCACCCAACGCAGCAGGCAAAGGAAGAAGATGACGACGATGTCGAACAGTACGTCAACATGGTGTCCGCCGCCGCATGCCCGAGAGCCATGACCCTCGAAGACATCAAGGAAGTCGCCCGGAGTGACAGTGTGTATGGCCGGACTCTCCGCGCTGTCCAGAAAGGGTCGTGGACAGACTACCTGCAACAAACAAACTCCTGGGGGCCTGAGGAAAAGGAAGGCCTGACGAAGATGTGGCGCGTAAGAAGCGAACTCAGCGCCACAGGGGACGGACTGCTGCTGAGAGGAGCCAGGCTGGTCATACCCCAGGCACTGAGACACCGCGCCACCCAGCTCGGCCATGGAGGCCATCAAGGGGCAACAAAGATGAAGGCACGGATGAGAGAGAAAGTCTGGTTCCCCGAACTAGAACAGATGGTTGACGAGTTCGTCCGTCGCTGTCCAGCATGCCAACTCACCAGCGCTCTGGAGAGGCCAAGCCCGGTGATCACCGAAGAAGCATGCACGGAGCCGTGGTCCAAAGTAAGTGTAGACTTCGGGAGTTTCCCCGGCGGAGGACACACACTGGTGATCGTGGATGCGTTCTCCAAGTATCCCCTTGTGGAGCCAGTGGCCTCAACCACGTTCACCCACGTGGGCCCTGTCTTGGAGAAAGTGTTTGCCCTGTTCGGGTTTCCACAGGAGATCGGGTGTAGTGTAGTTCCTATTTCCCTAATAGGCTCTGCGCATTGGAATAATATAACCTATAGGTTTGACATAGGAATAAGGTCGGTATGTCCCTATCGATTATATTAAACTTAATTACCTGTGCCAGCTAGCTCAGAGGCCACTAGAAACTCCTTGGATAACAAGAAGGAAGTAGTAGTTTCTGGCAACCGAAAAACATGACAACTTTGTTTCCCTTTAGAAGCGGAACATGTCTCAGAATTGTGGAAACAATAGATAACAGTTTCACTCATTCAATCGTGCATGCTTAGTCTCTGCAGAGTTACACAGAAAGGAAAGACGGGCGTTTCAATAAAAAGGGTTTTATTGAACAGTCTTGTTTCTCGTGTAAGAGATATGTGCTGTTATGATCACAAGACAGTATGCAAGATAAATAATGTACAGTGTAAGCAGTCGAAATAAATAATACTGCGCTAGCATTATCTTTTAGCATAAATTCACGTACATAAATAACATGAGCTAAGAATGCGAGTACTCATTCGATGCGTCTCTAAGCTAGTTCTACCCCAGTGTACCTAACCTAGTCTAGGTGTAGGGAAGAGTAGAAGTAGGTGGAGTATTCTCTAGTATGGTAGACTAAGAGTATGTTAAATCTAGTATGCCAAGAGACCCCTCTAGGTTCTAGTCAGCTCCATACCTTGAGAATCAGAGAGGTGGGAATCTCCTGCCGGATCTTGGAACTCTAACACCCCGCGAAGGGAGTCAGAACACTGGAAGCTGGATTCGTCTGCGTGCAGGAATGACAGCGTCTTCTCAGTGCGTCAGGCCGGGATACGGGCTCCTCTGAAGTCGAGGTCTCCTCTAACTTGCTTGGGCATGGGAAGGTATATTTATACCTGGTAAGTGTCGAGGAATGTTAGCATTGACGTGAAGTCGGACATAGGAAGACGTCAGGAATGAACCCTTAAGGTATAACGGTTCATACATAATAGATGAGTTCTTGGAGAAATCAATAGTCCTGTGCTAGGGGAAATCCCGAAGCTTAAGGGTCTGGTTTCTAAGAACTCGTTGTGACGTTAGGGTGGACGGATGTCGGTGACCATGCCTGTATTTAGAGTGCACGGTTAATGCCTAAATAAGGACAGGGATTCTATGCGTATATAAGGGCAATGCGAATTGTGCCTATATAAGGACATGATTCAGGAAAACCTATATACGGACCCCTAAAACGGAATACAACACCCACTCCATCTTCGAGTGAACGATGATACTAAATGCTAAACATTTTAAATGCTAAACATAAAATAGAGTACCACATATTACTAAAAACATTTCTAAAAGCATTTTTAAAAGAAGCTTAAAAACTGTTGAAATGCCATAGGTACTGTACATTTAAAGCAGTGTTTTCATTCTAAGCATATAACGGAAGTGGAAGGCAACGTGAATGAAACAGTAATATATACATATGATGAAATGGTCGATAAGTTTTTACAATCAAAGCCATTTGTATATCATGGAAGTAAAGGAAATTGTAGACAAGTGAGGTGACAATGTGTCCCTGGAAGTATTCAAAGAAGTCTGTTTTATAAGGCTAGTTCTACTGTAAGCAGATTGTTAATTTGCCATGTCATTTCAAAAATTTAAAAAAGAAAAAGTTCAATTCTGGGAAAAGTTCCAAGTCTGAAATATATGAAGGCCAAATTTCATTGTTGCCCTGGTACACTGTGAGCCGAATCAAAGTCAGTGTATGGGTCTGGCGTAAACATTAGATCATCTATTTCCGTAGCCAAAATATCATCCACCGAAGTCGGTGACATTTGGAACACCTCGTTCAGAATGTTAATTGCACAGAGATGAGAAACATCGCCTTCAGCAGAAGATGCAACGTTCGCGTCCGTTGTTACCTGTGTGCCCGTTGATCCATCTCGTACCTCAGCAGCAGCCGGAAGCGTCTGTGAGATCTCAATGAATGCCACCATCAGGATTGGAAGCCTCTGGGGACCACACACAGCATGGGCCGTTATCGGGTCCAGCAGAGTATCGATATCCGTTGGCATGACTGATGGGAGTGTTAGACAGGTGTCTAGCACGCATTCTTCACCGCAAAACAGGCAGCGTAGAACAGGTAAGATGCAATCTTGCCAGATTGGTCTGAAGGACAGGAACCACGTTGTATTAAGTTCCCGTAGACGAGGCATGCCCAAAAGCTGTACTATTCGCTCACGGCATTTCCGTTCAAGGAGGGCTCTCTCCACATCGCTCGGAGTGATGTTGGCGAAGAGGCTTGCCATAGCGTAGTAGGAGGAATAGAAACAGAATTCCTGCAACAAGTGCTAGAATTAACGGCACACCACCAAACACCGAATGTGCGAAGTTTGGGATGATTCAGAGGACAGCCTGGAAAGGTGCTAATAGTCCGGAACAGATGGTCTTAAATACATGTACAATTCTGCTTGTATCTGACATGTTAAAGATACGTCATATCATTTCTACGAAATGTATAGGGCAGTTTGTACGAATTAAAGCTTGTATCTCAGCCGTAGTCCTTGCAACTTGTAGATCATAGGTTTCTTTGGCCGAGGTCAAAGGCACTGATTGTTGTATAAGCATGGCTTTCATTCTGCTTAAAGTATCAAATCGAATAAAAGAGACATTCAACGAAGGCCATAGAGGCGACTCCCTGACTGTGTCTATTGGGGCAAACAATACTTGCATACAGCAAGTGACCCTGGAGTTGACCGTTACTAGATATGGGATGCCTGGCAACATGCCACAGCAACTCTGATCATTCAACATGAGGTAACTCCCATTAGAAAGTTGTCCAAACGTTGGATTAATCACAGCAGCTGGTGTACCCTGCTGGTGGCAGGACAAGTTTGCCACAGAACCATTACAAGCCCCGTGTAAAGAAATGTCCTGACAAATTAGTGAACCGCTTAGTGCATTTTCACAGTGTGTACCGCTTAGAAACACTTCACAATCCCCACTCCAACATCTATAGGTGTAAGGTAAATTCCAGGATGTCTTAATGTATTCTTTACCCAACCTTTCATATTTGCTTGCTTGCATCTGGTTAAGGCAATACTGAAACTGGAAAGTAGTCACAGGTAGACTAATTTTGCCATGAATAAGCCATTCTGTAGCTGGTTTTTCTGCCACTGTGAATGGTAACTTCTCAAGTTTTTCAATGCTCAGTACTGTATACTTTGCTCCCCTTTGTGCCAATTCGATCTGTTTATCAGTTAGATTGTATTCTGTAAACAGAGCCGACGTGTTGATAAAATGCCAAGGCACATAGCCCGCACGCAAAGATTGCAGCGTCCAGCTTAATAACATAATAGAACGTAACTGAGACTGGCCTTGCTGTAACATGGCTAAATCTTGTTCCAGTATGTCGATAGCAGAGGATACAATACTGTCCAATGAATAAATTCTGGAGGACAAAGTTGTTAACCCATTGTCGACCACAGAGAGAGTTTTCTCTAAATTAATACGATCAAGTTCACGTATTCGTTCTGCGGCCTCCATCTGTGACACCTTCCATGCTTCATTATAAGCAGCATAAATGCCGGCATATATGAAACGTTTTTGACGCGGTTTTCTTGGTCCAAGCAAGAATTCCCTAAGGTCTGCGTCTTCTTTAAGTAAAGATAAGTGTTGTTTCACATCCTTAAGTGTAGATTTTCGTAGCCAATCGAGGCATAATTTTCCTACACTGTATGTTGTTACTACCCGCGGATGCTGTCTTTGGACGTATCTTGGGTCTGGCCTGTGAATAGAAAACCCCTGTGTTTTATTCAGGAATCTGTCTTGACAGTTGTTTGTGTCTGTGGGCCAGATCAACCATTTTCTCCAATCAGGATTTGTTCTGTTGAGTTTTAGTATGGTGTCAACTGTAACCGCTGCCTGTGTATTGTTACCACTTGCAGGTGTTGGTACAGAAGGATTTTTCATGTCTTTAATCTTGGCTAACCCAAGGCAAGACGTTTGTTGGACTGAGTCATTCAAAAACATTATTTGTTGAGGGACGATACAGGCTCTAAATAAAGCTTCTACCCCCTGCACTTGCCAATCTTGAGTACCCCAGACAGATTGTGTGTCTATTGTGTCTTTCCATAAGTCGAAACCCTGTCTAGACAGTTGGGCAATAAATGTTGCAGAGTAAATCTGTTTTGTATTAGTTAACATAATTTTCAGTCCTGTTTTGTTTACATTTTTATAGTAAAATGTTTCTGGATCAGATGTATTGTATCCTGAAAAATATGGAAACTTCTTAGCAAATGTTTTTGAACTACCTTTTGGTGGTGTAGGACAATGCTCCCATTGGTTAAACATAAACACATTTCTAGGTGTTGCAGATTTATGCAAAAAATGATGACCATAGTGGTTATAGCAATACAGCTGTTCATAGTCTGATGAACCCTCTAAATATTCATTATTAGAAAATGCAGCAGATTTTTCTAGGTCAAACATTATATTATTCACAGTTTCAAAGTCCCAATCATCAGAAAAGGTACTGGATGAAACAAAATCACTTAGTGAGATCTTAAATAAATGTGGAATGTTCAAATGTTCCGTCGGGCCAAAAATATCAAAATCAGTTTTGTCCCACACTATACCATCCTGTATAGGAACGGCTGTGATGTTCACTGCAGACAAGTCTCTTGTTTCACGATGGGATGATTTGTGAGGTTTCAAAAGTAAGTTCACTTCTTTTCTTTCAATGTCCAAATGGATGTATCTCCCATTTATAAGCACGCTCATAGTCATAACCAAAGCTAGCCAAAGCAGGAAGAAAAATATTCCCGAAATAACCCAAAGTTCAATCCATGGTGAAACTAGATAAGTCTTTTTCAAAGAATGCAAAAAGTCTTGTACTTGCTGTTTAAAGGTTTTTGTTGCTGGCGACGTCTTGGGCTCACTTGGATCCTCAGAAAACATATCAAAGTTAATGAAGTAGCCAGAAGCAATTCTGTCAATTGTTGGAATTGCATCAGGATTTGTAGAAATCGCTGGGACCAGTTGATCACTTGTTACATTGGTGTAGACAGGTGTATTTGGACGAACTGTTACTTGTGTTTCAAGAGGGATGAGTTCCATAGCATTGTTGCTCAGTCCTTCATCTGTTACTGCTGAAGTCTTGATGGTTATCAGTCTTTCAGTCTGAACCTCTTGGATAGTAGCGAGAGGAGTGTGTCTGCTACTAGGTCGGAGTCCACGAGGCCTACTATTTAGTATTGGCCACATACTGTGGTTTGATGAGGTCGATGGACACAAATCTTTTCTCCTTTCTTCCAGCAAGGGGCGGCAGAAGTACTGTTCTTGTTCCGTGTACGGCTAGGACAGGTACTGGTTGTCTGTATGAAGGTCCAAATTCCTTCTTGTCCGCAATCTTTTCTCTGACCAGATCCCCAACTTTTGGAATCCAGACAGGCCTTGCTGGGACCGCCGGTTTTTCCCCAGTGGTGGTTGGCTGCAGGAATACGTTGCTTTGTTTCGTTCTTATTTCATTTAAGTCCTGTAAAACAGCCAAACGATCTTTGATATCAAAGGGTTTATTTTCCACCACTGTGCCACTGCATTCCAGATCAGGCACCCACATTCTTGTCCCAAATAGGACCTCATATGGAGTGACCCCCCGTAGAGAACTTCTTGGCAAGTTGTTTAATGAGCGTTGGACCCCATAAAGATGTTTGACCCACCCATCACCCGAACCTAATACCCTAGCTGTTATAGACTGCTTTATGTCCCGGTTTTTCCTTTCCACAACAGAATTTCCCTCAGGATGAAATGGAGAGGAGTACCGCAATGCAACGCCCAGGCTGGCCATGGCGTCTTTGTAAGCTCGAGAGCTAAACGCAGGGCCCTGGTCAGAATGTAGCGTGCCTATTGCGTATGTGCCGATAAAGACTCGCAAATCTTTTATAACAGTTCGAGCGTCAGCCGAGCGCTGAGGCCATATCCATAGGAACCTAGAGCAAGAATCCACTGCGACCATGATATATTTATAGTTACCGTCCCTTTTCAAGGGACCGCAGTGGTCCAGGTAAACACAAGCTAATGGTTTGTCTGAAATTAACAGGGGTGTCTGCGCAGGACGTTTCACTGTGGAGACTTTCATCTGTTGGCAAATTTCACATTCCAGAACATAGTTGTTGGTCTGCTTCCTAATGCCAGGCCGCCAATATCTTTGTGTTAGTAAAGATACTGTTGCAGAAATGCCTGCATGCGCAGAGGCTATCCCTTCTTGTGCTGCTAGGATTAGTCCTAATCTGCGTTCCTTGCTTGGAAGTACCCTAGCCCCCACTCCAGGGATTCGAGCAAAAGGAACGCTGTTCGCATCAATTACATATGAGTACTTGAGTGGAAACTTTTTTGGTAACACTGCACAACACTGCCTTTGCTCGTAGCATTGACAGCCAATATTATCTCACTGTCTATTTTCGTTTTTGAATGAGTGATCGCAGCTACGGAAGCCGTCTGAACAGCCCCCTTTGCGGCTTCGTCAGCCAATGAATTCCCTGCAACGTGAACGCCATCACGTTGATGACTCAGTGTATGGATCACGTGAGCCTTTGGTAGTTCGCTTTTAACTGAACTACTTGTTCCCAAAGCGTTTTATGCTTTATTGTGCCACCTTTTGCATCTTTGAACCCGTTTTCAAGCCAAGTTTGTATATATTCATTATACGACTGAACACAGTAGAAAGAATCGCACACTCTGAGTGTGGGGAATTCTCGATCTGTACTTTCAAGTGCCAGTTTGAATGCTTGTAGTTCAGCTCGCTGAGCTGTGCAATCTCCTAGAGACTGGGTTTTTGTGACCATAGGTCGGAAGTTGCCATCGCGCATGCAACCTTTTACGATTGCGCACGCTGCACTGTAAGCTTGCTTACTCCCTGTTGCGGGTTGTGCGGATCCGTCAGTGTAAATTATGAATTCGTACTGATCGAGAGGCAGAATCTCAGTGGGCAGAGGACATTCATGTTCATATTGCAGGAATGCTTGTGTTTTTAAATCGGGATCAAAAACATATTCAACATCTGTTGCAGCAAGAGAATTAACCCATTGTATCCATCTCGGATGTAAAGCTTTAGCATTTGGAATGCTCGCTTTTGTTACCGCCTCTAAGGCCAGTCCTGGGGTTACGACAATAATGCGTTTCCCTTGGGCTAGAGCTCTTTCTTTTGCTACACTGTTTGAACTGCTGTTAGACTTTTTTCTGTTGAAGTGAAGTGCATTTCTGCTTGTGTATACAAGTGTGATTTGTATGCAATTGGTACTTTTTCACCCTCATTAAATGTTAAGTAGGTGAACCCGCATTGACCCGAAATTATTCGGATCACTAAATTGAGTTGACACGCGTGTTTGTAAGTGATTTGTTGCTAACATGTTAGCCTGGAGTGAACGCAAGATTTCTGTGTGTTCTTGTGTCCAGTTTTTGATTGAAAAATCAGGTTTGATTAATGCGTAGAGAGGTTTAACCCTTTCTGCGTAATTTAGAATGTAAGTTCTTTCAAAATTTAGGAAACCCAGGATGGATTGTAAATTTTTCAGCGTCTTTGGAGGTTGGAGCAGCGCACACCTTTCTAAAAAGTTGGCTGCCAAGCTCTTGCCTTCACTTGAAAGCTCATATTCTAGAAACAGGACATTGAGATGGGCAATTCTGGACTTTTTGAAGTTGAATTTGTAGCCCTCAGAGGCGAAGCCCAGTATAATGGTGCTCACCCTGTTCAAGTGTTTGTCCAGGTCATCGTCTGTCAGATAGATGTCATCGACATAGGACAATGCCTCATTGTCATAAATTTGTAGTAACTCCGTTACCCTCGCTGAGAATAACCCCGGGCTGTTCTTGAACCCTTGTGGGAGTCGACAAAATTGACGCTGGGTCCCCATTTTTGAGAAAGCTGTTAAGTACCTGCTTCCAGGTGCTATGTTTTGACAAAAGAAACCATTTGAGATATCTAATGTGGTTTTGTATTTTTTACGCACAATGTTATTCATCAATGCTGTACTATGTGCATTTTGCACTGCAAATGTTTTTGAACAAGTGTTTAGGTGTCTGTAATCCAAAACTAGACGATATGTATTGTCTGGTTTGGAGACAGGAAACAAAGGATTGTTCATTGAAGAGGTGCATGTTTCAATCACCCCCTGGTATTCAAGTTGATCTAAGATCTCCCTGACCTGTTTTTTAGCTTCTTGCTTTATTTGGTACTGCCTTTGTGCAGTAGGTTCATTTTTCAGATGTATTTTATGGTGAGGTGAATCCTCATCCCATCCTACATGATTTTTATATAATGCTGGGGCCTGGGCAACTGCCCATTTCCTGGCATAAGTATATTTTAGATGAATTGGAATATGGTTAGAGAAGGCAGGCATAATAATGTCTTCGCCATGTGGGCACTCCCTGACAAATTGTGGTGGCCAGTCTTTTTCAGCTAGAAGTATGTCATAGCCCCTTGAAAGTTTTTCCCAAAAAAGTGCTTTCACCTGTCTAGGTATGTCTCCCTCCATCCGGAGTGTTATTTCATATAACTTTTGTGGAGTACTGACCCTGGTGTCTACAGTCTCAACTGTAATGTACTCATTCAAGTCCACTATCTCCAGAAGTTCCTTCAGGTTCTGGCAAGCTATTGTGACTTCTGCTGCACTGTCCAGCATTGTCTGAGCCCATTCTCCATTCTTGAGTTGTGTTCTCAGTATCCTCGGCATGTCTGACCTTCAGACCTTCAGACCTGCTACTTTCTTCTTTGAGAATTGAGGTTTTGATTTATTTTTCGGAACGTGTTTGTCGTTTTTCGATTTCACGCGTTCTTCTCTATGTTCTGACCGTCCTCTTCTTTCCGATGTCTGTGACGAGATCTGAAAGGTACGAGAGGAACGTGTATCAGTATCTTGATACCTGTCAGGCTTTTTCAAATGATCCCTATTCCTGAGGTTATACCTCCTTTCAGAGGGCTCCTTTTGAGGAGACCTATCTCGGGATTGAGAACGTTTCTCTGAATTATTTTTATTAGTTTCCCACTTCTTGTTAGAAGATGTAGGAGTTTGTTTAATAGAGTCCTTCTCAGGACTTTCAGATAGTTTTGGCTACATGGTCTTCCACCCAAACTGTCTCTGCCTAATTCTGCATAAGATTGTTCTATTATTCTGGGTAGTTCTGTTTGATGTTCTGTAACATCAAATTCCCTTAATCGTTGGCGGATCGCCACTGCTGCTGCCTCCCCTTTAATATTAGATAATATTCGTTTTGAATTTGTTTCAGGACATCTGGTATTACTGCAATTGATGGAATACCATGTGTTTTAGTATAGATGGCAGCAAAGACTGAGCCCCAAGTGGTGCAGTCTTCCAGTTGTGGTGTGATCCCCATCGGTAAACAGATGGTTAGGATTCTGTGTTTCTCATACGGGCTAGTATTTGGAAATACTGCTTCGATTTGAGTAATTTTTTGAGCTATCCAGAATGGAATTTGCTCACGTTTTGTGGGCATTTTTCCCATGACTGCGTATAGAGTCTGTGGTGTAATTTTTAGTGTATTCCCCGGTTGACGGGTTTGATTTGGAATGGTCAATGGTGGTTGGACTGTGAAAGTCCGCATGACATATTGGACTAGTTGTCTGTAGATTTTTATTAACTCTGTAAGTTGAGTAAGTAATTCCTCATCTGACATTATTTTGATGTCAGGATGAGGTGTGTAGCCGGCTAGAATCGGCCATGTTGCTCCTGGTCTACCTAGTGGACCGAGCCTGGTAATGTTTTTGTGATGTTTTAGGGCGCCTTTAAACCAGAGCTGATGCTCCTGGTATGTTAGTGGAATTTCAATATCCTCGAAAGGAATATATTCCTCTGGTGGATAATCTTCTTTGTAGAAGTGAAACAGTCATATTACTGAATTTGATTCAGGAAACATGACCCATGAATAGAATACCTCTGTCTGAAAGGATTCGTGTGCCTCTATCACGAAAACTGCTCTACCGCCTCTCGGTGGTAGGCCATGTTTTATAAGTTTTAGAGTGATGGCTCTTCTTAAGTTTGGATTGATGTCTATGACACCCTCCTCGGTTTCAATAAAACCTGTGATGTTATAAGCTGTTACAGCTGGGTGACCCGCAACTTCATCGGTTGTCGAGTCAGGCATTTTGTTTTTGAAAAATGTAGAACAAGTTTCAAGGAAACAAAAAGATAAGGTGCACAATATTTTGGAACACTGTATCATTCAACGTTGAACAAACCAAACCACTAATATATAGGGTGCTTCCCTATTTAGTTATGGCGGATATTTAACCCTACCCACTCCGGACGTCTTATGGAGTATGTGAGTAGGGGTCTCTGAGAAAAGCACGAATGAGTTACTCAGTATCTAGCGTTAAATTACTGCCTTACCAAACCGTTGGGTGCCATGTAGTGTAGTTCCTATTTCCCTAATAGGCTCTGCGCATTGGAATAATATAACCTATAGGTTTGACATAGGACTAAGGTCGGTATGTCCCTATCGATTATATTAAACTTAATTACCTGTGCCAGCTAGCTCAGAGGCCACTAGAAACTCCTTGGATAACAAGAAGGGAGTAGTTTCTGGCAACCGAAAAACATGACAACTTTGTTTCCCTTTAGAAGCGGAACATGTCTCAGAATCGTGGAAACAATAGATAACAGTTTCACTCATTCAATCGTGCATGCTTAGTCTCTGCAGAGTTACACAGAAAGGAAAGACGGGCGTTTCAATAAAAGGGGTTTTATTGAACAGTCTTGTTTCTCGTGTAAGAGATATGTGCTGTTATGATCACAAGACAGTATGCAAGATAAATAATGTACAGCGTAAGCAGTAGAAATAAATAATACTGCGCTAGCATTATCTTTTAGCATAAATTCACGTACATAAATAACATGAGCTAAGAATGCGAGTACTCATTCGATGCGTCTCTAAGCTAGTTCTACCCCAGTGTACCTAACCTAGTCTAGGTGTAGGGAAGAGTAGAAGTAGGTGGAGTATTCTCTAGTATGATAGACTAAGAGTATGTTAAATCTAGTATGCCAAGAGTCCCTCTAGGTTCTAGTCAGCTCCATACCTTGAGAATGAGAGAGGTGGGAATATCCTGCCGGATCTTGGAACTCTAACACCCCGCGAAGGGAGTCAGAACACTGGAAGCTGGATTTGTCTGCGTGCAGGAATGACAGCGTCTTCTCAGTGCGTCAGGCCGGGATACGGGCTCCTCTGAAGTCAAGGTCTCCTCTAACTTGCTTGGGCAAGGGAAGGTATATTTATACCTGGTAGGTGTCGAGGAATGTTAGCATTGACATGAAGTCGGACATAGGAAGACGTCAGGAATGAACCCTTAAGGTATAACGGTTCATACATAATAGATGAGTTCTTGGAGAAATCAATAGTCCTGTGCTAGGGGAAATCCCGAAGCTTAAGGGTCTGGTTTCTAAGAACTCGTTGTGACGTTAGGGTGGACGGATGTCGGTGACCATGCCTGTATTTGGAGTGCACGGTTAATGCCTAAATAAGGACAGGGATTCTATGCCTATATAAGGGCAAGGTGAATTGTGCCTATATAAGGACATGATTCAGGAAAACCTATATACGGACCCCTAAAACGGAATACAACACCGGAGTGACAATGGGCCGCCGTTCCAGGGCTCTGAATTTGCCGCGTTTCTCGAGCAATGAGGAATCCGCCATCGCCGAGTCACACCTCAGTGGCCATAGGCAAACGGCGTCGTCGAAAGATTCATGCGGACGCTGAACAAGATGTTCCGCATCGCTGTACTGGAGCAGGTCGACCCAGAAAGGCGGCTCCATGAATTCCTAAGAGAGTACCGGAGCACCCCGCATTGCACCACACAGCGAAGCCCATGGTCACTAATGCTGCAGGGCCCGAGGAGAGACCTGATCCCTGCCTGCCCAGGGTGGGCGCCTACACCTCTGGACCTTCAAGCAACGCAAGACAGGCGAGAGCGTCAGAACAGGCACGCCAGTGCCAGACGACGTGCGGTACCACGAACACTCTAGCCAGGCGCAACCGTCATCCTCAAAGATCGCCGGCCCGGGGGAAAGTTCAAGACGAACTATGAACCCGGCACCTGGACAGTAGTTGCCCATCAAGGCACCATGGTGACGGCGAGAAGGAGGGGTGAAGAAGTTTCCAGGAATGTGTCCTGGTTCAAAGAAGTCCCCATGGAACCCGCGAGTGAGACAGCTGGATGTTCCCCGGACACCCCAGCAAGTCTAGACCAAGGGGCATCGGGTGGTGAGCCCGGGGGTGGAAGAAACATCGTAGGGCCGGATGACAACACCTCACCGGTCCCCCGCCTGCCCCCAGACAACAGGGTCACCGAGGACACCCACCCCAGAAGTCAGTCGCAGAGATAGCGATCTGCGGCCCAATCCTCGCCTAAGCCAACGGCTCCGAGACTTCGCCTGTTGAGAGGGCAAGGGCTAGTGCCACGAGACTGTGTACCGGTATCCAGAAGCACATGTATGTACAGTTCCAAGTTTATTTGACTGTTTGTTTTCAAGAACTGAGTTGGGGACAGATGTAGTGGTCAGCACTCCAGTGTTCCCGGCCCTGGGCCCGGAAGTTGTCACGCACCGCATCCGCAGGCCAGGCGTGGCCTGCGGGGTCATTAAAGAGAGTGCGCTCGCTCGGGGGCAGCACTTCCGAGACCAGTACCCCTGTGTGTGTCTCGTGTTCTTCCGTGCTCCCGCAACTCCGCGAATAGCGCTGCAGGCCGGAAGGTGCCCAGGTTACCCAGCGTCACATTCTGGACCCCATTTTATGCTGGTTAGCGGCCTAGTGTTGGGATATTGTTGGATGCCTGCACCTCTATAAAGCAGGCTGGTGCATGGACACCTAAGGCAAGCCAGCCATGCTGCCCGTTACGACACACCCGGTCAGCATATCACCTACACAGCCTCCAAACTCCTCTCACTAAGACAGGAGCCATGCTGCCCAGTAGTTATAACTCCCCAGGTTGGGCCCTACCTGCAGCAGTGCTCTGCCACCCTACCAGGCCCGGCCAGCCTTCTAAGGTCCCGTACCTACCCTCAGGATGCCCCCAAAGTCCCAAACACGTGCTGGTGACGCATGCCTCACTATGAAATATTCGGTCACTGCATAAAAACGCCATGCACATTCATGAAATATTGAGGGAGGACAAAGGTGACATATTTTTCCTAACAGGAATGTGGATGTCCAACAGCTCACATCTGATGTGGAATTGGCCATTCTGGCAGGCTAGTCCATGCTTCACCTTAATAGAGTGGGGAAAAGAGGGGTAGGTATCACTAGCATTTATAAGCACTCCCTCCAATGTGTTACCTTTGACACTAAGGAGCTTCTGGGGGCAGATCTATGGGTTCCTGACTTACACTCTTGGCTGGCGTGCTGATCTATCGCCCCCCCCCCCTTCCCGGGCAAGCAGGTGAATTCCTGCCTTCCCTCTCGAAGTACATATTAAAATATGCACATTTTACCGTATTAGGGGACCTCAATATACATGTGGACTAACTCTCTGATCCACATTGCCATCTCATTTTGGAAAACATGTCATCATGGGACATGCAGCAGTTCATGTCCCAGCTCACTAATGTTGCGTGTCACATCCTAGACACCATCTTCTCCAATGTCCAAGTCTCGATGCTACACATTAAACCCCTGGTCTGGTCCGACCATGCCCTCATCTACTTCAACTGGCTGCTGGACCACAGCCCCCGCGGTCACAGGGGTAATCCTCTCTATCTCGTTGAAATTAGGCCACAGTCTCTCTCTCTCTCAGTCTCGCCTTCGAGTGCGCATACTCCTCACATGAGTGAAGACATTGAGATCGATGCTCTATCGGTGAACGCTTCGCTTATACAGTCGGCCGATTGCATCGCACCCATAAAACAGAGAGAAACCATCCCCTCAGTAAAACGTCAGTTTGCCCCTTAACTCAACGAGGAGCTCAAAGAGCTCCTGAAGTATTGCAAGAAACTAGAAAGAAGCTGGGATCATCAGTACCTTCTTAAGGCCAAATCTATGTTCAAGAAGGCTTTAAATACCTATCACCTAGCAATCAAGAAAGCACAATCTGACTTTTTTACAGCTCAGGTTGACACCTCTCATAACAAACCTGGTCAGGTATTCAAAATTGTTAAAGTATTTTTTTCTCACCCAGGTGCCCTGCTTCAGCCTTTAACACCCTCTCTCAAACTCCGTACCCAACTCTGTAACTTATTTTATACCAAAATCAAAACCATCGTTGACTCCTTACATTCCACGGACTAAGATTCCATGACAGTGGCCCCTTAGTTTTGCAAGAGGCTGTATATTACCCTTGTCGCCATTTACTGCAGGAATTTGCCACTATTTCTCTGGAGAAGTCTGCTCACGCCCTTAAAGCATGTAAATCTGGGTCTCCTGATGACCCTTGCCCTCCTCATATTCTTATCTACAATAGCAGCGTTATCGACCCCCCATTAAATCAGCTTTTAAATCAGTCCAATCGGTTGGACACAGTCTCCAGCGGCTGGAAACAGGCCAAGCTCATCCCTCTCTTAAAAAACCATGGGCAGACAAACCTAACCTTGCTAACTTTTAACCTATTTCTCTGCTGACAGCCTTTTCCAAGATACTAGAGAAACTCATTAGTAAACAACTATCTGCCTTCCTAGAGCAGACCAAGTTACTTGACCCATCCCAGTTGGGTTTTTGCCCAGGCTTCAGTACCGAGACCACTCTGTTGGAGGTGGGAGATATGATTAAGCCAGCGGTGGATCAGGGGAAGCAGATGGCCCTGATTCTCCTTGATCTATCTGCGGCTTTTGACACGGTCTCACATAAGACACTCCTACAGCACCTCGGTGCAATAGGCATTTGTGGCTCCGCATTGGCTTGGTTCCATTCTTTTCTGTAAGACAACTCCCAATCAGCTTGGATGGCCCCATTTGCCTAGGAACCTAAACCACAGGGTTTTGGAGTTCCGCATGGGTCTGCACTGAGCCCTACATTATTCAATGTGTATATGACCCCACTGGCAACCTTGATAGAATCGTTTGGAGTACGAATAGTATCCTATGCCGATGATACACAACTGCTCCTTACTCTAAATAAAAATGCACCCAGCGCGCTGAGCATTTTTAAGGCATGTATGCCCGCAGTGTTCCAATGGAGGCGCAATAGCTGCCTTCAATGCAATGCCAGCAAAACAGAAATCCTGCTTTCCGCGATTCCACCACCCACCTGGGAAAATGGCTTCTGACCAAATGATGTCCGGCCACCACCTGCCACTGCCACGGTAGTGCGCCATCTGGGGGTGAAATTTGCTAACACTGAATCCAATGCCCTCCAGGTGGCTGGTATTGTAGGTTCCTGTTTTGGACTGCTAAAGGTGTTAAAAAAGTTCCTTTACCCTATCCCCCTTCTGCAGCAAAAAACAGTGATCCAGGCCCTGATCACCTCAAAGTTTGACTATGCCAACTCACTATACAGGGGTGTTCTGGCCTACCTCCTGAAAAGATTACAGCTGGTTCAGAACGCCGCTGCCAGGCTTTTGCTGTGACTCCCCAGGACAGTCCACATCCAACCAATCATGAAAGAACTGCACAGGATGCATATCAAGGAACGTGTGAGGTTCAAAGGGGCTGGCTTTGACACACTGAGCTTTCTACCACACTGGATCACAGCACCTGTCCAACAGATTTACCCCCTCCCAACCGGCCAGGTCACTTCGGTCCCCCAGCTCCTTGCTTGTGGTGATTCCTCGATTCAGAAGGAAAAAGTAGGGCGGCAGTTCTTACTCCTACCTGGCTGCTAGGGATTGGAATGCTCTCCCTCAACAGCTCCGCACCACTGAGAACATTAGGTGACTCCTCAAGACCTGGCTCTTTGGGTCTGCTTTCTCAAGCCCCCGTTAGTATGGGATCAGACTTTACTGCTGTTGTCGGGAAACTCACTGAGTAGCTGTTGTGCATTACAAATACCTCAATAATATTAATAGTAATAACCTGTGTCTATTCTATCTGCAAAGACTAGAAGCAGTATGCTAGAAGTGCTGAGTCCTGCTAGATGGAGCGTTGCTGCTCACAGCAGATTCCAATTCATCTATCCCTATTCAAAACACTTGAGTAAATGCATGAGATCTCAGGAGCACAAACTTAACTAATCCTACACGAAAAAGGAAGCACATAACACTAACCTACTTACCTCTAAACTTGCGTTCTGGCATAGCGTGCTACTAGCCACAAAGAACTACAACACCTCCTCAGGGATAGTAAGCACTACACAAATACAGTAAGGTGTGGGACAGCAGTTGAGTCTCATGCAATGTTGCCTACCCCTGGTCTAATGCTTGCACTGCCATAGTGTTACCAGGTATAATTCTGTGCATATTGTGGCCATTTTTAGAACATTATTACTACTGCGGCCAGAGTACTCAGCCCTTGAGAACATTGCAACACGTCTGCATCCATCCACACACTCACCCTTTGTCCCAGCCATCCAGCCAGTCACTCACCAATAAACCATTCATCAACCACCCACTCACCGCGCCACAAAATCACACACTTAATGTCGCCAGTCAGTGAAGACACATTTCACTAATAAAATAGCCACACTTCATAGGCTTTGACAGTGTTGCTTCTGTTTCAAACTGCTTTAAAGGTTACCATATTCTTCTGATGCCTGTTATGTAATCTCACAAGTGTTGTTTTTCTCCACAACAAGGCCCGTTTTAGCAGGCCCTGCAGCAAGTGAATCAGCTGTTACACTGCTGAAATGCGTACACCAGGAGACCCACAACCGCATTCATTTCAGAGAAGCAGAAAGGATGGGTCGCCTTCTTTATTCCTTTCAAAACATTTAAGCGAACTGTGATTCCATCTCGCCCAAGGGGCTCAGACACCACTCAGCACAAGCGATTGGTTACCGAGTTCAGTCAAATGCAAAACAGAGTAAAACACAGAGGAGGCAGCTGACAAAATAGTAAAACACAGTCTTACTGTACTCATAAAAAAAGCAAACCCTGGAAGTCACTGCGGGGTCACGCGTGTTGGCACGAAAGAGAAGGGGAAAGGGGGCTGCGTTCTGCCAGTCACAACTCAAAAACAAGCATTGGCATAGCCAATAGGTCTCGCCTTTGGGACCTTATAAGTGATTAGCCATGCAACACTTGATGTTGTTGCACCAAGGATATTGTGCTGCATAACTAAATACTTATAAGGTCCCAAAGGCGAGACCTATTGGCTATGCCAATGCTGGTTTTGTAGGCAGTCAAAGGTTAAACAGCCCAGTGGGAGAGAGGGCAGAGACAGCCTTTCAGATGCAAATGAGCATCTCCCGCTAATGGGCGATCATTAATACTCCTTGGAAACTTGCATTCCAAAAGACCTTATTTACCAGAACAGTGGGAGCATCAGAAGGTTAGTTAGGTGTGTCTAGAGTCACAGAGAAAGGAAAATGAATGCCCTGTCACCCCTCCTCTTGGGGCCATCCCCAGGGGTTTATGTGATTTAGGTTTTGCATTTACAGTACCAGGTGACGCTCCTTGCACTGAACAAGTGCGCAAGGCTGCAGGTGCTGCCCCGCGAGGGCCTCCAGTGCAGCACACTTATAAGGGCTAGCAGAGGAACATGGATAATATTCTAAACCAGACACTCATCTAACATGAATGGCTTCCTCTGAGCTATTATTGTATGTCACTGTGAGACAGTTAGACTGCATGGTCAGAGCGAAGCACAGCAAGCCTGGAATGGTTTGCGAACCCCGGGCGCGCTCTCTCTCCGCACACTGAATGGCGCTGTGTGGCAAAACCGGCTGCGACAGGCCACATGAAACCAGTTCAACCCCCCAACACCCCACCCCCAAGAGAGGAACTCCAAAGCGCAGAAGGAAGCTACACAAAGCTTTGTTTACTACAAAGCGAAGGGGTGCGCAAGACGAGGGAGGGGAAGGGAAAGCGTGGCCTGCAAAGATTGAGATTCTAGACTCTCTCAGACAGAGTGGATGCCCTGAAGGAGACCTTTAGCATTGGAATGCACCTAAAGTCATACAGTATTTCCATTCTGCAAACCATAGAAAACACAAGAAATCTAATCTATGAAGGTCTAATGACCGCGTATTTTATTTAATGCTGTAGTTCTGACATCTCGGTCTCACCCGTCACAGTAAAATAAAAAGTGGCACCACTACGGCGTGTCATCGATAAAAGATAAAAATGCACTGCTGTCAGAGTGCACTCGGAAACTGTCCGTGTGCAGAGGCAGCAAACAGAAACATATGTTTTCAAAAAACACAGAAGGAAATCGGAACTAGGATTTTTTTCCCATTCAATTCAAAACACGATCATTTACAGTTGTAAACACTGTGACAGAAGTAACGCTGCCATCGATAGATACACTCTCGCAACCAGAACGTCATTTATTTATTTATTTTTTGCAGTTTTGTATAGCACGAGCTCGACAGGAAGGTATTGAAGCGCTTTACACGAGCACTAGTTAAGTTTCACAAGGACACATTCGTTTTTGGTAGGCACAGGAGATTAAGTGATTTGCCCAGAATCACAGGGTGCTGAGCCTACGCCGACACTCGAACCGGTTCCACAGTTGGAAAGTTGGCAGCTCTGGTCGTTAGGCCACATCCTATAATATAGTATCTTTTTGATGCCTAGTGGCCCCTACTCTGTAAAAGCTCCCAACAGTCTTTCACTTGCATCTGTGTGAAAGGTGTGTGCACGTGTTCACTGTGTGAGGGGCACCGGGTGAGTATGAAGCCTGTCACATAGTGCCGTAGGAATGGGCGTGGGGTGTGTGCGCGCAAGTGACGCAAGGGAGGCCAGGAGTCACACGGGTGCAATGCCATGTATGCACTGAAGCGGTCAGCGTACTGTCTCGTGTGTGCACAGGAGTAATATGGTGCTATCGTTGCTGTGCAGAGGAGGGCAGGAGTGGTCAGGGTGCAATGTCATGAATATCCTGAAGCGGTCAGTGTGCTGTCTCGTGTGTGCACAGGAGTAAATGGTGCAGGAGTGGTCAGGGTGCTTCCCATACATGCACAGGAGTGGTGCCCTGTGTTTCTAACCCGTAGTGCATATGCGGCCGTGCTGCATGTTCGGTTTTGTAGTTTGTAGAAAACGCCGATCCTTGCTAGAGACGGCTGCCTGGCACGCTCTGTCAGGGCAAAGCGGACTATGTACAGAGGGAGTATATCCGTTTAATGTTCTAGAAAAATCAAGGCAATGAAGACTCTCGGCCTGGGTGTGACGATCTGGCATTCCGACTGAACGCGCTGCACAGCTTAACAAAGCTCCCCCACAGTGCGCGCAGAATGCTCCCTGCTAGGAGACCTCTCGTAAGACCTCAGCAGGTCGGGATTCCACACACGGTGTCAGCGAAGAACAACACACAGAGCGCTGAACCGTGAAGACAGCTGACGAGAGCCCAGAGGTAACGAGACTCGTTAGCACGCTTAAAAGCAACGCGCACTCTTGTGGAGGGGACGTACATGGGGACCAGACACACACAGCGTTTCCCTTGCGGGAGCGAGCGGCGCCAGGAGCTATAATTGCTACCACATGGCGCCAGCTGCTCGCCTCCCGCAAGTGAATCGCTAAACGTGCACGCGTTGCCATTGAAGGCAATGGAACGCGTGCACGTTTTTGGCTGAAAAGCCGAATCAATTGCAAAAGGTCTTTTTGCCTTTGCAGCGCATGCTAAAGTCATACAGTATTTCCATTCTGCAAACCATAGAAAACACAAGAAATCTAATCTATGAAGGTCTAATGACCGCGTATTTTATTTAATGCTGTAGTTCTGACATCTCGGTCTCACCCGTCACAGTAAAATAAAAGTGGCACCACTACGGCGTGTCATCGATAAAAGATAAAAATGCACTGCTGTCAGAGTGCACTCGGAAACTGTCCGTGTGCAGAGGCAGCAAACAGAAACATATGTTTTCAAAAAACACAGAAGGAAATCGGTACTAGGATTTTTTTCCCATTCAATTCAAAACACGATCATTTACAGTTGTAAACACTGTGACAGAAGTAACGCTGCCATCGATAGATACACTCTCGCAACCAGAACGTCATTTATTTATTTATTTTTGCAGTTTTGTATAGCACGAGCTCGACAGGAAGGTATTGAAGCGCTTTACACGAGCACTAGTTAAGTTTCACAAGGACACATTCGTTTTTGGTAGGCACAGGAGATTAAGTGATTTGCCCAGAATCACAGGGTGCTGAGCCTACGCCGACACTCGAACCGGTTCCACAGTTGGAAAGTTGGCAGCTCTGGTCGTTAGGCCACATCCTATAATATAGTATCTTTTTGATGCCTAGTGGCCTCTACTCTGTAAAAGTTCCCAACAGTCTTTCACTTGCATCTGTGTGAAAGGTGTGTGCACGTGTTCACTGTGTGAGGGGCACCGGGTGAGTATGAAGCCTGTCACATAGTGCCGTTGGAATGGGCGTGGGGTGTGTGCGCGCAAGTGACGCAAGGGAGGCCAGGAGTCACACTGGTGCAATGCCATGTATGCACTGAAGCGGTCAGCGTGCTGTCTCGTGTGTGCACAGGAGTAATATGGTGCTATCGTTGCTGTGCAGAGGAGGGCAGGAGTGGTCAGGGTGCAATGTCATGAATATCCTGAAGCGGTCAGTGTGCTGTCTCGTGTGTGCACAGGAGTAAATGGTGCAGGAGTGGTCAGGGTGCTTCCCATACATGCACAGGAGTGGTTGGACCCTGTGTTTCTAACCCGTAGTGCATATGCGGCCGTGCTGCATGTTCGGTTTTGTAGTTTGTAGAAAACGCCGATCCTTGCTAGAGACGGCTGCCTGGCACGCTCTGTCAGGGCAAAGCGGACTATGTACAGAGGGAGTATATCCGTTTAATGTTCTAGAAAAAATCAAGGCAATGAAGACTCTCGGCCTGGGTGTGACGATCTGGCATTCCGACTGAACGCGCTGCACAGCTTAACAAAGCTCCCCCACAGTGCGCGCAGAATGCTCCCTGCTAGGAGACCTCTCGTAAGACCTCAGCAGGTCGGGATTCCACACACGGTGTCAGCGAAGAACAACACACAGAGCGCTGAACCGTGAAGACAGCTGACGAGAGCCCAGAGGTAACGAGACTCGTTAGCACGCTTAAAAGCAACGCGCACTCTTGTGGAGGGGACGTACATGGGGACTAGACACACACAGCGTTTCCCTTGCGGGAGCGAGCGGCGCCAGGAGCTATAAGTGCTACCACATGGCGCCAGCTGCTCGCTCCCGCAAGTGAATCGCCAAACGTGCACGCGTTGCCATTGAAGGCAATGGAACGCGTGCACGTTTTTGGCTGAAAAGCCGAATCAATTGCAAAAGGTCTTTTTGCCTTTGCAGCGCATGCGCGCTGCGTAGGCGAGACCTAACAAGCTACTGCGGCAAACCTCGTCCACACTTGACCAGTTAGGACGCTAGCCATAGGGCAAAAGCACATAGAAAAGAAAGGTGCTGTTAATGAAACGTGTGCCTGGCAGATGGATTCTCGTCTCCTGTGGTGGTGAGGGTTTCTGACACTCTGGACTTCTGTTGTGTTCAGAGCTCTCAAGTTGCAAAGTTCCATGCATAAGTAAGTAGCTCATCCTGTTCAGAAATTTTCTTTGAATTCTGGAACTTGTAGTCCTGGCTTTATAATGTTATATAGGACTACAAATCCGGGAATGCAACCAAAAATATGGCCTGGAAGTTACATATGACTACAAATCCCAGAATGCAACCAAAAATATTGACTGAAAGCGTTAGACTCGACCTGGTAAACTTGAGAGCTTGGTGGGCGCAGCTATCATTTGTTAAACAGGGACAGTGGCATCGTGGTCCGGGGGTGTGAGTGGCCGAAACACCACAAACTGCACCACTGGTTTTGTTAGTAGTTTCATTCTCTACGACTGCTGCTTGCTTAGTTAGTAAACGTGATAGTGCTGATTTACAAAGTAGAAAGCCAGACTTCTGACAAGCCCATAATTTTTTCCTATTCTTATTTTTTGCACTTCACAAAGCGCCTCCTCATGTACAAAATGCAAGTCTGAGGGTTTGCGACCACTAAAACACTTTAAAAAAAAATGTAACAGACAATGCTGCTGCCTAATAGGGTAACTCCCCGCTGGACTTCCAAACCCTTCGGACTAGTAGAGTCCCGCATCCAACAGCGCCCACAGGCCGGACTCTTCCCTTTTTAGGTCTCGCCTAGCGTTGCTGCGCACATGCGTAGCTCGCTCGGCGAGATTTATTGCAGATGAAGACTTTGAGAAAAGGGCTTGAAGCCCCGCCCCTTATTCCCATTGGCTTGCGTCACCGTTTATGTTAAACGGTGAGCTGCCATAGGAAATAAGGTTTCTGGGGTGCCTCCTTTTCGCTTTTTTGTCCGGCCCATCCGGACTGGCTCGCCTGCATTACGGCTGTCGTGACGAAGTTTCTTATCAGAAGCTTCGTCACGCTGCCTTGCACGCGCTAGTCCGGCTCTCTGATTGGGCGCTGTGAGAACGCTCTTCATATGGTAACGGGTTTGTTTTAGTAGGATTTCCGCATCTTTGGGCGTCCTTCCAAGGTGTGCATGGCTTGCGTAGCTGCTTTTTCTTACTTTGTTTTTCTTAACATCTTAACATTTATATAGCGCGAACTCGACCCGAAGCTTTCGGAGCGCTTCACATAAGCACCATATTCCAGCACTGTCATCACCAGTCGCCCTCATACACCCGCCAGGCTCCAACGGACATACACGGAGAAGCCCATTAGGGGTTATAGCCACAACACAGACACCTGGGCGCCGTGGCGGGTGTATGCACGCGCCACTAACTGAATTCGACCCAAGTGTGCACGCCGGCACGGGCACACTCCGGCACCTACAGCGAATGCACGGACACGCCCAAGCCACCCGGGACACCAGGAGGCACAATCTGACTGAAGCAGAATACCACCGGTCAATCCATTCAGCCCATCATTTCCGGCTCCTTACACGTAAACCCTACCTAGCCTCCAGTGCCACCCTTGCCTGCTGAGCTACAGTAGGAATCCACTTATATACACCGTGGCATGGGAACGCAGTCAGAATGCGTGCATGGTCTTTTATAAAGTGATCTACTCATAAATAGCGCAAACTCTAGCTGAAGGTATTGGAGCGTGTTATGTAATATGTCATATGTCATCTGTGTCGTCTTGCTGACTTCACGTTCCATAGAATATGGAGCGTGGAGCGGGCAAGAGGATAGGAGTGAGTTACAACCAGGACTTGAAGTCGAGAAGTTGTACTCCCTGTACCTGCCAATTTCAAATAAATGTATCTACAAGATATTGCCTCCGCAGCCTTCATAACAATTTTGGCGACGATCGGGATTTAAAAAGGACCGCAATAAGGAAGGAGGAAATCTTTTTGGTGAATTCTGGCAGAGTTGACGTTGTGGCATCTTCGCGCAGAGCAGATGAAGAGGAACCGTTTGAGTGGAACTCCCGGAGAATTGGCCTGAGTCATTCTGGTGAGCAGCACAGCTTATTTTTGATTTATTATTGGTAATTCTACCTGAATCTGGGCTTCCGTTACCGAGGTTCGAACTTTCCTTGTTCAAACTCGAACTGCCTAGCAACGCGCACCAGCTTGCGATCTGTGCTCGCGGTCAGTTCTCTCTGTTTTGCATGCCACGCGTCAGACGTTCCGCAAGAGGAACGTAGTGCGTCTCTACGTTTACGCACAGCGGCCATTTTGAAGTGGGAAGGTCGCGTTTATAAAATAAAACGAATCCACTGCAACTTCACACGGAAGGCAACAAAATATTTATACAACGTGCGTTTTCATCATTATCACTCATCTTCACGAAGCTGCAAGTCAACGCTTACTGTTTTATTCTTCTCTTCAACTTAAGGTAATTTTTTTTTTGTCTATTTAAAAAAAAAAATTCAGACTGTTCTGTTTTCTACATTTCCGTCTTAAGTGGTGAAGTATGGACAGTGTAAACTAAAGATCACACTGAACAATTCCACTTTACTTCAACTTCTTTATCATTGCGTATTATCTTTGGGGCAACTATTAGTCAACAAACCTTTTCGCTTAGCCCTCCTCAGGCTTTTTGGTCTTCAGGGTCTGAACCTACTCTCAAGTGGACAGAATGGAAAGAATATTTTTTAAATTATATCGAAACAGTTGACTCTAACGGCAAAATGGCAGCTCAGCACAAAAAACGGATTTTACTACATACTTTAGGTCCCCAAGGTCTTAAAACATGTAATCAAATGAACAAACCTGTTGTTGGAGGTGGTGATAGTAATGTTTTTACTGTAGCTCTTGCTAATTTAGATAAGTATTTTGCACCAAAAGTGTGTATCGGTATAACTCGCTACAAATTTTTTCAAAGGAAACAACTTAAAAATGAATCTATCGATGACTATGTTAGTGAGTTAAAGAAATTAGCTGTTGATTGTGCATTTGGTGAGTTGTTGGAGGATTTAGTGCATGACCAAGTAGTTATTTTTTTTTTTTTTTGAAAACAGATTTTATTCAAGTATCTGCAGGTACATACGAACAGTGCTTTGATAATTGGGCATTCACATCATACAGCTGGCATTGAGCGCAGAGACCTGTGGTTGATAAATGTCCAGCATTAGTTGCAGTTTATCAGCGGTCGTGGTCCACGTACCAACTGTCCCCAACATACCCCACACAATGGAGCAGCGCCCCAGCGGGCTTTTGCTACGCCCCTCTAGTAGGGGTACTCCATCTCCACAATCCATCCCAGTACTGCATCACAGGTACCACAGTAAGCAATGAAAAATCAAGGAACTACCCCCCCTGCCAGAACTCCCCCTCCCCCACCCTCTCAGGCATGTCGCTCTGCCCTCCCCATCGCTGCAGAAAGTATAACCAAGCACGGAAGGCATCAAGTACTATGAGTCCGATAAGCAGAGGTCCAATGAGGGGGAGCCACCACGCTCTAAGCGCCTCCAGTCTCCCAGTCCGTGCGTCAGGGCAGGACACCAGTTCTACTTGCACGGGCTGCTTCACTCACTCGGGGGGGGTGCATCATCGTCAGGTGGGCTCTTAAGCAACTCTACCAGCGCCACCCATGCTCTCGCCTCTTCCAACATCTTGTCATTGTCCCGCCTTTGGGCCAATTGTAACCTAAGGATCCCGTCATAGTCTGCCCACTTGATAAATTCCCTCAGCCATCGTGGAGCACTAGGGGCACCCGTCGCCTTCCAATGACCGGTAATCTCCCGCTTTGCCAATATCAAACCCAAGTCAATGAATTTACTAGTGACTTTATTTCGGGCAGTGTGGGGGAACCAATGCAACAAGCAATAACCCGGCATCTGCTGAACGTCTCTGTCTGTTACGGCTTTCAGGGTATGCGATACCTCCTTCCAGAACCCATCTAGCCGTGGGCAATCCCAGAACATATGCAAAAAGTCGGCGTTGTCAAGTGAACATCGCGGACAGGTTGACTGCGCTCCAAAATATTCATGTATCTTGTGTGGCGTGAGGTAGGCCCTATGGAGAACAAAAAAGTGAATAAGTTGGAAGCGCGCATTTCTGGTGCTTTTCCATGCCCTCTCCACTATTGCCTCCCATGGTTTCTCCTCAATGGGCAACCCAAGGTCTGTCTCCCACTTAAGTCGCAAGCTCTCCAAGGGGCGCCTCGTCTCCTGGGTAAGGCGCCTATAGAGGCAGGTGACCGCCTTAACCGTCCCAGCCGCTGACACCACATACTGGCACGGCAGGGAAACCGGTGGTTCTACCATCCCTGTCCGCCAGTGCTTGCGGATAGCTGCCGTCAGAGCTGCGTGTAAGAGGAAGTCTCCTCTAGGCAGGTCATAACGCTCGGTCAAGTCATTAAAAGGTAGCAGGGTGTCGGCCTCGTATAGGTCCCCAATCGTGGAGATCCCCGCTTCTACCCAGGCCCGCAGTCCCTGCCAGTCTCCCCCATGAGGTAGGGCCTCGCAAACCAACAGTGGAATCTCAGCTGCATAAGGGGTTCCCCGCTGGGCTCTCCTGCCAACCCGGCTCCAACACTGACGCATCGCCCATAAGTCCCCCGGAGTCTCTCTTTCACGCAAAGGGAGCCGCAATAACACCCGAGAAAGCTGCCGCAGATCTGGATCCGTGCCCTCCCGGACCTCCTCAGCGCGAAGCCTCCCAGCCATCCATTTCGTGAACCATTGCAGTTGCGCTGCATGGTAGTAGGTCTCAAAATCAGGCACTGCGAAGCCCCCCTCTCGCCTGGGTCGCATCATGGTGGCAAGCGCCACCCTGCGTCTTCCAGAGCCCCATAAAAACCCCGTAATCATGGTATTAAGTTGGGTAAAAAATTTCCGCGGAATCCAGAGCGGTAAGGAGCCAAAATAATAGAGCAAGCGCGGCAGTGTGACCATCTTTAGAAGCGCCACCCGCCCTGCCACCGAAAGTGGTAGAGATCCCCAAAACTCGAAGTTACTCTTGGTGGATCGTATTGCCCGGGCAACATTGCCTTCTAGTAGATCGGCAGCCGCATGATAGACCCGGACCCCCAGATAAGGCAGGCACCTACTCTCCCACGCGACATCTAAGCCATCCGGTGGGTGATCTCTGCCACCCAAGACAGGAAATAGTCGCGTCTTGTTCCAGTTAACCCGGAGCCCCGCCTCCCTGCTCAGTCGGGAGAGCAGGTTTCTGGCACCCTGCAAATCAGCCTCCGAATCGGCAAGAAACATCAGGAGATCATCGGCATATAATGCAATAAATTGGGGTTGGCCCCCCGATCCAGACCACGATAATACTGTCCCGAGCGCGCATGCACCGCCAGGGGCTCCATCGCCAGCGCGAACAGGAGGGGAGACAGCGGACAACCCTGCCTCGTTCCTCTGTCCACAGCGCAGGCCGCCGAAATCACACCACCTGTGCGCACTCTGGCAGTAGAATTCTTATACAAGATCGCCGTCCAGGCCACAAACCCCTCCCCCAGTCCAAAGGCCCTTAAGACTCTAAAAAGGTATGGCCATTCTAGACTGTCGAAGGCCTTCTCAATGTCAATCGACAGAATGCACGCCTCGCCATCAGCGAGAGTGGAAGCGTCCAGCAGTCGGATCAGTCGCCGTATATTCATGGCCGTATTCCGGGTCGGAATAAACCCCGCCTGATCAATGTGCACAAGCGCCGTCATGTGGGTCAGCAGGCGACTAGCTAAAATGCGACTCAGTATTTTGTAGTCTAGGTTTAACATGGCAAGTGGGCGATATGCCGTACGGTCCCAGGCAGGTTTGTCTGGCTTTAGGAGCGGCACTATCACTGCTTCCCTTGTGGACGCAGGCAAGCATCCAACCCGTCTCGAGGCATTATACAGGGCCATCAGCCGGAGAGCCAAAACATCCAAATATGCGGCATAAAATTCAACCGGGAGCCCGTCGGTGCCCGGGGTTTTATTTCTGGCCATGTGTTTGATGGCGACCCTGATCTCACCGAGGTCAACGTCTCGGCCCAGAGCCCCCGCTGTCTCCGCATCAAGCTGTGGGAGTTCAATGTCCTCCAAGAATCCCTCATCCGCCAGGGCCATCGGGTCTAAGTGGCTCTGGTAGAGAGTAGTATAGTAGCTCAAGAACTGCGTATTAATATCTTGCTGCCCGTAGTAAGTCGCCCCATCCCCCCTCGCAGTTCTAGGATCGGCGTCCCCCTTCGCGCTGGGTTGGCTAGCCAGGCTAATAATGCCCCCGATTTATCCCTCTCCGCATGTGCCCGGGTCTCATAGGCCCTACGATCGAAGCATCGCAGCCGTTCCACCTGTACCGCCAGCGCCTCCCTAGCCTCCAACAACTCTTCTTGTTTGTCTGCCCTTCCCGGTCTATCCTTTTCCACATCCCGGAGCCGGTTTTCCGCTTTCTGCACATCAGCCAGGAGGACCCTCCGAACGCCCACTGCCTCACCAATGCAACGACCCCTGATGACAACCTTAAAGGCATCCCATTCAACGTGGGGACTGGTGGCCGTGTCGGTGTTGGCCTGGAAATATTCTTCGATGGCAGTACCTATGGAAGTCCTAAAGACCGGGTCCTCTAACACCTCCGGCCTGAGGCGCCAACTGGGAATCGTGGGTCTGACCCTCATCCAATTCAATCCCACCAGTAATGGGTTATGATCAGATATCGTCCTGGATAGGTATTCACTAGACGTAATCCCCACATGGACGTCCGGGGAGCAGAGGATAGCGTCCAACCTAACGTGGAGCTCGTGCAGAGCCGAAAAATACGAGTAGTCTCTCTGCGTCGGGTGGTGGGCCCTCCAAGTGTCTGTCAGCTCCCAATGTCGTTGCCAATCCCTACGGGCTTCTGCAACCCTATGTGTTGGGGCATCAGGAAGCGGTGGGTGTGATCTGTCCAGGGATACGTCCGCTATGCTATTGAAATCTCCCCCAGGAGCACCGGTCCAGTCAGGACCTGCGCCAGCGTCCGCGAGAGCCGGATCAGAAATGCAGGCTGGTCCACGTTGGGGGCATAAATACTCCCTATAGTGATGTCCCGGCCATCCAAGCGCCCCATCACCTCCACGAACCTGCCCTCTGGGTCTATGATTTGCCTAACACATTGAAAAGGGACTCCCGCCCGCACCCAAACCAGGGTCCCCCGAGCAAAGGCAGAGTATGTGGTGTGGAAAACCTGCCCTCTCCAGCGGCGCTGCAGCGCTACCCCTTCCTGACGTGTGAGGTGGGTCTCTTGTAGTAATGCAATTTGCACCCCCCTTCTGGTTAAATAGGCATGGATTTTGTGACGGCGGTTCATGGTGTGCATCCCCCTAACATTCCAGGTCATACACTTAAAACCTACGGCGGTACCCATAAGAGAATCTCCAATCCTTCCCGGTGCAGCGTTCTCGCAGCGACATGCCTGCCCCAGAACCCATTCCCCCTAACATAACAACACCCCAACTCCCACTCCCCAGGACAGGTCTACACAAACAGGTCCCCATCCAAACTAAGGCACTCAAACAGTAAGACATGAAAGTGGCAGAGCGTGTCCTACCAATGGCGTCCCCAGAACTCCCCCGCCCTCCCCCCACAATCATGGCACATTCAGTAGGTCCCAATGGTGCAATGGCGCCCCAACAGTTCGCAGCTCGGGTCTCCGGAAGCAGAGGGAGCAGTCCTCAACAAGCAAGCTGCCACACATACGACCTGTCAGCCGGTCAGTCAAATAATGCCATCTGCGGTCTGCGGTGTAACCTCTGGAAGTTCATTGTCCGAAGGTCCGTGGCCAGTGCCAGAGCCTGAGCTCCCAGAGCTGAGTCGGGTATGTTCTGTGGTGTTGCTGGTTGGACTCACAGTCCCCCGACTGATTTCCACCACCGCTCGCACCGCCTCATCCCGCTCCTGACGTCGTCCAGCAGGCGAGGGGACACTCCGGGGCGGCGAAGTCGAAGGAGAAGGAGACTGTCGGCGAGGCGAGCCTCGTCGCGGAGAGTGCGTCACCCCGCTGCCTCGTAGCTCAAGCCAATCCCAGGCCTCCCGTGGGGAAAGGAAGAAGTGTGTCTCCGCATCCGCAGTCACCCGGAGTCGGGCCGGGAACAGCATGGCGTACGGTAGTTGAAGTTGGCGTAACTTTCGCTTGACAGCCAGGAATGAGGATCGTTGCCGCTGTACCTCTCGGGTATAATCCGGAAAAATCATCACCTTACTGTTTCCGATCCGCAGATCCCGGTGCTCACGAGCGCGTTGTAAGAGGTAGTCTCGGTCCCTATAATGTAGCAGCCGGACCACCAGCGGCCGAGGCAGAGCGCCTGGTTTGGGGGTCTTGGCCGGGACCCTATGGGCACGCTCCAGGGCAAAGAAAGGAGAGAGGCCCTCCGGGGCCACCTCTGTCTTCAACCATGCTTCCAGGAACTGGACTGCATCCGCCCTCCTCGCTCCGGCACTCCTACTATGCGCAGGTTATTTCTTCTCGAGCGCCCTTCACTGTCCTCCGCTCTCACCTCTAGCCGCTGGACCCTGGATTCCACCGCCCTCAAGGCCTGCTGCAACGTGGCGACCGTGTCCGGGACATCCTTCAGGGCAGTTTCCTGGGCAATGACTCGCTCCTTGAGCTTACGGTGATCATCCTTCAAGAGGGTGAGATCCGTCCCGATGGCGTCAATCTTCGTCTCCAGTGCCTCCCTCGAGGAAGTGATGGCCTGTAGGATATCAGCCAGGGTGGGGTCCCCCGACAACCCCTCCGGTCGTTTTCGTGACGCACCCTCCTCGTCGTCTGTGTGGGGCTCAAGCTCGTCCACCTGCAGGACCTCGAACCCCTTCTTTTTAGACACTCTCCCCATCCCACAACCGGTCAGGAGGGGGGGCAGCAGGGCCCAGCAGCAGCTCCAGCAGGGTCAAACCCCTGGACAGGTGCCCCCGGGTCACCCAACACCCAGTTCAGCACTTGCGGCCCTCCAATGTCTGTGTTCGCCCTCTCAAGCGCCCAGGCGCACCCCGCAGGAAGTCGGTGGTGGAATCCCCTGCCCCCAGGAGAGGGGTCAGTGGAGCTCTGAGGAGTCCGCAGGCGGGCCGCTCAAGGGCACAGTAGGACAACCAATTGCCCCCTCCGGGGTCCGCCACAGCGTCCGCCGCAGACACCCAAGACCAGGGACAAGTACGACTCGCCAATCAGTCAGCACTGCAGGGACGTCCCCACCCGTCCCTCCGCTCCAGAGTGCAAAGTAGCAGCCTCCCGGTTGCTCAGGGGGCGCGGGCCAGACCAGGAAGCCCCAAGCACCTGTCCCCGCCTTCAGGGACGGTCCGTCTCTGGTGCCGCAAGCAGGGCAATGCCTCCTGCGGTCCGCAGTAAAGGCAGGGTGTCTTTTGCCCCTTCACATCCCCCCGCCGCAGCAGGATGCCTCCACCACACCTCCGGGGGGCCCCCAATCATCCCGGGTAACAGCGGGCTCCACCTGTTACACTCCACCAGGCCCCCGCCAAGTCGCGGCTCTCCAGGGCACAGGTCCACCGCCGAGGGTTAAGGGAAACTAACCCCTCCACCAGCCTCACAGCCTTAGTCAAGTCCAGATTCTATGGGGCACCCACCAGGTTGTGTGCTCAGTGTAGCACGCTGTAAAGGTGGTCAGCATGGGCGCTGCAGCTCTCCCGATGTCTCGCTAGCCGCCATCTTAGGGTCAGGCGGCCGCCGCTGTGCGCTCCACAATTGCTGCTCACGCCTCTCCGGTATCTCCGCGGCAGCCCCCTCTTGCGGGTAGGTCCCGCGCGCCTCCGGTCTGGCCAGGGTGGATCCCCAGTGCTTTTGGCGCCCTCAGCAGCCAGAGCCGCCGCTACGCCATGCGGCCGCCATTTTAGTCGCAGCCAAGCCGGAGCGCGAGCAGAGGCGAAGACCGGCTATGCCTCGTCCCACAGTGTCCCCACACCCGGAAAATGCAGCCGAGGGGGCACCAGACGTTCCGCCCCCAGATCCAGTGCCAGGGACCACCGTACCTTGTCAGGATCAATGCCTGTGGAGGAAGGCCACGGAGGTGCTCCGATGCCTGCTCCTTCCTACATCGGCGTCAGGCCACGCCCCCTTGACCAAGTAGTTATGCATGCTTCCAATCCTGCTATTCAGGAACGCCTGTGGATAAATGGTGATGCTTGTCTCAATGATATTCTTGCTATTGTCCGCAAGGCTGAAACATCCAGTAGATGTGCTAATGCTTTAAAGACAGAAGCTGTTGTAAACGAAACTGTGGCTAAAATTAAGTCCAGTTCTAAAAAATGTTTTAGCGTTAAACCAAAATCAGATGGATGGAGTAAGTATAAACCTAACAATGAGCCTCCCAAATGTTACAGATGCGGTAGCCTAGAACATTTGGCTTTTGCAAACTCATGTCCTGCTAGGAAAGTTAAATGCAGTGCATGTGGTATTTATGGGCATTATACTAAATCTTGCAGGAGAAAAACTAAATCGGTTAAATGCGTTCAAGAAGATGTTGATTCAGATAGTGAATTGAGCAGTGATGATGAACAAATTTCTGAATGTTCAGTTGCAGTTAAAAAGAAATTACTTTTGAACATTAGAGATGGATGTTTGCTAATTGAAAACAAACCTGAGTGTTGGATTCACATAGGTGGAGTGCGTGTTAAAATTTATGCAGATTCCGGTTCACCTTATTCAATTGTGAATGAAGAAGTCTGGAAGAAACAGTTTACAGGTAAAGTTGGTCCAAAACTATTTTCCTCTGATATTGATCCAGAAGGTTATGGAGGAGAAAAGATCGACATATTGGGTTATCGTTGATTTAAATTTGAGTTTAAGAATCGCCATTCATATGGCAAATTGTATATTTCTAAAAAAGGTCCATCTGTCTGATGGAAAGACCAGAAAAATTTGCACATCATTTTGGACCCGAACTCTGCGGAGCAGGTTTTGGTTATGGATGAGGGCACGAAAGTTGGTGAGAAAGTTGGTGAGAAACTTTTAAAAAAAATTCCCTCTGTGTTTCACAAAAACATTGGCAAATTAAAGGGTTTTGAGCACAAAATAATACTTAAGGACAATGCAGTACCCAAAATTCATAAGGTTAGAAGTGTCCCTATTGCTTTAGGAAATGATGGAGCCAAGGAACTTGACAGACTTGTTTCCGCTGATATAATTGAACCCGTTGAGGCTTCGGAATGGGTTTCTCCATTAGTTGTAGTCAAACGTAGTAATGGGAAATTGAGACTATGTGTGGACTTGCGCCATTTGAATGAAAACATAGTTGTTGATCAATTTCCATTGCCTAAAATAAATGAAATGTTAGCTCTGTTGGACGGTGCTAAGTGGTTTTCCACAATTGATTTATCTGCTGCTTATCACCAGGTTCCACTATATAAAGACAGCAAGAAATTCACTACATTTGTTACACCGCAGGGTTGTTTTCAATTCAAAAGGATGCCTTTTGGCTTGGCATCCGCTGCAGCCGTTTTTCAACGTTTAATGCATCATTTATTTTCCAATATTAAAAACACCAAATTTTTCCAAGATGATATTCTTATTTTTGGAAAAGATAAAATGGACCATGACAAAACATTACATGAAGTGTTGTCCGTTTTGGACTCCAAGGGATTGACTGTTGAATATTCCAAATGCACATTTGCCAGTGATAGTGTCACTTATTTAGGACATGTTATAGATTGTAAGGGAATTAGACCTAAACCCAATCTCATTGATTCTATTAAGTGTGCTCCTGCTCCAAACTGTAAAGATGATGAGAGATCTTTTATAGGTCTTGCAGAATTCTGTTCCAAGTACATTCAGAATTTTTCTTCAAGAACTTAGGCAATTGTTAAGAAACAGAAATAAATTTGAATGGTCACCGGAGTGTCAACAAGATTTTGATATTACGGATTGTATATCGAGAGTAGCTTCTTTGAAAAGTTTTAACCCTGATGCTCATAGCATAATTACTACGGACGCTAGCATTAAAGGCTTAGATGCTGTTCTTTCCCAGGTTGATCTAAATGGTAATGAGCACATAATTGCTTATGCTTCTAGATCATTGTCACCTACTGAGGAGAAATACTCAGTAATTGAGAAGGAAACACTAGCTTGCGTTTGGGCCGTAGATCACTTTCGGGCATTTGTTTGGGGAAAACATTTTACTTTACGTTGTGATCATAAGCCTTTACTCAAGGTTCTTACTACTGAAGGCACTATTAATACATCTGCAAGAGTTGCTAGATTAGCTATCAAGTTACAGGATTATTGTTACAAAATGGAATATATTCCTGGAAAGAAAAATGGTATGGCTGATTTTCTTTCCAGGATGCCTAAACAGCTTGATGAATGTGAGGATGAAATCTGGAATTCTTTCCAGGTTGCTTATGTACAGGATTTTGGTAACTGCGGAATTGTTAAAGAGAAATGGGATGAAGAATATTTCAAAGATGTAGATTTATGTCAAGTCAAATCTCATCTTAGACAATCGTGGCCAAAGAAATTAAGTAAAAACCACATTCTCAAACCATTTTGGGAAGTCAGATTTGAGTTAAGTATTCGTGATGAAAATGTTTGGAGAGGTGAAAGAGTTATTCCTCCAAAAAATTTACGTTCACCTATAATTGCTCTTTGTCATGAAGGCCATTTTGGTATAGTTCGTTCTAAACAGACTGTTAAAACTTCATTTTGGTGGCCAGGTATGGACACTGAAATAGAAGCATTTGTACGTGACTGTGAATTATGCAGGGTTGCTGACAAATCTTTAGTTATGTGTAAACCTCCTTTAGGTGTCATGTCCAGACCCAAATTACCTTGGGAACATACTGCAATTGACATTATGGGTCCGATAGGCACTGAACAGAAATACATTTTAGTATTAATGGATTTATTTTCAAGATGGCCTGTTGTTAAAGTTGTCAGTAGAGCTGATACTGATTCAGTTCTTCATTTTCTAGACCAATCATTTCAAATGGAAGGTATTCCGTCTGTTCTTTTAAGTGACAACGGTGTTCAATTTATGTCGAACAAAGCAAAGGAATACTTTAACAAACTAGGAATAAAGCATAAAACCACGTCGCTATATAACCCAAACAGTAATGGTATGGTTGAGCGCTTTAATAGAGTTATAAAAAACACTATTCAAATGGCTGCTAAACAGGGTGATTGGGAAACTCAAGTCTTAAAAATGGTTTGGGCTTATAGAGTGTCAATTTGTGATGCTACAGGTTATCCACCTTTGGTTCTTATGCGGGGCAGAAATCCCAGAACAAAATTTACGCCTGGATGGTTATTTAAATCCAACATTGTAGATTGGTCAGAGGATTCCGTCAGAGAAAGAGCAGATGCTCTTCAAACCAAGAGAAAGGAGTGGTATGATTCTAGACATGGTGTAAAAGAGTCCAATATCACTGTTGGACAATGGGTTAGAGTGAAAAAACCAGGTAAAACTTCTAAAGAAATTAGCAGTTTTTATGAACCTTTGCAAGTTGTTGAAACAATGAACAATGCTGTACGCCTTACTGATGGAAAGGTCTGGAACCTTAAGAGGGTTGCTAAATGTGCGGCGCCTTATTCTTGCACTAATTTTGTACCTGATTTGTTTGATTTGGAGGATTTTATGTATAATAGTAGTACTGTTGACAATTCAAATATGAATTCTCCTACAATTGTAAATAACAATGTTTTGGAAGATTCCATGGATCAAATCCCATGTAGCTCTGAAGTTGATTGTGGAGGATCTTCCATGTTGAATCCAGATACATCTACTTTGGATTCCAGGCAGTCCAAGAGTGAAAAAAGACCTCCTGTTTGGTTAAAATATTATATTTCTGAAAATTTTCCATTGTAATTCTGTACAACCTTTGGTATTCTATGGTATGTATTGTTTTTTTAAAATAATTTTTTCTCTCTTTTTTTTTTTGGGAGAAAGGGGATGTGTTATGAAATATGTCATATGTCATCTGTGTCGTCTTGCTGACTTCACGTTCCATAGAATATGGAGCGTGGAGCGGGCAAGAGGACAGGAGTGAGTTACAACCGGGACTTGAAGTCGAGAAGTTGTACTCCCTGTACCTGCCAATTTCAAATAAATGTATCTACAAGATATTGCCTCCGCAGCCTTCATAACAATTCGCTTTACATGAGCTCCGGTTACGTTACACAAGGGCACATTCAGGCACGGGGAGATTATGTGATCGGCAGGCAGGGCTGCTCGGGAGAAGCGCTTGAGGCAGGCTGGCACGGTGTTTTATTTTTTTTTATGCAGATTTCTATAGCGCGAACTCTACCTGAAGGTATTGGAGCGCTTTACATGAGCTCCTGTTACGTTACACAAGGGCACATTCAGGCACGGGGAGATTATGTGATCAGCAGGCAGGGCTGCTCGGGAGGAGCGCTTGAGGCAGGCTGGCACGGTGTTTTTTTTTTTATGCAGATTTCTAGAGCGCGAACTCTACCTGAAGGTATTGGAGCGCTTTACATAAGCTCTGGTTACGTTACACAAGGGCACATTCAGGCACGGGGAGATTATGTGATCGGCAGGCAGGGCTGCTCGGGAGGAGCGCTTAAGGCAGGCTGGCACGGTGTTTTTTTTAATGCAGATTTCTATAGCGCGAACTCTAGCTGAAGGTATTAGAGCGCTTTACATGAGCTCCGATTACGTTACACAAGGGCACATTCAGGCACGGGGAGATTATGTGATCGGCAGGCAGGGCTGCTCGGGAGGAGCGCTTGAGGCAGGCTGGCACGGTGTTTTTTTTTATGCAGATTTCTATAGCGCGAACTTTACCTGAAGTTATTGGAGCGCTTTACATGAGCTCCGGTTACGTTACACAAGGGCACATTCAGGCACGGGGAGATTATGTGATCGGCAGGCAGGGCTGCTCAGGAGGAGCGCTTGAGGCAGGCTGGCACGGTGTTTTTTAATGCAGATTTCTATAGCGCGAACTCTACCTGAAGGTATTGGAGCGCTTTACATGAGCTCCAGTTACGTTACACAAGGGCACATTCAGGCACGGGAGATTATGTGATCGGCAGGCAGGGCTGCTCGGGAGGAGCGCTTGAGACAGGCTGGCACGGTGTTTTTTTTAATGCAGATTTCTATAGCGCGAACTCTACTTGAAGGTATTGGAGCGCTTTACATGAGCTCCGGTTACGTTACACAAGGGCACATTCAGGCACGGGGAGATTATGTGATCGGCAGGCAGGGCTGCTCGGGAGGAGCGCTTGAGGCAGGCTGGCACGGTGTTTTGTTTTATGCAGATTTCTATAAGCGCGAACTCTACCTGAAGGTATTGGAGCGCTTTACATGAGCTCCGGTTACGTTACACAAGGGCACATTCAGGCACGGGGAGATTATGTGATCGGCAGGCAGGGCTGCTCGGGAGGAGCGCTTGAGGCAGGCTGGCACGGTGTTTTGTTTTATGCAGATTTCTATAGCGCGAACTCTACCTGAAGGTATTGGAGCGCTTTACATGAGCTCCGGTTACGTTACACAAGTGCACATTCAGGCACGGTGAGATTATGTGATCGGCAGGCAGGGCTGCTCGGGAGGAGCGCTTGAGGCAGGCTGGCACAGTGGTTTTTTTATACAGATTTCTATAGCGCGAACTCTACCTGAAGGTATTAGAGCGCTTTACATGAGCTCCGGTTACGTTACACAAGGGCACATTCAGGCACGGAGAGATTATGTGATCGGCAGGCAGAGCTGCTCGGGAGGAGCGCTTGAGGCAGGCTGGCACGGTGTTTTTTTTAATGCAGATTTCTATAGCGCAAACTCTATCTGAAGGTATTGGAGCGCTTTACATGAGCTCCGGTTACGTTACACAAGGGCACATTCAGGCACAGGGAGATTATGTGATCGGCAGGCAGGGCTGCTCTGGAGGAGCGCTTGAGGCAGGCTGGCACTGTGGGGTCAATTCCGATTCGGGCCGGAAATTTCACCGACCGAGCCGGACCCGGAGAGATTTCTGACCGAATCGGACCCGTGCAGTCCGACCGAACGAGTACGATGCGTCCGTATGTTATCGGACTCGAGTCGGTCGGACTCCCATTGATGTCAATGGGAGCCGGTCGTACAACGCGTACGCGGGCTCCCATTGACTCAATGGGTGCGAGTCGGACAAGGGCGCCCTCTACAGCGGGTACGCGGCGAAGCGATTCGCGCCGTACACGCATAGGTAGGGGGACCCATGGGTCCCCCTGTGTGCGACCCGCGCGGCTACGCGTACAGGGGGTCCGACACGGACCCCCAAAGTACGGCTCCGACAGCTCTTACGAGCCGGAGTGCGCGGCTCGGTCGGACAGCTCGCGGCGCGCATCGTACTTACCCGGCCGGGAAACGTCTCCATTGCGCGGTGCGAGTCGAGTCCGAGCGAGTCGGTCGGAGCGGTTCGAGCCGGGAGCGAGTCGGTCGGAGCGGTCGGGACGCCCGGACGAGTCGGTCGGCGATTTCGCATCGTACTCGCTCGGCCGGACCCGCGTACGGTTCGGTCGGGAAACAGGGCTCCGAATCGGATCCGGTAAAGCCGAATCCGATTCGGAGCACTACCGGCCGAGATCGGAATCGGCCCCTGTGTTTTTTTTTTATGGATGGCGCCTCCCCTAACTCCTTTGGAGACCTCATCTCCAGACCTTCTTCGTGACAGTGGAATCCCCTCTAATTCTCAGACGTGAACAGCATGGGACTTGCCTCAATTTGGGACCTTCATGCCACAGCTTTAGATCATCAGCGCGCAACTTAGCCTCCCCAAGTTAATGCGCTTAAACTTTTTTTATTCATTGCTTCTCTTTTCAACCTCGTTGTTCGCGTCTCACGTTCGTGACTTATATTTGAAAACTAAGGGGCAGATTTACGAGCCCCATGCGCCACATTTGCGCCGCCGTTGAGTCACTTCTGTGACGCAGTGGCGGCGTAAAGCTAGCGCCATACTGCGGGGGATTTACAACGTGACGCATCTAGGGAGATGCGTCACGTTGTAAAGCCCTGCGCCACATGAAACCTGCGTCAGGTTTCATGTGGGCGTTCTGGCGCAGTGGGGGGCGTTCCGTCGCAGGAACGCCTCGGAAAAGTGCCTGAGTGAAATCTACAAGATTTCACTCAGTCACTTTTCCGACGCCACTGCGTCAAAACCTTGCACCTGCTTGAAGCAGGCGTAAGGCGTGACGCACCATGTTGAGGATAGGCCAGGTTGGAACAGTGCTGGAGTTGCGCCAACCTTACGCCGGCAGATGCGACATGCATCTGTTTATCCTTGCGCCATGATGCGCCGCATTGTAAATGCGGCGCATATGTGGTGGCGCAAGGGTTAACTTGCGTCACGCATCTTTCCTGGCGCATCCCTGCTGATTTGCAGGGATGCGCCAGGAAACGTAAATCTGCCCCTTAGTTGTGTGTCCCGTATATCGTGTAGAATCTGCATTCAGGACCTGGACACTGTAACCGTGACCAATAGGAACAAGCATTAAAAATGCAATAGGTCTCGCCTTTCATTAAGTTAAAGCCATTTGCTTTGCTATACAATACCATTAGCAAAGCAAATGGCTTTAACTTAATCAAAGGCGAGACCTATTGCATTTTCAATGCTTGTTTGTTTGGTTTCTTGCTCACTGGGGAGGGTGGGAGGGTTGCTTTCTTTCTTCTGTTGTTCTTTGTCCTTTGTTAAAAGCAGAACCACTATTTAGCTGCGATTTGTTACAGGCTGTTGGCCACTGCTGCTCCCGGGCCTGGCAGCTCACTGGTCCTTGTAGCCTCCCATTCGTAGTGAAGCAGGTTGCCGACTCCCCCCCCCTCTTTTCTTTCCACAAGTACGCGGCCGGCCCTTTCTGGGTTGTAGGCGACATGCTGTGTTAACTATCAGTCTGAATGCTTCCATTCATTTTCTCGTTGTCATGTTCTGACCAGACGGTGGCCGGCCGGCTGGGTTGTAGGCGCCATTGTCCTGTTTTGCCTTGCCTTGTGGTCTGCCAATAAAAATTGATTTAATACTAAAAAAAAATCACAAACCCATTTAACAATTCTGTTGGAAAAGAAGATCCACACAGGCAGGTCCATTAAACAACTTTACTTCAAGATGTGAGTTAGTAAAGGAGCAGTGCAAGCAAGTACGGAAGCAAAGCTGCCAGAACCAACCATACACCAAACGACACACTAAAAATTCCTGCCCTATTATATTCCACATTCCACCACCAACATTCCACCAGACTATCTGTGCCACACACCTTCCCCTGATAACACAACCCAACACATTACAAGAAAAGAAACACAAAATAAATATTCATACAAGAATTACAAATGCATGTAAGGATTACAAATACATATACTTTTTTTGTCTGAACAAAGTCAAAACTCGACACTGAAAGACACTCCAGGAAACTACCCCACCAGATAACCATCAGAGGACCAGGTAATTTCTTCTCTCTTGCACTGTGCCGCTCACATACCTCTTGTTCTTCCCAACTTCCATCATCATCCATTACTTCCACATCATACTCACTGTTTACCACTCTTTCCCCACTCTCACCCACACCAACATCTGGGTCCATCTGAACCCTACTTGAGCATTTTTCATCGCCCATCATGTACCCACATTCACTACCATCCTCACAACTTGCCTCACAATCACATTTCTTCATACTACACAGACTCACACGACATAAATTCCACACTTTTGCATCCTCAAGTTTGATTGCACCTCCTAAAACTTTGAGGACTCTTAAAACCTGTTTTTTTCACACGTACATACTGTCCCACATTTATGGTGTGCATTCTTCTATGAAAATTCTGCACTTGGTTTGTTCCTGAAACAGTTCCACCCTCCTCCTCATTTTATGATCCACTTGCTCTCCAAACAATGCCTCATTCCTATTTTTCAACCACCACAGAACCAACTTGGAAGAAGGCTTCCTTCCTCTTAACAGCACAAAAAGCATTCTGAATGTCACAGAATGAGGAGTAATTATGTAAGACAGCAACATATTATGAAGGGATTTTTTTCATGGTAAACCAGATTTTAAGGGCAATTGAATAGCTTCCTTTATAACTCTGTTACAGCGTCCTACTTGACCATTACATTCTGGGTGGTACAAAGATACCTTCACATGCCTAATTCCAGAATGCTTAAAAAATGATTTCATTTTCTCTGATGTCAACTGCACACCATTGTCAGATACCAACACCTACGGAATACCTTCCCTTGAAAAAACATCCTCAAGAAATTCAATGACCACATCAGTGGTAACATTGCTCACCATGTGCATTTCTAGCCATTTCGAATAATACTCAATAAGTGCTATGGAATAAGTTTCCCTAGAAGATAAAGTAGAAAAAGGCCCCATAAAGTCTATGGCCAGCTTACACCAGGGTCTGTCTTGTAACTCCACTGTTGTCAAAGGTAAAATCAATGGTTTAGCAACTTTGTCACTCATACTACATGCGCTATAATTTCTTACCCGACGGTCAACCATGGCATCCAGCCCTGGCCACCAAAAATTCTCTTTTGCTCTAATCCTTGTGCTTGACATTCATCCATGCCACTCATGCCCTAGTTTGATAATACTCTCACATACTCCATAAGGGGGCACAATTTTCTCCCCTCTCAACACAATATTTTTGCACATAGACAATTCATCCTTTACCTTTTAAAATGCACTACATTCCCCTCGCAGTTGACATTCTCGAGGCCAACCGCCAGAAATTTACTCTTTTATTGTCCTGAACACCACATCCTTCTCCATCTCCCGCAACCACACCATTTCTGACAATTGTTGGCCATTTCCACACTCCTCTCCTTTGCACAACAAAACGTCCTCATAAGTAAAAGCCACATCACATTAATTCTTTCTAGCTACAAATTCATCCTCGTCATCAAATGGTAAATGTGATAGCTCACCTGAAACGCTGTTGTTTTTCCCTGGCACATACACAATTTCATAATGGAACATTTGCAATTTAGATGCCAACCTTGCTAGTCTTGGAGTAAGATTCCCACCTCTACCTGGTTTCAAAATGTTTACCAGTGGTTTATGGTCAGTGCAAATTTTGAACTTCTTTCATCATTCATATAATCTAAACCATTCCACTGCCCACATGGCTGCAAGTAGCTTCTTCTCCATAACTGAGTAATTACACTTCGTTTGCGAGAAAGTGCGGGAAGCATATGCCACAATCCATTCTGCTCCATTTTGTTTTACGATAAACAGCACCAACTCCATAGCCACTAATACCTACTGATATTATACACTCCACCCCCATAACGAATGATTATAAACGAGGTGCATGCAATATTTCATTCTTAATCGCATTAAAACATTTTGTTTGCGCTTGGGACCAGAAAAATGTCACATTTTTATTTCATAACAATCATTGTTCTACATTAGTAGCAGAGTTTACCAGAAATCGTGAATAGAATTCTCATAGCCCTAAAAAGGACATCAATTGTTCCTTACTTTTTGGTTCAGGTGAATTAAAAATTGCTTTGACATGTTTGATTTTAGGGCAAATTCCCTCCTTAGATACCTTTTTCATAGTCAAACCATTCTCCATAAGTGCCTTCTAGACCTGTCTCAAGCTGCTATCATGCTCACATTGATCTTTACCAAATATTAAAATATCGCCTTGGAATACTTTAGTACCCTTTACGCCTTGCAAAATTCAGGACATCTCTCACTGGAAAACAGCAGAAGCACTTGCGAGACCAAAAGGCATCCTTTTGGACTGGAGCATTCCTTCTGTTGTTATGAAAGATGTACAGTGCTTAGATTCATCTTCTAATTCAATTTGGTGATACGTACTTGTGAGATCAATTGTTGAAAAAATAGTTGTACAGCCAATCGAGGACATCAATTCTTGCGAATTAGGTAGAGGAAAGGTGTCCACCCAAATGGCTTCATTTAAGCACCTTAAATCCACACAAAGTCTTAAATCTCCATTGGACTTAAGAGAAATTATGCCCGGCGAAAGCAAATTGGACCTCTCAATAGGCTCTATAATCTCTTTTTTACAGAAATCCTGCAGTATTTCTTTTAATTTTGCTCTATAGTGCAAGGGTACATTTCTCAATTTTCTCTAACTGGCATAGCATTATCACATGGAACAATTCTTTGTTTGAAATCTTTCATTTGCCCAAACAATCACTAAACACACACAGAAACTCATTCTTCAAATTTATATTCTGTATCCACCACATCCTTCACTTGTACAACATCACCCACAGAATACACTGGCGGATTAGCGCAACAATCTATTTTCATACCTTGCTCCATTATGTGAGCCCACCCAAAATCATAGCACCCTTGGTAGCCACATAATCCTTGCTGTGACACTTCCTGGAACCAAATTCGAAATTTTCCCACAAACACCCCTGCATAGGAATCCTATGGCCCAAATAACTACCTGGGCTGGCATCAGATTCACAGAATTCTCTACCAGGCCACAACCTGTCAAACATGTTCTTGTTCAAAATAGTGTACGAAGCACACAAATCAACCATTGTTTCAGTTTGTATTCCAAATATGTTTACAGCACAACTGGGTAATTTCACAGTTTTCTTCCCCTCACAAACAAGTTCATCCTGAATACTCAACACACCTTCCTGCATACTCGCTTCCTCATTCTCAGCATCCTCTGTAATATGATTAACTCTCCTGCTTACACTCTTACATACTCTACTAAAATGACCTTTCTACTTGCTCGTACTGCATAATTTGCTTACAGCAGAACACATTTTAGAGTTAGCTAAGTGGCTATTTGACCAGCATCTATAACATGACAACCCCTTGCCACCAGTTTGCAACACTTCATTACTTTTAGTTTCTATAATCCTTCCTTTACCTCTAACATCCTTTCCTCCCCCAACCATACACACAGAAACAGCATTTTCACTTTCTTTCCTCACAGCTTGTATACATTTCTCTGACACTTCTATGCTTCTAGAAGTATTCTCTGCTGCCTTCAAAAACATTTCCCCACACAACCATAATTTCTCTTGTTTTTTCTTGTATTTGATTTTCATCAGTATCTGATCTCTTAATACTTGGTCATATGACACATACTCAAAGTCACATGTTACAGTTAATGCTTTTAAAGGGGAAACAAATAGATCAATTGTTTCATCCTCCTTTTGTATCCTCAAATAAAACTTAAACCCTTCCATGACCACATACATTTTTTTACCATACCTCTCTTGCATCTGTTTGATAGCATACTGATATACATCCACGTTATTGGTATTCTCCAAAGGAGGTAAATTCTTCAATTCCCTAAAATCTATGGCACCCAATCTATGTTAGAGTAGAGATAAACATCTTTCAGACGTACATTCACCTTATTCCAACACATAAGCTTGGAACATATCAAGCCACAGATCCCATTGTTCCAGATGTTCCCCAGGTTCAGCGAAAAAATGGTGGAGGTTGAATGCTCGCCATGACTTAAAGAAGTTCAAAATACTATGCAACAACTATGTAAATTCTATACTACCACAACTAATGCATAGTGCTAACTGAAACCAAATAACTATTACAATAAACTTCACTAAATATTACTTGCACTCATTACCAGAAATCCATGACACACAGAATGTAATAAAACTGGAGTGCCAATCACAGACACGATGACTGGCAGACTGCTAACACCTTGAAAAGCAGGAATCATTCAATGTTGGAAAGCAGAAATTAATTGGTGAGCCAATCACCGAGAGGATAATTCGACAGTACTATAATCACAAAATTTACTTGGTGTGCCAATCACCGAAGAAACAATGTAATAGAAAACCCCATGATGACCTGTGAGTTTATATAGAAATACTAAATGAAGGCCATGTATGAACTGACAAACTGTGATATTCTAGATTTTTTTTTTTTTTAATTTGATCGATATATAGATAAATATCTATAGCATTGATTATTGTCTCATAATACAAAAACAGTGATTACAAGGTTAATCCCTTAAAGGGGTTATTCTATTCAATGGTCAATTCATCATTTTGATCAACTATAAAAAACACCACATGAAATAACAAAATAAATTCACGAACAATATCATAAGACTGACATAAACTTTACCACAATAATAAGAAATACCCAATATACACATAAATACATCAGTCAAAAACAAACACATAACATATAATATAATACATATAAAATACAGAAATATATATACAAGTAAAAATTCTGATATATACTGATTCTAAGAAGAATTCTTTTACTTTTCAATCGTTACAATCCAACTGTTGCATAATACATCAAACACTGGATACACTCTTCTATGTGCGTTTCAGCGTGATCCCACGCCTTCTTCAGGAAGAGCCACACATGAAGATGTAAAGGGAATAACGCGCAGAACAAGAAACTATAGGGAGTTGATGGCTCTATCTCTATTTATCTGGAATGTTAAAAAACGGAGAGCTTGAAGTCAATTAGTGGTCTTCAGAAACTCACTAGGAGGTTCAGGAAAATTCCTGCTGATCATGTTGAAATCTATCAGAATCGACGATCGAAACTCCTTCAGAATATATGGTGAGAACACCGTAATGTTTTCCCTGTGTACTGTTTTTTTTCCTTTCTCGTTTTAATCTCTCTGTCCTGGATTAGCTCAAATCACAGCTACTCTGGGTGAAATCCAGGATAGGCCCGATGTCCATATCTAAACGACCTCTAAGCCAACTGTTACTTTTGTCCTGCTGGTTCTGTGTCGTGGCTACTGGCAACAGAACCTCCAGAATCGAGGAATCGGCATCACGACTCTGGATACTCTCCGTAAAGCAAGTCCTTCAATGCAGCTCTGTAAACATTCATAGAGCATTGACTGTTACCAAGGCAACAGCAGAGACTCAGAAAACTGGCGACAAGCATGCCTATAATGATGTTACAGTATAAACAAGCAAGGCTTGGGTCCTTAGCTGCCTGGACTGGACCACTGTATGATGAGAAACAAACTGTATGCCCAGGGAGACTGTTAACCGTAATTTTGATGGACACCTTAGACCATTAATTCAAAGGCGCCAGAGCTTTATTCAGCTTATATTGTGACAATTCTACAACAAACATTCAGACTTAATTATGCATGTATTAGAGTAGAAAACACTGAGTTAAAGTGGCGTCATACATAACTTATTTTGCGTACATATTCAAATTTAATCGACATCACAACGAATATCACAATGACAGTGAACATTCAGGTGAAGTAATCAATAACATATACATAAAAATGAAAAAAGACTTTTCAGCACAAAGCGATTGATGTTACAGCAACCCCAGGAACTCAGAAAATGGCTGCTGGCGCACAACCCCGAGACCAACGTTGCCAATGCAACACTAGAAACTGCATAAATGGCCAACGATGGTGCTGTGATGTAACCGGATCAGCGCCGCAGGCTATGCGCCACACGACAATCCTGCCGACAATGACCCTCCACCCCCTGTAAACGAAACAGCACTGAAAACTCTGCACAGCATGATAATCCAACTGGCAGTGAGCCACCAACGTTCTAAAGAGGAACAATGAAATCCTGAGAGGGGAGAAATCCTCTGTGAGAAACATCAATGTGCTTAGGAATTGTACGTAGGCCTCAGGAATCCTCAACACCAGGAATCGTTGAAGAATCCTCCACCTAGCACCACATCGACTGGATTGCACCGGCAGCACCGCTCCATCCCATCCTCATCACCATTTTTGGAAAAGAAGATCCACACAGGTACGGCCAGGAAACAACTTTATTTCAAGATTTGGGTAAGTAAAATAGCGATGCAGGCACGCCCGGAAACGAAGCTGCCAGAACCAACTGCCACACACCAACCGACACACTAAGAATTCCTGCCTCGTTATATTCCACATTCCACCACTAACATTCTACCAACTATATATTCCACAAATTCGGAAAAGGTTTCCTGAATCGTTAAATGGGTTTAGGAAACATTAAGGAATTGATATTTGGAAGGTGCGTTTTAAGGGTGTTCCTTCCAAATACTGAATCCTGAAGTTGAGTATTTATGTTTTGCGACCAAATGTGGTCGCAAAACATTAATATTTTACCGCCAACTGAAAGGTTTGCAAACTGAAAATGGTCCCCAAGGAACTCCTCTCCTTTGTGGATGGTGAAAAAACATTTTTTAAGAGTAAGGGAACCACTGCCCAATCTATCTTAAAAAAAGTTTGTGAACATTTTCATTTTCTTTTTTTAAACACATCCTGTTTTCCTTTTAAGAAAACCGGCTGCGTTCAAAAAATAAAGTTTACTTTATTTTAAAGCAATCGTAGCCATGGGGGGTCTGCTGGCCACCATGTCTGTGATTGTAGCCAATCAAAGTGGGAGGCACTTTGGGACCGACCTCATTAAGATTTGTGAGGTAGGTTGAATTGCGATCCATTGCGTTTCTGTATCTTGTAAAAGGACGTATTAATACATAGGTCGGTTTGCAAAATAAGAATGTATGTAAAAGTCGGTGCACAAATTGCGACCCTTTAACCTAATGCATTCTTCATACATGAGACCCAAAGTCTACGAAAATCAGCATCTTACGCAATTCAGTTTATTTGAAGAGCACTTAAAATCATTACAGCAACGAAAATACCTTTATTGTACAGCGATGTCCCTAAATGTTACAGAAACTAAAAATAAGTTGATCCATCACTGAGCAAATCTAGTGTGATAAGTAGTACATCTTTACATAAGAAACTTTGGTGAGCAGACGACAACTAGATAATTATGTTAACTTAAAACAGAATAATTAATAGTAACATTCTCAGTTTATTATAAAGCAGTCCTAAAAAAAGCTTGATATGTGATGTTAGATGTGTTAAATCATCATCACAAGACTAATTTTGCAAGAATTGGGAGTTTTAATTATTCAAGCTGATCCGAACTGCACTTTGACAGTGCCAATTCCTAGTTCGTACGCGTTTACACCAGTTATTCAATCGTAAATCTACGCAAAATAAAATAATTCAATAAAAGTTATGCATAAACATTGTTGCATGGATTCTGATCAGGAACAGAACTATGCTTGGGATCATAGATCATCGGTGTGTAGGGACTAAGTCACCATACCACCTCAGTACCTATGAGCCCGAGTCCGACTAGTTATAGTGCCTCACTTGCCCTCCTAACCTTACCAGAGAAACATGTGAATTGGCACCCTAGAACACAACACTCTCGATCCTCTCAGGGATCGGGGTAACAGGACGCACCGTTTAGCTCATTCACCCCTACTTTTCCACAATGAAATAAACAAGAGACACAAAGGAAGTTTTGAATATTTATTCAAACTATTGTGTCCTAAAATGCAGTATCCGTGCCACAATTAGAAAACATATGCATACTGTTAGCGTGGCCCTATATCATAAAAAGCCCAGTCATGTCATAAGACAGAATATCCTAAACCCCCTCTCTTCTACTGAAGCTATATGATTATATATCAAAGATCTCTGGGACTAGTGGTGGACCCCGTACCTTAGCATACACAGAAGGACGTTCTACATCTCAGCTGACGTAGCAATCTTGTTTCAGAATCCTCGCTCAGTGTGTCTACTTAAAACTCCTGTGCTCAGTTATACGACAAGACGTGTTCTCATAAACAGCAGCTGCATTCTCACGTTATGTCTAGGTGCTAGTGTCTGACCAGAGAGAATAACAAGGATCATTGTTGTTTGACCTTGTCCGTGGTGTTCGGACTAAATCCCAGTAAAAGAACAGAACACAAAAACATATGCAGGTTCCGTGTGAAAGTACAATGTGGCACAAAAGCAAACGCGTTTATATAGTAACATGTGCAAAAGAAAATGCGGCCCACAATGTGCACAACTAGGCCAACACAAGGAAAACTACAGGGGGCCATGCAGAAAACACACTATAACGTCTGGCCGAAAACATCAATGCCAAAGGGTATACATTCCCGAGAAAAACATGAACAAGTAATTACATATCTACCAAATGCAAGCATGTTATGATGCCATGAAATATCTGACACTGGCTTCTGCAATGCAAGGATGCATATCTTGTATAAAATATACAAGACTGCAGATAATATATACACAAACTATGCATGTTTTACGCATGCATGCCTAAGGTACTTAACTTTAAAGAACAGTTTGTCAGCTATAAATGAGGTGTAACCCACACTTCCTCTACTCCGCAATATGTTGTGTTGACTGTGTGGCGCTTCGTCCAGTGGAGTAATAGAGGTGGCAAGGACCCTAAGGCAAGAAGGGAAAATTGGCCCTCAGATTCAAAGCTGGGTAGCAAAACACAGCTATAAAACGGAGTGGTGGTCTCCTCACCTTTGGGGGGGATCTAGTGCAGAGGTGTAACACACGCTCCTGAATCCGCTTTGGCACAGGGGCCCCCAACCTTTCAGGGGGACCTAATTCAGCCAAAGTCCAATGCATATCTGTGAGATTTGGGAGTTTAAGGGGACCCTCTTCACATTCTGCAGGGGCCCCCCATCACTTTGTGTTACGCCTCTGGTATAGTGAAACTAAACCTGCTGCACTATTGAAAGCTTTCCCCCTTACTTTGTACAGCTTGAGGTCTCCTTGAAGCAAAGACCGGACCGGATATATGAGAAAGGAAGGTCAAGGGGGGAGACATGATAGTGGAACGACGAAGGAGCTCTGTGCATAGAGGGGTCTTTAAAGTGCCAGCCTTCATCAGCCAGCCTAGGTTGAATCCAGTGGCAAAGTGAGCAAGGGACCCACGTCTGGGCATACCCTGCCAACTTAGGGCGAACAAAGCAAACACAAGGAGATGATGGACGGAGCGCTGAAACTTTTCAGACACTCACCCCCAGTCACAGATCTGGGTTGAATCCATTATCGTTCTTTAGCTCACTTCGCCACCCCAGTTCAGACACAGCTATATGCAAATCAGTCTTGGCCCTGTGCCTCATGGGAACAGTCCAGCCCGAACTGCCAAGCCATGTCTTCCCTGGACCGGAAACAAGCATCCTGGGAACGGTTTCGGGCTAACGCCCTCATCAGCCAGGCTAGCTTGAATCCAGTGGCAAAGTGAGCAAGGGACCCACGTCTGGGCATACCCTGCCAACTTAGGGCGAACAAAGCGATACCAAAGGGGATGATGGACGGAGCGCTTGAGCTAATCAAACACTCACCCCCAGTCAACTGATCTGGGTTTAATCCATCATCATTCTTTAGCTCACTCCACCACCCCAGTTCAGACATGGCCATATGCAAATCAGTCTGACCCTGTGCCTCATGGGAACAGTCCAGCCCAAACTGCCAAGCCATGTCTTCCCTGGACCGGAAACAAGCATCCTGGGACCGCTTTCAGGCTAACAGCCCTCATCAGCCAAGCTAGCTTGAATCCAGTGGCAAAGTGAGCAAGGGACCCACGTCTGGGCATACCCTGCCAACTTAGGGCGAACAAAGCAAACACAAGGAGATGATGGACGGAGCGCTGAAACTTTTCAGACACTCACCCCCAGTCACAGATCTGGGTTGAATCCATTATCGTTCTTTAGCTCACTTCACCACCCCAGTTCAGACACAGCTATATGCAAATCAGTCTTGACCCTGTGCTTCATGGGAACAGTCCAGCCCGAACTGCCAAGCCATGTCTTCCCTGGACCGGAAACAAGCATCCTGGGACCGGTTTCGGGCTAACAGCCCTCATCAGCCCGGCTAGCTTGAATCCAGTGGCAAAGTGAGCAAGGGACCCACGCCTGGGCATAACCCTGCCAACTTAGGGCGAACAAAGCAACCCCAAGGAGATGATGGACGGAGCGCTGAAACTTTTCAGACACTCACCCCCAGTCACAGATCTGGGTTGAATATATTATCGTTCTTTAGCTCACTTCGCCACCCCAGTTCAGACACAGCTATATGCAAATCAGTCTTGACCCTGTGCCTCATGGGAACAGTCCAGCCTGAACCCCCAAGCCATGTCTTCCATGGACCGGAAACAAGCATCCTGGGACTGGTTTCGGGCTAACAGCCCTCATCAGCCAGGCTAGCTTGAATCCAGCGGCAAAGTGAGCAAGGGACCCACGTCTGGGCATACCCTGCCAACTTAGGGCGAACAAAGCAAACACAAGGAGATGATGGACGGAGCGCTGAAACTTTTCAGACACTCGCCCCCAGTCACAGATCTGGGTTGAATCCATTATCGTTCTTTAGCTCACTTCGCCACCCCAGTTCAGACACAGCTATATGCAAATCAGTCTTGACCCTGTGCCTCATGGGAACAGTCCAGCCCGAACTGCCAAGCCATGTCTTCCCTGGACCAGAAACAAGCATCATGGGACGGGTTTCGGGCTAACAGCCCTCATCAGCCAGGCTAGCTTGAATCCAGTGGCAAAGTGAGCAAGGGACCCACGTCTGGGCATACCCTGCCAACTTAGGGCGAACAAAGAAAACACAAGGAGATGATGGACGGAGCGTTGAAACTTTTCAGACACTCACCCCCAGTCACAGATCTGGGTTGAATCCATTATCGTTCTTTAGCTCACTTCGCCACCCCAGTTCAGACACAGCTATATGCAAATCAGTCTTGACCCTGTGCCTCATGGGAACAGTCCAGCCCAAACTGCCAAGCCATGTCTTCCCTGGACCGGAAACAAGCATCCTGGGACCGCTTTCAGGCTAACAGCCCTCATCAGCCAGGCTAGCTTGAATCCAGTGGCAAAGTGAGCAAGGGACCCACGTCTGGGCATACCCTGCCAACTTAGGGCGAACAAAGCAAACACAAGGAGATGATGGACGGAGCGCTGAAACTTTTCAGACACTCACCCCCAGTCACAGATCTGGGTTGAATCCATTATCGTTCTTTAGCTCACTTCACCACCCCAGTTCAGACACAGCTATATGCAAATCAGTCTTGACCCTGTGCCTCATGGGAACAGTCCAGCCCGAACTGCCAAGCCATGTCTTCCCTGGACCGGAAACAAGCATCCTGGGACCGGTTTCGGGCTAACAGCCCTCATCAGCCCTTCTAGCTTGAATCCAGTGGCAAAGTGAGCAAGTGACCCACGTCTGGGCATAGCCTGCCAACTTTAGGCGAACAAAGCAAACACAAGGAGATGATGGACGGAGCGCTGAAACTTTTCAGACACTCACCCCCAGTCACAGATCTGGGTTGAATCCATTATCGTTCTTTAGCTCACTTCGCCACCCCAGTTCAGACACAGCTATATGGAAATCAGTCTTGACCCTGTGCCTCATGGGAACAGTCCAGCCCGAACTGTGACTGGGGGTGAGTGTCTGAAAAGTTTCAGCGCTCCCTCCATCATCTCCTTGTGTTTGCTTTGCGACTGTAAAAACATCCTGATTCACTGGGAATAGCCAATGTGCAGTGTTGGAAGCCGGAGTCCCAGTCCCGCACCACTGTCACCAAATGCGAGACCCGGGACTCCTCACTCAACGTTAGGACAAGTAAGGACACCGTTTGAGATAGCCCTGCTCACCCCCTTAGTAGCTTGGCACAAGCAGCCAGGCCTATCTCCAAGGCACGAGTGTACAGTATGTGCAACCACACTCACAGCAACCCACAGGTGACACCACAAATGGACTCCACACAAGTTTGATAAAACGCAGTATAAACTTTATATAAAAAGATATACGATCAGACCACACGATACAAAAGCCAACATATAATAAAGGGTAATATTCGTTCCGGCTGGCTGGTAGGTTCAAATCCCAACCACCGCTTTCAAAATGCTATGCTGGTTGCAATGCTAGAATCACACACGTTGCAATGGACAAACAATAGTGCGCTGCGTAACGATACAATCCTGTGCTGGGCAAAGGAGACATAATACAATGCGTAACGATACACCCCAGTACCTTGCAATGGGAGAAATAATGCAATGCGTACCGCTACAATCATGTACTTCGCAATGAAGGAATAATGCAATGCGTCACACCCCAATCACGTACTTTGCAATGAAGAAATAATGCAATGCGCACCCCTACAATCATGTACTTTGCAATTAAGGAATAATGCAATGCTTTGCTACAATCCTGTACTTTGCAATGAAGAAATAATGCAATGCCGGCCGCTACAATCCTGTACTTTGCAATGGAGAAATAATGCAATGCGTAGCGCTACAATCGTGTACTTCGTTATGCAGAAATAATGTTAGGTGTCATAAGACAGTCCGGCAGTTCGTTAGCAGCAATATTGGCAATGTGTATTACGACAGTCAGCCTCTTCGATAACAGTTGCCCCCAACACGTATCAACGATGACAAAGTACAGCTTCTCACTCTGGCCCCAGTACTGCCACTCCTTTGGTCAGTACGGGCCCCAATCTGAGCCGAAGCAAAGGCTCACGTCGCCAGAAGGTCTGAGAGGCCGAGAGAGCGTCCCTCCGAGCCCGCACCCCACCCAGGCAGTGATCCACGATACCTGGGGGCGCGACCCCACTCTCCTCTCCTCCTTCAGCGAACTGGGCCTTCCGTGCAGAGCTTTCTCAATGGGCCTCAGCGGCTCGGCCTGGCAGCTCAGCTGCTCCGGGGTTGCCGGTCCGGGCCGCGGCTGTTAGGAAGGTCACAGGCGGCCGCAGGACACACGTACCCCACTCCTCTGAGATTACGTTACTCTGGGTGCACGTTCACCACAGCACCCTCCGGGTCTCCTCTGGCACGAAGCCACACACACAACGCTGATGGGACTTCACGTCGACTCCGAGTGCACGTTCACCAGGCACTCCTTCCTGCGGTCTCAGTTGGCACCAAGACACGCACACCACGCTGCAGAGACTCACTTTCTTCCGGTGCACACGATGATCAGCCGATCACCTCCACAGTCCCAGGTTGCACCAAAGCACGCACACTGCTTCACTGAGACTTACTCCAACTCCGGTGCCCCGATATCCAGGCGCTCCTCACCAACGCCTTCAGCCGCACCCCGACACGCTCACCATGTCCGAGCCTCACTTCTCCTCCGGTGCACTTGATGACCAGGCGCTCTTCACCAGCGCCTCCGGTGCACCCCGACACGCACCCTGCGCGTCGGTGACTCACTCCACTTCCGATGTACACGTTGACCAGGCGCTCTTCACCAACGCCTCCTGTGCACGACACGCACCCAGCTTGTCCGAGTCTCACTTCACCTTCGATGCACACGTTGAACAGGCACTCTTCACCATCGCCTCCTGTGCAGCACGACGCGCACCCAGCGCGTCCGAGTCTCAATTCTCCTCCGTGTGTCCAAGATCACAGGGCACACCTTCCGAGGGTCTCAAGCTGCCACAACACGCGCCCACCGCATCGCTTGAAACTTCTCCGGAAACTTTTATGTTCCTGTGTTTCCAAACAGGGAGCCAGCTCACCTCGGGCCCCTGGGGTAACAAGACACAGCACAAAGCATAGTCTTCTTCAAGCAGGGGGACCCAGCGCACAAAGCACAGTCCCAACAGCCTCTTCCTTGGTTAAAACAGCAAACTGCAGACCAGCCCCAGATCACGAAGCAAGGGTCGGTCCTTCCCATCAGTCTCTTCAGTTGTTCCTTCCTTAGCAAAGGTTCCTCTTGACCACGAAATGGGTCCAAGCCTTTTCAATCTCAATCCATTTCTATTCCAACGTTCAGGGGTCTCAGCTCTCATAGTTATACCCCTAAATGTCTTTGAAGTTCGTTGTGCTCAGGGGTCCCTAACCCCTGCCTAAATCAGTTCTGAGTGTCTCCCTCCCAGTGTCACCTTTCTCCCTTTGATACTGGGGGTCTGGATCCTTAATCACTCAGCCGGAGATGGGTCAATTGTTTTATAGCCGCAACCCAGACCTCTTCACCTCCCGGGGCTTCTCCTCCGCCTACTCTTCAGAAGCAGGTCAGCCTGGTGCCATCTCAACCCCTCCCGGGGTCAAGACCTCCCCCAGCTCCTCTCCCCTCTTAGATCCAGACAGTCAATCCACATTCAGCAGAGACACACAGAAATGCTTAAAGCACAAAACTCAGCCACTTTCTAAAAGAGTGGTTTCTGAACACACAGTGACAAAACCACTTTCATAGAAAGATGTGTTATGACACTGTGAGTTCATACATACTAAACTTCACCTCTCCATTTTAAACTTATGGGAAACTGGGCTAACAAACACAATACCCAGCCTCCCCCATTCTGTCCTATGAGCAGGATGGCCTTTCACCAGTGAAAAACGAAATGGAGTGTTTTTCACTGTCAGGACATAACACACACCTCAGTATATGTCCTGCCTTTTACTTACACTGCACCCTGCCCAGGGGTTACCCGGGACCTACCACAGGGGTGCCCACTGTGTACGCAAAAGGGAAAGTAGGGCCTGACAAGTGGTTGCACTTGTCAGGACAACATGCTAACTTAGCAAACTGCGCGCAGGCCCTACACTGCAGGCCTGAGTGCCCTTCTCCGCGCACCTTTGCATTACTAGCCCTGGCACACACAGTGCACATCACTAGGGACTTTACTAGTAAGGCAAACATACCAATCATGGCCAACCAATTACCATTACACTTTACACAGGGAACCCTTGTACTTTGACACTGATCAGCAGTGGCAAAGTACCCAAAGCATCTAAATTGGCAACTCTATGTCAGGAAAACGGTCTAGGGGGAAAGCAAAAAGTGTAGGGAACTTTAGCCAAAAAGGCCAAGTCCTACATGCAGTCCACATCTTATGCATCTTTTTGTATACAGAAAGTAATAAGACAAATAGAGATAACATGGAATTAAGATTCTTCCAATTATCTTAAACATGCCTCAATCTTCAACCAGCCTGGTGCAGATCACCATCACAGTGCTTGTCCGAGGCACTTAAACTTGCTAGGGCTACCTGCCTCAAGGTTATCTTCCACACTAAAAAGGAACACTGCTATGGTCAAGTATGGCAGTCAATCAATAGGACAGAGTGGTCCAAAATACACTAACCGTCAATACACCCATAGCCTCTATAGCCCCCTTGTGACGTCCCTAAAACTCCCCAATTCAAAAGTTCAGCTTATCCGAATTAACAAAGCCTCCTGCTACTCCATCTCCACTGACAGAAATCAGTAACTACATACAAAGAAACAACATTTCCAACTTTCTGTATTGCTATCAAACTGGGGGAATACATCTCCCTCCCGCTTCTAGACATCAGACCTAGTATAAACTTGGAAGACTCAGCTGCCACACACTCAGTATACTTCAACCGCACATTGACTGCCTTGATTAAAAATGCCTTGAGCCAGGGGACGTCCCTCACCTGGTATACATTCCTTGCTCACACCTCACAAAGCCACTCTCAACTCCGCTAATCTTTACAATGACCATTGCTGGCCTCCCCTGGATCAGGAAAATACTTGAACATCTACCAGTCTGGCTTCTGTCACAAACATAGCCTCCTAAATGTTTGGGATGAGATCTATGAAGTGTCTGACCAGGATCATTTTGTATGCTGGTCCTCCTCGAACTGTCAGCAGCTTTTAACACAGTGGACCTCAAAATTCTCCTGAACCGACTCCAGTTAGCACTTTTCTCAATAGTGTCTTTCTGGTACCCTCCCAGTAGGAATCTTTATAAATCATCTTTGCTTCAGTATTATAATCTGAATTAAGATTACATAGTTTTCTAGTTCTCATAAATTCACCATAGGTAGATATTAATTTCACATTACATTTCAAACTTTTAGGCACAGAGAATCACACATTGTTGAGTCAAGCACCAAGGCTGAGTTTCAAACCTGGGTCCCCAGATTCCAAACTCAGCAGCTGCATCGGTAGGCCACAAGTATCACAATTCTAAGCGACATGAGATAAAACACCACAACTAGCTGGTTAACTCGCACCTGACAAATCCCAACTTGAGCTATTCACTCACCCTGATCCTCACTTTGGCATGGCTTATACAAATACAGATACACAGAGCAGAATCTTTGAGCTGTTTACCTCACTCTCCCTTTTCTCCAGGGCCGGACTGGCCATAGCGGGCACCGGGCATTTCCCCGGTGGGCCGCCAGGCTGGGGGCCGGTTTTGGGCCCCTGGGGGGCTGTTTTTGTTACAGGGCCGCTGTTGCAGCATAGCTGCAATGTCGGCCTCTGTAACAAAATCGGCCGAAACCGGCCCTGGCAAACAGCTCGGCCGCACCCCCAACGCCCCGGGGGGGGGGGGCCAGCCGAGCACTTTGCCAGGGCCGGTTTTGGTTCCCAGTCCGACCCTGCTTTTCTCTGTAACTTCTCAGAAGAGCTTTTGTCCACACCCTGATCTAATCACAAGAGGTCAAAATATGTTGCAGTAGAAGGACAGCAGACTTTAAACATGTGACTGCAGAGTTATGATATGAACTGTGTGGCGCCGCAGTGCTGCTTAAAAATACGCCTGTCTTGTTTTTCTTCTGTCTGTGTGGAAGGGTTGCAATTAAAGGATAATGAAGTTTGTTGTTAGAAGGAGCAATATAGTCAGCATCTGATCCTATCAACCTAGAGTGCCTACTTAGAATACTTGGTGAATATGGACAGTTAATCCTGGGAGTGGATGTACAAAATATATGTAATATGTATCCCTACAAATATTGGTAGTTCATAGGGCATATATTTCTTAGTGCTCAGACTTTTCTCTATTTTCCTACTAAACATTTCTCATTTTTTAATTTTGAAACAATAGCCTTAATTAAATTCTTTGTTTTTTAAAAATACATTGTATGGCGCTATTTGAGTTATTTAATGTTGATTATATGAATATTTTGTTATTAATTTCTCTAAGATATGATGTTCAGTTACATATCAAGTAAATTCAGTCATTAATGTGAGAAGTAGAGCAGTTGTCTGTCTGTGCATTTCTTTATTATTGGTTTATGATTATTGGGTTGCCCTAATGTTGTAGAGTACGCCAAATACCCAAAAAATCCCTGAAATCTTTAGGGTCTTAAAAAACACTGGAAGATTTTACAGGCTCACCCCAAGGCACAAAAAGATAACATCCCCTTTGGGCAGTTCCTCCGGTTGAGGAGGAACTGTTCTTCTCTTAATGATTTTTATAAACACTCGGAGTCTTTAAAGGCAAAACTTAAGGATAGAGGTTTTCCCAGGAAACTTGTCTCACATTCTTTTAAACGTGCCCGGTTTTATAATCGGGAAAGTATGTTAACAGACAGAGGTATTAGTAAACAAAGGCAGGAAGAAAAGCAGAAATTAGTGTTTGTCAGTCAACACTCCTGTTTGAGTAATAAAATTAAAAATATAATAAACTCAAATTGGAGCATTTTGAATGACACTGAATCCTCAAAGTTAGAGAGACCCTTATTTGCGTTTAAGCGCAATAATAATCTGAAGAGGGAATTAGTACATACGTACAGGGAAGGTCCTACAATGCATCAACGAACTTTGATGGGCACCCAGGCCACTGGTAATTACAAGTGTAGTCATTGTAATATGTGCGGACAATGTATATAGGGTAAAGAGGTGGTTTATAATAAACATACCTTGTTCTCGAAAACATTAAACAATTGTAGGAGTAGGAATGTAGTATACCTGCTCCTATGCCCGTGCAATCAGGGATACGTCGGTGAGACGTCTAGAGAACTCCATACTCGGTTGGGGGAGCACAAATCCGCCATCAAAAATCAAAAAGAGAATGCCCCACTTGTGAGTCATTTTATGAAGGAAGGTCATACTCTTACGAATTTTAGGTGGTTTATTATTGAAAAAATAGAAGGCAATAAAAGATCAGGGGACTCAACACTTAAACGTAAGAATCGTGAACAATGGTATATCTCAATTTTAGATACCATTCGTACAGGTTTGAATACAAAGGAGGATTGGATGAGACTAATTGAGTAAATAATGGTGCTTCTCTAGATCAGGTTTATGGTTAGGTGATTGTTGGGTCTTTGTGTGGCCCCTGTTTGTTGACATTAGCGGTGTACCGGCAGCCGCTTTTGTTATAAGCGGTGGTCGCATTTTGGCTTTACAATATGATGCATGGGTCTAGTTGTTGACCCATGGTAGTTATTGGGAATGACAGCATTTAGTTGTCACACGGGGTTTATATTGGGTCCTTGTGTGACCCTTGCTTGTTAACATTAGCGAGCACTGTTAGCTACAGCAATGAGTGTTATGTGAAAAATAACTCCTTTGGTGGTAAATATCGAGTATAAGCCTTATTGTTTTACTCACTATAACACTGCCGATTTTATCATAGTGTGCTGAAAGTATTTGGGTGGGACCCACTAGTGCCTATTGTAGGTCAGGGCCGCTTTAAGAAAATCAGGATACACGGGGCGCATCAAAGTGACGTTATAGTCACAGGTGAAATCAATTGAGCCTGACTCTGTGTATAAAACGCACACATTGGAATGATCCGTTAGTTGGTTCAAACTCCGCAGACGAGACGTAAGAAGCAGACCGGTCGACACGAGGTTATCTGTCTCCACCAAATCTTATGGTAAGTGTGGATGGGGTGTCGTTGAGGCATTTTACATAGATGGTTTAATACTTTGTAAACAGTTTAGGGAGGATATAATAAGAGGGTGGAGAAGGATTATAATATTATAATATGTTACCATGAGTTTAAAATACCGGGTAACATTAGAAACCCTGTGAGCTTCGAAATATGGTGCAATACTTTTTATGTAAAAATGATGACAGCATTTTGATAGAAGAGTGCTTTAATATACATGTGTCCTGTTTATCCGTTATTCAGACGATAGTGGCCATAGGTCTGTAATAAGTAAGAGACACAGGGTAAATGAGTCAGAGATATAGTTGATATAAACTTATCAGTTATAATAGAATAAAATTGTTTATATAAGAATGGTGGGTCCACCAAACAGGACAATAAATATGTTGTTATTCTAGGTGTGAAGCCCGTGGGCCACTTTTGAAAACGGTTAACGGATATTACAAATTAAGCTCCGTTTTGAATTTCCTCTACAAGTTTGACTTACAGTGATATGTGTGTATACACACAAATTAACTGAGGTGAGTGGCTCACTGGTGCCTGAACTCCATTTATATTAAATCACTATAGAGTGGATAGGGTTAATGTTGGAATGTAATTCCACTGTTTTCCCAATTAGGACCAGATTCGCCGATAAGGTGAAGTAACGGGGGATCCTCACAGACCACGTGACAACAACAAAATAATTTTTACGGTTTTTCGGAAGATTGGTTATGTGAACATCACCCCCCTTTTCTCATACACGACTAGCGGTATGTATTCTGTGTGAAAGATCTATCATTTTCATGAATGAGTGAATGAATGAGTGAGGATATGTGCATGTTGTATAGTTATGATTCCAGGGGTGGTGAATGGCTATAGCATGAGACATTCGTTTATTGAGTGATGTATGTATTGCTATGCAATAAATGGGGCTATAAATGACTGTGTGGTAATGTTGAACCCGCTAAACAGCTGTGTGGACATATTGATAACAGACCCTGAAAGAGTGGTAATGAAGGTGGTTTGTTTTTTACATATTTGTGTCATTTATATATTCAGATTGTACACTGTGGATATAAATGTTTTTTAGAATGTGGGAAGTGTTTTGATTAATGAAATAATAATGATAATTAATGATTTTGCAATATAGATAGTAGGTTGTGCTTATTGTATGTTTTTTTGTTTTGATTAGGTGTATTAGATTTTAAAATTGTTGAGAGAGAGACAAGCATTGTATTTGTCCTGATGAAGGTGGTACCTCAATAATTTCTTACCACTGAAACGCGTCGACGCCTACACCTTTATACTGGGTTATATCCAGGAACAGCCTTATGTCTGATGAAATGATAAATGAATAGACTAATGGTGTTTATGTATTTGATTCCTGTTGGGAATAACCTTTTTTGATGAAATTGAGTGTTTCACATATATTTCTTTGTCTCTCATGATGTTTTATATGTTTTTTTAATGTGTGAATTTATGTATTTGATTATTGTCATATATTTTTTTATGTGATCTTAACTCATTTTTAATAAACTCCGATTATGTTATACATTTGAGTGTTTTATCTTTGTGTGATATACGGTTGTTTTTTGGGTTCAGCTTTGTGTTTTTATCCATATGGAGGAATTTGTATGTGTGATACAAAAGTGTACACTTGGTTGTGAATTTGGTTGATTGTATACTGGGTTGAAGGTGTATTTCTGTGCATGTCCAAGAGAGTCTTTTCTTTATATTTACCAGTGGTACCCTGTCTCTTGGCCAGTGGGGTCGCTCCCTGTTTTGCTGACACTAGCCTCCACCATGAATTAGAATACAAACCATGAGTTGTATTTTTTCATAGGAGTGGGCGCAGTATTAGACAGATAATCTGTCACAGTTACCTTATGCCAGTGCTTACATGACAAAATATCGGGAACACAAATATCATCATACAAGAAGATTGTGGCCCAAATATTGTCAACAAAAATATTGAGTTTTTATACATTGTACTAAACTATCGAAATTTTGTGTAAAAAATATTGTGGAACAGAATATCATCCAAAAAGGTAAAAAAATAAAATAAAATAAAAAATATATATATATATATATGTACATATATATATATAGTACATTAAAAATAGCGTGATTATGATTTAATGATTTGATGGATTTATGATTGCTAAGCCCACAAGGCCATTATAATGATCTCATGGTTCAGTGAATTTTTTAATAATAGTGTCACCGCACATTGCACTTCACCCATTATGGTCCGCTACGATAGTGGATTGATAAATAGTATTTATTACTGATATTCTGATGGTTAATACTGTATAATAATTTACAATGGATTTGAAAAAATTCCATGAATTGTAATCAGGAATGTCGGTCAGAAGGTAGAGTCTTTTTCCTATTTTTATTGACATGGTTTATGTAAGTTTCTACAGGCGGTGAAGCACAGTAAACTGATGAAGGCAAAAAAGCAAAAACATATATTGTGGATTAAACCATGGTGACAGCAAACTTTCAAACTTTTTGAGTGGCAGCGTTTTCCTTTAAGAACTTGGAAGGGAAAATGTATTGCATGAATAGGCAGATTTCCATACCGCCGAAGATGACGGCGCAGACATCAAGATTCCCCTTCATTAGAAGTTCGTGGGTATAGAGCATTAGTCTGACCCTACACTACAACTTGCACGACATCCCTACCTAGCGTCTCCCAAGGCAAGATCCAAAAAGGTGTCAGCGTGTGAAGTCTTCCTAAGAAGTTTCTTCACGTTTAGATGGGTCAAGTAGCATAAAGCTACAGAGCTCGTTCTAAGATGCTCTCTCTTTCAAGGCAAGGCAGAAGTCCCCAGACACTGTCCCTAACTTCGATACATCAATCTTAGAAGTAATATACCAAGATGCATTGTCGCATCACACCATCCAGTCAAGCCACCTCCTCGTAGGTGATTTTCCACAAGGCAGCGATGCTCCCAGGCCTTGGCGATATGACCTTGATTCCCAGACTTGCTCTGATGAGAAAGTACAACCGTTCTTTATTATCAGTATCAACGTTCAATGTATCCTCTCCTCCCGAAGCCTAATTCCTAAAACAAAGACATTATTCTAACTAGCAAGGATGAATTCTCCACCTGCCTCAGAAACGTGAGAAAGAACAAATCCAACATGCACATGAAATTTACTAGTAAATCTAATGCGAGAGCTTCCCAGAGAAAAATGTAATTCAGGCCTACAGTAATCAGTCAATATAAGAAACGTCACAAGGCCTCATGAAATTACACATATAAAATGAACATTATTTACTGAGCACATCTCTAAATTAACAGCTTACATAAGCACATCAATTGTGTGAGTACTTGTCAGAGACTTGTACGAGTCCTGCACGTTAATGTTTTCGACTAAACACACGTAGTTACAATGTTAATTTCTTCATGCTTACATTGAAAATATCTCTAACACGTCACCTTTCACGTTATTGCAAATTCACGTTCTAATGACCTAAGTTAATACAACAAGGGATTATATGTAGGTGCGGACTACCCTTGATTATACTGCACCCCTACAAATGAAGGAGCAAAGTTTGCGCTCCAACAGTCCCCCCTCTGATGACAAGTGTCATTACACCCACATTACAACTCCCTGTAGGAAGAACCGACCTAAACAGACATTGTAGCCAGTCTCCCCTGTCGAAATCTCTCTAAACTCTTAAGATTCTCATAGTGACTGATGCCACTTGTAAGCCTTCACTGTTCTCATCAACATGATGACACAAACCACTACTATTACTATTGGCTTCAGGATATAACCAATGATTCCTTTCCCAAAACTTGCAAACTAACTTCCAACCTTTCTGAAACCTTTTCCAACTTTATTCCAAATTCCCTCAGTTGCCAGATTATGTATCTCATGGTGTACCTCAGTGATGTTACTTATATACTTCCTCAGATCCTTACTGTGGTTTGAGATATAAGTACAGCGCTGTTGAATCCTCAGCATTTTACAGACTCCACCCTTTTTTTGCAAATTACATGTCTAAAGCAAGACGGTTATGCATCACCATAGCTCTTATCGAGACCATCTCTCATCTACGAGTAACAATGGCTGAGCTGTATTGACCGACAACTTATCTAGTATATTTGACAACCTTCTAATCTTGACATCATTTAAGACCACTCCCAAACTAGGTATCATTGCTCCAAACACATCTCCTGCAATCTCTCTTGTACTGGTACCACGTTTCTCTCTGTGCGGTGACTTCCCTTCCAAACTCTTTAAATCCTCTACTTGGTATACCTTAGGAAACAAAACAGCCACATAACATGTACCATACCAATTATTCGGCAATCGGAAATACGCATTTTTCTCACATACAAAATACACATTCGGCACCACTTGCACTGCATCCTGAAGAACTTCTCTGAGTAAACATCAGTCAGATATGTGTGTTCGCATGCACTCTGTCCTACGAAGATGGTATCATAGTATGTCTGTACTTGTTGAATGCAAAGCTTCCCTCGCTGTTCCCAATCCAATGCGATTGGACCATAACTTCCCTTAGCCTTGTGAGCTAACGCTTCCTTGGTCCATTTGAAAACATCCTCCCTACTATTAAGTTTATCTGTTAGCCCTCTATGTCTATCTTCTACATGATCTACAAATTTCTTTCCTATCTCAGTTAGTGTACATGTTAAGTTGTGTCTATGTGCTTAAGCTGTGTCTAGGGTAGAAATAGGTACAAAATACTTTCCCATTCTCTCTTCTTGCTTGTAATAGTCATATTTGTTCAGATGCTTATAGACTGGAAATTCTGAAAGCACCAAATCATAATTCGAGAAGTATTATTCATAATGACCTTTTCCATAAAACATGCTAAGCAGCAAACTACAACTATATACCGTACATCAAGGGCAGATGATCATACCTGATACCCTCCTCAACATTTGCAGACAATTGCATACACACATAACAATCTCTCACATCGATAGTATTCACATACTCATACAATAACTTTGCATAAGCATTCAAGTAAGACCTCCGACCCTCGGTCTAGGTCCACTCTCTCCCCACTGCTCCGCTGTGCCGTCTCTTGCCTCCAGACCCCGACCTCCTCCTTGGGAGGTTCGAGGCTGCTGCCCGCTCCTGCGCCTGCTGCCCGCTCCAACTGGGACCAGACTGCCTCCAACCACCGTAACCTTTCTCAGACGCTTTTTTTCTTAATTTTTTTCCCTGTTGTGCCACTGTTATTGTGCCCATCTGTGTCTTGCTCTAATTCCACCACTGTTTTTATTTTCTCGTGCCTGCCTGTTCCTTTTGCCTTTTGCCGCTGCTGCCCCTGCGTCCCCTCCCCCCCGGAATTCCCCTGCTCCCGCCTCCCAGCCTCTCCTCCCTCCCACCTCCCCTACTTAATGGCAGCCACTGCGCGGTCGCGCCGCCGGCGCGCCAAAGGCAAGCCCATCTGCGCCCGTCCGCGGCCCGACCGTGGCCAGCGCCAGGAACCCTGGCCCTCCCACTACCCATCGCTACGACACCACCACCCTCCTCGCACTCAACCCTGGAAGACTTAGAGAATGCCAACAGGCCTCGCCGAACACGACCCACGGCCAGTTCTCCTGCCTCCACTGCCGCCAGACCCTCACCGCCACCCCGGCCTCCAACACCGCCGATGCCAGCACCGGCGACACCCTAAAATGCATCCTCCTCAACGTACGCTCCGTACACAAACACGCCAAGGAAATCTGGAACCTACTCGACTCTCTTTCGCCCGACATCGCCTTCTTCACAGAGACCTGGACCAACGCATCCTCCGCCCCCGACATCAGCACCGCCAACCCAGACGGATACAAGATCCAGAGGAAAGACCGCCCCAACCACCCAGGAGGGGGCCTCGCCATCGCCCACAAGAGCACCCTCCGCCTCACCACCTCCAGCGAAACCTTCCCCTCTACCGAACACCTGCACTTCAAGATCCAGACCACCCCCAAAGCCACACTCTGAGGAACCCTCGTCTACAGACCCCCCCGGCCCCCGAACACCCTTCGCCGCCACCATCACCGACTTCATCGCACCCCACGCGATCGCCTCAACAAACTACATACTCATTGAAGACCTGAACTTCCACCTCGACAACCCCAGCGACCCCAACTCCACTATCCTTCGTGACAACCTCGCCAGCATCGGACTTAAACAACTCGTCAACACACCGACCCACAGAGCAGGACACACCCTCGACCCCATCTTCGCGGCAGGAAACAGCATCCATTTCAGCCACACAACGCAGCCGCCATGGACCGACCACCACTGCGTACACTTCGCCATCAACAAACCCAAGGCACCCAAACTAGCCCCACGCCCACCACGAAGGAATTGGAGCAAGGTTACCGATGAGCAACTTAACTCCACCCTCAACCGAGACAACCACACCTGGGCACCCGACGCAAACAGCGCAAACGACGCAGCCAGAGAACTCCACACCTGGATCTCCAACTGCGTAGATGAGCTCGCCCCGCTACGCAACCCCGACAGACAACGCCCCAGGAAAGCCGCCTGGTTCACAACCGCTCTCCAAGAAGCCAGACGCACCTGCAGACGCCTGGAGAAGAACTGGAGAAACACCAAGACAACCGAAAACCACACCACCTACAAGGACGCCATGACGGACTACCACAACCAGATCAGAGCCACCAAAAGGAACTTCATCCACAACAAAATCCTGGCCAACTCCACCAACTCCAAGGAACTTTTCAGTGTCATTCAAGAATTCACCAACCCATGCAGCGAAGCCACAGACATCACCCCATCCCAAGACCTCTGCGACAAGCTTGGAACCTATTTCCACCTCAAGATCAAAAACCTCTACGACAACTTCATCGACCATCCACCAGGTGCCACAGACGGCCCCCCGCCCCCAGAAACACCAGCCAGCCCACCATCTCCAACTGGACACCGATCACGGCCGAAGACACCGCCTCGACCATGAAAAGCATCCACTCGGGGGCCCCCACTGACCCCTGCCCCCCTCACATCTACCACAGAGCTGTGGCCGCCATCGCACCCGAACTACAACGCACCATCAACACCACCTTCAAAATAGGCACCTTCCCAGACGACTGGAAGCGCGCAGAAGTCAGACCCCTGCTCAAGAAGCCCACAGCTGACCCCACCGACCTCAAGAACTATCGGCCCATCTCGCTCCTCCCCTTCGCAGCCAAAGTTGCAGAGAAAACAGTCAACAGGAAACTGACACGATTCATTGAAGAAAACGCCGTCCTCGACCCGTCCCAATCCGGATTCCGAAGCAACCACAGCACAGAGACCGCCCTACTCGCCGCCACAGACGACATCAGCACCTTCCTGGACCAAGGCCACTCCGCAGCCCTCATCCTACTCGACCTATCAGCGGCCTTCGACACCGTCTCCCGTCGCACACTAGTCGGCAGACTACACGACGCAGGCATACAAGGAACAGCCCTGGACTGGATCCGATCATTCCTCACCGGAAGAAGCCAAAGGATCAGACTCCCACCCTTCCTCTCCGACCCCACGAAAATCACCTGCGGAGTCCCACAGGGTTCATCACTGAGCCCCACCCTCTTCAACATTTACATGGCCCCCCTCGCAGCCATCGTCCGACAACACGGCCTCAACATCGTATCCTACGCCTACGACACCCAGCTCATCCTCTCCCTCACCAAAGACCCCACCACTGCCAAACTCAACTTCCAGAAAGGAATGCAAGACGTTGCAGTCTGGATGACCAACAGCTGTCTGAAGCTCAACGCCGAGAAGACAGAAGTCCTCGTCCTCGGTACCACCCCTTCTGCATGGGACAGCACCTGGTGGCCGACCGCCCTCGGAAGCCCACCTACCCCTCAGACCACGCCAAGAACCTCGGCATCGTACTCGACTCATCACTCTCCATGAACCGACAGGTCAACGCCGTCACCTCCAGCTGCTTCAACACCCTCCGCATCCTCCGCAAGACCTTCAAGTGGATCCCCCTGAGTCAAGGAAGACAGTCACCCACGCACTCATCACCAGCAGACTGGACTATGGAAACGCACTCTACGCCGGCATCAACAAGTCCCTACTCCGCAAACTCCAGACAGTACAGAACACCGCCGCCAGACTCGTCCTCGGCATCCCCCGACACGAACACATCAGCCAACACCTACGAAGTCTCCACTGGCTCCCCGTGGAGAAAAGAGTCACTTTCAAAAACCTCACTCACGCCTACAAATGCCTACACAACAACGGACCCAAATACCTCAACGACAGAATCAACTTCCACGTACCCAAAAGAAACCTCCGATCTTCCAACCTCGCACTGGCCGAAACCCCGCGCATCCACAGAGCCAGAGCAGGCGGAAGATCCTTCTCTCACATTGCAGCCAAGACCTGGAACGAGCTACCGGCAGACATCAGACGCGCCCCCTCCCTGAACACCTTCAGGAAGACCCTCAAGACCTGGCTCTTCGGCTAAACAGATCTGCGGACCCCCCCCCCTCAGCGCCTTGAGACCCTCACGGGTGAGTAGCGCGCTTACAATTCCCTGATTGATTGAACGTATAATCACCCTTAGACAGATCTACATGCAACAAGCGACTAATCTGTTCTATCAAAGCACTGTCAGTTCCTATTGTACCCTCTTTTGTGACAGAAGTAGTAAGTCCCATATACTCCCATTCCCTTAACGTCAGCTTTGTGTGAACTTATAATGGACATATCAATTACTACAGCTATTACTATGATTACTCCTACAATAGGTGTACCTATTATACATTTGTGCCTATGGTTGGAATTTCCAGACTCCATTTTCAACTGAGTTCGGATCGTGACTGTGAGAGGACCAATGCAAAGTCTCTTTCTCTGCCTCTCACTGTTGCACAATAAAGTTCATACACAGTTTCTTGAAATCGTGGAGACAGTTTTCAGTTCATGGCACAATATTTACACAGCTTAGAAGACTTCCCTAGCCTTCTTTCTTCTTCTATTGAAAAGTCCCTACTTTTATTCTCCTTTCACTCGGGCCTAGGTTATCATTTTGAGCTAAAGGATTTATATTTACACTTCAAAGTTTAATGTACATCCATTATGAGATCGGAGCCAACTTTTTGAATGACACGCGAAAGTTCAATTCGAAATGCTGCAATCTCCTGAGCTGATGGCTGATTCCCAAAGGTTGGAAACGTGAGATCTTCCAAAATCAAGCTACATAAGCCACTCAGTCTCGGTGGATATGGTACAGTCAATGTCAGAACTCCATTAGCCTCTACTCCAGGGACTAGCAGTTCAATCCCAATTATCAGGACAACCCGGACCTCACTCTCCCCGGCATTTGTAACAAGGTAAGTCCACTCCGGAGACGCGTATCTCTGACACAATACTCTCACCCTCCTCGACCTCCTCAATCAATCAATCAATCAATCAATGCATTTATAGAGCGCGCTACTCACCCGGGAGGGTCTCAAGGCGCTGGGGGAGGGGGGAGTTACTGCTCGAACAGCCAGGTCTTGAGCTGCTTCCTGAAGGAGAAATGGTCCTGGGTTCGCCGAAGGTGAGTGGGGAGGGAGTTCCAGGTCTTGGCTGCCAGGTAGGAGAAGGATCTTCCTCCGGCGGTGGCTCTGCGGATGCGTGGTACGGTGGCGAGGGCGTGGCTGGTTGATCGTAGCTGGCGGGTGGGCGTGTAGAAGGTCATGCGGTCGTTGAGGTACTTGGGGCCCAGGTCGTGGAGGGCCTTGTGTGCGTGGGTGAGGAGTCTGAACGTGATTCTCTTGCTGACGGGGAGCCAGTGCAGGTCTTTCAGGTGTCCGGTGATGTGGCTGTGTCGGGGGATGTCCAGGATGAGTCGTGCGGAGGCGTTCTGGATGCGCTGGAGTCTTTTTTGAAGTTTGGCTGTGGTTCCGGCGTAGAGGGTGTTCCCATAGTCCAGTCGGCTGGTGACGAGTGCCTGGGTGACGGTCTTCCTGGTTTCAGTGGGGATCCATCTGAAGATCTTGCGGAGCATGCGCAGGGTGTTGAAGCACGAAGATGAGACGGCGTTGACTTGTCTGGTCATCGACAAGGAGGAGTCCAGGATGAAGCCCAGGTTGCGTGCGTGGTCCGTTGGCTTGGGCGCGGTGCCCAGGGCCGGGGGCCACCAAGAGTCGTCCCAGGCGGAGGGTGATGAACCCAGGATGAGGACTTCCGTCTTGTCTGAGTTCAGTTTAAGGCGGCTGTTCCTCATCCAGTCGGCGACGTCTCTCATCCCGTCGTGTAGGTTGGCTCTGGCGGTGGTGGGGTCGTTTGTGAGGGAGAGGATCAGCTGGGTGTCGTCGGCGTAGGAGATGATGTTGAGGTTGTGTTGGCGTGCGATGGCTGCGAGGGGGCTCATGTAGACGTTGAAGAGGGTAGGACTGAGTGAAGATCCTTGTGGAACGCCGCAGATGACTTCGGTGGCCTCGGATCTGAACGGGGGGAGGCGGACTCTCTGGGTTCTTCCGGCGAGGAACGAGATGATCCATTCCAGTGCTTTCTCTCGGATTCTCACACTCCCCTGAGCTTGTTCGGTCTCACTTTGGTCAGATTCAGATATGGGAGCAAGGTCTCTTTCTGGGGCAAGTCTCAGATTCTGCCTTTTCTGTCTCACAGGCCACGATTCTCTTGCAACTTCAGTTTTCTTTCATAGCACCCGACCACTCTCCACACCATTCTCTTCAGCTGAGTCAGACTCTATACCACTCGCAACGTTACCATCTCCCTCAGAGTCTTTACCTAGGCCTTGTCTAGCTTGACCCCCCCTCAGCTCGACCTGATGGGTATCCAGCCTCTTCAGGAAACCTCACAGCTTGGCTTGCCCTCTTTGGTGGTCTTGAAACCACGGCTGGAATCACTTCAGGGAGAGGAGCTGTTTCATCCGAGGGTCCTGAAACTCTACGGGTGTGTGAGGCGTGTATCCAGTTTGGCAAACCTCCTCACTTCACAGCTGTGTTCGTCACCAAAATCACCTGATGGGGACCTCGCCAACGTGCATCAAGACAGTTCTTCCTCACATGCTTTCGAACCAGGACCCAATCCTTCGGGCCCAAGTCATGGCAGAGGTCTTTCGAGGTCGGTGCAGTCGCAGCTTCAACCTGGTGAGACACAGAACGAACCACATCAGCCAATCCCTTGCAATAGTCAAGAACCAAATCATCGGTGATATTAATTAACGCTGTGGATGGCACTGCAGGAAAGCGCATCGCCCTCCCCATGAGGATCTCATGAGGGGATAGCCCAGTCCACCTGTCTGGAAAGCTGCGAAAACTCATCAACACCAAAGGCAATGCATCAGGCCAGTTCAGAGACGTCGAAGAGCACACCTTTGCTATTCTCATCTTTAGTGTCCCATTTATCTGCTCCACCATTCCTGATGCTTCTGGCCTGTAGCTACAGTGTAGTCTTTGATCGACATTCAAGGCAGTGCACAACAGCTTCATAATCTCACTGTGGAAGTGAGTTCCTCTATTTGACTCCAATGTAGTTGGAAACCCGAAGCACGGGATAAACTCCCTTAGCAATAACTTAGCTACTGTGAGACTATCACACCTTCTAGTCGGATAAGCTTCCACCCACCGTGTAAATATGCACACTACAACCAGAATGTATCTCAAGCCATTGCACCTAGGCATCTCTACGAAATCTAGCTGTATTCGATTGAAAGGACCTCCCGACCTTACCAATGTGACTCAAGGCAACCACAGTTTTCTTTCCAGCATTCATCTGTTGACATGTGACACAGCGATGGCACACTGCATCAGCAACCACACGAAACCTCGAGTTAAACCACGTTTGCCTGAACACTCGCACCATTGCATCTCTTCCAATATGAACTGCTCCATTAATCTGTCTCGCCATAGGATTCAGTACACAATCTGACAACACTGCTCTACCCTCAGTTGAGACCCAAATGCCATCTTCCCTCCTTTTAGAACCTACTCTGACCCAACCAGCCTGTTCTTGATCTGACGCTTCCCTCTGCAGACGCCTGACCTAATCCCAGCTATCTACGATGGCTAGCATCATGCTGAGCTCGGTTCTTTCTGTGCTTTTGCCTGAATATTCCCCATTAAAAATGCATGCATGCATGAGTTGCATGAGTTGCACAAAAGCGGGCAACTTCGTCCACACATCTGTTCCCACAGTCAAAAAAATCTTCCCCTTTCCCATGGGCAGCACACTTCACGACCGCCACTTCCTTTGGGCGCTGCAAGTCTTCCAACAGTTGTCTCACATACTCCCCATTCCTATTGGGAGATCCTGATGACATTAAGAACCCCCTCTGTGACCATAGCTGTCTGAAGTCATGAACCATACCAAAACTGTACTGGCTTACGGTATAGATGGTGACTCGGATTTGAATGGAAGCAAGACATGCATGGGTCAAAGCAATGATTTCAGCTACTTGTGCAGAGTACACTCCTTGTAAACAAGCAGCTTCCACAACTCCAGAAATGGTACATACAGCAAAAGCTGCTCTCAGGTAACCCTCATTGTCTCTTAAGCATGAACCATCAACAAAAAGGACTTGATCAGACTCAGGCAGAGGTTCATCGACATTGTCGGGTCTCGGTTTGGTACTAAGTTCAGTCATATCCAGACAGTCATGGTCCTCACAATCTTCCTGATCAACATTTGGAATATTCTTCAAAGTAGCAGGATTTAGCACAGAACACTGCTTCAGGGTAATATTCTCAGCGGCTTATAAGATTTGCTCATATCAAGTCTGTTTTTCCTCAAATGCTGTGTTTTGGTTCTCGTTATCAGGAGCTCAACTGAGTGTGGAACATAAACAGTAACAGGATGACCCATCACGATACTTTCACATCTTTCAATGCTGACACCTGTTGCAGCAATGGATCTGAGACATCCGGGCAATGCTGAAGCTACAGGATTTAATGTAGCTGAAAAATAGGCCACTGGTCTATGGACACCCCCTTGTGTGTGGGTGAGTATAGATAGAGCACAACCCTCCCTCTCACAGCAGAATAGCGAAGTTGCTTTGTTGTAATCAGGCATTCCCAGAGCTGGAGCATGACAAAGGCATTCTCTCAGCTCCAAGAAGGCAACCAAGCAATCATTATCCCAGGGTACCGGATCGCTCACATCTTTGTGTGTCAGTCTCCGTAAAGGCTTCGGCTTCAATGAGAAGTTTGGAATCGATTGCCGGCAGTAGCCAACCATTCCCAAAAACACCTTGACTTCCTTTATGTGTGGTAGGCGCATTCATTTTCATGATCGCCTCAATGTGGTCTGATGACACCTTTCTCTTGCCTTTTTCGATGCGATGACCCAAATATTGAACTTCAGTCAAGCAGTACTGAAGCTTGCTCGGTGACACCCTGTGTCCATTTTCTCCCAAATGGTTCAATGAAGCAATGGTATCATCCCTACAAGCCTCTTCTGTCTTCGATGCAATCAAGAGGTCGTCAATGTACTGCACGAGCACTGAATTCTGTGGCAGCACCAAACTCTCAAGATTCTTTTTCAAAATCTGATTAAAGATGGATGGACTTTCAGTATACCCTTGTGGGATATAATACCATGCTAAAACACGATTCTCCAGCTATTAAGCAAGTAAAAATGTACTTTCCTCATGCAATTGAATGGAGAAAAACGCTTGACACAAATCGATCAAAGTAAACCATTCAGCCTCACAAGGAATCTGAAACAGGATCACAGATGGATTCGGTACCACGGGACAACATGGAATCACAATCGCATTGATTTTTCTCACATCTTGAACTATGTAATATTTGCCCCTCGGCTTCTGTAACCCCATTATGGGTGAATTACATGGGCTTCTTATTCCCTCCTTCAAGATGCCCTGCAAAATCATGGAATCAATCACAGGTGTAATCCCTGCCACTGTTTCCAGGGTCAGGTTGTATTGGGGCGTTCTTGGAAAATCTGCATCTGGCTTGATCTGTATCGTACTGGCTCAACTCCTTGAATCAATCCTTTCTCTTCCCCTATGAAGTCCTACACCACGGGAGAGACGGTGTCTCTCAAGTCCCATGGCATGTCATCCACTGTTAGTACAGGAAACATGTCTACACAGTGGTTTTGGTTCGCCAATTTGAATGCAATGTTATCATCATTAGTCTGTAGTTCTACTCCCTTAGGTGTACAATAGATTGTACAATTCAACTTGCATAGGAGATCCCATCCTAGCCAACAGACTGGACTCGAATCGCACACCACAAATTGATGTCGATCCTAAAAAGTTCTTATTTTCACGGGTATTTCCTCTGCCAGTGGGTTTGTCATTTTTCTATTGGCAACTCCTACAACTTGGATCAATTGTCCCGAGAGGGGTAGGTTTGGAACTACTGCAGGTCTCACAGTAGAATGGGTAGCACCAGTATCAATCAAGAATGTAATGGGATGACCTCCTACATCCGCTTCCACATACGGTCCACTGTGGTCTACCTCTAAGACTGCTCCAAGGGTACAGTCTTTCTACCCCTCAGGCACCATCATTGTGACAGGTCCTGATTGAATCCATTTAGAGTTTCTATGAAGAGCATTTGGTGGTACGCTCGATTACCCTGCAGGACTCTCGAAGTTTGGGGTACTTGCACTAGCTGATTCCAACCTCCCCCATTGTAAGATCTGGGTCTTGTCACAGTGTTTATTACATCGGGCACCTTTACAAGCTCCCCCTCTTGCAACTGATTTGCTGCATTTGCCCGACACTCGCACTTCCAATGCTCGATTTTGTGACCATAATGACAAGCAGTCGTTTTCTTTAGTGTGGTAATATCTATACCTGTCTTGGGGTCTGTACTTTTCGCATTTCCCTGTCCAACGTTGCTCAGAACAGTTTGAAACCCTTCTTGATTGTTTCCCTGATTCTGACCTAAGGTTCCCCCATTTGTCTGCACCTGATCTACTCTGTTCGCATTCCGCATTTGGACTAACATCAACATTTCCTTTATTCGCCTGTGCTTGGAATCGTCTTCATCAATGCAATACATGGCATACCGTAGGATTTCATCCACGGACTTGTTTTGCCAGCAGATTAAATGCTGTTGGATCATAACACTAATTTCTGGTCTCAGTCCCAGTAAAATCTGGAAACAAACTGTCACATATCTTTAGGGTCAAGAGTATCTAACCTGCTGTATTGCTTGAAGGCTTGCAAGAACCGTTCATAGTAAGCATGTACTGATTCTTTGGATTCCTGGGTCATCCGATCTATCTCAACCCAATTGATATCTCGTGAAGCAATTTTAGACTGCAACCATGTAATTACCTGTTAAAATGTTTTCATAACCAAAGGTGAAGGGCCTTGAGTTATGGGATCTCTGTCTGGTTCAGCAGAAGGCCAATCAATAGCGATTTTACAGTCGGGCCATAAGTCACTAGGAACCACAATATCAAACTATGTGTTCAAATCAATCCACAACACCTTCGAAATCTTTACAAAGTGATCGACTTGCTTACACCATTCAGCAGGTTTCTCCCTCAGTCGAGGAAAATCATGTGTGAACGCTGCTAAATCAGCCCTGCTCCAAGGCACATACACATACCCTCCTATAGGCACCTCTTGCAGTGGGTAAGCCTCAACTCCTGGTATTCCCCTTCCAGGAGGCAGCGTTTCTCCCATCCCCTTCCTAACGCTCTTTTTCTTTGACCATCTTTCCTCTCATTTGTCAAGCATGCTCCGTGCACGTATCCCTATGATCAACTCTCCAATGTGTGTTTTTAACCCAGTTACCCTTTTCTCTTCCAGTTCCTGATTATTTCAACCTATGGTTTCCCTGTAACATTTTCATTTTGGACAGAACTGCATCATACCTTTGGACCAATTCTGTCAATTTTTGATGTGCTTGTCTTGCTTTACGGGTGACATCCTTCGCCACAAACAATAGCTTACCCTGCTCATAAATTTCTATCCTCTACAAAGGCAAATTCCCACTGATTATTTCATCAACCTCAGTCTTCAACCTCACTACTTCTAACAATTTTGCCTTTACCGCAGCCTTGATTGTACCCTGACTCGACGTGCTACTCTGTACTTCTCTATCACTGCTCTGATTTCTTTGCCAATTCTCTGAAGTTGGGGTCTGTAGGGCCAGAGGTTCCCTGACCTACGCCTACTTCTGATATCCTTCCCATGGGTCACCTGACTGGAGCTTCCCACATTCTCAAATCTGAATTCAAATTCGCTAATGACACAGATCATAAGATACTAGACCCAATGCGTACTCTCAAAGGATCTTCAGTTGCCAGCAACAGGGTACTAGATTCTATAGGCACCAGAAATGGATTGTTCTCGCTCATAGTCACATTTCCCCCTGAACTAATCCTCTCTTCTAACCCTGACTGTTGTTGACTAGCGTTTTCTACTGAACTCGGGCCGTACACAAAGACTACAGGTCCGCAGGTTTACAGATACCGTAAGGGCGTTCGGCAACCGTAAAGCAGTGTTGACTCACCTTGATTCTGCACCTACCAACACCGGTACCCCTGTTCCTTCTATTTCTACTGAAATCCTTCCCACTACCCCTGCACTAGAGCCTGTGTGTGATGTTGCCACTCTTTCCGTGTTTGCTGCATTTGCCAATTCTCACCTTCCTTCCTCTGAATGTGGATTGTAAAGTGGAGGACGCTCTGCCAATAGTCTGTCTAACAGGCTGTTGTCGGTATCACTCCCATCATTTCCATGTTCCCCTTCATTCTATCCTGAGCATCCATGCATCTAATGCCTTAACTGTGTTGGTCTAGGTAGAGGCCGTAGTGAAGACATCACTTCCCTCAACTGACACAACACCTCCAATCGAAATGAACCATAACATGGGAAAGCCAAATCTCCCTCTTTTTCTGTGACTTTGTGCCAATTTTGAAGCCAAACTATAGTATGGAGTCCTACATTTGTTGCCATGTAGTGTGCTGGAGTATCTTCGGGCGGTGCTTCCTCACACACTCGAGTAACCACTCCCCGATCTCCCCTGCATAGATCACGTAACACCATAAAGCATCGCATGATTAAGTCAAATTTTTCCCTCAACAGACAAGATTTTCTCAAAAACAAATTCCTGATGACTACTAACCAATTCCAGCGCGGAGTTACACCAACCGACCTATCGCAGCGCGGCACACTCTGACCTCACCTTTTCCTCCTCGCAGAGGCTCACCCTCCTTCACAATTTCTCCGTTCACATTCACTCACACAATCACAACTCCATAATTGTCTGCCTTTCTAAAAGATCAATAGAATTCAATCACTCAGGACATTCACACACACTGACCCTCGACCTGCGCTGGTCACCTGAATCAATATAGTCCACCCCTGTACACAAAGTTTACCATAAGATTCTCACACGTCCCGTCCACACAAAGTTCTCTGTCTTCGGTGGAATTGCCGATGATGTCTCACGACAACTCCTCAAACCCGCGGTCAGACAATCACAACAAATCGGTGTCTTCTACACCATTTAATATATCCCCGGATCTTAGGCCACTTCAGGGCCTGAAACTCAAATCACAAACCTTGGACCACGTCCGGCCCGAAACCACATTCACTCGACTTTCACACAAACTCTGCCAGACATCATACAATCAACACACTCCCGCAATCTAATGCACAACTTATCCCTATTGATACTCACTCCTCCGTTCGCCGCTGTTCTTGCCACACCATCAATCTGCATGGGCCTCCTCCAAAGTCCGTTGTTCTCCGCTCTCGATCATTGGCCTCTATTTTGGGGCTCCAGGGATCTAGGTCTTTTCTAGAGTTTTCTAGATTCTTCCCCCACTTCATTTGAAAACCATCCTACACTGCTACCAACTGAAGGAGCCGGGTTCCATGTTCTAGATCTACTCTGGAACCCCAGGTCAATTACTCTTTTTATCAGCATGAAAGCGTGGAGGGGGAAAACATTGTTAACCAATCAATCATTTCAGTTCCAATGAACTATTACAGACTCCCAATTCAATTTAGTTAGTTTGTTACAGAGCCAAGAACAGTTGGACATACAGGCACCTCAAGATGAGGGTGTAGAAATACATTGGAACTAATTCAAAGCCAAACCTACGGGTGAAGTTAAGGCGGTGCAGCATGCACAGAATAATCAGTTTGAGTACCAGAATACAGAAGATGACAGCGCAGACATCAAGATTCCCCTTCATTGGAAGTTCGTGGGTATAGAGCATTAGTCTGTCCCTACACTACAACTAGCGTGACATCCCTACGTAGCGTCTCCAAAGGCAAGATCCATAAAGGTGTTAGCGTGTGAAGACATCCTAAGAAGTCTCTTCGCGTTTAGATGGGTCAAGTAGCATAAAGCTACAGAGCTCGTTCTAAGATGCTCTCTCTCTCAAGGCAAGGCTGAAGTCCCCGGACACTGTCCCTAACTTCGATACATCAATCTTACAGGTAGTATACAAGATGCATTGCAGCATCACACCATCCAGTCAAGCCACCTCCTCGTAGGTGATTTTCCACAAGGCAGCGATGCTCCCAGGCCTTGGCGAGATGACCTTGATTTCCAGGCTTGCTCCGATGAGAAAGTACAACCATTCTTTATTATCTGTATCATCGTTCAATGTATCCTCCCCTCTCGAAGCCTGATTTCTAAAACAAAGACATTATTCTAACTAACAAGGATGAATTCTCCACCTGCAACAGAAACGTGAGAAAGAACAAATCCAACATGCACATGAAATTTACTAGTAAATCTAATGCGAGAGCTTCCCAGGGAAAAATACAATTCAGGCCTACAGAAATCAGTCAATATAAGAAACGGCACAAGGCCTAATGAAATTACAAATATAAAATATAAAATGAACATTATTTACTGAGCACATCTCTAAATTAACACATTACATGAGTACATCAATTGTGTGAGTACTTGTCAGCGACTTGTACGAATTCTGCATGTTAATGTTTTCGACTAAACACACGTAGTTACAACGTTAATTTCTTCACGTTTAAATTGAAAATATCTCTAACACGTCACCTTTCACGTTATTACAGTTCAAGTTCTAATGCCCTAAGTTAATACAACAAGGGATTATATGTAGGTGCGGACTACCCATGGTTATAATGCACCCTACAAATGAAAGAGCAACATTTGAGCTCCAACACTTGGATAGGGGTCTGATTGACTCTGATGTATTTGGGTATCTGAAACAGGACAAACTACCAAGACCTTATTTTTATATGTTGCCAAAGGTGCACAAGGATCCAGTGAACCCTCAGGAATATTGATTGTCTCTTCAAATGGTAGTCTGTTAAAGGTTACCTCCATCTATGTAAATCACAATCTTTTACCACATGTATTGAATTTGAGATCATATAGCCAAGATAGCACAGATTTCATTAAGAAAATAGCAAGCAGACATTGGGAGTACACATACCTTCTCATCATATTGGATGTGAACTTACTTTATACATATAACCAACACCAGTATGGAGTCAAGGGATGCAGTTATTTCCTCAAAAACAGGCTTCTGAGATATTATGAGCACAATAACATGATTAACCCCTTCGCTGCTAGGCCTTTTCCCCCACAGTGCTAAGCCTTTTAATGGCTATTTGGGGTAGTTCGCGCTTAGACCCCTGTAACTTTTTGTCCACATAATGTATTCATGCCAAATTTGCGTCCTTTTCTTCCAACATCCTGAGGATTCTAAAGGTACCCAGGGTTTGTGGATTCCCCTGCAGGGCACCAAGAAAGTAGAAAAAATACAGCTACATTTTGGGTTTTTGGGGAAAAATGAGACATAAGTGCTGCAGAAGAAAGTGTCTGTTTTTTCCCTGCAAATGGTATCAACAAAGGGTTTGTGGTGCTAAAATCACCATCTTCCTAGCTTTCAGGAACAGGCAGACTTTTGTCATAAAACCAAAATTTTCTACACAGTTTTGGCATTTTACTGGATCATAGCCTATTTTCCTATTTTTGTGCTTTCATCCTCCTTCTAGTTAGTGGTAGAAATGGGTATGAAAGCAATGATGGATCCCGAAAAGCTATTCATTTCTGAAAAGTAGACAAAAGTCTGAATTAGGAAGGGGCCATTTGTGTAGATCCTTCAAGGTTTTCCTATAGAAACTAACAGTTGAAATAAAACAATACTGAAATTGAGTTGAAAAAAACAGCCAGTTGTGCCAACGTTTTTACCTGTAAGGTCTTGAAAATATGGCAGATTTTTTAAAGCAATATACGGTTACGTCTGCTGGACCCTTCTGGTTGCAGGGATATATAGGACTTGTAAGTTCAACTAGAACCTGAGTTACCCAGAGCCAATAACTGAGATGCGCCTTGCAATGGTTTTTAATTTTGTAACGGGTACATAGCAATTCATTTGGTAAAATATAAAGAGTGAAAAATAGGATCAAGGAACCATATGTAATTCCTAAATGGGAACAAAATATAGAGTTTAGAAGCAGTGGTTATTTGCACATCTCCGAAATTGTGGGTACCCGTACTAGCATGTGAATTAGAGGACAGTTTTCAAAAGGACTTCTTTTTACACATTGATTTACATTTGGAAGGCAGAAATGCATAGAAAGTCGATTTGGTAATAACACTTATTCTACTATTCTGTGTTTCCACAAGTCTCCTAATAAAAATGGTACCTCACCTGTGTGAGTAGGCCTGGTGCCCGCGAGAGGAAACGGGCCAAAATGCAATTTGGACCCATCACATTTATACTGTGAAAATTGGCCCTTTTTTCGCAATGTGCCTAGCTGTGGATTTTGGACCCTAGCTCAGCCGGCACCTAGGGAAACCAAACAAACCTGTACATTTTTTAAACCTAGACACCTAGGGTAATCCAGAATGGGGTGACTTGTGTGGCTCTCACCAGGTTCTCTTACCCAGAATCCGTGCAAATCTCAAACTTTGTAAAAAAAAACACATTTTCCTCACATTTCTGTGATGGAACGTTCTAGAATCTGCAGGGAACCACAAACTTCCACCCACCCACCATTCCCCCAAGTCTCCCAATAAATATGGTACCTCACTTGTGTGGGTAGGCCTAGTACCTGCGACAGGAAACGCCCCAAAACGTACTGTGGAGACTTCAAAATTATCGATCACAAAAAGACTTGGTTTTGCGAGCAAGACACCTGCGTTTTTGGTTCCGGGCTTGGCAGGCATCTAGGGAAACCTACCAAACCCAGAAATTTCTGAAAACTAGACACCGAGGGGAGTCCAGGGAGGTGTGGCTTGCATGGATCGCCCAACATTTTCCTACCCAGAATCCCCTGCAAATCGCAAATTTAGCTACAAAAATCATATTTTCTCCACATTCCTGTGTGGGAAATTTGTGGGATAACCGGGCTGACACAAATTTCGTACCCAGAATCCCCTGCAAACCTCAAATTTAGCTAAGAAGCCACATTTTCCTCATATTTTTGTGTGAGAAAGTTGTGGGATCACAGCAACGGCACAAATTTCTTACCAATCAGCGTTCCCCTTGGTCTCAATAATACCTCATTTGTGTGGGTGGGCCAAGTGCCTGCGACAGGGAAGGGCCAAAAACCTGTAGAGATTGCGGGGGAACCAAAGTGGGTCCAAAAGGGCAGTATCTTTATACGTTCTTAGGCTGACTCTGCTTTGGGCACCCACAGAAGTGAAGTATCATTTTGATCGATAGGCCGAGGGGAGCGCTGGGTGTTAGGAAATTTGTACTGGTGTGGTGATCCTACAACTTTCCCACACAGAAATGTCAGGTAAATATGACTTTTTGCTAAATGTGAGGTTTGCAGGGGATTCTGGGTAAAAAAAAACACTGGGGGATCCACACAAGCCATACCGCCAGCCCATGCACACCCAGGCGCGGCCGGTGTGCTGGATGAGCAGCGGGGTGGGCGTGGCTGGCGGGTGGAGGTGGGACGGTTATAGGTGTCACGGGTGGCAAAAAAAAAAAACTTGCCTGCAGCCAGCCACGTCGCGGTCTTCTCCTCTTCTTCTCCAGGCTGCACAGGCTCCCAGAATGCCCTTCGGCCAATCCTGAAGCTGCTCTCACGCATGAGAGCAGCTTCAGGATTGGCCTGAGTGCCGTCCATTGGCTCTCCAGGACAGACTGTGAGTCTGTGCCTGCTCTCTCCAACCCAGCTGTGTTGCTGGGTTGAAGAGACCTTTCACTGGGCATGATGGTTTGGCTGTCCTGAGACGGCTGGCCAAACCTTTATGCGCAGTGAAGGAAGTGCATCTACCACTCCCCTCAGTCACCCCCTGGCCCCACCCCCAAGACTGGGCAAGAAGGGAAAAATGAAACGAGTGTTTATCATCCTTTTATTTTTCCTTTCCTGATGTTTTTGGGGGGCAACGCTCCTCTGCCATAGCGGAGGAGCCGCTGCTGCGCACACCACCAGCCAAGCACCACCCACACACACCGCCAGCCAAGCACCATCCACACACCGCCTGCCAAGCACCATCCATTCACATCGTCAGCCAAGCACCAGTCCACGCACACCGCCAGCCAAGAACCAGTCCACGCACACTGCCAAGCAAGCGCCAGTCTATGCACACCGCCATCAAGAGCTAGTCCACACACACCATCAGCCAAGTGCGAGTCCACACACACCACCAGCTAAATGCCAGTACACACAGACAGCCAAATGCCAGTACACATAGACAGTCAGCAGAACTCCAGTTCACACACACACAGGGGGGTAGATCAGGGGCTATTGCCCTCAGCTGCTCCTATGGGGGCAGAAAGACTGTCCAATTAGTTAAGTGGGGTGGGGGCACCTGTATGCTCATTTTGGGCAGCCCCCAACCCTACGTATAAAAAGAAAACATAATACCTGGTGCCTAGTAGGCTTTCTGCCCCCCCGGGGGGGCAAATAAGGGACTAGTGCCACATCTGCCTCCCTCGCCCTCCTGCGCCGATCCCCAAGCAGGGATCCACTAGGGAGGGGTACCATTGGAAAAGGGAGATTCTCCCCTGTCTAAAGATACTTCTCCCGTGTGTTTCGGTGCTCGGGGGGCTGAGATAGCCCCACAAGCACCGAAACAGTGAAACTGAAATGAGCCGATTGGCTCATTTCAATTTCAGTTTCAATGTAATGATGTCAGCACGCCATGAGCGCGATCGTCATTACATTGGAAAAAAAATGCCTCTGGAGGTTGGGGAAGCTCTTCCCCACCCCTGAGGCCAAAAAAAAGGAAATCCCTCTGCTGTTTACAGCAGAGGGATTTAGTGCTCGTGTGCAAATGACGGAACGGTTCACCGTGGCTCATGACAGAACCATTCTGTCAAGAGCACCAAAAGTGTTATGGATGTGATAGAATGTGCACTGAGTAATATCATATTTAAGTTTGGCAACCTCTTTTACAAACAACTATCAGGAACTGCGATTGGCACCTGCTTTGCCCTCAGCTATGCAAATCTGTTCATGTACTGTTTTGGACATGATACATTGATGGTTTGTTTAGTATTTGGAATGGCAAAAAAAACCTGCTGAAGAATTTGCCCTATCTCTCAACAATCCAGATCTAAATCTATCATTTAGTAGCTGTGTTATTGACAGTCTGACTAACTTTGTGGACATGCATGTGGAAGTGGAGGGGGACACTTTGAGGACTAGCCTACTTCGCAAAGAGACGGCTAGTAATAACCTTCTCCACGCAAGAAGTCTTTATTCACCTAAACTGAAAAATAGCATAGCGTATAGAGAATGAATTAGAGCCAAACGTAACAGTGGTACACCCAAAATATATCAGAAGGAAGAGGCAAACATGATGAAGAGATTCATATATAGAGGCTACTCACAAAATACAGACTTGATTGCGATAGCCAAAATATCAACCCAAGTCAGGCATATTCTGATCTATGTTAAAATGATGAAAAACACCAGTTTACAGCCCATTAGATTTCCAACCACTTACAATTGTAGCTTTAGAATTCAAAGAATTCTATTTAAACATTGCAACTTAGTCACATCAGACAAAGTCATCGGAAGAGACATGTCACCCATGTTAAGATCACCTACAGAAGGCCCATGTTGTTAAAAGACATGTTGGTCTATAGCAATTTAGAAACCAAAACAGACGGAGGGTGGCTACATAAGAATGGCAGTTTTTTAATGGTTTGTTTTTTTGTGGACTTTTATATAGCGCGAACTAGACCCGAAGGTATCAGAGCGCTTTTCATGAGCACTAGTTACGTTACAGACAGATACATTCATTTTTGCTAGGCACGGGGAGATTACGTGATTTGCCCAGAATCACAGAATGTTGGGCGTCCCTGCCGAGGCTCGAACCCGGTTCCCCAGCTCCGAGGCCGACCGCCCTAGCCGTTAGCCAACATTTTCTCCCCACTGTAAGGCCTGTAGGCATAGTAAGAATGCTAGCCACTTCAAAATAAGTTTTGGCTGGAAGCGCTAAATTAAGAAACACATCACTTGTGCTTCTAACTTTTGTATCTATGTGTTGAATTCTCCAGGTAGGCAGAGGTACATTGGCAGTACAAATGTCCCAGTCAGGAAGAAGGTACATGAATATCGTAGGGCCAATAATACAAAAGCATGTGATATACCCCTGTAGCAAGACATTTCAGTGAGGTTTAAAGTTTCAAGGTCAAGGTCAAGGTTTTTATTAGCGATTTAGATCTTACAATGAGATCTACAATATACAAAATTACATCCATTAATGCAGCTTTATAAAGGAGCTAAAATATGTAAACATGTTGCAACACATTAATTCATTAACTGAGCAGGTTATCATCTTCATGGCAGCTCCTGCCATTGTAATACCATATTTTTAGGAAGTGACTTAAAAATCTCTGTTGGCAAATTTTGAAGGCAGGGCAAGCATATATAACATGTTCCGTGGTATGTACATCATTATTACATAAAGTGCATATTCTCTCCTCCCAGATTACATTCTGCAATGCATCCATCACAGATTTTAATGGTAAACATTTCAGTCCACATAGCATTATGCATCTGTGTACTCTATGTTCCAAGTTGCAGTTCAAATACACTTGAGGATTGGCTGCCTGACAGGAATGAACAATTCAAGGATACGTTTTGCTCTACGTATCATTTGCCATGGAGCAATTTTTAATAGTATATTTTAGATAGTTTTTAGGATGAACATAGCTCATATTCTGAATATCTAATCTAGTCAAGAAAAAGTGCTGAAGTGCAGTTAAAATGTTAGCTAAAAATGATCCTGTCTCAATAGTTAGAGCAAGACATTCCGAAGCCATGAGACTCCTCAAGGACTTTTCTTTAGACAATTATACCATGGTAAAATAGCAGCCAATCCTCTTACGTAAGTACTCACCAATCCTAATTCCAACCTCAGAGCTTCTATTGATACCAATGAATTTAAAGTGCAGATTGTGCAAAGATTCTTCCCCTTCAACTTATGCATTAAGTGATCCTGCTTAATTTCTATTGTATCTATAGCATATAAAAGTGTTGGTGGGATCTTGTTTATATACTATAAGAGATGATTAAAGTACCTGTGACCTGTTGCTCCATAAAGTGCCTTTAGTGCATTTCTATGGGCTACTGCCTTATTTGATATATGTGCCATATCATATGTGCGCTATCAGCCAACTTTGCCGAAATAACTTTTCCAAGATAAGGATCAGATTTTACTACTTTTATTTATTTATTTATTTTATTTTAATAACTTGTAAAGCGCACAAATACTTGTAGGTGTCTCGGCGCTATATGCTGGAAGGGAAGGCAAGAGCTGGTGAGAAAAGCCTATTGCTTGAAAAGACAAGTTTTTATTTGTTTTCTAAATGATAGCAGCGTGGGACTAGCCTTAATCTGCACAGGAAGAGAGCTCCACAATTTGGATGTGGTGACTATGTAGCTTCTGTCGCCCCAGTTGGCTTTTTTGGTTCTAGGGACGACCAGAAGTTTGGCATCTGCTGAGCGAAGAGATCTGATGGGCGTGTAAGCCAGAAAGGCTTTCTTCAAGTATTCCGGTCCTGTATTGTGAATTGCTTTGTAGGCAATACAGAGAGCTTTAAATTTCAATCTTCTTCTTATGGGCAGCCAATGGAGCTGTCGCACCACATTAGAGATGGACTTGAACTTGGGGGTACCCGATAGCATCCTAGCGGCTGCGTTCTGTACCAACTGCAGCCTACCCAGAACCCTATCCTGGGCATTAATTAACAGGCTGTTGCAGTAGTCAACCTTAGACATGACCAGAGCACCGATTAACTTTCTTCCGGTATTTGCCGGGACAAAAGGTAACAATTTCTTTATCATTCTTAACAGATAAAAGGATGAGGAGACCACTGCATTAGCATGATGTATAAAAGATAATCTATCGTCAAAGATGACACCCAAGTTCCTGGCTTTTTTAACAGGGATTGGGGGTAATCCCAAATTATCTAGCCACCAGGCCGGAGACCATCCTGGGGAAAGATTTCCAAAGACCATTACTTCTGTCTTGGTTGAGTTCAATTTGAGACAGTGATTTGACATCCAGGTACTAATGGCCAACATACCATCATGAAAGCTGGCCGAAACTGCATCTCCATTTTTATGCACAGCGAGCACCAATTGAGTGTCATCCGCGTAGGTCGTGAGACCCATTCCAAATGATTTAATTACTTGTGCTAAGTCCCTAACATAGATGTTAAACAATGTCGGACTTAGCGACGATCCTTGCGGAACTCCACATGGGAGTGAAAAGACTGGTGAGGTGAAGTCGCCCAAACTAACTGACTGGGTGCGGTTGGATAGAAATGAGGACAGAAGGGCTTTAGCCTTGTGCTCAATGCCTAAGGCTGAGACACGACTGATTAGCGTAGCATGATCAACCGTGTCAAATGCTGCCGATAGATCTAATAGCACCAGTGCTGCGGCATCCCCTTTGTCCAGCACAAACCTAATTTCTTCCGACGCTTTATTGAGCGCTGTTTCAGTGCTATGTCCTTTCCTAAAGCCAAACTGTGTATCATCCAGCAGCTTATTCTTATCAATAAATAGTTTTAGGACTATTAAAAAATCACTTATACTTTGTATTTATATGACACCCCTTTGGACAAAACCTCATGACATTAGTTTTATTTTCATTTACCTTCAGGAAATGAGTATCTGAGTATGATGATAAAGTATTAAGACTTCTCTGGAGACCTCTAGGAGTCAGATCTAACCGGACGATATCGTCTGTATAGAGGAGTGTACCTAAAGGGTAAGAGCCTAAATCTGGGGCATCACCGGCTACCTTACTCAACACATCCGGCAGATTCGCCATATATAGTGAGTAAATAGAAGGGGGGGCTAACAGGCATCCCTGTTTCAGACCATTTCTGGTGGGAATTTTCGGAGTAATACCCCGCCTACCTCCTAACATAGCGTGACACCACGTAGCGGTGCGGAGTGCAATTATGAGTTACAAAAGACCCTCAAGGATTCCCATGGCGCTCAACTTCCTCTAGGGGTCTGCCTGTTTACATGATCAAAAACTGTTGAATAATCAATATAAGCCACATAGACAGGCATCCCACTTCATTTCACTTATTTCTCCAATATCAGATGTATTACAGTTATATTATCCAAAGTCAAATGGCCTGCTCTGAACCCTGCCTGCTCCAATGCTATAATGTTTTTTACTCTACCCATTCAAGTAGGTTAGATAATACACATTTAGAAAAAACCTTTCCTGTCGCATCCAACAGGGTAATATGCCTATAATTACTTGGTACGTTTAAAGGGCCTTTTTTATGTAGCGGCAAAACAATAGTACCCTTCCAAGAGCTAGGGACCACTCCTGTATAATAGCAGTAACAGAAGAGCACCACTAAGTAATAGACTCATAGATTCAGATCCAATTGCATACCAATTCAGCTTCTGCTATGAGATGTTCTTCACCCCCTAATAAAATGTACGGGAATAGTTGACTTCACTTGTAAGATACCCAGTTGCGGTGCCTTATTCCTTAATATATTTGATTTAGTCTTTTGACAACACCTTGTAGAGATTGTTCTCCCAGATCTTAACTTTTTTGCTGTCATAGTGTAAAAGGTATATAAGTAAAAAGGTAATACAACTAAGCAGTTGAGTCAGCACTTTCGAGACAGAGGTAGTAGTAAAAGACACTCAGGGAAACTTACAACGTAATCGGAATTGACCTGGGTGTCCTGTCACTCCAGTTCTACTTAAGCTCAACTCCGCTCAGACACCTCTTCCACCAGCCAAATATATGTACTCCTCCACTGCGACTAGTGGCATGAGAGAAGATAAAATAATGTGACTCCAGTTAACTGATTGCAGAGTTAAAGCAACAAGATCCTTAGAAGGAAGGAGCAAGCGCACCAATACCTAGACCGGCCTCTTCTACAGGCGACTTTCCCCTTTCCTATGCCTAATGCGCTACAATAAGGCAAGGTCTTTGGAATGGCTCACAGCCAACCTTCTTCATCGGCAGCACCAATTAGTAGCTAAATGAACACTGCAACTTACGTAATGCCAAAATCCACGCGGGGACCAGGCGTAGGATAGGACTTGTGCAGTTTATAATGCCCCAGGCAAGGGGGGGGGGCACATAGCCTGCAGGCTGCACCCGAACTATTCTGCAGTCAGGGTGGAGATCTCCACATGCTAAAGTATTTAATTTAACATTATTTCCTATGGTGTATTATTTTAATTCCCTACGGTCATTATTTTCTATGTGAGGGTGTTGCAGTACTAAGTGTTGGCCATGTGTAGTGCTGGACTTACTCATCTTTTCTTTTTTTAGTAGTAACTTACACTCAGATATTGTGAATAAGCAAATAGTAGTAAAATTACACTAAAGTATAAATTACTCAAAAATGTAATTTACCTTGGTGAATCAGGTCTTAAGGGTGAAAGACACCAATATATTCTGCTTTCATGGGATCATTGTACACTCTATCAATTTGTTTCCTTCACCAACAACTACTAGTCTACAGTCAGAACTATTTTTCCTTCTCCCTCATATAGGTATAACAACCTTTTTGGAGTACAAACACGGAGTACAATATATCTTGTTGGGCAGTTGTACAATTCCTTGTTTTCACACAGTTTATTGGGAGGTAAGAACTTTATGGTAATATATTTTCTTCTCAGTTACTGCCCACCTGCTGTTACTTTCTATTACAGGACTTTTTTCCAATGAGGACTTATTTTTGCGACATAGTTGCACTCCTGTTTTTCCATTGCCTCTCTTTCAAACAAAGTTCAACTACCCTGAAGGCGCATATTCTACCAACTTTTTTTCAGTAAGAAACTGATATCTGCCATTTTCTTCCTATTCTCACTTTCCCACCTCACTAATACACTAATACGTATCTGGCATACATATAGTATACACTTGTTAACACTACTTCACTAGCCTGTTTTGAATCCAACATAGTGTTTCCATTCTTCTAGCATCAGTATTTGACCTGTTAAAGGTTTTTTTGGGGGTTACTGATGGTTTCATGCAATCTTTTGATGAATATGGTGATATATCTATCCAGTTGAGAGCTCTTATGAAACAAATTACACTTAATGATGGTGTGATTCTCCATTGACACATTTTACTGTCTTTACAGCCTTGATTAAGTCAAATGTGACAAAACACATGTTGGCTGCCATGATTATTTGGACTCTGTAACTATGCTTTGAATGTTCAGATAGGAATGAAAGTCTGTTTTAATACTTACGGCTGGCATCTTCAAAGACATATTGCTCTCTGTAGTAGTTTTTTAGTGTGCTATCTACTATTCTTTAACGTCCCTTGAGTTGGCTGGGTGCAAAAACGTTTTGTACTGATCACTACGGAAAATGTTAATTTTGCTATAGTTGGTCGGTGCAAAATTGGACTACATTGTGCACAGGTCTTGCAGTCTGTTGGTGCAAATGATGTGGTAATGGTATTTTATGTCTCGTTAGGTAGATTTGTAGAGCACATTATCACCCTGGAGGGTATCCTGGAGCTGTAGGATGTTTATCACTGGGGTATCTGCTTTTAAAAGTGGGTTCACTTGCAATACCTTTAAGTTCAGGATGTTATGGTCCCTTTTCCTTTGATGTTCTAAGTTTGTCAAGTCAGCGAAAGTTCTTTAAATTTAAAGCCAAAAAACAACTAATCCACCAATTTGAGGAAAGTCGAAAACAGCATTTAGCAGAGGACACAGGCACAATGCAAGGCCAGAAAATGTACTCGACTCAGTCTACATGTGATTGTCTGGAGAAACACTCCATAATGCATTTGACCATTTACAACTTGGCAAAAAGGTTCAGTGTTAGCTGATCCACAAGTGTGGGCACAGAGTTTTAGAGCCCCATTAGCACATCACACCTTATCTGCACTGCAGTTCTGTTGCCCTGGTACCCGGGTTCACCATGTTTTGTAACAATGTATAGTGTGAAAGAAGCCTCCCTTTTCTCTTCTTGCCAACAGAAATACCACAGGAATAAAAGGAACTAATGGAATAGGAAGAAGGAGTTCCACCACAGTTTATGCGACACACAGGTGGACTTCTTCCATGGCAAGATCTCTGCCATCTACAAAAACTTCCAACCCACTGCTGCGACTTCCTCAGCCTCCTCGCTCCCACAGATGCAAATCCTGACCACCTGCTCACCACCTGGGACCAGCTCACCACACAAAACACCCCAGCCATCATGAACTCCATCCACTCAGAAGCACCCACGGACCCCTACCACCACCACATTTTCAACCTCGGGAGCAAGATGATCAGAAACTAGCTCACTGCCATCTTCAACGCATCCATCACCACAGCCACCTTCCTCGAAGAATGGAAACACACAGAAGTCAAACCCCTTCTCAAGAAACCGTCTGCCAACCCCAGCGAACTCAAGAACTACAGGCCCATCTCTTTGCTCCCTTTTCCCGCCAAAGTCCTCGAAAAGGCCATCAACCACCAACTCACAGAACACCTTGAGAACAACAATCTTCTGGACACCTCTCAATCTGGATTCTGCACCAACCACAGCACCTAAACCACCCTGATCGCTGCCACTGACGACATCAGACGCCTTCTCAGTCTGGGAGAAACGGCTGCCCTGATCCTCCTCAACCTCAGCGCCGTTCGACACTGAATCCCACCACACCCTTATCAAGAGGCTTTACCACATTGGAATCCAAGGAGACGCCCTCAAATGGATCCCCTCCTTCCTCACCAGAAGTACCCAGAAAGTCCTCCTACCACCTTTCACCTCGGAACCTAAGAACATAATCTGTAGCGTCCCGCAAGGCTCGTCCCGCAGCCTGACGCTGTTCAACACCTACATGACACCCTTGGCCAACATCGTCAGAACCCATGGACAAAACATCACATCATACGGAGACAACACCCAGCTCATCCTCTCGCTATCAGCAGACCCCCTCCACCACAATGGCCAACTTCCACTGGTGCATGACGAGCGTCGCCGACTGGATGAAAGACAAATGCCTGCAACTAAACACAGACAAAACGGAAGTACTGGTCTTTGAGAACAACACCTCCACATGGAACGACTCCAAACTAGGACCCTCATCCACTCCAACTGACCATGCCCGCAACCTTGGCATCATCCTGAATAGCAGGCTCACCATAAAAAGCCAGATCAATGTAGTCTCCTCCGCCTGCTTCCTCACTCTTCGCATGCTTCGTGAGATCCTCAAATGGTTCCCTATCAACACCAGAAGAACCGTCACTCAAGCCTTTGCCACCAGCGGGCTAGACAATGACAATGCACTCTACGTAGGAATAACCTCGCACCTCCTAAAGAGACTGCAGAACATACAGAATTCAGCGACCAGACTTCTCCTTGAAAAGCGAACCCACACTACCCCCACCGCAAGAAGCTCCACTAACTCCCCATTCAGAAGAGATGTCAATTCAAGATGCTGAGCCACACTAAAAAGCCCTACACAACCAAGTACCACCATACATAAACCACCACCTTAACTTCCACCAACCCTCCAGACACCTTCGCGCTGCCTCTCTCTCCCTCGCTCACACCCCCCGCATCTGCCAAAGCAACAGTGGAGGACGCTCCTTCTCCTACCTCACTGCGAAGTCCTGGAAAGACCTACCCCTTCACCTCCGGACTTCATCCTCTCTGCTGGAATTCAGGAAAGGACTCAATACCTGGCTGTTCAGCTGAACCCTCCCTAGCAGCAGGGTTCTCAGCGCCTGGATATTCTCATGGGTGACTAGTCGTACTATATAAATCCTGATTGATTGAGTTTCAATTATTATCTGTTGGTTTCCTAAGGCTACCAAAGTTAGATGCAGAGTGGTGTTTTGGTTGTGGATTACCGCAGAAGGGACCTAATCACTTGAAAAGCAACAGAATTAATGTTGTTTTCCACTGGGAGCATTGCGGGCCGGTGCTGTAGGTCCAGGTCTTGGGAGGTGTCTACCTTAATCAACTGCACTAGAGCCACTGCAGAAAGCAGCCATGTATGGTTGAAAGTCAATGGTGTTATCTGCATCTCCCGGCTTCTCATTTCGTCATCCTGGTCAACCCTAGTCCCCAATGCATGCTCTACATGTTCTAAATTTTGTTGGACTGTAGGGGGTCATTAAAAGTAGTATTCCGTTTATTGCGAGTGGCTAGCATCCCCATGACCAGGTCATTATAGGACTAACTATTGTTAGACTCTGATCTATCATTGAGGGAGACAAGCATTTTTCCCTGCTCCACAGTGGGGAGTCTGCCAACTGGCTCTCCTTGTTTAAAGGCATGTACTCTGTCATATCCCCTCAGTGAAAGAGGGGTACCACAGTCTGGGTGACCTTTTATCTATGCAGTCCCAAAGGTTGTAGGGGTATTCTATAGGTTTATTGGTAGTCAGACGTCTACTATCTCCCATTCCCTGCATGCCACTATGTGGTGTTTCCGTTCCCCCTCCTACAGCCATTGAAAGTCAAGTTTATATGTCTGGTTTTGAGTTTGCATCACCTTCAATTGAGCAGGGAAGGTTTCTTTGTATCCACGGTCCCAGGATCAGGCCAGTTCCAACAGGTCAGCCCATGGCCAAAACACTTAAACAAAATACTGCAGCCCAGGGCATGGGTGCTGCAACACAAAGTAAATGGGATCGCTGCTTCCCGTGTCCTGTCCACATTGCTGTAAACATTATGGGTTGCCTACCCTTCCCAGGGATACTAGATTGACAGTGCTAGTAGGTTTCTAAACTTGAAATGTACAATATGCACAGGAAAGATGCATTGAGTAGAAATGAATTCCCTCCAAAGGTTTGGGGACAACTTTGAATTTTAAATACCAGTTGGCTTGGGCCCAATTGCGACTGTTTCTGAAGGTAAGCTAGCCGTGCGAGCCAGATCAGAGTTCACCTTTTCCGTTGAAAAAGCTCTGAGCACCTGCACAGAGAAAGGGCTGCACCACGACAGGAAAACAAGGCTATTGCCCGGATAGGAGCAGGGAATATACTTCAGGACACACAAAAGGACCTGGAAAAGAAGGGATACTGCCTTAACCCAAGCCCCGGGCACCATGCACATTTGCTTCATGCGCTGCCATGAAAACCTTTCAGTCATAAAGTGTGCCAAGACCTGACACTAGTGTTGCTGCCTAACCCAAGATGGCCAATCTGAGAGCAAAATTGCCCCTGCATCTCTACATTGAAAGACTTCAAGTTGGCAAAATGCATCCACCAGCTGAGAGGAGGGAAGAGTCAAGATGCTAACTGAAGATGTGAATCACACATAGCCTCTTCCCACTGCTTGTGCCTAGGTCCCCTCTCACCACCTGCCCACATGCTATATCCAGCAGTGTATACAAAAGAAGGTACCCCTATTTAATTTTGGGTTATAGAGGAGGGGAAAAAACTGAAACTAAGAAAAAACCTCTAAACTAACCCACTTTGTTTTGCTGCTGGCTGAAAGCTCTTCTTATAGACATGTCCCCAGAAACACATTCCTACAACATAATTAGTTCATACAACTGTATTTTATTGTTTATAAAAATATATTTTTTATTCTTTATCTTTTTTACCATTTTTCACATATATATTTGTTTTATTATATTAAATAAACATTACTATATTTACAATTTTAATATAGACATTGTCCTGAGACACAATTTGAAAAATTGTTCATAACCCCACAGAACAACCATCAAACCTGCATTCACACCTCTCAAAACTCTACAATCGCACTAGCATTCAGACATACACGAACATTGTGAAGAAATTCTAAAACATGTGTGGGATCCTATATCCTTCTGACAGAGACAATTGAAGGTTAGATTCCTTTCTGCAATTGTTTCCCATCCAGTTCTTCTCTTGTTAATGTCTCTGGTAGGATTCCCTTGTATCTAGAAAAGGTCTACGCACGTTTCGGTGGACATCGTATTAAACCACCTTCATCAGGACCAAATATGTATTAGGTCAATGTCAACAGACACGTGGGCATGGGGTTATCTGTAAGAATCAACATTAGACAGATTTACCTTGGGGAATGTCAAATGCAAAAACTTTAGAAAAAATTATTTTACCTAAGTAACGTCCGCAATGCTAAAGGTATTTGTAGTTGTGTCGCTTCATGCTATACATTAAGACAAATTCACCTATGGTGTATTTAAATTCACAAACAGAGGATTACTCAAATGTGATTCAAAGATTTAGGAAGACTAAAATGTGATCACGATTAGAAAAAAATCCAAGAAACTTCAAGACCAAGAGAAGAAACCTCCACCAAAGAACCGAATCTACGAAATATAGAGTGGTTCATGTAGAAACAAATGAAGTCCAAAGTTACAAAGCCAAAGATCTGAAAGAAGTAAGAAAATATATGACTATGTGACGTCAAAGTAATTTGCACCTGAGCGATTCTGTGTGATTCTCCTCCGATAGATGCAACTGCGCCGCATGTAGCACACAGTGCATACAGGACCATATATTTATATTTGCTTCCGAGATGTTGGCCGGTTATCTATTTTTGAAGAGAGTAAGCAATAGTAATAGGTAACTATCCCTAGAGAATCTCCAAGTTATTTTAAACTCACATAGGGGTATTGGCTCTCACCGGATTACGTGATAAGGAGTTTTTGTTCTGCCTCTGGAATTGGTCTAGCGTTCTCACCCCAATTTGGGTGCTTGATGTTGACTCAATTGTCAAACGGGTTTAATCTTTGCCACTTGAACCATCTTGAATATGGTCCACAAAATGTAAATTTTTCATCCTGCAATATAAGTGCCAGAACACTAGTTAAGTGTATGTAAAAGTCCAAGAAGAGTCTACTAACTCCTATTAAAATATAGTTGTTACTGCCAAATGCCTGGAGGCTTATACATGCAGAGTGCAAAAGATCTAACTAGTTTACAGGACTTGTGACGCGCGCGCATGCCTGCCAAATACCTAGTGGCTTATACATACCGAGTGCTACATATAGTGCTTGCCGTATGGATCAAAATAATACTCACTTAGTGAAACTCTCTCCTATCAAGGTAAAATAGTTGCTGCTAAATGCCTGATAGATTATACATAAAGAGTGCAAAAGGTCAAAATAGTTAGCGGAGGTTTGTGAGGCACTCGCATGCCTGCCAAATACCTGGTGGTTTATACATGCAAAATGCTACAAATAGTGCCTGCCGTTTGGATCAAAAAAATATATTAACTTAGAGGCGAGAGGTAAAGTATAATGGTCTAAATAATTTACGGAGGTGAAGAAGCTCTCGCAAGCCTGCTGCGCAGAGTACTTACATTCTGGCTTGAAGTAATCCTTTCTAGTCCGACCGTGGCCTCCGCCGGCGTTTACGCAGAGATCCTATGCATGTCTGCCGGACTTCCCCATTTATAGCGCATGCGATAATGGATCGAACAGATATCGCGATACTACGTTGCCAGAGGTGCCATCTCCATTAGACTTTAAAAGATCTAGGTGGTCGCCATCTTGGAGTGTTGATGATAATTAAAGAATCATCAGGCATTTATGTTTTTTTGCGCATGAAAAGAAATGTTAGAAGCCTTAATCATGCACCTCGACAAATAATCATTTTAGTTGTCAAATACTAATGAAAGTAATGACAAAATATACAGTTTAAGAAAAAAAATTGGGGCATCTCATTATTATACTTGATACGTCAATGACTAAAATATCACATTTTGGTACATGCAGATCTGGTATTGTTGGCCTATGAAGAATGACTATATTGGGATGGTGGTAATTAAGGAATCCTAAATCCTTTATATCCACGTGAAATGAAGTACCAAACAACTTTATATACACGTGAAATGAAATGCCAAAAAACTAGTCTTGCGTCTTGACCACTATATGTATTGGTGTTAAAAAATAAAAATAGTGATAGTAAACACCAAAAGATAATACCATAAGTAACACACATCTGCATCCTTCAACATCATTATGTATGTTACTCTCAAAAGTGAGTCATCCATAGTGTGAGAGAATCCACAGAAATGTCGGTCGGAATAAGTTACAAAACTGAAGAATACACAAAATTATGGGTGTCTGAGTAACTACCCATATAATTTCTTCATTTAGTCCATGACGGATCATGTCAAGAGAGAAAATCCAATAATTTTCTCGCTCTTTTCTCAGTTTTTCTGTATCTTTACCTGGTATAAATTTCACACGTTCCAAAATCATATTTCAGTTATTTTTCAGTATGTTTTAAATCAAGGCAATGTCTCACCATCGGTGCCTGCAACTTCTGTGTCCGTATGGCTGATTTATGTTCCGAAAACCTGACACGGAATTCCCTGGAGGTTTCACCTATATACCCTAACCCGCATGGGCAAAGGATCAGGTAAACGATGTTCGTGCTCTTACAGTTTGTCATATGTCGCAATTTGCCTGATTTACCGCCATATGTCCATAGTTGGGTAGAGATGGCAGCATCACAGGCGTGTGAGGGCCTCAGTTCCAAAAGGAGGAATTCCCCTCCTTTTTTGGGTGCCTGGGACACTACCTGCATACTGAGGAACTGCGTACCTCTTTTTTGCGTTCACTCTGATAGGGCAAGTACGCTGGACCTCTTGATTAAGCCCTCTGTCCCCCCCTTTTTGATAAACATTATACGCACGGAATCCCCGTGGGACCTAATTGTTTAGGATACCAGGACGCCAGTGGCGATCTCTGGCCCATAATATTACTTCAGTAGGCGCAACATCCTTTCCAGAACAGGCTACCTGGTTAACTCCCCCATTATGGAGGAGAATCAGGGACTCAGTTTTGGGGAGGAGATGGCAGCAGAAATTCTTAGAACAACTCCATCCATCTTAGGCTCTGAAAATAATTCAGCCACGGTTCTACATCGGAGGATTGGGCATCATTGACTGCAATGAAGCGAGATTGGCTGAAGGTTACGCTACATGGGGCGATGATGACCGAATATCTTCGTGCCAACATCGCACCCAAAGGCCTTATGGTCAAAAACTTTCCGAGACTTTTTCTGGAAGATCAAATGTTCAAGAAAGAGTGGTCCCTGGTAGCATGGAAGTGCACCAGGGATTGGCTCATCTTGATCATCAACACAGCCAAGAGATTAGCAGACGCTCTCTTAATACGGATACAAATTGCTGAGGGATCTCTTAAAACCACCATCCAGATAACCCAATTTAAATCCAAACTTAATGAACTCAACAATGAGATAGCTGAACAAAAAGAGTATCTCATGAAACAAAAGGTAAACAAATTGCAGAAAGATATACAAAAATTCGAGAAAGAAAAAGTATATCCTTATTTGAGATCGGACTATACCTCTACAAATGACAGCTATTCCTCAGATGATAGCACAGAGAACACCAGAAGGGGTTCGTCTAGCAGTGATTCGAGCACAGGCAGTTGGGGAGAAAATAAACAGAGAAGAAGAAATCGTCCGAATTTTCCAAACTATAACATACCTAACTTTCAGGGCCCACCTCCACCATATTGGCCCTTCCCGATGTATCCTCAAGGCGCACCACAATTCTTCCCCTCTAGCAATCAGCCTTTTTAGGCAGAGGTTGGGGCAGAGGAAAAGGGCGCAACAGAAGAGGCGGGCAGAAAACGGTCCAATGGCTAGACAACCAGCAGAGCTCAATGGACACACGGAGCAAAACACAGAACAAAAAACCTTAGTGGTTAATCTATCACACCGCGGGTTATCTGAGACCGACGTCAAAGTCCTAGAGAAAGGACTTGGTTTCGTCCCCACTCCAAAAATGGATAAATTCAGAGATCTCAGTGAGATACAGAATTTTTTAGAAAGATCCGTCTGAGGGCATTTTTCAGGACAAACCTTCGCCTGTCCAACAAGATTCTGGGTTAAGAAATCCATCCACCTTTACCCCTAATAGCAGCATGGTGCCAGTAGAAGTTCTAACATTTGAACAAGCTGTTCTTAAAGAACTCCAAAATACAAGTTGTGTACTCCCTTCAACAATTTATCGAAAGATGAAAGACTGGCGGCCAAGTCTCTCGCCGATGACGTCAGTATCACTATTAAACAAGCAGATAAAGGTGGTGCTACTGTCATACAATCCACAACGGATTATGAACAGGAATGCCACCGTCAATTGAACAACAAGAAATTCTATACTCCCATCACGGTGAATCCAACAACTAGACTGACCACGGAGATAGCAACCATGGTCTTTGAGGCAGAAACTAATGGATGGTTGAGTAAGAGAGAAGCTGACTTCCTCATTACTAAGGAACCACGCACTCCTACTTCTACACCCTCCCGAAAATCCATAAGGGCACGACACCCATTCCGGGGAGACCTATTGTCTCAGGAATAGGTTCCATTCTTGAACCCCTTTTCATTTTTTGTGATCACTTTCTCCAACCCTTGGTGAAACAAACTCCGTCATACGTGAGGGATACGACAGACATACTTCGTATAATGGGAGAAATAGGAGACACAAGAGACATTGACTTGCTTCTTACATTAGACGTTGAACAGCTTTACACTAACATACCACAAAGGGCAACACTCACCGTTATAGAGACAGCATTGAATCAGATTGAGTGGTCATCACCAACACCCGTGACTTTTGTCATGAAGTGTGCCACTCTTGCTTTAACTGAAAAAAATTCGAATTCAAGAACCAACTATTCCATCAGGCTCAAGGTACTTCTATGGGGAGTACCTTCGCTCCGAGTGTAGCCTGCCTCTATATGGCGGCATTTGAGGAGGAAGTAATCTACCATCAGAGTAACCCCTACCTACAACACTTGAGCCTGTGGAAAAGATATATCGATGACATCCTGGTCTTCTGGGGGGTGACCTGAATACCTGCGAGGAATTTTGTAATTGGGTTAATACGAAGAATGAATACCTAAGGTTTACTAGGTCTATTTCAGCCACTAGCATACCGTTCCTTGACCTTAAGATTAGCATCCTAGAGGGACACCTTCAAACTTCCCTGTATAAAAACCTACAGATAGGAACAGCTTGCTATCTTATAATAGCCATCACCCACTGAGCATTGAAGGACAACTTGCCATTTGGGCAATTTCTCCGTATTAGGCGAAATTGCAGTGATGTCAAAGATTACAAGATTGAGGCGGATTCACTGAGGAATAACCTGATTGAGAGACATTACCCTCCACGTAAAATTGAGAAATCCTTAAAGAAAGCAAGGAATAACAACAGAGAGGCCTTGCTAGAAGTAATACAAAAAGAACCCAGTGACATCTTAACATGTGTGACTTCATTCACACCAGGTTCTAACCGACTAAAGAAAATCATAAACAAACACTGGAATATCCTGAACACAGGATCTCTTGAGATCTCTAAACCAAGGTTCGCTTTTAAACGCACAAGCAACTTAAAAGATATGCTGGTACATACACGACCCAAGTCATCCAACAGAAGCAAGCAAAGAACCTTATGGAACCTCCCACCGGTTCAGGGCCACTATCCCTGTGGCTCTTGTGCAGCATGTCCTCAAACTAAACATACCAAAGAGATAACGTTAACAGATACCTTCACTTGGAAGATATACACCCACACTAACTGCAACACATCTCAATGCATTTATTTACTGACTTGCCCTTGCGATAAAAAATATGTGGGTATGACCATGCGGCCTGTAAAAAACAGGATTTCTGAACATAAAAGCAACATTCGTTGCCTGAAAACCACTACAAAACTCTACACACATTTCAAGGAACAAAATCATACCCCGGAGAGTTTACACTGGCTAATTCTGGAGGCACACCCGCGCATCACGCAGGCAGCTCTATTCAAGATAGAGCAACGATGGGTGCATCGACTAGGGCTAGACCATCTGGGGTTAAACGATGACATACCTTGGAGTTCTTTGTTTTAACGTAATATTCAACAATAAACTGAATTAGCCACATCATTATAATTATAACATCAGCTCATTCAGCAATATGTCAATGGAAATGATATACCAAGCATACCTGCTCTCCAAGTCGATATTGGAATAGATTGGATCTATTAGTTTACTATGTACCATTAGCCACTCTAAGATGGCCGACATGCATTTACTGCCTTCACTATTCTGGAAGGGTACACGTTATGATATAATTATAACCACACGCGGGGTCTGTGCATGAATAAGCTCACCGGTTATCCTTCGCGTGGTTTCCTGTTCCACTAGGCTATTTTTACATGTTTCGATCCCAGTAGTTAACTTGGGAGATTCCTCCCACACCTTTACATGTAACCGTTCCAAGATGGCCGACACTCTAACAGGATGCTCAACTCACTTTTGAGTAAGTCACATGACATGCCATGGCAGCAGCTGGGGCCGATTAGCTTCCCGCCAGTCCTTAATGAGGCTCCATTTGGAGCATAAGAAGGGAGCTCTTCTGACCGTTCAGCACCATCCCGGTTGCAGCACGAAGGGGTAGGTGTTTAGCGCGGCTTCTAGTGGAAGCGAGTGAGTATTATCTAAACTCTACAAGTTGCCTGCACTCTACAGCGACTGAGTACAGGTAAGCGACTGGATTGTTGACAGTGGGGTTTGTGGATGCATGGTTACTGTGCCTGCCCCTCTTGGACCCGTTATGGACTCTTATCTTTGTGGGCCCCGCATGGGGGCGTGGATGTGTGCGGTTGTCTGTCACACACAAGATCAGGGACAGCACCGCAGCACTTACTTTGGTTTTCTCGGTGGGACTTTTGCCCGCATCATTCCCCGCTCCTTGTGTCGGATCTTGGGAAACTGGCCAGTGGCATGTTCTGTGACCATCCCTACGTACTGCCAGCTCGCTTGCCTTACCCTCTACTGTTGCAACGAGATGGGCTGACTAAGTGTGTTTGGTCAATACTTTTTTAGATATATATAAACCTCCCTTGAGGTTTAACCCCCTCCTTCTGTTTCTGTTTTTGTTGTGTTTTTTACACCATGACTAGACATCCTACTAAAGATGTCTGTATTTAGTGCTGTAACAGATGGGGCGTCATTCTGATACTTATTAGGTGAGTTGGAGATTGTTTACTTCACCACTCCCCACTTAAGCACCAATTACGATATACACCAGATATCACTTCATTACCTGGATACTTGTTCATTGCTGTCTTAATTTATTTTCATCTGTATGTTGCTACTCAAGTAATTTGTAATTTTAACTCGCGGTTTATGAATTATCATTCTTGTTACCGCTCACATTGTGCCTTTACTGAACAATTACAGGGGGCACCTCCCTCCTCCCCCCTGTTTTCCTTGTTTCACAATGCGGTTTGCACCTTGTTGGGCAATCTACCTTTAGATTTATAACCAACTGTTGTTTTCCATTATCCTTAAATGCAGGTTTGTCCCAGTACTAACAGGTAGTACCCTGTTTATCCTTATAGTAGTAGGCAATATCCTCACACTATTACAAGTTTTATTTTTAGCTATGGGGCATGTTGCACACCCCATTTCACTGTAGATAGTAATTTCTCACGGTCCTGAAGAAACGCCACAGGCGTGAAACATGTCGACCATCAAGGAGTAGAGCGCCTCTTGAACCCTGGTAGCTTGTTAGTCGCCTCTCTCACTATTTTTAATCAAGTAGGGATCCATTTAGAATAAAATTTGCTCTCATAGGAATCCCCTCTTGTTTTATATTCACTTCCAGCACATCTACACTCACACTAGGTCCCTTACACCCACGGCACCCTTACGGCAGGAACAAAAGATCTCCGGCAAAGAGCCCCTCTATGGGTGCCCGTCGGGTATTGCAGCGCCGACCCGACGAGGAGCAGACCCATATGATGAAGCATGACACCTAGCTTGCTGGGTGTGTGAGGGCCTCAGTTCCAAAAGGAGGAATTCCCCTCCTTTTTGGGTGCCTGGGACACTACCTGCATACTGAGGAACTGCGTACCTCTTTTTTGCGTTCACTCTGATAGGGCAAGTACGCTGGACCTCTTGATTAAGCCCTCTGTCCCCCCCTTTTTGATAAACACTAGTTACTTGAACACCCATAATTTTGTGTATTCTTCAGTTTTGTAACTTATTCTGACCGACATTTCTGTGGATTCTCTCACACTATGGATGACTCACTTTTGAGAGTAACATACATAATGATGTTGAAGGATGCAGATGTGTGTTACTTATGGTATCATCTTTTGGTGTTTACTATCACTATTTTTATTTTTTAACACCAATACATATAGTGGTCAAGACGCAAGTCTAGTTTTTTGGCATTTCATTTCACGTGTATATAAAGTTGTTTGGTACTTCATTTCACGTGGATATAAAGGACTTAGGATTCCTTAATTACCACCATCCCAATATACTGATTCTTCATAGGCTAACAATACCAGATCTGCATGTACTAAAATTTGATATTTTAGTCATTGACGTATCAAGTATAATAATGAGATGCCCAAAAAACATTTTTCTTAAACTGTATATTTTGTCATTACTTTCATTAGTATTTGACAAATAAAATGATTATTTGTCGAGGTGCATGATTAAGGCTTCTAACATTTCTTTTCATGCGCAAAAAACCATAAATGCCTGATGATTCTTTAATTATCATCAACACTCCAAGATGGCGACCACCTAGATCTTTTAAAGTCTAATGGAGATGGCACCTCTGGCAACGTAGTATCGCAATATCTGTTCGCTCCATTGGCGCATGCGCTATAAATGGGGAAGTCCGGCAGACATGCATAGGATTTCTGGGTGAACGCTGGCGGAGGCCACGGTCTGACTAGAAAGGATTACTTCAAGCCAGAATGTAAGTACTCTGCGTAGCAGGCTTGCGAGCGCGTCTTCACCTCCGTAAATTATTTAGACCATTATACTTTACCTCTCGCCTCTAAGTTAGTATATTTTTTTGATCCAAACGGCAGGCACTATGTGTAGCATTTTGCATGTATAAACCACCAGGCATTTGGCAGGCATGCGAGCGCCTCGCAAACCCCGTTAACTATTTAGACTTTTTGCACTCTTTTTGTATAATCTACCAGGCATTTAGCAGCAACTATTTTACCTTGATAGGAGAGAGTTTCACTAAGTGAGTACTATTTTGATCCATACGGCAAGCACTATATGTAGCACTCGGTATGTATAAGCCACTAGCTATTTGGCAGGCATGCGAGCGCCTAACAACTCCCGCAAACTAGTTAGATCTTTTGCACTCTGCATGTATAATCCTCCAGACATTTGGCAGTAAGAACTATACTTTAATAGGAGTTAGTAGACTCTTCTTGGACTTCTACATACACTAGTGTTCTGGCACTTATATTGCAGGATGAAAAATTAAATTTTTTGGACCATTTTCAAGATGGTTCAAGTGGCAAAGATTAAACCCGTTTGACAATTGAGTCAACACCAAGCACCCAAATTGGGATGAGAACGCTAGACCAATTCCAGAGGCAGAACAAAAACTCATTATCACGTAATCCGGTGAGAGCCAATACCCCTATGTCAGTTTAATATAACTTGGAGATTCTCTAGGGATAGTTACCTATTACTATTGCTTACTCTCTTCACAAATACATAACCGGCCAACATCTCGGAAGCAAATATAAATATATGGTCCTGTATGCACTGTGTGCTATGTGCGGCGCAGTTGCATCTATCGGAGGAGAATCACACAGAATCGCTCAGGTGCAAATTACTTTGACATTGCATAGTGATATATCTTCTTACTTCTTTCAGATCTTTGGCTTTGTAACTTTGGACTTCATTTGTTTCTACATGAACCACTCTATATTTCGTAGATTCGGTTCTTTGGTGGAGGTTTCTTCTCTTTGTCTTGAAGTTTCTTGGATTTTGTTAACCGTGATCACATTTTAGTCTTCCTAAATCTTTGAATCACATTTGAGTAATCCTCTGTTTGTGATTTTAAATACACCATAGGTGAATTTGTCTTAATGTATAGCATGAAGCGACACAACTACAAATATCTTTAGCATTGCGGACGTTACTTAGGTAAAATAATTTTTTCTAAAGTTTTTGCATTTGACATTCCCCAAGGTAAATCTGTCTAATGTTGATTCTTACAGATGACCCCATGTCCACGTGTCTGTTGACAATGACCTAATACATATTTGGTCCTGATGAAGGTGGTTTAATACGATGTCCACCGAAACGTGCGTAGACCTTTTCTAGATACAAGGGAACCCTACCAGAGACATTAACAAGAGAAGAACTGGATGGGAAACAATTGCAGAAAGGAATCTAACCTTCAATTGTCTCTGTCAGAAGGATATAGGATCCCACACATGTTTTAGAATTTCTTTACAATGTTCGTGTTGTCTGAATGCTAGTGCGATTGTAGAGTTTTGAGAGGTGTGAATGTAGGTTTGATGGTTGTTCTGTGGGGTTATGAACATTTTTCAAATTGTGTCCCAGGACAATGTCTATATTAAAATTGTAAATATAGTAATGTTTATTTAATATAATAAAACAAATATACATGTGAAAAATGGTAAAAAAGATAAAGAATAAAAATATATTTTTTATAAACAATAAAATACAGTTGTATGAACTAATCATGTTGTAGGAATGTGTTTCTGGGGACATGTCTATAAGAAGAGCTTTCAGCCAGTAGCAAAACAAAGTGGGTTAGTTTAGAGGTTTTTTCATAGTTTCATATATCCAGCAGTGTAATCATGATGATGCCTCGTGGCGCCTTAACGTGTCTGGCCACGACTGTTCCTACCACACTGCTGCTGTGTGGCTGCCACCTGTGTTGACTTCACCCTGTTGTGAATCGCTGTTAGCAGAATCCTAGATTCTTACTCCGCACTCAGATGCCCTAGTCACCAGCCACCCTGTGCACCCATCCCAGTGAGTGCACTTGGAGTATCTGCACGCTCACTGCAGACACTGCTGCTGTCACTGCCCCATCTGCTGCTCCCTGTCCTTGGGTCAGATGGACTGAACTATGCTTGAACCATTCAAGTGCATGAAGCCCTTTCTTCTAAAACATAGCCTGAGAAAACAGAGCAGCGTTAGCATCTTCTGGTGGGAACATGGACTTGGACAGATGATCGAGCTTTTGGATTTGCATTCTTACTAATTAATCAAATCCTACCTGCTCAGAAACAATCATGGTAGCCAATTGGGTGCCAGCGCAGGGGAAAGCACAGGGATGCCTTGCATTGTTGTTAATACGACACATCCCTGTGCTTTAAAAATGACGCAGCACGGCGCAGCTAAATGGCTCGTGGTGCTGTGCCATTTTCTTGTAGATAAGGCCCTGTGTGTGCCCTCTATACAGCCCTGGAAGCAAAGCATAGCAGAAGAAGTGCAGTGTGGGGTTTCCTCTTAGGGCAGCATCAATCCTCCACCTTCTAATCTTCATTTTTACATAAATAAATGTATGCTGATAGGTATGGCTAGGCCTAACAACAGGTGCATCAAAAGTGTTTGAGAAGCATTTAAAAAGCTCACAGGTTCTGATGATTGTAATTAGATGTTCTAAAAGTTGTGTCTGTTTCATGGTCCATGTAATTGTACATCTGAGGAAATTCAACCATGTCTCTGAATCTTGGAGAACCCATCACTGGTTCCCAGTGCGGTTTATGGTCGGTTTTAAGAGCTCCAGCTTAATTTACAAGTATACTATAGGCAGAACCCTCTTGCCTGGGGGAATGAATGAATTAATAATTTATTGTATGATTACTTAAAATCATTACAAATATTTATAACAATGCACAACATGCATGCAAAAATGTCACTAACTATATTCTAAAATCAGAAGTCCGGAACTTTACTGAATTCATTCCGTATTATATTCCTTAATCTTCAGCAAAAAAACTCTTCAAAATCTATAATTTAAAAAGATCTAAGCTACAAACAAGCGAACTATCATATGGAGAAGAACATAGCGGCAAGGAGATACTAACACCTTACACATTGAACAGTGAATTAAAAACATCTTTCCATGCAGCATGAATGGTGGATTTCATGCCCCTTCACTCATCGCTCGGGTCTCCCAGCCAGCTCTGCAGTATTTTGATTGCCTGTTTCATGAACTTTAGGAATCATACTGTGAGTTGACCTGAGGCACCTGACAGGCAAGATTTCCCTGCAAGAGTACGTGTAGATATTTAATAGTCTGAATATGGGCTTCAGCCAAAATTTACGTGGCACCAGGAGGTTGGGGCAGATACACACAGTGGTGGTTTCTTCACTTGGGCTGTGGAACGTCACCCCCTCTGCCCGCTGCGAGCTGCACAGGAAAAAATCAAATGGCAATGAAAAGATTTCATTGTCATTTTATTTTTCTGATGTGCACACTTGCAGCAGTGCCAGCCCCGAGCCCAGAGACATGCGGGCGTGTCCTCTACTGCAGATTGGCAGCAGAGGACAGGAGCAGTGGCTGGCTAGATGCTCCAAACTGCGCATGTCACTTTGGCCAGCTGTCTTGTACCGGCCAAAGTAACATGCGCACTTTGAAGCTTTCTATGATAGCTGGGTGGAGACCAAGCACAGGCCTACAGGGCCTGAAGGAGCGTCCAGCCAGCCTGCTCTATCCAATCCTGGCGCTGCTCTCACAGCATGAGAGCAGCACCAGGATCGGTTAAGGGAGTTGGCTGTGCCCTTACTGGAGAAAGAAGAGAATTGGGATCTGCGAGGACGTGCAGCAAGGTAAGTGACTTTTTTTTAATGTATCTATTTTGTTATCTGTCCCGTTATTTACTATTCTTTTTCCGGGGCCACGTTATGCATCATGTATGTGTTTTTTTAATTTTACACCAGCTGCGGTTTGCCCACCCCACCACTCCCCATAGCTGGCAGCCACCACTGGATACAGATGATGTGGAATAATGATTCTGCCCCACATAGCCAACAATGTCTCTCGGGGCCAGTCTTTAATCTGCCATACCAATGGGCCCCGAGGGGGATTAAGCCAAACCTATAGCACATCAGCTGCCTTTTGAGTTCCAGTGACCAAGGCTGTTTAAAATAGGCTGTGATGTTACTGGAGTCATAAAGTGCGAGTGGCAAGTTACAGTGCAACTTATTGCTGAGTTCTTTCCTATCCTGGATACCAGATAGCAATTTCGCCTGTTTGTTCAAATGTTTGCTTAACACCTTATTTGGCAGGACGCTATTCCAATGGTCTTCAGCTTCTAGTACCCATAATGAATCCTCCAAATGTGCTTTGCATGGGGAAGATCTTTCAGTTATACCGGCCCATAAAGTACTTTTTAGAGTTTTGGTTTGTGCCCACTTGAGTGTTTCTCCACACAATACTTCAAAGATCACTTAGGTTAGAAATATGTTCCCGTTCTGTAGATCACACATACAAAGCATTCACATAGGGTCATTTTCTTTGCCTTCTAGGATCCATGTTCTTGAACATCTCCACCTCAATGTACTGAAAGCCACTTGGCTTTCAAGAAGGCCCCAGAGACCTTGTAGGTTCGTTGGTCTCCCTTATTCTTTTACTATAGGCGTATTGCCTCAGTTTTTCACTTCATCTTTCAGCACAGTATTTTCCTTTCAGTGACCAGGTGTGGTATTCCTAGTTTTTTTTCCTCGAGCCGAGCCCTCATGGAGCACTTCACAAGATGTCCCATTGGGTAGCCGATGTGCTGTATAAGTGTAAAATCAGATGAAAAATAAGATTATGCTCATAATGTTTGAAAACATCTCAAACCTAGAAAAAAAAAAACCAATAAGTGAATGGCCCTCTGCCTGTCCCAGGCCTCTGGTATTATTTACATGGGGAGTGTAGGAAAGTGCCCTTTTGTATGGTCACCTCCACACTTTTTTCTCCAATGCTGATGGTGCTGATTTCGATGGTCTGAAAGGGCACTGGAGCCTGCTAACCAGGCCCCAGTGCCAGTGCTCTCTCCCTAAAATATGATGCATGTGAATTAATACCCTAATTGGCAAGTACATTAGACCCCTTGCAAGTCCCTGGTAAGTGGCACCAGTGGTACCCAGGGCATGGAAGTTAAAGGGGTCACCAGGGTCTGAAGCATGGATTCTGACACCCTCAGTGACCCAAGTAAACAGATGACAGCAGGGCAGCCATTGCAGACTGCAGGAGTAGTGCAAACTGCTCCATCCCAACTTTGCCTTCACCATGAGTGGCAAGGTCCCAGCACTACTTTTAATATATGCCAGTCACCCTTAAGGTAGGTCTCCTGAGCCCAGGAGGCAGGGTGCATTATATTAAACGTGTAGACATATAGGTGCAAGCTTATATGTCTCTATAGAAGCCTCCTACCTTTAGGGACAACTATAAGTGTTGAGGGGCACATAGGATAACATGGGCTGGCACCCGGGCCACCCTAGGTTGCCAGCTCCATTATGGTGCCACTGAAATGTGTCAGGTTTGGTATCAAACAACTTGTCTCATAAAACCCAACCTTTTCCTGAAGTCTGATTTAATGTGACATGCACCCAGGTGGCTACCTTAGATGTTGCCCACCTGGTTGCCCCAGCCTTTCTTGTGCCCTGGCTGACAGCCTGCAGCTGCTGCCACCAAGACAGGAATCTGACCCCCTGCAAAGAAGTGTGAACTCTCCCAGGAGGCAGAAAAAAAGGCCTGCCTGAGTTGGAGGTGTCATCTCCTTCTCTGACAGGATGGCTTATGAAGTGACACACCAAGGCAGTGAGCTTCAACGCTCCCACCACCTCTGATATGCTATCAGCTTCCTCCCACAGGAGGAAAAAGACAACCCACTGCCCCAGGCACATTTGCAACCCGAGAAGGTGGGAAAATTAGATAGTCTGAAGGCGTACACCCTCAGAAGGCTACCCACACCCCTAAGGTGGGCTAGTGGGTCTGTAAGCCAAAGAAGGATCCTGCCATTTTTAGAAGTGGCAGAATATTTTGATTGTAATTGCCTCCAACAAAAAGCAATTTATGGAATAAACTAAAATAAAAGTAAGCAAAATCAATTATGGATTAGTTTTGTATATGTCCAATGGTAAAATCAAGTATGGAAAAAATATGATATAAGAATAAATTATGTTTGATATATGAACTTACACATTGAGGATCATTCTGTTTGGGGGGACAGAACCATATAGCACTTGATATGCATATAGGAAGTAATACAAGTCAAGTGGGACTTTTTCTGTTGGCAAACAGAAGACCCGAGTCAGCAACTTCAGGACCTGTACAAAGCAAAGGTGCGATAACCTGCACCTGTGCAACCACCCTGCAACTTCATGGCTGCAAACAGAGACCGGTTTCAAAGGAAAGAGAAACCCCCCTGCAAACCAAAGGTAACTCCAGAACTCCCTTCGACTAGAGGTAACAGTTTCCTGCAGCCTGCAGGTAAAGCACGCTCCTGAAACCAAAGAATCACTGGCCATCGGACCCGCCGAGGGATCGCCCAAAAGTAAATGGCCTAGTGCATTGTGGGAAATGTAGTCCTGACCACCAGCAAGTTCAGGCTGCTACCATCTTCCGCCGAACTCCAGGACGTCGAAGTAACCCATGGCTGAGCTTGCCGCAGCCAAGGCTTGTTGGTGTCCAGTCCAGCTGCCACAACTTTTTCTCTCAACGCTGTTTCTGGCGGGAACCTGCTGCTTCTTCAACCCGACACCTCAGTGGCCCAGTTGTCGAGATTTTGTACCCATTTCCTCACCTGCACCGTCTTAGCAGTAAAACCAACACACCTGCGGCTCCCGCTTCAGTACCAGGGACCGCCAGGACAATTCTGCACCCGGGACCTATGAGCCAGGTAAAATTCAACTTACTGTCAGACCCTGGTCCTGGGACCCGCATCACCATATCACCCAGTGGTTTCCATGGGACTAGACCTGCAAGTGACCAGTTGTCACTAGTGTGATTATCCCACTGACGTTATCGTTTTGCAAGAGTGAAAAGCAGAGATTTATTTTTCCTTTAAAATTTCATAACTCCGGTTACACTAATCCGATTGTCTTTGCTTTGGTGTCTAAACTGATATAGAAATCTGCTTTATTTTTACAAACTGTTGTTGGATTTCTTTCGAGTTGAGTCAATTACTTATCGTTCACGTTGGTACTCTGAAAGTGCTTAACACATGTTCCTCTAGTAAAGCCTAGTTGCCACACTACCAGGACTGAGCTAGGGGCTTATTAGTGTAAATACAAAGGACCTATTTGGGCTACTGTGAGAGTATTGCATAGTGAAGCCTAACCAGTCTCACTACATAATACTCCACTTTCCTACATGGAGGCAGGTAGGCATCGCTCCAATTTGCAGCTATTGCATCCCAAAACTATAAACAAGTTGCTACAAGGCGGGCAGTCTGCCCAGGGCATCAAAAGTGACTATTCACTTAAGGCTTCAGGGTGAGGAATTGGTGTGTGCCCAAGGAGCACTTGGGACTGTACTACACATTGTTCCCTGGGGGTGCAACAGGCATGTGCGCCCGCTTTGGGCTCCCCCGGGGCACAATGGTATTACAGAAGGGGCCGTGGATGTTTGTACGCCCCCTTCTGTAATACTGATAGCTCTGACGCACATGTAGCGCCAGCGCTATCATGAGAGGGCGTTCCCTCATTTGCATTGGGACGTGGCCCTTGCAAATAAGTGAATCACTTTGCCTCTGAACCTATGCCGTATTATGGACACGGGCGCAGGAGAAAACATGCCCTTAGGCGGAGCACTGAAAGTGCACCACAAAAAGGTGGCGCACTTTTAGTGCGCATCCTAAAGACAGCCCCCTGGATGGGAGAAAGGGTGTCCTATGGACCCTCCGGACCCCCTGCTGCAGGTGTATGCAGTCACTCACTGCATCCGCCTGGAAAGGGATCACTCTCCCCTCTTCACAGAAACATGGAGCGGCTTTAAAGGAGCCACTATATTGTTGACTCGAATGCGCTGCCCCCAAGGGCAGCGCGAGTTTGAGGCTGCCCTAGTGGCAGCACATTCTTTCTAATACGGCGCATTGTCCCTGTTTACACCTGCCACACCTTTTGAAAGATGCTCCATGGCGCAAACAGGAAAGTGCGCCTTATACATAATACAGCCCCAGGTCTCCAGATTAAGGGGTAACCAGGTATCAGAAGTGTCTCACATTCTGCCAACGCTCAGGGAGACCCATGGGACAAAATTAAAAAGTGGCAGGGAGGCTACAGCTGCAAAGATGATTCTGTCTTTTTATTGCTATTTCTGGGCTGATGGGAACTCATTACTTGTTTTTGTTTAATGTGGAACAAAAACAAGTGACCAAACAGAGTTTCAAAAGCTGATGCCTATTATACAAAATCAACCATGGAATGTGTTAGTTAGCCTCAGATTTTAGAATTAAGCAGGCTTCAGCAAATGATTCTTTCTGAAGGCCTTGTTTATACAAAATCTTGGCAGGGGGAGTGCATTTTTTGTGAATTAATATTCTGTTCGAGCAGGGTGCGCGTGCAACAAAAACGATGCTATAGAAGCACGTAGAAAAACAAGATTACTGCTATAATTTTTTGCATGAGCTGATCACTGAAGTTTAGCTCGATTCCTGTATGTACAGTGGCTGATCCCTTGCACATGTGTTGATCACAGGCTCATTACAAGTTCAGCTCGCATTATAAACATAGTTTTCTTTCAGACAGTGCAGTCTATTTTGACATAAGGGTATATAGTTGACATATAACCCGATCATTACGTGTAATACATTTACCGTCTGTTTTGATACATTTCTTCCCTCAGACACGCTGCTGGTTTGCATCGAGTCTATTGGTGGCCGCATATGTTGCAGGGGCACCAGTCACAGGGGGATATTTACAGTGAAGTGGCGCCACAAGCAATTTTGCTGTGCTGAGTTGCGTCATTTCAAAAACGCAGGGATGCGCCATATTTACAGGAATACAGCGCACCCCTGTGCTCTCCCCTGCACCGGTGCTAAAATAGCAGCCATATGCTAACGCAGGCATCCTTGCACTATGGTGCAAGGGTGCCTGCGTTGCAGGGATGATTGTGTTTGTGCAGGAAGGGACACTTTCCTGCACAAACACAATCATTGATGGGGTTTTTCGCCTTCTATGTGTGCTGCAGAATGCAGCACACATAGAAAGGAGGAGAAATAAAAGTATTTATCCTCATTGCGCCACTTTAACGCCTCCCCTTGAAAGGAGTTAGTTTTTGGCACTGCCTCAGGTCTACCAATCCTTGTAAATCTGGGGCAGTGTCAAAAGCCATGGGTGTTGCGTGGGAACACCAACAACAACACCCATGACACGCCCCTTTCAGTGGTGGCTGCTTCAGAACGGGGATGGTGGGGTGGGAGGGAGGATAGATTTTTTTTTTTAAACGTACCTTCTGCGCCGCGCTGCCTCTCCCGCCGCCGCACGTCTCTCCTCTGTCCTTGAAGCAAAGTCTGCTGGACGCACCGGAAGCACCCAGGCTTCCGGACTCTCCCAGCCAATCACGGTGCTGCAGGAGCAGCGTTGTGATTGGTCTGACCATCCTGATTGGACGCTCAGGCAGAGCCTGGGCATGTTTTCCACAGGGCTGTGCAGCACAGCCCAATGGAGAACATGCCAAGTGCGCATGATGGTTTGGACAGCCCTAGAGGGCCGTCCAAACCGTCATGTGCACTTAGAGGAGTGCAAACCACTTCTCCCCTACTCTGGCATCAGAGCCCAGCCCTGCCCCGACTCCTGCATAGAAAAATTAAATGATAATAACGTCCTGTTTTTATCATTTTATTTTTATTTTTTGCACTTCTGAAATAGCAGTGGGTGACGCTCCTCCGCCTTAGTGGAGGAACCGCCACTGTCCTCTTTAATGCAGAATACTACGAAAAAGAGGGCCATATTTACAAGGCCGTGTAAAGCCATGCAAAGTGGCTTTGCATGGCCTTGTAAATATAAATAAAAAAATAATAATGCTGCGGTGGCGCTAGGGGCTTGTAGACATGGCCCACAGTCTTGCTTTTTTTTAAAGTTTTATTTTAATGCACTTACAGTGACACTGTGCGTGATAGGTGTATATCGAGTGTCCTTCCAAGCCACCCCCTCTCCATTGCATTTACAACGTATGTTTCACCCTACACGTCTTTGGTACTCAATGATCACCGTACAAAATCTACAAAGCACACTGTCATTTTATCCCAGTGCAACGTTTGTCACGTGTGCCAACTTTTACAGATGACTAATGACGCTTTGCATCCATTTCTTGCTCCTATGTTGCTGATGAGAAAAACTGGTATTATCGAGTTATACCCTAATGATGCATTAATACCACAAAACATAAATTACACATTCTGCTTTATTACTACATCATTTTAGCAGGGTACTAAGAATGAGCACCGAAATATTCTGAATTCTTTATTTAAGACTCTTCTTTCTCAACGATGTTGCTCTGCTGTGAGGTGTGATGGGAGAATGCGGCCTGTGGTATTGCCCCCCCCTATCAGTGAATTAAAGCAATTGACAGACATTGGGGTGCATTGCAGCAGAGCCCTGGAAGTGCCGAGGCACGGGCTCGCCACATTTTTATTTGCCTTCCACGTCATCAACTCACTACTATAACATGTCATTTAAACAGGGGTGAAATGTAATCCCCTCTACCACTCGGTGGTGCACATGTGCAACACTACACTCCTCCCAAAATGTAAGGAAAGAAAATCGGGATCAAAACAAAACACGAACAAAGAAAACAACACCCAGACAATTACTGCAGAAAGCCTCTCTAACACAGAGATGGGCAGGATTCATCCGCAGACTGTACCTTGGATGCTCCTAACATCCGGTCCACACTTGAGTCACCTCATCTGCTGCAGCCGGTGAAGCGATACATACCAACAGTGGTCCACACGGAGAGAACACCAAAAAAGCGAAAATGCCGAACGAATTAACTTATCCTACTTTTCATTTATCCATAGCAACCTCCTCTGCTCTGAAGAAGGGAGTAAATTATTTCTTCTATCGATACGGAAGAACATATATAACAATATCAACTATTATCACACCCACACAACGGAAAAAGCATGAATTAATTTTTATGTGAAAACCAACAGCATCAATACATTATTTTCACTCAATTGCTCCAGAGAGAAAGAGAGCTCAAAAGCAGTGCCCGTGGATGGGATGGAGAAAGGAAGGAGAAAATAGATCTCTTATATGTTGATTTGATTGATTTAAGTTTTATAGAGCACAACGTCTGCCCTAAGGCGTCTATGCGCTGCCTTTCCAGAGGAGGTACTGGCGTACTACAGAGGGAGGGTAAAGACCAGGTCTTCAGTGATTTCCTGAATGTGAGGAGGTTGGCTTGATTCCTCAGACTCCAGGGCATTTGGTTCCATAGCTTAGAGGTGTTATAAACAAAACTTCTGCCACCCCAGAACACTTTACTAGTGGCAGGGACTAGTACCTTCTTGGCAGAGGATGAGCACAAAGATCTTGTTGGAATGTACCAAGAAAGTTTCTTTTTTAGAAACTCAGGGCCATGATGATAGGGAGCCCTGTGTGTAAGACAGAGGGATTTGAAGGCCAACATTTTTTAAAAGGGAGCCAATGAAGATCTTCTCTGGCTTTAGAAATGTGTGCAGACTTTTTGGTCTTTGTAAGAACACGGACTGCGGTGTTTTGCAGCCTCTGCAGTCTCATTAGGATACCCTGCTGTGCTCCAACATAGAGGGCATTGCAATAGTCTAGTCTCGATAAGACAAGTGCAACAACCACAGAATTTTGGAGGTCTGGCGGTAGGAAAGGGAGAACTTTCTTAAGGACTTTCAGGACCAGAAATCAAGACGATATGAGTCCGGTCCCTAAATGTAAGGTTAAAATCAAAATAGACACCCAAGTTCCTAACCTTAGGGACCGGGCACAGCAAGGATCCCAAGGAATGCGGCCACCAAGGTGAGTTCCAGAACGAAGAGTTTTGCCTGAAAAGAAGGACCCCAATTTTATCAGAATTGACTTTCAACACATGGGAGCTCATCCAGTCTATTGTAGCAACCATGTATGTGTTAAATCTGGCAGCGACTACTTCCACATTATCCTCAACAGAGATCACAATTTGAGTGTCAACTGCATAGGACACCGTGGAAAACCCAAAAAACCAAAACACTTTTTTTTTATGAACTGTTTTTATTATTTTTCATTACAGTTACAACATCACATTCACTTTTACTTGCAAGTATGTACATAGAGCAACCAACAGAAATCATTTTGACAATTTCTGTATATATCCAACATGTCCGTGTACATACCCCGTCTTCCCCCCTACTCTGCCTAGGTTCCCTTGCTCACCCTACCGTACCTTATGTTTCGGCTTGTGTTGTCCCCTGTTCCTACCCTGTGGGGAGTCCATAATACCTCATCCAGGGATCCCATATTTTTTTTAACTTCTTCGGGCATCCACGAGCCTTGTATGTCATCTTCTCTGCTGTCATATACAAGTCCATCCCCCTTCTCCACTCATGTAGTGTGGATGGCTCATGTGTCCCCCAATGCCGCGCCACATCTCGTTTGGCCACTATCAAACACAGGTTTGCTAATAGTAGCTTAGCTCTGGGGAGGTCTATTTGCGTGGGTACTCCCAGTATTACGAATTTTGGGTCCATAGGTACCGTTTACCATCTTGAGCCGGGTCTGGTGGCTCAGTGGACTAATGCATCCACTGCAGGGGCCTGTGTTCGACCTCATGGTCACAGGTTCAAATCCGATGGGTCCACTCAGCCTTTCATCCATCTGAGGTCGATAAAATAAGTACCATTGAGTTGGGTAACAATAAACATCTCTTATTCAGAGCCAAGATGCCTACGGGTGAACGTGCGCTTTACAAATACACATGTTATGTCTCACCCAGTATTTCACTGAGTTCTTTCGTTATGATGCTCCTGTATCTCTGGGCACTCCCACAATATATATATGAATGTTGCCCACTCGTTCTTACATCAGCGGCATTCAGATGTGTCTGTTTTCCACATTTTGTGTAAACGGGCTCTATCGTAATATTCCCTATGTAGTATTTTAAATTGTATTTGGCGGAGGTGAGATTTGATGGCCACCTCACGAGGGTGCATCAGCACTGCCTCCCATTCAAGGTCATCCAGGGTTCCTAGTTCTATTTCCCATTTTGCCCTTCCCCTTATCAGGGTGTCTGGCTTATTATTTATAAGAGTTTTGTACGTCCACAAGACTGCCTTTTCACTGATATCTCCCATGAGTAATCTCCCTTCTAGTAGAGCATATTCCGATATTCTCCGTGTCAACCCCCTGGGTTCTCCAAGCATGTGCCACCTGTAGATATTTGTAATATTGGTTCTGTTGCAACTCATATTCCTTCTGCAATGTGGCAAAAGTAATAAGTTCCTTTCCCTCTAATATATCCACTACTTTTGAGATGCTCAACATATTCCATATCCTAAAGCCTCTTAATTTGGCGAATTCTCGCAATTTCGCCCCGTCCCACAGTGGCGTTTCTTTTGTTACTCGGTCATTCCATCTCATCTGCCTTTCTGCCTTCTTCCATGCATCTACCGTCACCTGTGTGGCCGATAGCAGTTGCTTTACTCATTTGCCTCCATATAAGTAGTGGGTGTGCGGACGTGTACCAAAGTGAGTTCACTCCAGAGCATATATGGGATGATCTCCCGGCATGTGTTCCCAGTCATTAATAATGATTAAATGTGCCGCCCAGTAGTATGCCCTAATGTCTGGAAGGGTTATGCCACCATTATATTGGTTTCATTGCAGGGTATTGAGTGCCACTCTTGGTGTGCTGCCGTTCCATAAGAACGTTCTAAGAGTCCCATCTATCTTAGAGAAGACCTCTCCGGGGAAAGAGTAGTATGTATTTTGGAGGACATATAATAACTTCGGCAGCGTTATCATTTTATACATTGCTGCTTTCCCAAGGAGTGTCAAAGGCATCTCTCAACATCTTCGTTAAGTTCTGCAATGACTCTATAAATGTTACGTTTAAGGCTTTCTATTTTATTTGCAGAGACATACATGCCCAAGTATTTTATCCCTTCCTTTTCCATCTTAAGTTGTCCGAGAGTGGCACTTGGGTCAAAACTTGGGTTTGCCGGGTACAAGCAGGATTTTTCCCAATTAATTTTGTAACCCGCATGCTCCCCGTATCTCCCGAATATGTCAAAAATACATGGGAGGGTATATCTAGTGTTAGTGACATATAGAAGGACATCGTCCGCATATAGCGATATTTGTTCGTCTTCTGCCCTATGTGGATCTTCTTGGAAGCCAGCTATCCCTTGGTGTGCATGAATTACACAAGCCAGGGGCTCTAATATTAGTGCAAAGAGCAGCAGGGATAGTGGGCATCCCTGCCCGGTGCCTCGACCTATAGGGAACTCTCTTGACACTGTCCCATTCACTCGCACTCGAGCAACTGGGTTTTAGTATAGAAGATCTATCCACTCCCGAAATTTAGGGCCAAATCCATATTTCCGGAGGCCAATGTACTGTGTCAAAAGCTTTTTCCGCATCTAAAACTGTATCAGTTGTGGATCTTTCCTATTTTTAGCCACTTCTAGCCAGTTATGTAGTCGGCGTAGGTTTAGTCTGGTTGAACTTTTGGGCATAAAGCTGGATTGGTCGTGATGGACAAAGGTGGATATGACCCTTGTCTATGGGCTAAAATGAGAGCCAGGACTTTGGTTTCTACATTAAATAAAGATATGGGCCAATATGAGCTACAGCTCGTGGGTGGCCTACCCGGCTTGTGGATTACCACTATTATGGCACTTCTTAGATCATGTGGGAGAGTGCCTGTTTCTTCAGCTTGCTGGAATACTCTGAATAGGTGTGGGCCCAGCAGATCAGCATTCTGGTTATAATGCTCCGCAGGTATGCCGTTGGGGCCTGAGGCTTTCCCGGGTTTCAAACAGCCTATCGCTTCTCTATTTCCGCTAGTGTCATTTCCTGTTCTTGTGGTTGTACTTCTGTCTTATCTAAGGTAAAGGTGTTGATCTCTGAGAGATCGCTTTCTATTTGTGGAGCCTTTGCTAGTGGGTGCTCTGCATAGAAATTCTCATGGTATCAGGCAAATTTGCTGGCTATATAAGTGGGTGTATTATACTGATGTCCCCCCTCTGAGTCTATCTGCGTTAGCCAGCGTGCTTCTGCTTCCTTTTTGCTCAGCCACACCAGCAGTCTGCCTGCTTTATCTCCGATGTCATAAAGGCGTCGGTGCGTGGCCTGGACTGCCGCTTGCGCCTCTCACTGCGCTAGCGCTTGATATTCCTTACGAAAGACTAGCATCATTCGCAGTTGTGAGATATCTTCAGGTGCTAATCTCTGGCTTTCAATTTGGAGCAGTTTTGCTTCTATTTCTTCCATCTCTTTTTTCTCTCTTCTCTTTTTGTATGCTATTATGTTCTGTGCCCTGTCTCGTAAAACTGTTTTGTATGCCTCCCAAAGTGTTACTGTGGACGATACAGAGCCCACGTAATCTTTAAAGTACAATTCCGTATCTGGTCTAATCTCTTGAGCTACCTTAGTATCTCTGAGTTCCCAGGCCTTGAGTTTCCAACCCAGATGAGTCGTCTGGCTTCTCTTACCCAACGAGAGCCACAAGGGAGAGTGGTCTGAGAGGACTCTAGCTAAATATTCTGCTTTAACTATTTCTGCCACTTCCCCTGCTGGGGCTAAGACATGATCTATCCTGGAGAAGACTCTGTGTGCCCCTGAATAATATGAATAGGCCCGTGTCTGGGGGTGGTGTCTTCGCCAGAGATCTGTCAAACCCACTGTATCGAGGAAGTGTCTAAGCTGTGTATCCCTGTGTGTGCCGATGACAGGCATGGTACGGTCCAGCTGGGGGTCCATGACGTCGTTAAAGTCTCCCCCCAGTAAGTGGATACAAGAAACCGTCTGCAGGAGAATATCTGTGAGTTTTCCTAACGTATATGCCTGTAGGCGTGGGGGTGCATACACGCTAATCAATGTTATATCTAGCCTGTCCCACATCCCCTTAACCGCCACGTATGTCCCGTTAGAGTCTATCCATGTGCGTTCTACCTTAAATGGTGGAGATTTCCTGATCAGGATTGCCACTCCCCGGGTGCCAGTAGAGAAACCTGCATGCGCCAGTGTTTTATATGCCCCTCTGCCCAAGAATCCGCATTGCGTTCCCCTCAGGTGTGTTTCTTGGAGGAATATCACCTCGGGCTTTAATAGTTTGATGCATGCTGCTACTAGGCCTCGTTTCACCTTGTTTCCCAGTCCGTTCACGTTCCAGAACATGACAGAGTATTTACCGTGATCATGTGTTTCCCACTTGCTTGTTTGGATATCGAAAGTCATGTCCTAGAGTATTTTCCGATTCCCCTATCTGTCGTTTGAGCTCTTGATCAGTGTTGTTGTTTAATTTCAACGCTAACCTACCTGTATGTTATACTATTCCCCAACTTCCCCCACCCACTCCCCCCCACAATCCTCCTCCCCCCACGCACCTTCCCCTGTGAGTCAACATGACCAACTGTGTAGTGGGTGGTTTGGGAAGGCCTGTCTCCCACCCTCCTGCGAGCTTTATTATGCTTCTATCTTCTCATCCCTTCAATCCAGAAGCAAACAGTAACTTTAACTAGGGGTATAACTTTGAATTATACTTTGAGCCCCCTCTTTTGTACCAGGAGCGTCTCTGTATTAAAAAAGGAGCGAGAGAGAAAACAAAGAAAAAAAAAGGGAAAGAAGTAGTGGAAAGAATAAAACACACAAGAGGAAGAGGCTCCTTATGCCAGCTTACTGTCCCTTCGGCCTTCGACTGGCCCAGAGTGATTCATCCTTCCTCGTTTTCCTCGTCGCGTCTGTGTAAGCATTTCTTGTGCTGTTATGCCTTGATCTGGTTCCTCCATGCGGGTAATCTTCTGCAATAGCGGGTGATCTCTCTCCGAGCCAGTCAAGAGTTCCCGCTCCGTGGGGTCAGGGGTGGATTGCCTTCTCGGTCTGGTCTTGGTGAGGTTTTTCCCATTTCTATCTTGTGGTTGGTTTTCCTCGGAGTCCGAGGCCTGGGTTGCGGCTTCTGTGGTTCTCCGTCTTCTAAGGGGGGGGTGTCCCTACGTGGCTCACCTGAGCGTCCTGAGCCATGTTTCAGTTTCAATCTTTGCAACCTGGGCCTGTTTTCCGATGCGCGGTCCCCCATCGGCGGATCAGTCTGTTCTCTTCGTTGCCGTCTGAGGGGGAGCTCTTCTATCCAGTTCCATGCCTCCTCCGATGTTTGAAAGAAGAATGTTTTGGTTTGAAATATTACCTTTAGTTTGCCCGGAAAAAGTAACATATATTGAATCTGGAGATTCCGTAGTTTTTCTTTCATGGAATCAAATGTTCTCCGTTGTTTCAGCACCTCTCGCGAATAATCTGGAAGCACCAGTATTTTGGTGTTGGCGATTCGGATCTCCCCTATCCGCCTCATCTCGCAGAGTATCAGGTCTCGGTCTTGATAATTCAGAAAGCAAGTGATTAAAGGTCTTGTGGCTGCTCCCGCCCGGGGCCTCAGACCCGGCATCCTGTGGGCCCTTTCAATCACAAAACAGGATGAGAACTGTGCATTTGGGAGCGAGTCTATGAGCCATTTATGCAGAAAGGTTCCCGCATCAGATTCCTCACTGGCTTCCGGAAAGCCTATGAATCACAGGTTATTTCTACATGACCAATTTTCTGCATCGTCCACCTTCCAGGCGACTTCCTTCATGGCAGCCGAGAGAGACGTAACTTCCTTGCGCAAGGTATGGGCTGTGTCCTCTACTTCTGATATTCGTTGCTCTGCTAACGTGACTTTTTCGGATATGTTGCAGAGATCTTGTCTCAACAAGGTGACGTCAGTGTGGATTTAATCAATCTTACCCTCCAGTGCTTCTCTGGAGGATTGTATTGCTTGTAAAAGGACTGCATTATCGGGTACCTCCACTGTTGCCCCTGCTGTTCCTGGGGGAGCACCCATCACCTTTGCGTACTTGTCCATTTTTCACTGTCTTTGTGGCCTTGGTTTCTTGTCTTTTGCCATCAGGCTCAGCACACTCAGTTCTACAGAGGGGTGAATGTACGTGTGACCTGGGGGGATCCGCCGGTATTCTCGTCTGGGAAGAGGCTCTGTAGTCCTGGTTTTGGGTCACTTATCCCAAGTACCCTCCTTCCCTTCTGCCACGACCAGTGCTGCTGCCTCACACCCTCCCCCGGGAGGCCGCTTGCCCCGGAGTCTGGAAGTGTCGTTAGATCTCACTGGGCCTCGCCCTTCGAGTCAGTACACAGCCCTCCTGCCTTCACAATAGGCCCTCTTCTCCAAGCAAAGGACATATTCTTTTGGGACCAAATGGATGTTCGTGCCCAGAGTCACAGGGACATTGGCTCCACTGCTGTGCCAGTATGGTGCTGAATGGTTATCGGGGTAGTGGGGCCTTCCGTGCCATGTCAGTTGCAGGATGCGGCCTCCCACCCCGTGGATGGTTGAGTATTTCTGCTGAGGGACCCACTTCACCACTATCGGGGCTTTGTCGCCCTGCCCATCTGGGAGCCGCCAATCGGATCCCAACAATTCCGGTCTACACCTTCACGACATCTTGACTAGGCCACTTCCCACGGGGAGAGGGAGCGGTCTGGATGGTCTCCGCCTATGCAGCAACCCCTCTCAGGACTAAGTAGGCTCCTCTTCTCAGGCCCTTTGGCCTCCCCAGGCCTCTTTGTGGCCCGCCGTGTCAGGAGGCTCTCAGTTGGGCACCCGCTACTTCTCCAGCAGTGCGGAGGGACCCATCAGGATGGATCAGGCTGAATCGCCCGTGCGCCAGGCCCCCCTCACCTCTTCTCAGCGGATGATGTCGTGTTCTTTGCTTTCCGCATGGGGGAGAGAGAGGCCGGCCGTGGTCTGCGCCCATCCTTCTGCCTGAGAGATTGCAAGGCTGGGCTCTGCGCCTGTGGCCAACCTCTCATGCTGCGGGTAAAGGAGCCGCAACTGCCGAAGTCGTTGCCCGATCCTAACCGTGCTTGCCGCGGCATTGACCCGCTGTTGATGGTGGCGGCGCTTGGAGGAGGTTGTAGCTCGCCGGAGTCTCTGTGAAACTTCTTGCACTGGATCGAGTGAGGGGCAGGAGGCCGTAACCAAGCGTGGTCAATCAGGCACTACGGCGGGACGTTGCGGAGGAGATGAGGTGAGCCGGGGGGGAGTGAAGACTTCTGCACCCTTGGTTGTACCCCCCCTCGTGAGCCCGGCCGCCCGATAATCAGCGGCGCTCTGTTTCTTCCCACTCCCTCGACGGGCGTACGGCATTGTAGCGGCCGACTTACCCTGCAGCGCAGACTAACTTGATCCTGCCCGACCGTGTGGCAAGTGCTGGGGCGGAGGCGCCTACCCCGGCTGGAACACCTTGGTGGCCCTGAGTCCCAAGGGACATACACCAGGCGAACTCCACCAGTGGGCCCAACCTCCGGACAAGAGCTTGCGACACCAGCTGAGGGCCCGGGAATTTAGGGCCCACCTGCTGCAAAGGACTATCCGTGCCTGGCGCTCACTATGGGCATTGATGAGGCCTATGATTCGGAAGACGGAGTGAAACTGCTGGTTGGCAATGCCAGTGGCATTGGTTCCTCACTGACTGGGGCATCCTCCAAGTCACTGTCACTTAAAGCATAGCCGGCTCTGGTGACACAGGGCGGGGTGGCGCTCGGGCCCCCACTACACGAGGCGATCTTGGGGACTAGGCTTGTTTGGCCCAAATCTAATACTCCAATACCACTGCCAGTATCTGTGCCTTGTGCTAACTCGCTACTCCCCCAGATTTGGTGGTGCTGGAGCTGAATCGGAGCTGAGGCCTGCTCTTGCTCCTCCTGAACCGCCAGTGTGGGGAGGTGAGGCAGGGCCTTGTGTGGACTGAGCTGACACCCTCTTCTCCTCTGAGTTTTACCCTGTAGAGAGGAGATAGGGCGTCCTCCTACTGGTGCCCACCTGGCGACAGTGACTAAGCCTATTCAACATTTGGTCATCGTCTTCTTGCTTACCGATTATCACAAAAATGGGCAAACATGATGCACAGCAGACAAAGCTCTCCTTCGAGAACAGGCGCTTCACCCACTAAATGGAACACACCCCAGATCCAAACGCGGACACGCTTCAGATAGAGGAGAACAGCGCACAGGACACAGATCGCCACGCGTTACTCATGGATGTTAAAGCAAGCCTAAAAATCTAAGGGCCCCATGCATCATCCGAAAATCGGGTCGCAAACGGGCAGATTCGCAGAATCTGCCCCTTTGCGACCTGTATTTTTGCATTTGAGATGCATCATCCCAAATGCAAAAATCGCAATTTAAGGAATCGCAAAGCGATTACTTAATTGCGATTGCATTTAAGGAATCGCAAATTGCTATTCCTTAAATGCAATGCACTAAACTGAAAAACATAGCGATTTCGCTAATAGAGTCGTAAATTACCATCAATCTGAACTTGATGGTAATTTGCAAAACTTTGAAAAATGCACAAAGTGCATTTTTCAAAGTGCCATATGGCGCACACATATGCCCTTACGGCATATGTGTGCGCCACATGAGCCCAGATGCCAAATTTGGGGTGCAGCAGGGTGGCCTTTAAGGCCCCTAGCACCCTTCAAATTGCATTCGCAATTTGCGAGTACCTATTTGGTACTCGCAGAATTGCGAATGGCTTCCCATTCATTCCTATGGGCCTCTAGGCCCATAGGAATGAATGGAAAGGCATTCTGCGATTCGCAAATAAGGAATTTGTAGGAATCGCAAATATTTTTGCAAAACCTACATGCATAGGCAATTGTGATTCCTTAATAGCGATTCCTTAATAATCGCTATTAAGGAATCGCAATTGCCTAGCTTGATGCATGTGCCCCATAGACTCCAAACTAGATCTGCTCACAAATCGCCCTGATCATGGTAAACAAATGGTAGACAAACACGATGCGAGACTTGACCATCTGGAAAATTGAGTCTCGGACATAGATGATCTCCAAACGGAATCAAAGGAACACCGCTTGAGGATGGATAAAGTGCTAGAGCTAATCAAGGCCAAAAAAGAAGATTTCGAGGCCTGATCAAGCCACAAAAATCTCTGAATAATAGGAATTCCTGAAACCACAGCCATTTCTAGATTGGAGGACTACGTTGAGACCCTGCTGCAAGACATTTTGGCGTGCATTTATCTCCTGTCTTCATTGTGGAAAGAGCCCATAGATCATTGGGTCCCAGGCCGCCAGTGAGGGCCTCCCCCCGCCCCATTGTAGCTCGCTTGCTAAACTACAGAGATCGTGATATGAGCCTTAGACTTGCTCGCGAGAGAAGGACGATACAACATTAAGGTTATAACATCTCCTTTTAACCGGATTTTACTATGACGGTACAGGTGGCCCATTGGGATTTCCTACCTGCCAAAAAGATCCTGCAACAAGCTGGCGTATCATACGCCCTTCTACACCCTGCCAAGTTGAGGATCTCCCAGGGCCAAATGCATTTCTTCACTGATGCCAAATCTGCTCTAAAATTCGCCAAACAGGCTACTAAGAATTGCCGATCCTCGGCGACTTCGCCACGCTCTTCAACACTCAGCTCAGTGACAATGACTGACACCCCCTCAGTGTATTATGCAAAGTCATTTCACCGTCAGGCGGTGCTGGGGGAGGGCTGTGGCCCGAGGGAATCACCTAATTCCGAGCCAGTGATGAGCCTATGCTGCCAAGAATGTTATATTTCTCTGTTCACCTTGTTGCACATACAGTATGCTTCCACACTACTTGGGACCCCCATTGGCCCAATAGTTCGGCCACCCAGCTGCTATGGCAGGGTTGTTCGCTTGGTGACCCCACGGCCCTGAGGGATAAGTCCCATTGGTTGAGTTCACAGGGAGGGATTTCACAGCCTGTTTGGGGGGTTGGTGTAGGTGGGGGTAAGGTCTTATTTAGATCTAACTTAGGGGAAGAGGAGAGAGAGGGGGTTAATCAATATGTTGACTGACTGGAGAGAATGATTCTAGCAAGACGCCATGGCCTATCATCGTTCAACTGCTGCTGTCAGTCAAAAGGTTGGGGGCGGGAGGGTTTTTGATGTTTTATGAAGCACTGTTGGCTAAACATCATGCACTGTTACTCTGTTGTAAGATTTTCATTGCACACTGCACTCACGGTCTACGTGGACCACATCATATGGCACCACGACATAAGCCCATTCAATTACATCCCTGCTAATAGTAGATAGTACGGCTTGCGTGTCCTGCCTCACATGGAACGCACATGGGTGAGGGAAAACGTATTCCTCAACATATTCCAGCTATGCTAAGTGTGTCACTATCTTATTAAAAAAGGGTCTTCCATGGCCGACATCCCACTGTCTTGGCAACAAAGATGGATGCTACGTCATATTAGCAGGCACACTTTAGAAGCACCCTGTGATTTTGGCCGAACTATACGTTCCTAACACTGACGACTCGGAGTTTTTCACGGAGGTGTGGAAACAAAATCTCTGACTTTGATACCCGGACTGTATTATGGGGGGGGACTAGAGGAATCGATGGATAGATCCAGGACATTTAGACACCCCCATCCTCAGGCAGCCAAAATCGTGCAAACATTGATCTCTGATAACCACTTGCAGGATATTTAGTGTCTCACTCATCGAGATGCACACCAAGGAACATGCCTCTTCTCACATCATAATACATGGTCAAGAATCGAATTTTGGCTGATCTCCAAGGATGCGCAGACTTGGACCAGATCAATCACCCACCTGCCACGTACACTGTCCAACCATGCTCCGGTGAAGCTTGTCCTGCAGGGCCCCCAAACTTTACCCGAGCATTCACTTGGCATCTGCCACCAGGCACGCTCCATGACGCCATATTTAGGGAGGAAATTTGGGCGGCCATTCTTGAATATTTTGCGCATTACACTGGCTCTGTGCAATCTCCCTCCATATTATGGGAGGGTTTTAAGGTGGTCATATGGGGCGTCTGCATTGCTAAGCAATATGCCGTCCTCAAAGCTATTCGTGGGTCACTCTCTAGACTTGAAACTGACATTAGAGCCCTTGAATCGGATTTCTTCCATTCACAAGACGCCTCGACACTGGCCAACATTTGCAACAAAATGACTGAGTACCAAGAAGAGGCGATTCGGGAAACTCACTATCTAGGTAAAAAGGCTCAGGCTCGACGGTATGGCAAGGGAGACCGGCCCGGAAAAACTTTAGCAGGCCTTCTTCGCAAACCACATGCCTCAACTTATGTGTTGAAGCTCTGTAATGCAGAAGGCCAAATCTGTTCCTCCCCACCTGACCTTCTGAACAATGTGTCTTCTTTCTACGTCCAACTATACTCTGCCACCCCCATACCGGCTCCGAAGAGCTCAAGGCATATTTGGATACTATACAGCTATTATTTCTAAACAGTGCCCATCGGGAGTATCTGGATTCACCTAAAACGTTGGAGGAAATCTCTCAGGTAATCACAAGTCTGCCCTGTGACAAGTCCCCGGGCCTTGATGTCCTAACAATGGCCTTCTACAAAGAATATACCCTGCTCCTTGACATGTACCAGGATTCTATGGCCGTGGGCTCGTTCCCCCCTTCATTAAGGGAGGCAAGCATAGTCACATTGCTTAAACCTGACAAGCCAGCCGAGCAATGTGACTCCTATCGCCCCTTATCACTTTCAAATATAAATAAGATATTTGCAAAGGTACTGGCAAACCGACTGCTACCATTACTGCCTTTAATCGTAAGGCCAGACCAGTATGGTTTTATTCCGGGACAATCTACATCACACAACCTCCGCACCATCTTTGCAGTGATGCACCACTTCCATCCACAGGTAATGGCCTCGGCTGCGTTGTTGGACACCACTAGGGCATTCGAATCGCAAGATTGGGCATATCTTTTCCCACTGCTTCAGCGATTAGGCCTTAGCTCTCAGTTTATCAATCAAATCAAATTTTTATGCACCCTCCCTGCGGCTCGCGAATGGCTCAATGGCCTCATCTCCTAACCCATCCCCATTACAAGTGGCACGAGACAAAGGTGCCCGCTCTCGCCGCTGTTATTTGCCATCGCCATGGAGCCCCTTGCAGCAAGGCTCCATCAACATCACACAGACAAGGGTATAGGCTTCACATCTGGGGGATTAGTGATATCGTTATGATCCAGCGGTATACCAACAAATACTCCGCTACCATATACTCACCTGGGCCCATAAAAACACACAATTGAGTAGACCGCTGGGGTTTAGTTTAAAATTTCATGTTTCTCAGGATTAGTTATTTCACCTTTTCTAACTAACCTTTCACTGATCAAAAAGTTCTTTCCTCTGGTCGATGGACCATTAGTTGAACTAATTGATGGTGATAATTAACATAACTCTTAACTATTCTTAAAATTTTAAAGTAAATAACCACAGACTCAGGAAGTTTTTAAAACTTTATCTAAATTAAATGCATGTGAACCATCTCAAAATTACAGTGCAGTCACCATTATTTAGGAGAGAAAAATTCAATTGATTAAACATCAAGCATATATTTCGGACTCATACAATGACTAATGCTTAGAAAGGAGAGGACAGAGAGAAAAGAACATCTACAGATAACATGAAATTATAATTACCAAAAATGGTGTGAAGACCAAACCCCCTGGCCAAAGGGCTGGTAAGGGTCCCCGGGATAGATCAGGAGACAAAGACTTCAGGACAGGATTCAGGACAGGATAATTGACCTCTCTAGTATACCGACGATTGCGTCGCACCCTCTCTGACACTCTCTTCCTCCTCGAGATTCTTCCGCGATCTTCTTATCTAACCCAATTAAATTAGGATAGAAGGTTCTGCATTCGGCTTCTTCATCAGCATCTCATAGCATCTCTCCCAGCATCAGCACCTCCCACAGCACCGACAGCATCCCGAGCTCTCGACTCACTAACTAACTAAAGCTACCTCAATTATACCTTTCGTTCATCATGTATCACCCACTAAAATTTCAATATCGTAATAATACGAAATCTAATTGGTCAGGCGAGGGGGGAAGATCATCACACCATGCTTACATGATGCTTTATTCTGTTAAACCATTGTTCGCAACACCATCCCCTTAAATTTTATTCATCTCTTGCTTTCCCATACATGTCCAAACTTTATTTGCAACATTTTATTAAAAGCATGAATAAGAGTCTTCTTTGTTGAACTCTTCACCCTCCGTTCTCAGGGCACATCATTCTCGTCCTTGGCTTCCATTCAAAACTCCTGTCATCCTTCCGGGTTAACTTTCTTGTGGGCATGCGCAGACTTTGAATCACTCAGCTCAATTCGGCTACACGTGAAAGGCCCAAATGCGCACTAATAATAAAGTCAAAAAGAGAAATATTAATTTCACAAATAAATGGTTACACTGTATACCTCCCACCTCTACTCTATCCCAATTCATTTATTTATACTTTCCCCGCATTAGCATTAGTAAAATAGCTTGTTTTAATTTCAGCTGAACAGATGCCATGCACGCGAGTCTTCAAGACTCCATTTTAATGCCTTCTGCACATGCGCTAGAATTTCCCTCCAAGCATTACTTTCGTCATACTGCGTAGATGCAGTTGACGCATGCGCACAACAGTTTCCCCGTTTAAAGCGGTATTAGTCCGTTTTCATTATTATCCGCATTAATACACACATAAGCAAGCTTCACTATCCCACGTGTTTCTGTGGTGCGTGTTATTATTCACGAGACATGGTTAGTAATTCGTTAATGAGTTAAATGAGAGGATTGCCTCCGAGCAAGTCTCTTTCTTACGAGACCTTGCTCCATCAATCCCCTCTCTGATGGCAATTTGAGCCATCACAAAATTACCCATCCCTTCCCAGATGCCAACTTTAGCACATCTCAGTTTTCTCTTTTCTCTTTCATCAATTCGTCAATTACTTCTTTTCCTTCCAAATCTTTAATCTTTTGGTATAGTTTTCCTTTCATCTCTTCTAGTTGAATTTCTTCATATTCTCTCTTTCGTTTCTTTCCCTTTCCTTCCCACATGTATCCTTCTCTTTCCCTTGCTTCTGCAACATTTACATGTGATCATTACTATCAAGACTATTGTCATTATCACAACTACTGGTAAGATTATTTGACCTAGAAAACTTTTCCCAAAATTAGTAAACCAATTCCCTATTGATGTTATACTCTTTGTTAATCTTCCCCATACACTGTCAACCTCCAGTTGGGTCAAGTCATTATGCATTCTTGTAATATTTCTAATGTACCCTTTAATTTCCTTACTTTTGTCCGGAATATAAGTGCAGCAATGTTTAATTTTCAACATACCACAGACTCCGCCCTTTTTTGCCAATAAAATATCAAGAGCAAGACGATTTTGTAAAACCATAGACCTTATTGCAACCATCTCTGTGTTAATCATTAAGAATCCTCCTGCAGTATCTGTAGAAAGATGATCAACTATGGTTGATAATTTGCAAATTTTACGCGAATTTTGAATGACTCCAACTGAGGGTATCAATGCACTAAATATGTCACCTACTATTTCAGAAAAACTAGCTCTTCTTGTTCATGTTAGTCCATTAGATTTTCCATTGATTCTGTCCACATGATAAATTTTTGGAAAAACTATTCCAAAATAACAGCTTCCGTACCATCTTGCAGGCAACCTATAATAGGCATTATTCCCGCATACATAATAAATTCCTGGAAATACAGGATCAGTTCCCCCTTTTAGTCCCCACCCTCCTAGAATTAGGAAGTTGTGTTCACATTCACTGGAACCAATGAAATTGTTATTATAATCTGTCTTTAACCTATGGAGGCAGAATTTTCCCTTTTTTGCAAAGTCTAGGGACATCGCAGCATGAGCTTCGCCCTTTGCATACATTCCCTCTTTTTCAGCCCATGGAGGTACATAGGATTTCTGTTCAGCAGCTTTCTTTGTTAAATCCTGTCTCCTTTCTTCTACTAAATTCAAAAATTATTTTTCTTCTTCGCGTAATATACATGTTAGATTATCCTTATGTGCTTTGGCTATGTCTATCGAACTCATTGTTAAAAAGAATTCACCCATGAACTGTGCATTTCTACTACTAATCACTGGATTCATATTCTTTCTAATAGACAATTCTGAAAATACTACATCTAAATTTCATACAAACATAACAATTACTAATCTCCATTGTATTAACGTACTGAAATAACAATTTAGTAAACACATTTAAAGACTAATCATTTTCTGATTCATTATGATAGTTTACCTCATCTTCTACCCCTATTTCTATTTTAGTTCCCTTTATTCTATCTATCTTCTCATTAGTAATTGTACTATTCTTGTTACTTGTTTCCATCAATAAAGGTACTCCTATTGTTAAAAATAACCATACTAATAATACCAGTATAATACTACATAAGTAAAATCTTAAACATTTTCTTTTCAAATTTCGTTTTGGTCTTTCAGTGTTTTCAATTTCTGCCATTTTAATCTGAGAAAATTTATTTTCTCTTTTTCTTTCTTTGTCTGTCTATATTTTCTTTTATTTAAGGAGGTTTTAATTTGTTTTCATCAATCTGTGCATCATGAACTCTTTCTGATTCTTCACGTAAATCTAAGTTTTCAAATTCTTCTAGTATCACATAGGTCCACTCAGGGGCCTTGTATTTTCTGTTCAGAATTCTCAATCTTGGGCTAAGGTTTGGACTAAGGTTTGTTTGGATTGCGTCTGACTTGTGACTTCATTTACTTGCTCTGGTTTATTTTCTGATTTTTTTAGATAATATTTTAGTTTCTTTACTCCTCCTGGCCAATTATCTCCTTTTCTAACTCTTTTGACCTGAACTGCACTTTCACCTTCTCTGTCTTCTTTTAAGGTTCTTTCATTTTCACTTAATTTGGGCACAATCTGTTCTTGTTCTGCTTCCCTTTCTAATTGTCTTTGTTCTGTATTTGGATCTTTTTCTACTTGTTCCTGTTCAGGTCTTACTATAGTTTGTTCTTCTTCTGCCTGAACTTGTTCTTCTAGATCTATCTGTTCCTGTTCAGGTCTTATTTCAATTTGTTCTTCTTCTGCCTGAACCTGTTCTTCTAGATCTATCTGTTCCTGTTCAGGTCTTATTTCAATTTGTTCTTCTTCTGCCTGAACCAGTTCTTCGAGATCTATCTCTCCCTGCTCAGGTTTCTGAATGTCTTTGTTTGTTTTTACCTGCGTGTGTTCTTCTTTCCCTGACTTTTCCTTTCTACCTGCCTGTCCTTTTAATTCAGTTGTTCTTCTTGTTTCGACAGCAGCATCGGGTATTTCAATTACTGGTAACCACTCTTCCTGACTTGTACTTGGCTGTTCGTCATATAGCTGTCTTTCAGAATCTATCACTCTAGATTCTTCAGCTTCACAGCTTTCAACTTCTGACGTTTCAGCTTGTTCAGTCAGTGGCTGATCTTGTTGTTCAGATGGGCTCGGAACTCTTCTGGTATGACTAGCATGAATCCAATTGGGTAAACCTGCACACTTCACTGCTGTGGTAGTGACTAGTATGACTTGACGTGGTTTATCCCACCTGGGCGCTAGGCACGACTTCCTTGCGTGTTTCTTCACTAGCACCCAATCTCCAGGATTCAAATCATGTGCTTGGTCTGGCTGTCTTTCAACTGCGTCTTCTCCAACACACAAAAAAAGAACATGAATTTCTAATTACAGATGATCCCAGAGTGCCCCTGTTCTATACCATACCGAAAATTCATAAAGGTAAGAATCCTCCTCCCGGAAGACCGATCGTGTCGGGAGTAGGGTCCCTTCTTGAACCATTGTCCAAATATACTGACTGGTTTCTACGACCTCTTGTGACACGTATCAAGTCATATGTGCAAGACACTAAACATCTACTTAATCTGTTGACAAACATTGATTATGACTCAAGTGTAAACACTATGGTCTGTCTAGACGTGGAAGCGCTGTATACCAGCATTCCACAAGAAGAGAGTATTCGAGTGATAGAGGCATTGTTAAGACAGGGAGAATGGCAATGGGAAGCACCTGTGAACTGGGTCATTTCTCTCATGCGCATAGCCCTTTTGGAAAATTTCTTCTGCTTTGAAGATCAGATGTATCTGCAAATACATGGCACTTCCATGGGCAGCACCTTTGCGCCGAGCATAGCGTGTCTCTATATGGGCCATTTTGAAGATCAACACATATGGCCCAATAACCCTTACTCCAATAACATCTGTAAGTGGTTCAGATATATCGATGACATCTTGGTCATCTGGAAGGGAGAAAATTCTGATTTGAATAACTTCCTCGTCTGGGTTAATCAACTTAATCCACATTTACACTTCACCATGACCACGAATAGTGGTACAGTTTCTTTTCTAGATGTGAACTTGATCGCTAGTGGCGGTACCCTTATTAGTTCATTATATACCAAACCTACAGACAGGAATAGTCTGTTGCACTTTGATAGTGCACATCCTCGTGCACTCAGGGAGAACTTACCAGTTGGTCAATTTCTCCGGGTCCGTAGAAACTGTACCAACTTACAAGATTATAAGAAGGAAGCAGCCCTCCTTTCTATTAAACTACAACAGAAGGCATACCCAGATAAAATCATTGAACGGGCTAATAAAAGATCGCGTAACACCCCACGGGAGGCTCTGCTCGAAATCCATGAAAAACCGCAAAAAGATATGTTGATATGTGTCACTACCTATAACTCTTTGTCTAACAATATCAAAAAGATTATAAATAAAAAATGGCCGGTATTAACATCTAACAAACTTACATTTGAGAAACCTATGTTCTCTTTCAAGAGGAATAAAAGTTTAAGAGATACACTGGTCCATACTAATATGCACAAACAAAAGACGCTGAATCAGCTTACACTTTTAACCAGCCACCAGTTTCAGGTCACTATCCCTGTGGTTCATGTGTGGCTTGCCCTCTTACGGAACACACCAAACAAATCGATCTTGGGATGACATCACCTTGGGAACAACGCTCACATACTAATTGTAACAGTGAAAACGTTGTGTATGTCATCAAGTGTCCATGCCAACTTCTATATATAGGCATGACTAGCAGAAAAATAAAAACACGAATAGGTGAGCATAGAAGCACGATTAGGAGGGCTATTACTGCCACTAAACTCACTGCTCACTATCTTGAACATAAACACAGTGACACAGATATTCAATGGACAGTCATTGAGAAATTGAGTGGCACAAGTAACCTCAGCAGTAGATTACTGGAACGTGAGCAACGTTGGGTTTACCGTTTGAAGACACACGTTATCGGCCTTAATGATTCCATTCCGTGGAATCAAATATATAGGAGGTAACACTTGTGTGTCCTTCTTTACTTTGGTTGATCATTCTTCTCACATTGCATTGATTCCCACATTGCATTGACTCCTAGATGTAACACAGCACGGTAGTTACTGATACTTTAACAGCAATAGCCCTTAATACTAGGATTAGCAATACTGGGTGTCTCAATAAAGGTTTCCAATTTGTTTTGATACTAGAATGCCCTGATTTGGATTGATGAACTAAACTTATTTTACCAATGTTGGGTTACCAATAGGTTCAGTATTTTACAATCGAGTCCGTTTGTTTTCAGCTTTGGCCACCAGACACTAGCCCTTTAAATGGTGATGTGCTTATAGAATGGGCTTTCGTTCGTTACACAACTTGGCACTCTGTTTATACTTTACACGGGCCGCGACGGCATCTGTTGGATGACGCGCACACTGATGTGTGTTCTAGTCTATCCAGTACAGTTCTTTTTTAACAAACTCGTTAATATACTACATTTCCCAGCATCCTTTCACTAATATGACGCTGCGCGACGGCGCCTGATCTGTAGACACACACACGTGATCTCTCCAATTAGTTCAGTTGAATTAATTATGGCGCGCCCATTAGAAGTATTTAAACCCCGTATACATGGCGTCTCCACACCAAGACCCGTGGGACCCGCACCGAGTAGGTGAGAGAGCGGGGGAGGACCCTTGATGACGTGAGTAATTCGAATACTGAATGGCATTACAGGTATGTGCGCGCTGTTATACATGCAGTATGAGTATCTTCCTCGGCTCACAAACTTTGGTGTTTTTATCTTTTCCTTTCTGGTGCGTTACTGCTTGCCAATTTGCAGTGTGTGACAACAGGGCTACCCCTTACTCTGCGAGGTACCCGGAGAAGAGTTCCCTCGCCCATATCTGGGTAAGGGTATAAATCTGAATGTTGCGTGTGAAAGACTAAAACACGATGATTGATAGCAGCCTAGTGCTGTAGTGTGAGAGTGACACGGGTGTATACACTTTGAGACCACAAACACGAGAGTGTGTAAATCAATAGGATGCGACAAATATCGCCACTACACCATACTATGCCACCTATGAGAGTGTGGTAAAAATTAAACTATACATGTGTGTAATAACCACGGATCCGCGTGGTTACAAGAGATGATGGTTTGTTGACACCAAGTTAATGACACTGGTGCCCTGGCCAGCACATCACTATTGGGAAGTAATTTCATGTACTCGTTGAGTAATATATGTTGTTGGCCCTGTTTGTCTTTGTTTGTCTTTACAGATGGAGCGTTAACAGGATCAAGAAGATAAATTATCTTCAAATTAATTAAGGAGCAGCTATCTGCCCTTAAAGAAACAGCAGTGTAGGGTATTTCCTCTTGCGCTGTCCAGGGAGGTTATATTGTTGCCCTGAAGAAAGTCCGGGACCGTCATGGCCCTAGTAGGACTGAAACATGTCGGCTGAAGGGTCATAGGACCATAAACACTCCTTTTCTGACCCCTGTTTACATATTTTTAATAACCCTAACGAATCCAATATTAAAGGGATACTGGGATTTGTTGGAGGTTTTTTAATTTCTTTTCCCCCTGGTCTTATTATTCCTAAGAGCTCCCTGAAAATACGGTCGAGCCCACCCTGACTTTTAGGCGTTAGGGTGACCCGATGATGAAGCATGACACCACTAGGGTGTGTGAGGGTATTTAAAACAAAAGGAATTGTTTCCTTCCCCACTCCATAGTGGGTCTCTTCATCTCAGGACTTCCCATCTATACCTTTGTTATGACGCGGGTATCATCTTCGCTTCTAAGGAGTACTTTATGTGGTACAGTGTTAAATACGGGAGGGTGTACTCCCTTATGAGATTTCCTCTCGGCCCTCACGACATTGGGAGAGGGTTCTTTCCCATTTCTGTCGGCAGTGTGATAGAGAGACAGAACGCACAATTTCAGCCAATCCTTTGCAATAGTCCAATACCAGATCATCAGTTATATTCATTAATTTATTTCCAGGAATAAATGCTTGTCTCATTGCCCTTCCCATGAGTACCTCATGTGGACTCAATCCTGTTTTTCTGTCAGGAATACTTCTGAGACCCATCAGTACAAGAGGCAATGCATCTGGCCATTTCAGCATTGTGGATGCACAGACCTTCCCTAATCTTGATTTGATTGTGCCATTTAGCTGTTCAACTATTCCAGAAGCCTCTGGACGATAAGCACAGTGCAGTTTTTGTTCAATGTTAAATGCAGCACAGATTAATCGAATTATCTCATTATTAAAATGCGGTCCTCTATCTGATTCCAAAGTGACTGGAAAACCAAAACGAGGTATCAACTCCCTCAACAGTAGTTTAGCAACTGTAAGACTGTCATTTCTTCTAGTGGGGTATGCCTCTACCCATCTTGAGAACAGGCATACTATGACTAGCACGTACTTCAATACGTTGCAAGGAGGCAACTCAATAAAGTCTAACTGCAATCTGGTAAAGGGTCCTTCTGCCTTTCCAATCTTTCCCCAACTGACCACTGTCTTCCTGCCTGGGTTTTGCTGCTGACAGATTAAGCATCTTTGGCAAAGGCTCTCTGCGACGACCCTAAACTTTGGATTGTACCAACTCTGTCTGAATAATCTGATCATCGAATCTCTGTCAATGTGTGTTGTTCCATGGTATACTCTTGCCATTTGAGAGAGTAAACAATCTGGCATGACTGGTCTACCATCTAAATACACCCACACTTCATCCTCTGTTCTTTTTGTACAACTTGATTTTGTCCAGATTTCCTTTTCTTTTTCCTCAACTTCTTCCTGCAACTGTCTGACCTCATCCCATGTTTCTGGAACTGAGAAAAACATAAGTTGGCAGCTGGTTTCACCCGTTTCAATTTTTCTGTTAATTGACATTGTATTTCTTGCACAGTATCGGGCAATTTGGTCAGCATATCTATTTCCGGCCACCACATAGTCATTTCCTGACTGATGTGCAGCGCATTTAACAATTGCTACTTCCTTTGGCAATTGTAATGCTTCCAACAAATCCTTTACATTTTTACTGTTTCTTATAGGAGATCCTGAAGAAGTCATAAATCCCGTTTGCATCCAAAGTTGGCCAAAATCATGCACAACCCTGAAACCATATTGACTGTCCGTAAATATGGTTATTCTCCAATTTTTCCCACTTTTGCATGCCTTTGTTAAGGCCACCAATTCAGCTACTTGTGCAGATTTGACTCCCGGTAAACAGGATGCTTCAACCACCCCCGTTATTTTGCATACAGCATACGCAGCACTTAATCCTCCTCCTTCAGTTCTTAGACAAGACCCATCCACAAACAATTCATGATCAGCTTCCTTCAATGGTGTTTCCTTTATATCTGGGCGGGGCTTAGTACACAATTCAGTCACATCCAGACAGTCATGATCAATCTCATCTTTCACTTCTTCACAACATGGATCTGGCAATAATGTGGCAGGATTTATTATCGTACATCTTATCACTGTCACATTCTCCCAAAATCACTCTTTCATACTTAGTCAGCCGACTAGGAGTGAGATGTTGTGTTCTTGTCAAAAGAACCTCAACTGAGTGTGGAACATAAACCTTTACAGGATGTCCCATCACTATTGACTCACTTTGCTCCAGACTCATACAAGTAGCAGCTACTGCTTTTAAGCAGCCAGGTAAGGCTGAAGCCACTGGATCCAAAGTGGCAGAAAATGTCGGCTCAGTCCATGTCTCTGTGTTAAAACTGAAAGTGCACAATTTCCTCTCACAACAAAACAACGCAAATTCTTTTGAATAATCAGGCATGCCTAAGGCAGGGACCTCACATAAACAATTTTGTAATTTCACAAAGGCTTCCAAACATTCATCATTCCAATCAATGGGATCTTTTGCTCTTTTCCGAGTTAATTGTATCAATGGCTTTGCTAGCATCGAAAAGCCATTAATCCACTGTCTACAATACCCAACCACTCCCAGAAACATTCTCATCTCCTTTTGTGTCTGAGGTAGCTGCATTTCTTTGATTATTTTTATTCTTTCTGGTGTCACTTTTCTAACTCCTCTTTCTATTTTATGCCCTAAATATCTTCTTGTTGACAGAACTGCAATTTTTCTGGAGACACTTTGTGTCCTCCTTCGGCCAAATGGTTCAGTAACGCAATTGTATCAGTGACACAATCTTCTCGTGTTTTTGATGCCACCAATAGGTCATCAATGTACTGAACCAGAACTGATTTCCCGGGCATAACTAATGTCTATAGACACTTTTTCAGTATTTGATTGAAAATTGAGGGACTCTCTGTGTACCCCTTGAGGAACTCAGCACCATGCCAAAATACGATCCTCAAACCGGAAGGCGAAAAGATACTGGCTGTCTGGGTGCAATGGAATAGAAATAAATGCTTGGCACAAATCAATTACTGTAAACCAACCTGCATTCCAGGGTATTTGATAAAGGATCACTGCTGGATTTGGCACTACTGGGCAACAAGGCACTACAATTTTATTAATCTTTCTCAAATCTTGTACTATCCTATATTTTCCACTAGGCTTTTGAGTCCCATTATTGGCGAATTACAAGGACTACCCATTATTTCTTTTAAAATGCCTTGTTTAATCATTCGGTCAATTTCAGGGGCAATTCCTGCTTTCACTTCTGGACTCATTTGGTACTGTCATGTGTTCGGATAAACTGCACCTTCTTTCACTGTCACTTTAACTGGATCTATGTCTGACATCAGTCCAATGTCTTTTCCTGTGAAATCCCACACTTCTGGGTTCACTGTGGTTCTCAACTCTTCTGGCAATTCACTTTCAGTCATCAATGAAAACCTCCCATCTACTTCTGTACCTTGCTTAGCTAGCATCATTTTATATATTACGTCTTCATCAGGGGTTTGGAAAGCGACACCATCTGGTGTACAATAGATCATGCAATTCATCTTGCACAGTAGATCTCTTCCCAAAAGATTTACTGGACTGGAATCACAAACTACAAACCGATGCATTTCTTTAAAATTCCCGATATGTACCTCCATTGGTTTTGTAATTGGGGTTCTAATCTGTTGATTTGACACTCCTACAACTTGGATGGACTCTCCCGAGAGGGGTAGGTTTGGGATGTCTGCTGTTCTCACAGTAGACCGGGTAGCACCAGTATCCAATAGAAAAGTGATGTCATTACCTTCAACTTTCCCATCAACAAATGGACCTGACTGATCTACCGGCAAGGATGCGCCAAGCACGCACTCCTCTTCCTCCCCCCTCAGGCACCGTCATTGCACATTGTCCAAATTTTCTTCATCATTCTGCAAAACATATTGTGTAACCACTCTGTTATTCTTACCACTTTCTCTGTGAAATCCGGTGTTCGCACTGTACTTTTGTAAGTTCACAAAGTTTGGCATAGGAGCTGGTGGCACCCGATACTGTGGAGTAACTACCTGCTGCGGCTGATTCATAAGCACTTCATTCTGCATCTGTGGAATTAAAATTTGGTTTGGCCCATTATTATTCTGAATATTCTTACACTCGTTTTTCCAATGTGCAATCTTTCCGCACGCATGACAAGGAAACGTCTTCTTCGCTTCCTCTCTATTCATCCGTCCTCTTACTTTACCACCATTCGCCGCTTGATCATTTTGACTCTGCTCCTTCACCTGATTATCAGTCTGAATATTAGATTTATTCTCCTGTTGTTCCGCTAATTTTACTTGCGCCCACATCATTTTCTCTTTTAGCTTTCTACGTCTTGCTTCTATGTCATCTCCACAGTACTTTGCATATTTTAAAATCTCGTCAACTGTCTTGCTCTGCCAGCACAACATGTGCTGCTGAATCATCTGACTAATCTCCGGTTTCAGACCATACACAAACAGATACACAAAATGTCCCATATCCTTGTCACAAATGTTCTAAAAGCCACTATACTGTTTAAACACCTGTAACAACCGCTCATAATATGCATGAACGGACTCATTTGGCTCTTGGGTTGTTCTGTCTATTTTTACCCAATCTGTCTCTTTAGGAGGGATTTTCCCTTTCAGGAAAGTGATTACTTGATGATATTTCTTCATCACCTCCTCTGAGGGTGCTCCTGTCTTTGAGTCTCTAGCATACTCTTCACTTGGCCAGTCAATTGTGATCTTACACTCTGTCCATAAATCAGCAGGTACCACAATGTCAAATAAACCATCCAGATCTTTCAATAGAACCTTTGAAACCTTCACAAATCTTTCCACCTGTTTATACCATTCAACTGGTTTGTCTCTCAACTTGGGAAAATCATTAGTAAATGACAAAATATCCTGTCTACTCCAAGGAACATGAACATATCCACCACCAGGAACTTCTCTCATCGGACACATTTTCTCAACCTTATCTGATTCTCTCACTGGAAATGCAGCTGATGCTTCTCTTGCTTGTACCTCCTCTTTCTTTCTTATCCACCTAATTCTCCATTTGTCAATGTCTCCCCATTTTCGCAAAATATTCATTAACTCTTTTATCTGTAATCTCTTTCCAGAAGCATTTACACTTTCTAAATCCTTGTCAGTAAAATCCACTCGATATGGTTTCTGCAATAATTTCGATTTCCCTATATCTATTCCAATTTCTGAAGCAACTTCTGTTAATTTCTCATGAAATACTCTTGCTCTTCTGGTTATACTTTTACATAAAAATAACAATTCCTCATCATTATAAACGCTCAGTCTTTCTATACTCACATTGCCAGTTATCATTTCTTCCAATTCTACTTTTAATCTACTGATATCTAAAATCTTTGGTTGTGAGTTTCGGTTGTCTATTTCCTGTGCCCATCTCTCTATATCTTCAGAGGTCACTACTGTTGAACCTCCAGTTCCTATAGGAACTAAAGATCTCTTTTCTCTTGAATTTGCGGGTATAATTCTTTTCGGAGTTTCAGTTAAAGGTTCTACATTCGGGAGATCCATTAATGAGATAATCGAATCATTTTCACTGGCCTGATCATCCATAATTATTACTTCTTTTCTGGGGCTAGTTAACGGAACTGTCACAGTTTGAGGTTTCTGACAAGTCTTTTTATCTCCATATAATGGGATTACAGGACCAATAGTCACAGGTACTGTCAAAGCTTCAGCATTTAAATTCAATTGGTTTACTTTCTGAACTAATTCTTCTCTAGTTTTATTTAAAGCTTCTCTCTCATTATCCTGCAATACCCTATTAAGTGACGCATCATGCAAAATTTGTGGGGTTAAAGGCATTCCTATCACTGGTGCACTCGGGGTAACCTTACTAGGTGTTTCTTGGTATGGTGGAGGGTTTTTAATCAAAATATCCTCTAATAGCTCATCATCTGATTCACCATATCCTGTCGTATTCATGTGTTTCGTTTTTTCCTTACACTTTCCTCCTGACTGTTCTTTGGCCATTAACACTGGATATAAAACCTCGGTTACTACAGCTCTTCTCCAACGCTTCATTTGATTTTCACTTGACTCATATGGATATCTAGGTAGAAATCCTCTGAATCTCCGACCACTTCTGTATTTCTCACGATCAAATGCCTCAATTTCCCATTCTTCCAAGGCTTCCTATTGTGTCATTCTAGGACTCGGTTCTAGCATATTCATTCGATCTCTCAAATTCTGAAGTATCTTCAAATTAAAAGTACCATGCTCCGGAAAAGCTAAAACTCCATCACCTTTAGTGTACTCTATCCAATTTTCCAACCATACACACGTGTGATATCCTTTCTCCATCATCATAAAGGAAGCAAGTGTTTTGGGTGGCGGAATAGGGATTCCCTCTCTAGTCATTACAGGCTTGTCTTTCTTAAAGAAATTTTTAATTTTCTTCATTAACATCATTTTCTTTGGCCTTCCGAACATTTCAATCGGTCGATATAGGAAAGAGTCTTCCGTATATCTTCTAGCTCTATTACCTACGTCGCGTCCTATGTCAGCACGACACACACCCGCAGTCAAATCAGGACTCAACATACAATTCTTTTCTAACAAATCCTAGCGCTACTTCTATCTATCAACCAATCAGACTCAGGCTCACGCTCGTGGTCTGACCAATGCTAGCGCGGCCTTTTATGACGTCAGTATTGCGCCTTACTACTGACCCCTCCTTTACAATCTGCTTCTGTCACACGCCCGCTGTTTCAACCAATCCCAGCTCAGCTCTCTGTGACGTCAGTGCAACTCCAGCGACTGACCCTCCCTTCACAAGGTAATACGAAAACTTATTTCCTTTACTTTTCTAAAATGAAAACCGTTAGTAACAACATAAAAACATTCGCTACTCTGTCTGTTCCACTAAACAAAAGAATTAATTTCAACTTATTCTTTGAGTGTCAGAAATTACTCTTCTTCTACTGCGAGTAAAACCCCTGTTTACTCTTCATTCAAGCTCAGGAGAACCTGTTACTTCCCCAGTTTCATCCGTATTGGGAAATGAGACCAAAGTTTCACCAGCGAACCCCTTTTGCTACCATTCACACTCTACTTTTATTCGAAATAGTCCCTAGTTTAACACTGCCAGCCCTGCGTAGCTTCTCAGTGTTATTTCAACAGACGAGTAACCTCACTGCAGTGTGGCTTCTGTCACCACCCGCTATTCATTTTCCCGGGATTTCTAGACAACATAAAACAAGACGCTAACTCTTTTTGTTAGACATAAATCAATAATCAATATTTATCACCAAACTAGTCAATAATAACCATAACTCTGCTACCAGGAAACTGATCCAGCGGTATACCAACAACAAATACTCCGCTACCATATACTCACCTGGGCCCATAAAAACACACAATTGAGTAGACCGCTGGGGTTTAGTTTAAAATTTCATGTTTCTCAGGATTAGTTATTTCACCTTTCCTAACTAACCTTTCACTGATCAAAAAGTTCTTTCCTCTGGTCGATGGACCATTAGTTGAACTAATTGATGGTGATAATTAACATAACTCTTAACTATTCTTTAATTTTAAAGTAAATAACCACAGACTCTGGAAGTTTTTAAAACTTTATCTAAATTAAATGCATGTGAACCATCTCAAAATTACAGTGCAGTCACCATTATTTAGGAGAGAAAAATTCAATTGATTAAACATCAAGCATATATTTCGGACTCGTACAATGACTAAAGCTTAGAAAGGAGAGGACAGAGAGAAAAGAACATCTACAGATAACATGAAATTATAATTACTAAGAATGGTGTGAAGACCAAACCCCCTGGCCAAAGGGCTGGTAAGGGTCCCCCGGGATAGATCAGGAGACAAAGACTTCAGGACAGGATTCAGGACAGGATAATTGACCTCTCTAGTATACCGACGATTGCGTCGCACCTCTCTCTGACACTCTCTTCCTCCTCGAGATTCTTCTGCGATCTTCTTATCTAACCCAATTAAATTAGGATAGAAGGTTCTGCATTTGGCTTCTTCATCAGCATCTCATAGCATCTCTCCCAGCATCAGCACCTCCCACAGCACCGACAGCATCCCGAGCTCTCGACTAACTAACTAACTAAAGCTACCTCAATTATACCTTTCGTTCATCATGTACCACCCACTAAAATTTCAATATCGTAAAAATACGAAATATAATTGGTCAGGCGAGGGGGGAAGATCATCACACCATGCTTACATGACGCTTTATTCTGTTAAACCATTGTTCGCAAAACCATCCCCTTAAATTTTATTCATCTCTTGCTTTCCCATACATGTCCAAACTTTATTTGCAACATTTTATTAAAAGCATGAATAAGAGTCTTCTTTGTTGAACTCTTCACCCTCCGTTCTCAGGGCACATCATTCTCGTCCTTGGCTTGCATTCAAAACTCCTGTCATCCTTCCGGGTTAACTTTCTTGTGGGCATGCGCAGACTTTGAATCACTCAGCTCAATTCGGCTACACGTGAAAGGCCCAAATGCGCACTAATAATAAAGTCAAAAAGAGAAATATTAATTTCACAAATAAATGGTTACACTGTATACCTCCCACCTCTACTCTATCCCAATTCATTTATTTATACTTTCCCCGCATTAGCATTAGTAAAATAGCTTGTTTTAATTTCAGCTGAACAGATACCATGCACGCGAGTCTTCAAGACTCCATTTTAATGCCTTCTGCACATGCGCTAGAATTTCCCTCCAAGCATTACTTTTGTCATACTGCGTAGATGCAGTTGACGCATGCGCACAACAGTTTCCCCGTTTAAAGCGGTATTAGTCCGTTTTCATTATTATCCGCATTAATACACACATAAGCAAGCTTCACTAACCCACGTGTTTCTGTGGTGCGTGTTATTATTCACGAGACATGGTTAGTAATTCATTAATGAGTTAATCGAGAGGATTGCCTCCGAGCAAGTCTCTTTCTTACGAGACCTTGCTCCATCAGTTATATGCAGCCGACATCACCCTATATGCATGTGACCCCCAGACTAACCTGGCCCCACTGATTCCGGTATCCAATTGAACTGGTCCAAGTCTGTCCTCTTTCTACTGACCGACGCCACTCTGCCCTTTCCCACAGAATACCCTTTGAAATGGGTGACTGGCCTGATTAAATACTTGGGTATACGGCTCAGCAGGGACCCAGAGGAAGTATGGCAGGCCAACTGGTGGACTGGCTGGAAGACCGGGTTTCGGTATGGTCCAGGCTTCCGTTACCTGTGGCTGGCCACATTGTGTTAGCTAAAATGATCATACTCCCTAAATTCCTCTATTTATTCATAAACATTCCAATACCAATCACCATTAGTTTTTCAAACGCTTACGGTCCAGCCTGATCTCGTTTGTGTGGGTGGGGCAGCAACCTCTCGTTTGTGGGCTGGGTCTTAAGTGGATAATGCCTGGGCACAGCCCATTCGCCCCGGACCGGGGGAGTGCTGCCGGGCATAGCGCTCCTGCCTGGGCTGGAGGAGCACGGGGACTGTGTGCTGCACGTCCTGGTCTTTTGTGCCCGAGGCGCATGCAGGAAGCGTGCGCTGTCAGCCGAGGCAGAGAGAGCTGGTGTGCCATAGCCCCTGCTCCTGCACACAGATGGGCACTGGTGTCCTCTGCTCCTGGAGGCACGGGGAGACAGAGTGCCCGCTTCTTCCGTCGCGGAAGCTCATACAGAAGGACAACTGGGTGGCATGTAGCAAGTAGCAACAGAGAAACAGTGTGCCCTCACCTGCGGAGGCAGTTTGCATTGGAGGTAAAGAGAGGGGGGCAGTGTCTGATATTGCTGAGACACAGAGGGACAGTGTGCTCCACTGCTCCAGGTACTGGCAGGCCACAGAAGGGCTGTGCGCCGTGCTGCAAAGAGAGGTCGGTAGATTGTTCTCCTGCAAGAGGACCCGACGGACAGTGTGTCCTGCTGCAGGAGGCACAAGGGCAGTGTGCCCTGCTGCAAAGAGAGGCCGGTAGACTGTTCTGCAGGAGGAATAGAGGTACAATGTGCCCTGCTTCAAGAGGCACTGAGGGCAGTGTGCCCTGCTGCACAAGACACAGAGCACAGTGTCCTCTTCCGGGAGGCACAGAGGGACGGTGTGCCCTGCTGCCTGAGACAGGGGGTTGTGTGCCCTGCTGCAGTAGGCACATTTTATCAGGAGTCTGTGATACAGGAGGCACAGTAGGGCAGTGCACACTGTCACAGAAGGCTTCGAGGAGGGCATCACAGCGTGTATATTGCTCAGAGGTGCGTGGCACTGACAGGGCCTAGCTTCAGAAACATTTCTATCTACATGTTGTTATATGACATCCCTTTATTAATGTAATAACTGCACTTTCACAATTGCTCTATTAACCTACTTGCTTCTCAGATTTGCTTGAAAATGCACCATTTACCCACTCTTTTTTCAAAATTTTCTCGGGGGGAGAACCCCCGTACCTCCCTTAAGATGTTCTTGCTATCTAAACACCTTGTTTGGAGTTTGCAATAACCCTCTCTGTTGCTATTCTCTCTCACTCAACATAATTCTATTCCCTCTTTCTTGTTTGCTTATTCATTTTGTTATATGTTTGCATTGGCTGGGTTTCATCTTATTGGATTAACAAATAATATTGTGTATATGTGTTAGTCATTTGGGGTATTGTCTTGGGTTTTTATTTTATGTGTACACATTATAATCGTTTTGTCTATTGTTTGTATTGCGGTGTCCTGAGATTAGGTGTTTTTTTAATCATATGTTTTTTATATATGTATATATATATTTATGTCATGTATGTCATGTACATTTCAATGTAGTGTATATGTTATTTCTATTTATGTTTTTTAACTTACAGCCCTGAAGAAGTCCTGCGTGACAGGATGAAACGCGTTGGCTGTGGCTTTTAAAGAATCAAAATAATAAAGGAGGAACTTTTTCAACTCAAGGCTCATTCGATTATAACTATTTGTAATAATTTGTCTCTTGTTGCAGTGGCGCAGCCCTTATTTATTTTATTGGTACGATTGCCCTAAGGTAGAAATAGGGGGGTGCTCCTGGACAGGGGGTACTTTCAGGAGCTTGCACACAGGTTAATCCACAATTCTTTGATTTCATGGGCATAATTGTTTTTGATTGGTGCCATAGTTTTTTTAGTAGGGTCCCCTGTCCAAGTTGTGTTTGTCATAAAAGCAAATGGGTTTGAGCCCTCAAAAGCGTCCCAACACCCAGAACAGCAAAATGCATTGTGCATCAAACAGCACAACATTAAATGCAAACTTGGAGTGAAAATGTCCACTAAATGTGGTTTGAGTATCAGTATCAGAAGAACCGACCACCACTCAGAATCACGCATCAAACAGCACAAAAGTAAATACAAACATGGAGAGAATGTGCTCACTAAATGTGGTTTGAGTATCCAAGTACAGAAGAACCCACCACCACTCAGAAAAGGTTTGAACGTAGAAAATGTCCACCACCTGGAAACACATACACAGATGAGAATGCAGAATGCTTTCAATAAGTAGAATGAGCTTAAACATCACGCTCACCACCAGTCAATTCAAGTATAGATTGAGCATAGTTTAGGATGCAACCAACCAGCAATCCTAGCACTAATAAAAATGCAAATGTAAAAAGATTTGAGCACAATAATTGCCCATCAACAGCTATAGCAAGGAAAGATTGGAGTCGCAATACACCCTTCAACAATGGTTCAGGAACAAAAACAACAGCTCCCAACACCATCAGCACACTAAGTAAGAAAGGTAACAGGAACGCCGCCCCACCACCGGCAACAGTATGAATGATTTGACTATAGTCGTACGTAAAGTATGTGTAAAAACAAAACCCTCACCATTAGTGCCTTCAAGTAGCAATAGCACAAGGTACAGAACTAAACACGTTCATCCAAATCACACAGGACATGGAGAACAGCACTTAGCAATACAGTAAAGGCAAAACTGAATGGCACACATCAGCGTAGGAAAAAAACATGGCCAAAATAAGCAAGCAGGGAAATGAGTAAAATCACAGCCAAGACATGTAAAATATTACCATGACGAAAATTGGCATAATAGAAACACATACAGGCAGTAAGCAAAGCTAGCCCAAAACATACTTAATTACACATTTTAAATTCAGGTTGGCAGAAAAATATTGTATAGTTGTGGAATATATCACCCTCACAACATTCTTGTTAGCAAATGCAGCAAATCATTAACGCCATATGACAGCCAAGCAGAGTAAATCTGAAGGAAATGACACCGGTACTCAAACCTAGTACCCGAGTGTTAACAAACTCTTTTCACCTCTTGCTTGCCATAGCATTTCATGAAATTCCTGGTGTCCTGAGCGCAGGACGCGTTTGAGATTTTTGCTGGTATGCTACGAAAACATAGAGGGTGGAGAACGCATGAATAAAATATCGCACTCCTTGCATATGATCATATAGACCATCCCAATCCAGCAAAATGGCCGCCGTAGCGTCGCTTCACGTTGTTTTCAACAGGCAGTAGAAGTAATTACTAGCAATCTAGAATGCCACACTGACGTCAGCTTCAGTGTGCATGCATGCGCACGCACCAGCAGTTCAATTCGGAGGCGGCTGAGGCATCAGGGATACTCAATGGAACCTGTAGCAGTCTCACACAAGCCTCAAGTTTTGGAATAAGCAGCTCGCTGCTCAGACAGCACAGCATGGCATCATTCAAAACTTGGACACAAGTCTGTGCGCGCTCACCCATACGCGCCAGGAATGTGCATGGAATTTTGCAGCAACGCTACTGTGTCGGTATTTTCAAAAGGCCCACAGAGTAACGGTAAGATGGCACGCATACGGAAATAAATTATGCTGTGGCTTACCAGTCATTTCAGTGTTCAATTGTAAATGCTGTTTGTACAATAAAGTTCGATATTACAAAATACTCTCTGCAAATTTCCTGAAGGCCCGCAAATCATGAAAAGTTGGCAGCTGAAAATCCATTTACTGCACGCAGTATCAGAAGCAGATTAGACTTGGTCCACAGAAGATGATTCAATGTAGTTATATGCTGGTATTAGTTTCAAATAAGCTGCCAGTTAAAATCAAGTGTTCAGTTCAGGAGAGTCACAGCCAGAACAACGTAGGCTCGCAAGCAGCTGCAGTTTCAATCAGCAAATAGTTTGATGTTAGACAGCAGGCTCCATAAATTACCAGTAGTGCCAGTGCCCTTAGTGGATGACTCAAAAGTAATGTAGCTCATGTGTGTGTACACAAATGCCCTGGGTTGAGGCTGTCTGATGGTAACAGACACCGGTGGGGCACCCAGGTACAAATCCTCTTAGCAGCCAATAACAAGCAATCTTGAAAGTACTCAATGTCTCACCTCCCCTGTTGCAGTAATGATGATTCCGCTTTATTTTCAGTGATGGCCTTTTCTCCAAAGTACGTCCTTTTCCGCTCGTCGCCAGTGTGAAATGCATGAAAGGAGGTACGCTGAGATGTAGTTGTATCCAAAAGGTAGATTTATTCTTCTTTTATCAGGACAGGAACATTAGAGGATAAAATGGCTGTAGTTGTATAAAGAGTAGTATCAGCAGATGTATCAGCCCCACCGGGAGCAGCATCCCTGCTGCTCAGCCCACATACAGCAACTGACTTTTCATTCAACCATACACACAAGAACACTCCGTGACATCACTCACACAATGGCTGAACTAAACATAGGATTAAACATAATGAAAGCAGAATACCACACACCTTCCTCCCTAAAGGAGACAATAACAAATAATGAGACATGAGGGATGAAAGTGAGAACAAATACATAATGAGGAAAGAAATACAGATCGAAAGACACAACAAGTGGTTATTTTGGGCCCAAGCTCAGCCGGCACTTAGGAAAACCTAGCAAAACTGAACTTTTCGGGAAACTAAACAACCAAGGGAGTCCAGGGGTGTGTAGCGTGCATGGCTGTTACCAAGTAGTCGACGGTGGCGACTACAAGAACACAGACACTGAGGGTAGAAGGGCCAAGGAAATACAAGCTCTCTGCATTATTTGTCTGCCACATCATAAGGACTATACCAAAGCATATGGCGTAAGGGTGAAACTAATCCTCTGTACCTCTCCGTGGTCCCCAAGCACAACACTGATATATGTCAGAAGCGTGTACCGCAGAAGCATATCACTGAGCATATAATCAACTAGACAGCAACTATAACCCATTAGCTACGCTCTACAATTCCATGAAAGTCATGAGTGATTGCATATAAATAAAAAGTGCAGCTTTTTGTCAGACTCTCACGTGCCTAAATTAATTAGACACATTCAGCCATGAGAAGCCTCCTTTGACTAAAATGTGACCTTCTTACCTCTCAAGCCTTGCAGGGAAATCGATGTTATTTTTGGTTGACTCTTTGAAGTTGTTAAACATCTACTGGAACAACCCAGACATTTTACGTGGTATTTCATGCTAGGTGGCTTTTTTTAGTTTTCAGTTTTATTTTATCAGACAGCGCTTGCGCTGCGGGCAGGAAGAACCACCCACCCTACAGGCTGCCACGTCCTCTGCACGTCATCACGTAGACACCGTGCAATCACGCGCTAATGTGCGGTGCTCTGTGCGGACACGGGGGTTCTCCATGGCGCCCTCATGGGTACCTGACCTGTGCGGCCGATATTAGCACCCCTGTCACGGAGGCGGAGTGGGTTCAAGTTCTGGCTGGGGTCTTCTAAATTTCCCCTAATGTGCGGTTCAAATTGGGAAGCCGATGAACCTCATCGGCTTCGGCCTGCCTTCTTGCCCTCTCCCTAGCTCGACCTTGCTATTTCTTTATGAAGGACGCCAGTGTTGTTGATCACCGCTTTGGGCATGGGGCGGATCCTCTCTTCTGACCAAGCCGTGGGTGGGGGATTTTGGGGGAGTTATCTTGGATGGCTTGTTATATCGCCTCAATGGTGCGTGTCATGCCATAACTGCTTAGTCTCTCATTGCTGCCGACTCCTCCCCGGGGGTCGGAGTGCTCTGTCCGCATACATATTGTGGTACTGTGGCTACCAAGAAACTTGTCAAAAAAATATGTTTAAAAAAGTGGCTGTTTTTAGACACGTGGGAGCTCCTTTGGCTCAAAAGTTTTTATTTTCTTCCCGACTTGTCTAAATAGATTTAATATTTATATAGCGCTACGATGCTTCAGGGGAGTCTTTTTTAGCACTTTGAAAATAGCAAGATGCTGATTTAATTGCCAATGCAAGAGCCCCCTAGCGGTAGGAACAACCACGGAGGTACACATCTTCAATCCCCATAGGAGTTTTCACACTCACCCAGGAGGGTTAGTGTTTGTGATTACAAACAGAATTATTTGCACTGTGCTTGACGTAATAATCCCGAGTCCCCAAGGATCCTTGCACAATGATCCGCGCACAGTCTGCCTCGTGAATATTAGCGTGGTGGGTTCAGTATGACTTCCTCATTGTGCTGAGTCAACAAAACAGGAAGAAAGGACTACATCATGGTGAGCAGATAGTAGTCCCTTCAGGCTGGTGACCTGTGACCTCAGTGCCGGCAGCTTTCCAAAGCACAGTTAACCTTCTCTACTTAACGAAAAGTTATGTATCTGCTGTGGTCGAGCAGTAAGCTTCCAGTTCTTTGCCACCTCCTGAGATTGCAATGAGTTGATACATGCCTATGGACAACCCCTTTACACCCCCTTTATTTTGTGACTTGCAAAAGACAGCATTTGCAGTCCATGATTGGCAGATTACATATTGGACCATTGCATGTGCCAAGCCTGCAATGGGGATGCAGACCTGCGAATGAAGTTCTTATATCTTGCCCTTTGGTGCCTGCCAACACCTTCATGAGAAGGTTGGTAAAGAGTCATACCATAAAGAATTGTTTTTCATGGACGTACCCACACATTTCTTCAATATTTTATACATAATCAACTGTGACTCTATCTTATGTATCTCTGAGCTTGGGTCAGGAACAATGGTCCGGTTTCACGCCTGCTTGAAGTAGAGCGGGCCCCCGTCAAGGGTGTCCAACAAGACCCCTGATCTTTGCTCTTGTTATAGAACCTCTGGTGTGCATGCTAAGAGAATATCATTCCCATCGGGGCATATATATAAAAGGACACCTGCTGTTTATATCATGCAACACCCTACAAATAAAGTAGACCCCATAATCAGGGAAATATTGAGATTTAGGACCTATTCAGACCTGCAGATAAACTGGGATAAGTCTGAACTCTTTCCATTGACTGTAGCAGCTGTAGAGATAACTGGAAAATACCCACTACAATCGCAACCAGACTCGGCCAAATACCAGGGGGTATATGTGATTCGGACCCTAATGGAGAAGGGTTGTATGAATTATGGCAAGGCTCTTCCCAAATACGCGGCACACATAGATGGATTACCGTCCCAATATCTATGGTGGAGCAAATAGCAATAATAAAAAAGGTAGTCTTAGCTAAGGTTCTGTATGTATGTAACAACCCACCGGTGGCAGTAACCCAGGACTTCTTTCACAAGCTAAGGTGTTCTTTACTGAAACTGGTGTGTGGTAGAGGCTAGGCAAGGATAAGACGGAATACTCTGACAATACCTATGAAGTAAAGCCTGGCAGTGCAGGGCTTTTAAATTTATTATCTTGTGGTGCGCGCACACAATTTTCAGAGTTCTGATACCATTCCCATTATATTGTAAACAATTATTAACAGAATGTAGGCTGTCAGAACCAGAACCCTTACAAATGGTTTTGGAGATGGCAGTAGGAAAAACTGCTAGTAAAGTGAACTTTTCGCGCCAAGCCTGGTGGGACTTACGGAATTTAGCGGGATTACAATACCCATACTCACCACTGATTCCTGTGGCAGACAATCCTAGTTTCCCACCCAAATTAGAAGAGGGGACTAAACAAGTACTGCAGATTCTAGGTACTACAACAATGGGAGATATGTATCCAGAGAATATTTTTTTAACGTTGCAAATGTGCAAGGATAACGTATTCGTAAAGCGCAAGTTCACAGCGAAGGGTATCTTGGCACGGAATAACAGTTGTTTATTATTACCCCACGGTACTCATTTTATCTATCTCAGAAGGATGAAAGGCTGAGTGGACCCACCAGTATTTGAACCTGTGACCCTTAGTTCAAAACACAGGCCCCTACAGTGGACGTATTAGTCGGCTAAGCCACCAGACTCAGCAAGGGTGGAGCTAACCCCTGGCACTAATGGTGAATAACAGTTTGGGACACGCAGCCAGCACATGATAGCCTTTATTCCCATTGCCCCGGGGCAGTTCAAGGCTCTTACCCAGATAATATAAAGAATTATAGATGGGTAGGAGTGAATTACGGAGATGTTTTTCACCAAGGGGTCCTGAGTGGCATCAACTAGACAAGAGCGAAGCTTGAGTGGTGTATGATGTCACTCAAAATCCCAGGATGAAAATTATCTCCCTAATTCACTTTTTACCCATCTATAATTTCATTTTATTTATGGCCCCCGAAATAATCTGCTCCTGCTTTCAACTGCTGCACAGGGACAGAGGAGTAACACAGCCTATCCCCGTCCTAAATAAAAAAAAATACATGGGCTCCTGCACCCTTGCCTCTCCTCCAGAAGCTGTGCTCCCTACACTTCACTGATCTGAAAGGCTCTCACAGAGTTCAGACAGAGCAGCCTGGAATTCCTTTATGACGCAGAAACAGTGGGTAACAGCTTTTTATTAACAACTGCTGCTACGTCACAGCAGTTAACTACTGGATTTAGAATCCAGTCATTCATGCTAATAGCGCTCTATGAGAGCCATGCATAACAAGGAAATAAAGATGAGGACAACTGCTGTTTATGCTGAAGCCAGTATGGTGCGACAATTGGAATCCTTACCGGCTAGAAGACGGTGGGAGGTGCATTTGGTTCAGGAGCTGACCATTGACTTCTGAGGGTACAGCTGTGCACAGGTACAGAATATTCCATTTACTTAGAGCTATAAACCCATACATTTTAAATTACTTCACCATCTCGACGTCACTCCGATACAAATGACTAAATACTCCAATAAGGGGACAGCCAAATGTAAAAAATGCTCTAGAGAAGATTGGGGCGGGATTGTCCTCAAGAACATGGGGAACTGCACTCTTAAGTAGATTTGAATTTAATCAGCAAATCAAGTAACATAATTAGCTAAATAAGTCTTCTTGATAAAAGTATGTTAGAAATCATGAAGGTTTATTAAAACATCAAAATTCATTACAGAGGGCAAAATACGGTTAGTCTCAATTCAAGCAAAATTTATAAAAACATATACAGGAAATTAGTATAAGTCTGAACGAAATTGCAGAAATCAGTTGCCAGCACCAGATGGGGCTGGCATTTAAGCTAATAAAATCAGCGTGGGAATTTGGGTCTCAAGAGGAATCTGGAAATTAATCTAAGTCCTAAGCATGAGACAGACTAGCATTGGCCTGTTCTCTAAGAGTCAGAGCAAGTAGCTCTGGCTCACCTCCAAAATGAGGCTTCCTTTATAGGAAAATATACCATGAAAATTACAGTCAGCATAAGGTGAGCAAAATGTTACACAGGCTCAGCGAATCACAATACAGAATAAAGTTCAACTGTCAGAACCCCTTTCAGAGGGTCATGGTGCACGCTGGGCTACTGGGCCCAACTGTGGTGGTTGAGGCCTTTTACTGCTGATGTCATGGGTCCTGGCCAACTATGGATCCTGTTCAGCTGGGCCAAGTACCCCTTCTGCACTTGACTCTCAGTGGTAGCTGTGGTCGAGCAGTCGAGGCTTCCTCGGAGGAGTAGATGATACAGGTCAGTGAACTTAACTCAAAGTGCCTACAGTACGAACAATAAATCAATGTCCAGCCAAATACTTGCTTTTCTTTTAAAAAAGTCGTATTTTATTTCTAATTCTACACATGCAAAGAAAAGCAACATTCAAATGCAATAATAACAATCCCCCTTGAGGTCAGGACTCTAGTAGTTGCCAGGCTAATGCCTGTCTCATCCTCCTTCGTGTAAAGTGTTCAGGGTTATTCCCTATTCACTGGTGGCCACATCAGGGAATGCAAACTATTAGGCCATACTGAAGTGTTCACTTTTGAATGTTCAGGCTTGCAGTTAGAAGCGTCTATGGTGCCACAGCACCTTCAGCAATGAATCCTCTGGGGCTGCTGGTCGGCTTCCAGCGATTGGAGATGCTCCCACTCGGCGGATACAAATGGTAAGTTGCGCCTCCCATAGCAAAAGGGGGGGGGGGTTCTTCGGCTCCTGACTAGAGCTCCGGCGAGGGTGCAACATCCTCAGCGGCATCCTAGGCTCCTCAGGAAAACAGTCTGGTGCAGTTGGCAGGCTTGACCCATAGGTCACGGCAGTACTCCCTTTGTTCGAGCCACAACCTAAACAGTTGGCCACAGCGATAGCGGTGGCCCCTTCTTGCATACGAGGTCGACGCTTGGCTCGCTATCGGGGGCTGACTCTTCAGGGCAGCTGCCTTAAAGTCTAATGCTCCAGCCCAATTAAGTTCACCGGTGGCCCCTTCTGGCATATGGGGTCACTGCTGTGCAGCAGTGTGGGCCTGTTGCTTCCTGCACGGTGCACTTCACACGGCTGAGCTTACGGCGGACCTCTCCTGACATGTAGGGCTCCCCGGATTGTTACTGCACACGGGCAACAACCCATATTGGTGCGCAGCTGCTCTCACCAAATGTCGCTCAGGGATTCCTCTTGACAGGGCTCCCCACTGGACCTCGTTCCCTCCAACACTCTTCTCTTCCTCACAGGACACACTGGTTTTGCCAAGCAGGCAACCAATGGTGCTCTAGGATCCAGGGCAGGTGTTCTTGGTGTCTCTAGGTGATATCCCCTTACCCAGCAGGCAACGGCGGCCGCCATAAATAAAGGGTGGTGGAGCGGGTGGGGTCCCGTGGGAGGCGTCGCGCGGGGAGGGGTGGGAGAGGTGTGGGGAGTGGGGGGTTAGAAATACAATATAAAAACAAGCATTAAAAATGCAATAGGTCTCGCCTTTCATTAAGTTAAAGCCATTTGCTTTGCTATACAATACCATTAGCAAAGCAAATGGCTTTAACTTAATCAAAGGCGAGACCGATTGCATTTTCAATGCTTGTTTGTCATCTGCTGTAGGATCTGAAGGAAGCCGTAGCACTTTCTCTCTTCAGGGCTTGTCTTGATGTGAGAGTTAGGGGCCTCGCAATTGATCGCTCAATGGGTGTTTTGCACTTACTTGTTCTGTACTGGCTACTATGTTATATTCTGTTCTCTGCACTTTACCCTCCAAGCTATCCTATTGCAATAATCGTTATGAAACAGATGTAAAGAAAGAAGAAAAAGTCTTATTCAGCAGTGATACTGCTCAGCTACATATAGTTTACGGGATCAAACAGCAGAGCATACGTCCATCCTACATGCTGAAGCCCCAGACAGCAGTATTCGTGAAATTATAGAAAGCTTTTTCAATACAGATGATACATTTTTCTGCAGAATCATGAAATAACAGCCACAAATGCAAGCTCTATTTGCTACCACAGAACCAAAATCAGCAGCACCATACACAACACAGCATGAATTATGCCACAAATTTGAGATTTAAACGCACTTCTCAAATATACAAATTTTATCCGAAACATCAATACAGACAAATCAAAATGAAATACAAAAATGTTATCAAGACTCAGTAAGGCAGCCAAAATACGTGTGCTTGGGGTACAGAGGACGCTTATATCACACTTACTGTGAATTACTACTGTCTGCGTTCAATACAAGCTGAACAATTTCCAGAGTCTGAAAATAGATGTCTTCATTGCCTACCTCAATTAAACTCTTTTTATCGACCTCACAGGATAAATGGCTGAGATGACCCTGCTACTTAGCGAGTCTATGATCTGAAGGTTGTACACAAATTGCTATTCGAGGCCCACAGCTGACAAAGCTATGTTTTTCACAGGTACCTTCAAACTTAATCGTTACTAGACATGTGTAGTTTACAGACAAATACTTAGGTGGAGGGCAGTGAAGGTGGATCGCTAAAGATCACTCCGAAGTATTTTTAATAGCCCTGCATCCATGGTAATACTGAAGCCATAACAGCACGTAAATGCTTATTTAAGGTTTCCACTTGGAAATATTTTTAATAAGGCAAATTTGTACAGAACCCTATTGTACCAAGTGCAATTCTTTGAAAAGGCGATGTTAGAGGCTAAGTGGCTGCGGCTTCCTCTCACGATAATTATTCCAGTGACCAGAGGCGCAACTAGAGCCAAATTTCAGGGGAGGGGGGGTTCGCTAAGAAAAAATTTCGGGGGTGGGGGGCTGAATCTTTAAGCAATAGGCAGAGTAGAGCTGCAGGGGCTCTTAGAAGGGGCGAAATTTAACAATGCCTCATTAACATGCAAATGGTCTTTTAAAGACCTGTGAAGTGCTCGGGTGCGGCTGGCTGTGTGTGTGCCCGGGAAGCTGTCTCATCCCGGGCTGCCACACACGACGGGGGGGAGGGGGGTGAGGATGAAGCCCTTTGGGTCCAATGGGCGTTGCGCGCCTGCCAGTGACCAACAGAGGCCTTACAAAAGCAGGAAGCATTTAGCACTGGAGGAGAACGAGAGGCAATTTACTCGCCAGAGAAACACTTCAAAGAAAAAAGCAACGCGCGCTCCAGATTATGGAAATTGCAGAAAGGAAGCATGCAGAAATCACTCCAGCGTTACCAAAGACTTCCAGCAAAGACACGGCGTGTGAGGCGGGTTGTGCGGCCTGTGTTTATTTTAAGAGACCATATATTATAGCTACTGTACACTAATGAGGGAGAGGAAGAGAGAGACAAGCGCTCGCCATTCCAGCTGCGTGGATGCAATTGTCTGGTAAACATTACCGAGCAACAAGCCCCGAGTGCAAAATCCAGTCCGTGAAAACATGCTCGTAAAACGCGGCTCAGTAAAGCGGACGCGGGACATCTAAAGAAAAAAAATCAAGTAGTCCCTAAACAAAACTAACAAAGCCAGACAGCGCAATAAAACAGTAGTTGGTCGGTGCTGCTTCCGATAAAAACGGAAGTGATGCATCGGATCAACAGCCAACAGAAACAAAGATAACAATAGCAATGCCAGACTTAGACAAATCACAAGGGGCAGGAGAAATTCCACAGACTTTGAGCCAACAGACAGATTACTTTATGTCTCGCTGAGACAGCGCATGCGCTGCATGCGCCGCATGCGCTGCCAAGCCGAGACCTAAAAACTTACCTTTTGCTGCCGGCCGCCTCCAGTGTCGCGTCTCGTTGCGCCGCCTCTCCTCTTCTTCCTGGGTCCCAGCAGCCCAGCGCGGGGATTAGTGTGAGCGGGCACGAAAGACGCCCTGCTCAGACCAGGGAGTCTGTGGGGTTTCTCCAGCCCGGCTGCTCAATGCAGCTGGGCTTGAGTAAACGTAAGTGCGCATGTGTGTTTAGGTCAGCCTGAGACGGCCGGCCAAACACACATGAGCACTTAGGAAGTGGAGTGCACGTAGCACTCCTCCCTCCCCCCTCCCATGCCTCGGCCCTGCCCCTCCCAACACCGCTGGCTCAGAGCCGGCAACTGCAAAATAAAACGATGCAAGTACATTGTTTTATTTTACAGCCACTACTGCCAGCAGGAAGGCTACCAGGCATTGGCACCCACTTCCTATTCTCACACAACCCATCTGGCTGCTTGGCAGATGACAAATTTTTGGGTGACTCAACTTCCCTTTCTTATAGTCCTTTTCCAGGCACCAAATATAATTTAGGGTCTGGGTCTTTGAAGTTTCATATTGGGGTCTCCTTCTTTTGAAGTGAGCACGTCTTCTTTTCATCTTCCTTCATGAAAGAGGTCTGCCACAGTAGGTCCAACTCCGAAGTTTATTGTCCACAACATAATTCATGGGAGTGACCTGAGTTTACATCTGGATGTCAGCCAAATGTGATATGTGCATCAAAGGGTTAATCCCGGACTCCTAGTCCTACTCTTTATGATTCTCTTATCAGTCCCATCTCCGTTCATAAGATGTGTCCAGGCCCCCTCCTGGTGGTCTATCACTGAATCAAAGAGCAGTCTTTTGAGATGTGAAGAGAGTCTGTTCCTTTTCTCCAGTGTGTCCACACTCAGCTCACTGAAATGCAGCAATACTCAAATCTGTCTGGGGTATTCCTCCCTTCCTCATGTCTTCACCAGGCAGGCCAGGGTTTCCCAAAATGGAACCAAGCGGCCTCCATAAACTGTACCATTGCTGCCACATTCACTCAGTGTACATTCAAAGCAAACTTCCTGTTCAGCACCAATACCTCTTTGCATTGTACCGTCACATGTACACATGCATCGAGCACACATTCATTCAAATTAATCAAAAAAACTTTATTTAGTTGCAAAAGCAGCCATAAAAGTGCACAAGTGCAAATAAAAACAAGCGCACATATCCAGCTTCTCCTCAACATTTTCCAAGGTTAAACAGTTATATCATAAAAGTTTATGAAGTACAATAAAAACAATAAAAATAAACATGCATGTTCAACTGCTCCTTAGTTTTTTTTTACAAAAGATAAAAAACGTCTCAAATAAAGGGCAGGGTGCAACAGAAGCAGGCAAAAGATATCCAAAGATTCCTGTGCTTTTTGAATGAACTAGCAGCCTACATGTTTGGTAACACATGCCTAGGAGATATAAGGGCATATAAATGGTTTAAACGAGAAAAGGCATGTTAACCCCTTCGATGCTCATGACGAGCTGGACTCGTCATGGCACACAGTGGTCGTGTGCTCATGACGAGTCCAGCTCGTCATAAGACCACCCACGGGGGAAGCGCTGGCGCTCCCCCCGTGGGAATCCGATCGTCGGGTTTTTTTGGGGGAAGGGAAGGGCTTCCCCTGCCTCCCCCCCCCTCAATGACGTCAGCGCGCTGACGTCATTGGGGGTTTCCCTTTGTTCCCTGACGCGCTGGAAGCCATTTGCTTCCAGCGCGTCGGGGAATAAGGTTAGTTTTGGCTCCGGGGAGGGGGGATTTGAAACAGAAGAGGCATCGAGGGAAAGGAAAACCCTTTCCTTTCCCTCGATGCCTCTTTTGTGCATTCCTGCTGCACGATCATGCGATCGTGCAGCAGGAATGCCCACTAGACGCCAGGGAATTTGTTTTTAAAACGGAAAATACTGTTTTGGGGAGCGGCCCCTTGGGCAAGGGTCGCTCCCCTTTTGGGGGCCTTATGTTTTTGATGCTCTGCCCCCCTGGGGGGCGGGGCAGTTTTATTTATATAGCGCGGGGCTTTACCCGAAGGTGTGAGAGCGCTTCAGTAACATTACATGATGAGAAGGTTACAAGTGAGCATAATACAAAAGCAAGCGTTACATTACATGAGGAAAAAGTGACAATTGTGCATGATACATGAGATACAAAATACAAATAGAGGTATAATACTGCAATAAGTGGCAGAACACACTGGGAAGGCACTTCTATAGGCATGGAGTACAGAATTTCCTATAGTGGAAGAACTTACTTGAGGGAGTAGAGAGGGCGTGAAAGGGTACACAAATCCAGCACAGCACGCAAGGGTGAGGAATGTACAGGAAAAAGTAAAAATTTACAATGAAGTGCGAACTTCCTAGAGGGGGCTGAGAGTGAAAGTATTAGTTCTGAAAGTGTCTTTGGAAGAGAAGAGATTTGAGGTCAGCTTAGAAGATCCGGGTAGAGGAGGTGGCACGGAGCAATGGGGGAAGCGAGTTCCAGATTCTCACCGCATTGCCTGAGAAGGATTGCGCCATCGATCTTTCCCTTTTGAAGACGGGGGGGCTCAAGCAGAAGCTTTTTCGCATTGCGAGAAGGGCGAGAGCCACCGGACAATTTCAATTTATTCGCCAGGTAACGAGGGGATGACGTGTGTAAGGCTTTGTGTGTGATGCAGGCAGTTTTGTAAATAGATCTTGCCTCAATCGGAAGCCATCGAAGAGAGGACAGGATAGGAGTGACGTGGTCGCTTCGTTTAGACCCTGAAATGAAGCGAGCTGCTGAATGGAGGATGGATTTGAGAGGGGAGAGGTGGGATTTGGGTAGGCCCGTCAGAAGAGAATTGCAATAATCCAGTCTTGAGAGAACCAGAGATTGTACCAAGGTTTTTAAGTCTTTCTCCGGGAAGAACCGACGGATCCCCCATAGAAGGCGCAACTGGTAACGTGCGTTCTTAGCAATAGAGTTGATGTGGGAGATTAGGTTGAGTCTTTTGTCAAGAATGACACCTAGGGATTTAGCGCTGTCGACAATGATGGGTTTGTTGTTGAGTAGGTTCAGCTGATCCATCCAAGATTGAACAGGATGAGGTGAAAGAGAGGTATAGAGAGGAGGAATTGTTCAGTTTTGGCAGGATTCAGAATGAGTTGGTGAGCTAACATCCAGTTGTGAATAGAGTTGAGAGTAGAGTTGAGTAGTGAGAGATCGTGTGCGGAAGATAAAGGTATCTTCCCACTAGTCCACCAGGCATTTATTTGTGGAGAGTGACCCCTTGGGTGGCAGAATAGCAGTATGTTTTTAGGCCCATCTGCCCCCAAGGAGGGCAGAAGCCACTAGACACCAGGGTTTTTTTAATTTTTGTGTTGGGGAGTGGCCAAAAGGGCAAGGGTTGCTCCCCTTTTACGGGGTGAATATTTTATTTATACTCTTTGGCCCACCTACCCCTTAGCTTGGCTGGTGGATTGTGTGTGGACTGGTGCATTATTTGCATATGTGATTGTAATGTTTTTTTCTCTTTTTTATTCTAGTGTAAAGCTTTTGATTCCTGTTTGCGGTTTCGGCAGTGGTTGTTCTGCAGTTTTGCGTAATTGCATTTATTTGGTAAGAAAAATATTTTTGTTGTGTGTACTCCAAATGAGTATTATTGTCATGCATGAATGAATTTTTTTGTAAGTGGTGTCATAATGGCAGCATATTTGTTAGTGTTCAGAGAATGAAATTCTTTGCGATGTTTTGCATTGTCTTATGTGTAATTTTTTTTTTCTTCTTTTTTAGTGGGTATTGTTGATCCTTACTTTGTCTGTGCAGAGTAGGTGGTGGTGAGTCTAGCTGCTTCTGTCACGTGAGTGGTATAGTGTTGGAGTATATAGGTCTTTGTGATAAAGCTACATTTTGTTTATTTCTTTTTTTTACAAAGGGTTTGTTGATGTTGACTTGTTTGACAAGTAACCTTTATTAGTAACATTATGGCTAGCCGTAGAATTACTGCACAGCAGGTGGTTGGTTTGCTTCTTGAATCTTCCTCTGAGCAGGATTATGAGACTGACAGTGCGTCTGAGGGATAGGAGGGAGGGGAAGATTCAGGCAGTGAGTTTTCTCTCCACATGGAATCATCGGATGATGAAGGTACTCTCAGTGCAGATGAAGTGCCTGTTTTAGAGGAGGATACTACTGTGCCGATGGTGCAAGAGGCATCTGGATTGCAGCCTGGGGCTGCTAGGCTTCCTACTGGAAGTGCTGGACTCTGGGTTGATCCAAACATGGTGCATCCGGTGTTGCCTGCCTTTAGTGGTTATGCAGGGTGTAGAGTGGATTGTGAACATTATTTGCCTATACAGTATTTTCAGTTGTTTATGGATGATGTATTTTTGGGTGAGATTGTTGAGCAGACTAATTTGTATGCTGAACAGTTTTTGAGGTACCAAAGGGGATAATGGACGGAGCGTTAGAGCAAATCAAACACTCACCCCCAGTCAACTGATCTGGGTTTAATCCATCATCATTCTTTAGCTCACTCCACCACCCCAGTTCAGACATGGCCATATGCAAATCAGTCTGACCCTGTGCCTCATGGGAACAGTCCAGCCCGAACTGCCAAGCCATGTCTTCCCTGGACCGGAAACAAGCATCCTGGGACCGGTTTCGGGTTCAAAACCCTCATCAGCCAGGCTATCTTGAATCCAGTGGCAAAGTGAGCAAGGGACCCACGTCTGGGCATACCCTGCCAACTTAGGGCGAACAAAGCGATACCAAAGGGGATGATGGACGGAGCGTTAGAGCAAATCAAACACTCACCCCCAGTCAACTGATCTGGGTTTAATCCATCATCATTCTTTAGCTCACTCCACCACCCCAGTTCAGACATGGCCATATGCAAATCAGTCTGACCCTGTGCCTCATGGGAACAGTCCAGCCCGAACTGCCAAGCCATGTCTTCCCTGGACCGGAAACAAGCATCCTGGGACCGGTTTCGGGTTCAAAACCCTCATCAGCCAGGCTATCTTGAATCCAGTGGTAAAGTGAGCAAGGGACCCACGTCTGGGCATACCCTGCCAACTTAGGGCGAACAAAGCGATACCAAAGGGGATGATGGACGGAGCATTAGAGCAAATCAAACACTCACCCCCAGTCAACTGATCTGGGTATAATATATATAATGTTTGAGGGACAACAGTGCCAGACTTAGGCCCCATTCTAGAGCTACCCGGTGGAGTCCCACAAATCTGGAAAAGATGAAGAAGTTTTTGGGTTTGACTTTTTTGATGGGTTTGATAAGGAAGCCGTCCATGGGTTCATATTGGTCTACCAGTCCCTTGATGGCAACGGCCATATTTCCTGCAGTTATGACTCGTGATCGGTATTTACTTTTGCTTCGGATGCTGCATTTTGTTGATAATGGTTTGGCGTTGCCACGAGATCACCCTGAATGTGACCGTCTTTTTAAGATTCGGCCTGTTCTTGATCACTTTGTAGATCGATTTTCAGAGATCTATACTCCAGGGAAAGAAATATCTATTGATGAGTCTTTGGTCCTGTTCAAGGGCCGTTTGGTTTTTAGGCAGTACATTCCTAGCAAGAGGGCACGCTATGGAATTAAGCTGTATATGTTGTCTGAGAGTAGGACAGGATATGTTTTTAATTTGCGTGTGTACACTGGTAGGGATTCCACTATTGACCCCCTGGTTGTCCGTCCACTTTTGGAGTTTCAGAGAAAATTGTGTGGGATCTTGCTAGAGGACTGTTTAACAGAGGCCACCATTTGTACCTTGATAACTTCTACACTGCTGTGCAATTGTTTAAGGAATTGTTCAAAGTGGACACTTTTGCTTGTGGCACAATCCGCTCTAACCGTAAAGGTTATCCAAAAGAGCTTGTTTGCAAAAAACTTCAGAGGGGACAGTGCAGTGCCTTGCATAGTGAGGAACTGCTAGCTGTGAAATTTGTGGACATGAGGGATGTGTACATGCTGACTACCATCCATGATGAGAGTACTTCACCTGTGGCTGTTTGGGGTCAGATTGCTGAAGTGCGCAAACCTGTGTGCATTTTAGACTACAATAAGCACATGGGTGGTGTTGATAGAGTAGATCAGAGGTTGGAACCTTACACTGCTATTCGTAAGGCTTACATTTGGTATAAGAAGTTGGCCATCCATCTCTTCAATTTAGCAACTTTCAATGATTTTGTTGTGTTCAAGGAGTGTTCTCCTGCGTCAAAGTTGACTTTTGTTCAGTTTCAGCAGTCTGACATAGGCAGCCTTGTTGTTGTGGAACAGGCAAGTGTTCCTAGAGTTGGAGTGGTGGAGGATGTGGCTCGATTGAAATATCGCCACTTTCCTGATCACATTCCTCCTACACCCTCAAAAGACTTTCCCACTAGGAGATGTAGAGTCTGTTGGCGAAGAGGTACGCGGAAGGAGACTCGTATGTACTGCCCTGAGTGTACTTCTAACCCTGGGCTGTGTGTGCCTGCTTGTTACAGAGCGTACCACAAGCAAAAGAATTATTGGGAGCAACCATGAGTGGTAAAGTGAACTGCCTGGTCTGTAATGTTTAAGAATTGTTGTTCTGTTTCAAGGTTGGCATTAGTGCAATGTATTTAGTTTCTGATTTTGTGTTAGTAGATTTGTATCTATTTGCAATTTGTTTGTGTTTTCTTTTTTGTATAAAAAAATCCTAAATGTGATGGTGGTGTGTGTAGGCTGGTGCTTGGCTGGCGGTGTGCGTGGAGTGGCGCTTGGCTGGCGGTGTGCGTGGAGTGGCGCTTGGCTGGCGGTGTGCGTGGAGTGGCTCTTGGCTGGCGGTGTGCGTGGAGTGGCGCTTGGCTGGCGGTCTGCGTGGAGTGGCGCTTGGCTGGCGGTGTGCGTGGAGTGGCGCTTGGCTGGCGGGGTGCGTGGAGTGGCGCTTGGCTGGCGGTGTGCGTGGAGTGGCGCTAGGCTGGCGGTGTGCGTGGAGTGGTGCTAGGCTGGTGGTGTGCGTGGAGTGGCGCTTGGCTGGCGGTGTGCGTGGAGTGGCGCTTGGCTGGTGGTGTGCGTGGAGTGGCGCTTGGCTGGCGGTGTGCGTGGAGTGGCGCGCTTGGCTGGCGGTGTGCGTGGACTGGCGCTCGGCTGGCAGTGTGTGAGTAGTGACTTGCTGCTGGTCACTACACACACTGCTAGCCGAGCGACACTCCACGCAATCCATCAGCTTGTGTGGTTGCTGTGTTAGTAATGTGGGCGTGTGAAAGTGATGGGCCCTTGAATGGCGCTGTCTGCTGGTGTGAGTGTTGTAATGTGATGGGCCCGCGGCTGGTGGTGTGAATGGTTTTGTATTTGTCACACGTATGAAAGGTGTATGAATGGCCTGTAAAGAGGTTGGTGCCTTGTCGTGGCTTTACAGCTCACGAGCTGTGGGTCAATGGTTCAGTTTCTCGTCCTTTCAATTATTAACAGTGCATTTCCTTTTTGTGAAATCACTTGTTAATACAATTGTATATACTGAACCATCACTCACCCTCGTGCCAAATCCAACCAGTATGTGTGTGTGCTTGAGGATTAGATGGCTGTGCAGTAATATTTTTTTTTGTCTTTCTCAAGCAGGGTGTACCTTGTCCCTTTTTGTGAATGTTGTAATGTGTTTGTTTCGTGCCTGGTGGTGTGAATGTTCTTTTGTGTATCACGTATGAAAGGTGTGTGAATGGCCTGTAAAGCGGTTGGGGCCTTGACGTGGCTTTACAGCTCACGAGCTGCGAGTCACTGGTTCAGTTTTTTGTCCTTTCAATTATTGACAGTGCATTTCATTTTTGTGAAATCTCTTGTTAATAAAATTGTATATACTGAACCATCACTTGCCCTCGTGCCAAATCCAAGCAGTATGTGTGTGTGCTTGAGGAATAGATGGCTGTGCAGTAATCTTTGTCTTTTTAGTCTGTCTGCCAAGGTGTACATCCCGTCTAAGAATAACCTACCAACTGTAGACATTATCGTAAACGAAACACCCATGGGAGTACATGGTGATATCTCTCTTGTGGATCCCAACAAGTTATGGTACCCACAATGTCCTGCAAACCTCAAAATGTCTGTCACATTTTCCTTGCAATATTGTGCCAAAATTTTCACGCTGCAGAAATAAACAACACATTATCTCAAAATGACCTGGTTTTGCAAGGGGGGTCACCTGGGTGTTTGGCCCGGGGCTCGGCGGCCACCTAGGGAAACCTACCAAACCCACACATTTCTGAAAAGTAGACACCCGGGGGCTTCCAGGGAGGTATGGCTTGGGTGGATCCCCCAACGTTTCCTTACCCAGAATCCCCTGCAAACCTCAATTTTAGCTTACAAAATCACTTTTTTCAGAAATTCTTGTGTGGGAAAGTGTGGCATCACCGGGCTCACACAAATTTCCTACCACCCAGCGTTCCCCCAGGTCTCCCGATAAAAATGGTGCCTCACTTGTGTGGGAGGCCCAAGTACCCGCGACAGGCAAGGGCCCACAACGTATTGAGGCAACCTCAAAATGGCCTATCACAAAACGACCTTGTTTTGCAAGGGGGGTCCCATGACGTTTTGGCCCGGGGCTCAGCGGCCACCTAGGGAAACCTACCAAACCCACACATTTCTGAAAAGTAGACACCCGGGGGATTCCAGGGAGGTATGGCTTGCGTGGATCCCCTAACGTTTTCTTACCCAGAATCCCCTGCAAACCTGACATTTTGCTGAAAAAATCCCTTTTTACACACATTTTGTGTGGTAAAGTTGTGGCATCACCGGGCTGACACAAATTTCCTACCACCCAGCGTCCCCCCAGGTCTCCCGATAAAAATGGTGCCTCACTTGTGTGGGAGGCCCAAGTACCCGCGACAGGCAAGGGCCCACAACGTATTGAGGCGACCTCAAAATGGCCTTTCACAAAACGACCTGGTTTTGCAAGGGGGTCACCTGGGTTTTGGCCCTGTGCTCGGCGGCCATCTAGGGAAACCTACCAAACCCACACATTTCTGAAAAGTAGACACCCGGGGCCTTCCAGGGAGGTATGGCTTGCGTGGATCCCCCAACGTTTCCTTACCCAGAATCCCCTGCAAACCTCAATTTTAGCTGAAAAAATCACTTTTTTCACACATTTTTGTGTGGGAAAGTGTGGCATCACCCGGCTCACACAAATGTCCTACCACCCAGCGTTCCCCCAGGTCTCCCGATAAAAATGGTGCCTCACTTGTGTGGGAGGCCCAAGTACCCGCGACAGGCAAGGGCCCAAAACGTAGTGAGGCGACATCAAAATTGCCTATCTCAAAACCACCTGGTTTTGCAAGGGAGTCACCTGGGTTTTGGCCCCGTGCTCGGCGGCCATCTAGGGAAACCTACCAAACCCACACATTTCTGAAAAGTAGACACCCGGGGGCTTCCTGGGAGGTATGGCTTGCGTGGATCCCCCAACGTTTCCTTACCCAGAATCCCCTGCAAACCTCAATTTTAGCTGAAAAAATCACTTTTTCAGAAATTTTTGTGTGGGAAAGTGTGGCATCACCGGGCTCACACAAATTTCCTACCACCCAGCGTACCCCCAGGTCTCCCGATAAAAATGGTGCCTCACTTGTGTGGGAGGCCCAAGTACCCGCGACAGGCAAGGGCCCACAACGTATTGAGGCGACCTCAAAATGGCCTTTCACAAAACGACCTGGTTTTGCAAGGGGGTCACCTGGGTTTTGGCCCCGTGCTCGGCGGCCATCTAGGGAAACCTACCAAACCCACACATTTCTGAAAAGTAGACACCCGGGGGCTTCCAGGGAGGTATGGCTTGCGTGGATCCCCCAACGTTTCCTTACCCAGAATCCCCTGCAAACCTCAATTTTAGCTGAAAAAATCACTTTTTTCACACATTTTTGTGTGGGAAAGTGTGGCATCACCGGGCTCACACAAATTTCCTACCACCCAGCGTTCCCCCAGGTCTCCCGTTAAAAATGGTGCCTCACTTGTGTGGGAGGCCCAAGTACCCGCGACAGGCAAAGGCCCAAAACGTAGTGAGGCGACATCAAAATTGCCTATCTCAAAACCACCTGGTTTTGCAAGGGGAGTCACCTGGGTTTTGGCCCCGTGCTCGGTGGCCATCTAGGGAAACCTACCAAACCCACACATTTCTGAAAAGTAGACACCCGGGGCTTCCAGGGAGGTATGGCTTGCGTGGATCCCCAACGTTTCCTTACCCAGAATCCCCTGCAAACCTCAATTTTAGCTGAAAAAATCACTTTTTTCACACATTTTTGTGTGGGAAAGTGTGGCATCACCGGGCTCACACAAATTTCCTACCACCCAGCGTTCCCCCAGGTCTCCCGATAAAAATGGTGCCTCACTTGTGTGGGAGGCCCAAGTACCCGCGACATGCAAGGACACAAAACGTTTTGAGGCAACATCAACATTGCCTATCAAAAAATGTTTTGGGCCCTTGCCTGTTGCGGTTACTTGGGCCTCCCACACAAGTGAGGCACCATTTTTATCGGGAGACCTGGGGAACGCTGGGTGGTAGGAAATTTGTGTGAGCCCGGTGATGCCACACTTTCCCACACAAAATGTGTGAAAAAGTGATTTTTTTTCAGCTAAAATTGAGGTTTGCAGGGATTCTGGGTAAGAAACGTTGGGGATCCACGCAAGCCATACCTCCCTGGCAGCCCTCGGGTGTCTACTTTTCAGAAATGTGTGGGTTTGGTAGGTTTCCTAGATGGCCGCCGAGCACGGAGCCAAAGACCCAGGTGACTCCCTGCAAAACCAGGTGGTTTTGAGATAGGCAATTTTGATGTCAGCCTCACTACGTTTTGCGCCCTTGCCTGTCGCGGGTACTTGGGCCTCCCACACAAGTGAGGCACCATTTTTATCGGGAGACCTGGAGGAACGCTGGGTGGTAGGAAATTTGTGTGAGGCTAATGATGCCACACTTTCCCACACAAAAATGTGTGAAAAAAGTGATTTTTTCAGCTAAAATTGAGGTTTGCAGGGGATTCTGGGTAAGAAACGTTGGGGGATCCACGCAAGCCATACCTCCCTGGAAGCCCGCGGGTGTCTACTTTTCAGAAATGTGTGGGTTTGGTAGGTTTCCCTAGATGGCCGCCGAGCACGGGCCAAAGACCCAGGTGACCCCTGCAAAACCAGGTGGTTTTGAGATAGGCAATTTTGATGTCGCCTCACTACGTTTTGGGCTCTTGCCTGTCGCGGGTACTTGGGCCTCCCACACAACTGAGGCACCATTTTTATCGGGAGACCTGGGGGAACGCTGGGTGGTAGGAAATTTGTGTGAGGCCAGTGATGCCACACTTTCCCACACAAAAATGTGTGAAAAAAGGGATTTTTTTCAGCTAAAAGTGAGGTTTGAAGGGGATTCTGGTAAGGAAACGTTGGGGGATCCACGCAAGCCATACCTCCTGGAAGCCCCGGGTGTCTACTTTTCAGAAATGTGTGGGTTTGGTAGGTTTCCCTAGATGGCCGCCGAGCACGGGGCCAAAACCCAGGTGACTCCTTGCAAAACCAGGTGGTTTTGAGATAGGCAATTTTGATGTCGCCTCACTACGTTTTGGGCCCTTGCCTGTCGCGAGTACTTGGGCCTCCCACACAAGTCAGGCACCATTTTTATCGGGAGACCTGGAGGAACGCTGGGTGGTGGGAAATTTGTGTGAGGCCAGTGATGCCACACTTTCCCACACAAAAATGTGTGAAAAAGTGATTTGTTTCAGCTAAAAGTGAGGTTTGCAGGGGATTCTGGGTAAGGAAACGTTGGGGATCCACGCAAGCCATACCTCCCTGGAAGCCCCGGGTGTCTACTTTTCAGAAATGTGTGGGTTTGGTAGGTTTCCCTAGCTGGCCGCCGAGCACGGGGCCAAAACCCAGGTGACCCCCTTGCAAAACCAGGTGGTTTTGAGATAGGCAATTTTGATGTCGCCTCACTACGTTTTGGGCCCTTGCCTGTCGCGGGTACTTGGGCCTCCCACACAAGTGAGGCACCATTTTTATCGGGAGACCTGGAGGAACGCTGGGTGGTGGGAAATTTGTGTGAGGCCAGTGATGCCACACTTTCCCACACAAAAATGTGTGAAAAAGTGATTTGTTCAGCTAAAATTGAGGTTTGCAGGGGATTCTGGGTAAGGAAACGTTGGGGGATCCACGCAAGCCATACCTCCCTGGAAGCCCCGGGTGTCTACTTTTCAGAAATGTGTGAGTTTGGTAGGTTTCCCTAGCTGGCCGCCGAGCACGGGGCCAAAACCCAGGTGACCCCCTTGCAAAACCAGGTGGTTTTGAGATAGGCAATTTTGATGTCGCTCACTACGTTTTGGGCCCTTGCCTGTCGCGGGTACTTGGGCCTCCCACACAAGTGAGGCACCATTTTTATCGGGAGACCTGGGGGAACGCTGGGTGGTAGGAAATTTGTGTGAGGCCAGTGATGCTACACTTTCCCACACAAAAATGTGTGAAAAAAGTGATTTTTTCAGCTAAAATTGAGGTTTGCAGGGGATTCTGGGTAAGGAAACGTTGGGGGATCCACGCAAGCCATACCTCCCTGGAAGCCCCCGGGTGTCTACTTTTCAGAAATGTGTGTGTTTGGTAGGTTTCTCTAGGTGCCGGCAGAGCTAGGGTTCACAAACTACAGCTAGGCACTTTGCCAAAAAAGGGTAATTTTTCACTGCGAAATTGAGGTGTGACCATGTTGCGTTTTGCGCCGTTTCCTGATGCAGGCACTAGGCCGACCCACACAAGTGAGGTACCATTTTTCTCGTAAGACTTTGGGGAACGCGGGGTGGGCGGAAATTTGTGGATCCACGCAGATTCCAGAACTTTCCACCACAGAAATGTGGGGGAAATGTGTTTTTTTGGACAATTTTTTAGGTTTGCAAGGGATTCTGGGTAACAGAACCTGGTGGGAGGCAGTCAAGTCACCCCATCCTGGATTCCCCTGGGTGTCTAGTTTTCAAAAATGTATAGGTTTGCTAGGTTTCCCTAGGTGCCGGCAGAGCTAGGGTTCAAAAACTACAGCTAGGCACTTTGCCAAAAAAGGGTCATTTTTCACTGCGAAATTGACGTGTGACCACGTTGCGTTTTGCGCCGTTTCCTGTCGCGGGCACTAGGCCGACCCACACAAGTGAGGTACCATTTTTCTCGTAAGACTTTGGGGAACGCGGGGTGGGCGGAAATTTGTGGATCCACGCAGATTCCAGAACTTTCCACCACAAAAATGTGGGGAAAATGTGTTTTTTTTTACAATTGTTTAGGTTTGCAAGGGATTCTGGGTAACAGAACCTGGTGGGAGGCAGTCAAGTCACCCCATCCTGGATTCCCCTGGGTGTCTAGTTTTCAAAAATGTATAGGTTTGCTAGGTTTCCCTAGGTGCCGGCAGAGCTAGGGTTCAAAAACTACAGCTAGGCACTTTGCCAAAAAAGGGTCATTTTTCACTGCGAAATTGAGGTGTGACCACGTTGCGTTTTGCACCGTTTCCTGTCACAGGCACTAGGCTGACCCACACAAGTGAGGTACCATTTTTCTCGTAAGACTTTGGGGAACGCGGGGTGGGTGGAAATTTGTGGATCCACGCAGATTCCAGAACTTTCCACCACAGAAATGTGGGGAAAATGTGGGTTTTTTGACAATTCTTTAGGTTTGCAAGGGATTCTGGGTAACAGAACCTGGTGGGAGGCAGTCCAGTCACCCCATCCTGGATTCCCCTGGGTGTCTATTTTTCAAAAATGTATAGGTTTGCTAGGTTTCCCTAGGTGCCGGCAGAGGTAGGGTTCAAAAACTACAGCTAGGCACTTTGCAAAAAAAGGGTCATTTTTCACTGCGAAATTGAGGTGTGACCACGTTGCGTTTTGCACCGTTTCCTGTCGCGGGCACTAGGCCGAGCCACACAAGTGAGGTACCATTTTTCTCGGATGACTTTGGGGAACGCGGGGTGGGTGGAAATTTGTGGATCCACGCAGATTCCAGAACTTTCCACCACAGAAATGTGGGAAAAATGTGCTTTTTTTTGACAATTTTTTAGGTTTGCAAGGGATTCTGGGTAACAGAACCTGGTGGGAGGCAGTCAAGTCACCCCATCCTGGATTCCCCTGGGTGTCTAGTTTTCAAAAATGTATAGGTTTGCTAGGTTTCCCTAGGTGCCGGCAGAGCTAGGGTTCAAAAACTACAGCTAGGCACTTTGCCAAAAAAGGGTCATTTTTCACTGCGAAATTGAGGTGTGACCACGTTGCGTTTTGCGCTGTTTCCTGTCGCAGGCACTAGGCCGACCCACACAAGTGAGGTACCATTTTTCTCGTAAGACTTTGGGGAACGCGGGGTGGGTGGAAATTTGTGGATCCACGCAGATTCCAGAACTTTCCACCACAGAAATGTGGGGAAAATGGGGTTTTTTTGATAATTTTTTTGGTTTGCGAGGGATTCTGGGTAACAGAACCTGGTGGGAGGCAGTCAAGTCACCCCATCCTGGATTCCCCTGGGTGTCTAGTTTTAAAAAATGTATAGGTTTGCTATGTTTCCCTAGGTGCCGGCAGAGCTAGGGTTAAAAAACTACAGCTAGGCACTTTGCCAAAAAAGGGTCATTTTTCACTGCAAAATTGAGGTGTGACCACGTTGCGTTTTGCGCCGTTTCCTGTCGCAGGCACTAGGCCGACCCACACAAGTGAGGTACCATTTTTCTCGTAAGACTTTGGGGAACGCGGGGTGGGTGGAAATTTGTGGATCCACACAGATTACAGAACTTTCCACCACAGAAATGTGGGGAAAATGTGTTTTTTTGGACAATTTTTTAGGTTTGCGAGGAATTCTGGGAAATGGAACCTGGTGGGAGGCAGTCAAGTCACCCCATCCTGGATTCCCCTGGGTGTCTAGTTTCCAAAAATGTATAGGTTTACTAGGTTTCCCTAGGTGCCGGCAGAGCTAGGGTTCAAAAACTACAGCTAGGCACTTTGCAAAAAAAGGGTCATTTTTCACTGTGAAAATGTGGTGCGTCCACGTTGCGTTTTGCGCTGCTTCCTGTCGCGGGCACTAGGCCTACCCACACAAGTGAGGTACCATTGTTTTCGGAAGACCTTGGGGAACGCAGGGTGGGTAGAATTTTGTGGATCCGCGCAGATTCCAGAACTTTTCACCACAGAAAAGTGAGGAAAATGTGTTTTGTTTACCAATTTTTTAGGTTTGCAAGGGATTCTGGGTAACAGAACCTGGTGAGAGCCAGTCAAGTCACCCCGTCCTGAATTCCCCTGGGTGTCTAGTTTTCAAAAATGTATAGGTTTGCTAGGTTTCCCTAAGTGCCCGCAGAGCTAGGGTTCAAAAACTACAGCTAGGCACTTTTCAAAAAAAGGGTAATTTTTCATTGTGAAAATGTGGTACGTCCACGTTGCATTTTGAGCCATTTCCTGTTGTGGGCACAAGGCCTACCCACACAAGTGAGGTACCATTTTTATCGGGAGACTTGGGGTAACACAGAATTGTAGAGCAACTGTTATTACCTATTGACTTTCGATGCATTTCTGCCTTCCAAATGAAAGACAATGTGTAAAAAATAAGTCATTTTGAAAAATGACCTATAATTCTCATGCTAGTATGGGTACTCCCAATTTCGGGAAATGTGCAAATATCTACTGTTTCTAAAATCTACATTTTGTTCCCATTTCAGAAATACATAGGTGTCTTTCATAACAATTTTTCCATGTATACATTTTCCCAAAATAATTGCTATATACCCGGTACATAATAAAAAACCATTGCAAGATGCTGCTCAGTTATTGGCTCTGGCTTCGTCGGGTTCTTGGTGAACCTACAAGTCCTATATATCCCCACAACCAGAAAGGTCCAGCAGATATAACGGTATATTGCTTTCAAATAGCTGTCATAATTAGAAGAAGTTACAGGTGAAAACGTTGACACAAATGGCTGTTTTCTTCAACTAATTTTCAATTTTTCCTTCATTTAACTGTTAGTTCCTATAAGGAAAACTTTAAGGATCTACACAAATGACCCCTTGCTAAATTCAGAATTTTGTCTACTTTTCAGAAATGTATGGCGTTTCAGGATCCATTATTGGTTTCATACCCATTTCTACCATTAACTGGAAGGAGGTTGAAAGCACAAAAAATAGCAAAAATAGGCTATGTCCCAGAAAAATGCCAAAACTGTGTTAAAAAAGTTGGTTTTCTGACAAAAGTCTGCTTGTCCCTGAAAGCTGGGAAGATGGTGATTTCAGCACCACAACCCCTTTTTTGATGCCATTTGCAGGGAAAAAACAAGACGCTTTCATCTGTAGCCCTTTTTTCGCATTTTTCCCAACAAAAAAAAACATTTTGCTGTATTTTGGCTAATTTCTGGGTCACCTCCAGGGGAATCCACAAACCCTGGGTACCTTTACAATCCACATGATGTTAGAAAAAAAGGACGCAAATTTGGCGTGGATACCTTATGTGGTCAAAACGTTACAGGGGCCTAAGCGCGCACTACCACAAATAGCCAAAAAAAGGCTTAGCACAGGGGGGGAAAGGCCTAGCAGCGAAGGGGTTAATCAAAGTGCATTGTGCCACGAGAGCGCACTGCAGCAGGCAGGAAAGAACTTACACAAAAACAAGTCCCATCATCAAATAATAGTCAAATGTGGTGATACGCTGGAATACATTGTCTAAAAATTTCTAGATTTAATAAAAGGAACTAAAAACATCTGAGTAAATCTTTTATAAAAAACCACAAAATAAAATAAAATCTAACATGGATTGACCAAAGGTATTATTCCAAAAGCCAGTTCTGGAGTCGAAATTGTGCTGATAACCTAGTGGTAAACAGAGCAAATATTTAATCGTGTCAGCCCTAAAATGAAACAATAACGAACGTTCCCATCTCCCACCAACATTCTGCAAATAGCTAGTAGGGAAGTCCCCAGGGCTTACATGGAGGTAAGCTGCAACAGTCGGTTTGGATGTTTCCGTGTTTAGCCTTCGAGCCTGTGCCTGTGCTAGCAATAAGGCTCGTACTTGCTTTTTCCCAGAAGAGATGTCTGATGCAGCATTGTTAAAAACATGACTTAGGCCGATATCTTCAAATGCCTTCTTTACATAAGCTAGCCAGGGAATAGTGAGGCCTCTAGCACAAGCTAAACAGTCGCTAATTATGTCTCTTATGAGAGAGGCCTCCTTTGTTTTCCAAATGGACAGCCATAACAATGGGGGATGGGTACAAATTCAATCAGTAAGCATAAACCCAACTCCTTGTGGCAGATAAAAGGAGGGCTAGGTTGGGGGACAGACAAAATCTTTCTGCAGTAATGATTTTTCCCCATCTGAGGGCCTTGGATTCTGCGATGCCCCAAATTTCCGACCCATAAGACACCACCGGAATACATTGAGATGTGTATATCGGGAGGAGTGGGGCAAGCACCCTACCACCCGGTGGAGATGGGAGGATAAGAAGTGTGCCAACTGCCCTGGATAGTTTCACCCTACGCTGCGCTATGTTTGGACCCATTAGCCTGCTGCTGCTGCCAAATAGGGAAAAGTGCTGGTGCTTAGCAGGTGGTAAGATTCAACTAAAATACTAGGGGTCCAAATGCACTTATGGCCACACACCATTATAAGTGATTTTTGAAAAATTTGTCGATAAATCAAGGGTGGCCATGAGCACAAAAGAGTGGACTAACAGGTGCAGGGCTTTAGGTGTACGAGCAATTAACACGGCATTATCTGTGTATATCAGTGCAAGGACGGGGGCACCGTTTATGAATGGAATATCTGGGGTGCAGGAGATCAGTTCGGAGGTGAGCTTATTTATGTATTGAATGAACAGCAAAGGGGAGAGCATGCACCCTTGCCGGACCCCTCGCTCTATATTAATTTCATTAGACACTTCTCTATTTTGACCCAATCTGACCCTGGCCTTGGTGTTTGCATGCAGAGATGCTAGGAGATGGACAAGTGTCACGTCCAGCCCCATTCCAAGTAGGAGTTGCCATAGCTTCGAACGGTTTACACAATCAAAAGCCATAGACAAGTCCATTAATGCGAGATAAAGTGGAGTTTTTTTTGCAACAGTGTATTTTCCTAGGATTAAATACAGGTTGAAACATTGCTGTATGGTGCTTATGTGACTGCGGATGCCGTATTGACAAGGATTTAATATTTTATTGTCCTGTGCCCACTCCGAGATCCCGTTGTATATGACCCTACCCAATATTTTAGTGGTATGTCGATCAAGGAAATTGAGAGAACCAACTTGGCAAGGATCGGTCCCCCTTTTTAAAGATCGGGACAATAGTTGATGTAGCCCAGGAACTTTGTATGTTAAAGTGGGTTAAACTGTTAAAAACCTTGGTCAACATAGGGGCCCAGAAATTAGTATTGCATCTGGGAAAATATGTCACTCACACCTCAGCTAATTGGAGATGCCAGTCACTTATCAGTTCTCATATTTGTCACAGCGCCCCAAAAGGACTTGCTGTCTTGCGTGGGCTAGCATATCCAATTGCAGGGTAATGACTTCCCTCCAGCGCCTTGAAGTTATTGTTTTATATTTGTCACAGCGCCCCAAAAGGACTTGCTGTCTTGCGTGGGCTAGCATATCCAATTGCAGGGTAATGACTTCCCTCCAGCGCCTTGAAGTTATTGTTTTATAGCATTGCCAGAGGGTAGACACTACAGATGCGTCTCTTGGGCTGGTGCTAAGAGCCTTATGCAATAATCGATTAGCTACTGAACATTTGTGATCCAACCACTGCGGTGCAGTGTGAGCTGGTTTAAGGGGGTCTGAGGAGAGACTGATTAATCCTGTCACAAAAAGTCACAAAAGAGCTAACTATCGCCCCTTTTCCAACATCATCTGCCAGGCAGTCCATGACAAGAACACAATCCTCAGCACACGTCTTTTAAGTAATATGCAATTATCCAATTTGTTTTAGTCAAGCATAAATGATACAGAGAAATTTTCGAGCTTGGTTTCTTTTCTTTATTCTCTTTGTTCTTGCATCAGCCAACACGTGTTTCGTCGCACAAAGGAATTTTGTCCCGCGACTTTCGCAAGGCTTACAAGAGTCCAAAATGTTCCTTTATCAGTGGTGATAATTCCATCCCACTGGAAAATTAAAAATCTATGTTCCGATGTCCACGTCGCATTTAACCGTGGATCTTCGTCATGAGCCAAACCTAGAGCACGTAAGAAGGACGTGTAGGTCCCCACATCAGCGCCGTGTTCTCGAGTGTGAGAGTCCATGACAAGCTCAATGTTCTCGGCGACTACTTGTCCCAAGGATTGGGGTGGGTCATGGAGTCTCCAAAACAGCCTGAGATTGTCCGTAGATGGTGTTAGATTGCTGAGCCTGGCCTCTGCTATGGCTGAATCTCTAAATGGGAGGGTCAGGGCTAGCTCAATTGGGTTGTGATCACCAAACTCTGAACAAATAATAATGCCATGTAAAAAGAAACTAATTAAATTACGAGAAACAAAAATATAGTCAATAATAGACGAACAGGTCCTGCTCCGAAACGTAGGCAGCTGCAGGTCACCAGACCCCTCCACTTCCAGCACGTTATGCAAATCCGATGTCGAAAGGAAAACCTCCAGCTCTTCGCCCCACTCATCGGGGCCTTTGTCAATAACTGTCCCTTTCAGATGGCTCAGGCTTGGCAGCCTCTGATGTCCCCTGCCAGACATAAGTACAAATGCCGGCCCTCACCAGAGGCTCTCTCCACAATAAAATCAATGTATTCAAATAGGCCAATTAATCTGTGATTTGGCATGCTGTCTAAGCCATTGTTGTAAAAATTAATAAGGTGTTAGGTCAAGGCCCCCTTGAACACTACTACCTGGAAATCAATACCGGGAATGTCTAGGCCCTCTGCAAGGCCACCACAAGCCAGGTTTGCCCAAATCGTTAGGCCCCCAGAAGCATGACCAGAGTGGGATGGAGTAGCTGGTGTGCTAAAACACATGAACTTATCGAATGCAATGGGATTGGGGTCCCAGGTTTCCTGCAGGAATAAAATGTCATAATTGTTTATAAATGACTGCCAGTCCTGGATGTCTATCTTGCAGCAGAGACCTGTCATATTCCAGCCCATTATATTCATGGAGGGGCCTTCTGCACTAGTGGCAAGGGGAACTGGACTAAGAACTAGGCTTTCAGGCCCATGCATTAGAAATGTTGGCCAGGCATTCTCCCTGGGCAGAACAGATAGGCCTGAGGTTGGATAATCAAGAGGGACCACAGACTCAATTGGCGGGAATGTCACCACAAGCGACCGGAGCTCCCTGTCAATCGTTCTCGGTGAGACGTGATGAGGGTGCATACCTGTTGTGGAATGTTAAGCCCCATCTTAGCTGAGGCTGCCAGTTGAATAGAGATGGATGCAGTAGCTGCTTAGTGGGTTAGTAGAAGTACCCCATAAGTAGTGTAACAGTGCTGGTAAGAACAGATGGCCCATCCATGTATAGTCTTAGTAGCTTCCCTATGGTGGGCGGGTGTCTGAAGTTCACTACAATGCAGTCCCCATCGATGTCTTTTGGTGAAGGGCCAATCCAATCAACCCTACGCACCATTAGAATTTCATTACTCTCAGCAGCGCTGAAATGTTTGTGAATGTTAAGCCAGTGGCCCTGTTATGGGCCTTCTTCCAAGACTGATTGTGCTTTAAAGGGGGCACTTCTGCTAATATCAACACATACGGGCAGGCCTCAGGGGGTACATTTAAGGCCGTAAAGGTGGGGCGAAGGTCAGTTCCTCTGGTTTCTTTACTTTCCATGGCCTTGTGGCCAAATGGGCCGGTTGGTTTCGGTGACAGATTTCTGTGCATAGCAGTGCTAGGAGCCCCTGCATCTCGTTCAGTAAGGTTAGGGCCAGTAGTGCTGTGATTCATTCTGTGTTCGATGAAGTGGGCATTAGAGGGTGATCCAGCGCGATATTAGCAAACAGCAATCATACACAAAATACTCACCTGGGCCCATACATTCATACTACGCTAATACTTACGCTGGGGTGTCAGTTATACTCTTTATCAAAATATCCCTGCTACCAATTACCTTCTGATTGAAGAGTAATGACTTACCAATGAATCCTTTGCTAATTGGGAAGTTTAAAATGAGTGACATTCATTATAGTACATAATCCTGAAATAACCACCGAGTCAGAAAGTTTAAAAAATGTTTATCTAAAGATTTAGCAGAGTAAAATACAGAATCACACGGTACTTAATCGCATACCCAAGATGAAGCATAGAATAACTATTGCTAATCAATGACAGTCCCTCAGAAAAGGAGAGGATAGAGACAGCAGCGCAACTAAAGGTTGCATTATATTTACCTAAGTGCGAGAACCAAACCCCTTGGCCAAGGAGTTGGAAAGAATAGGACCCAAGAAGGATGAAGAGCAAAGACCTCCTCCAGGATCAGGACAGGACCGGTGACCTCTCTACAACGACGCCTGCGTCGTTCCCCTCTCTGATACTCGACTTCTCCTCGATTCTCCCGTGCCTTCCTTCTAATGGACTCCGCCGCCCCCTCCTCAGGACCTCTCTGGAGAGCGGTTCAGTCTGCAATCGATCAGCTTGGCAGTCTGGAGCTAGAAGCCTGACAGCATGAACGCCTGTTCTCGTGTGTACGTCTGCTCTCTTTCAGCATCTCCTTCTTGAACGCCTGCTCCTAACTAAATTTACTAATGCTATATTCTATTATACCCCTCTACGCCCATGTACCTCCCCTTAATGTTGCTAAAATATGGGACCACTACTTCTGATTGGACAGGGACAGGGGGTTGATCCTCACACCATATTGATTTGTCTTGAATTCTGAAGCCTATTGTTTTAAAACTACCGCCCCTTCAATTTAATACATTTGCTTTATTTCCCACCCGTCTCATGACAAAATTTACAATTTATTCATATAAAATGTTTCTTTTCGACGAGAACATCTTGGTATGTAGTGGTGTCGGCCAGCAGGTCATGGCCTTGGGTGATGTCCAAGTTGACTTCATCTTTTTCTTTCTGGTCTGCCACTGCAGGGCGCATGTGCGAAATCTTTGTCACACGAGCTTTCAGTTCACCAAACCCAGGCCCAAGTTTACGAACTAATAAAAGTCAAAGAAGAAAACATTAAAATCACAAATAAAATGTTTCACTGTATGCCCACTCTTTCTACTCTATTCCCATTTAATTATAAATTCTATCCCGCATTAGTAGCGTTAGAGAAACGACAGTTTAATAATGACATGAGAGCAAGCTGAAGCATGTGAAAACATCAAGCAGCCATTTTAATGCACACTGCGCAGAAGCAGAAATTTCCCACCAAGCAAAGAAAGACGTCACACCATGTGATATGGATGAGACATGCGCAGTAAGGTTCCCGCGCTTTAGCGGCCATTTTGGATTACGGACAAGCGTTATTCATTAATAAAACACATAGGCAAGCATCCTTACTATTCGTGTAGTGTATGCAAGGATTAGTAAAGACAATACAAATTTAATAAATTAATACTGTGAGGAGATTGCATTCGAGCAAGTCTCATTTGTGAGTCTTTGCTCCATCAATCCCCTCTCTGATGGCGTTTCTGAGCCATCAAAATACTACCCACAATCAGATGCCAACTTCTAGCAAATGGTTTCATTCTCATTTTTACATTTTCTATTTTTACCATCCCCTTTCAATTTCTTGTATAATTCACTTCTCCATTCTTCAAGTTCTATTTCATCTAATTTTCTCTTCTTTCCTTTTACTGTCACATTATATGTTCCATTCTTTCTACAACATTTGCACCATATTATTATTGTCAGTGCTATTATTGCTATTCCTGCTAAGGGTACTAATATTTGACCTATAAGTCCTTTTCCTACATTAGCAAACCAGGTACCAATTGACGCAATACTACTTGTCAATCTTCCAGTGGTTTTAGTTCCTTCTCAAGTTTAGTTATATTCTGTATATACGTTCCAATTTCTGCACTTTTATCAGGAATGTAAGTGCAACAATGTTTCGTCTTCAGTAATTTACAGACTCCGCCCTCCTTTGCTAATATAATATCAAGTGCAAGTCGATTTTGCATAACCATAGATCTAATCGCAACCATCTCCGCATTAATCATTAGAAAACCTCCAGCAGTATCCGTTGATAAACGATCAACCACTGTAGACAATTTACATATTTTCCTTGAGTTCAGAATTATTCCCACCGAAGGTATTAATGCACCAAATATATCACCTACAATTTCAGAAAAACTAGCTCTTTTACTACGTATTAATTCACTATTGTTTTCATTGCTCCCAGTGTTTCTTTTTACGTGGTATATCTTTGGAAATACTATTCCAAAATAACAACTTCCATACCACCGTGCAGGAAGCCTAAAGTAAGCCTTATTCCCACACACATAATATATTCCAGGAAAAACTGAATCTGTTCCTCCTTTGATTCCCCAACCTCCAAGAATTAAGAAATTATGTTCACATTCACTTGTACCGATGAAAACATTGTTATAATCAGTTTTTAACCTATGTAGACAAATTTTCCCTGTCTTTACAAAATCCAGAGCCATAGCAGCTTGAGCCTTGCCAGGTGTGTAACTCCCTTCTTTCTCAGCCCGAGGTGGCAAATGAGCCTTATGCTCAGAAGCTTTCTTTTGAAAATCTTGTCTTCTATCTTCTACTAAATTCAAAAATATCTTTTCTTCTTCATGTAGAGAACATGTTAGATTGTGTCTATGTGCATGTGTTATGTCTATTGATTTCATTGTTAAGAAAAATTCTCCCATAAACTGTGCGTCTTGACTACTAAGCACTGGGTTCATACTCTTTCGAATCGGAACCTCAGACAATATCACATCTATGTTTGAATAATAATACTGAAGTCTCCCTGTTCTATAAAATAAACTAGACAAAACACTACATGATATGCCATATGTCAGTGGTAAGTGATGATACATTAATCCTTCTGCTACTGATTCAGGTAACTTCATACAGACATAACAATTACTAACTTCCATGGTATCTACATACTGAAATAATAACTTTGTGAAAACATTTAAACTAGTGTCGTTAACAGTTATTTCATGATGAAATTCTGGTTCATTTTCTGCCATTAGTTCTACTCTATTGCCCTTCATGTTTGCTGTCCTCTCCTTAGTTTCATTATTAATTCTTTTATCTATTATCATAAGGTAAGGAACTGCTACAATCAGGACTAACCATACTATAAGCACCATTACTAGACTACATATGCATATTGCACAGCATCTTCTACAACATCTCTGTTTTGGTCTCCCAGCAACTCTATCGTCAGGCATTTTCGACAAGGAAGATTGCTCTTCTTATCTATTTCCTTTTTTTTTCTTCTTTATATGACTCTTTTGCTTAGTCAAGGTGGTCTTGTTTCTTTCTCGTACGTTAGTTCTGCACTTGTTCCTTCATCACCACTTTCACTTGACTCTGAACTTTCGTAATCTTCAAGAATGATGTAAGTCCAATCAGGACCCTTGAATTTGTTATTCACAAGTTTCAGTCTTTTACTTCTTCTTTTCTCAGTTTTATTCTGTTGTTCAGTTTGGCTTGTCACTTCATTTACTTGATCTGGATCTTCACTTCTGGTTGTTATGTGGTATTTTACTCTTTTAATGACACTTGGCCAATGATCTCCTTTTCTTGTTTTCTTTGTTTGCACTGTTTCTTTATCTTCGTCTTCAGAAATCTCTTTATTTTCCCTTTCTGACCCTTTTTCGTTTTCTGCAATTACTGTTTTTTTTTCTTGCTCTTTTTCAGGTCTGATTTGTTTTTCTTCAGCAGCTCCACTGTGAGTTTCCAATAATTGACCTTGTGCTTGATTTATTTCTTCTTGTTCATTTTTCTCGAGATCTTTTTCTTCTGTGTGATTTTCCTGATCTAACTGGTTCTGATCAGGGCTTATTGCACTTTGTACTTCTGCAGCCTGACCGGATTCTTCTAAACCTGTCTGTTCCTGCTCAAAACTTGTTGGTTCTTCGTTATTTTGAGCCCAGTTTCCTTTCCCTATCTGGTCCTGCTCAGGTTCTTTTATTGTATGTTCTTCGTTTTCCTGAGCTGCTTCTTCTTCACCTATCTGATCTTCTTCGATTTCCTCCAATCTTGTTTGACTTCTTGTTCTGTGGTAAACTTCAGGAATTTCTACCACCGGTATCCAGTCCTGACTTGTGCTCGGTTGTTCTTCTTCAGCTTCTCTTGAATCTCGAGCCTGAGATTCTTCAGCTGGGCAACCTTCAGCTCCCTCAGTGATTGATGCTGTCTGAGGATTTTCTTCTTCAGGATCTGGTACTCTTTTAGTGTGGCTTACGTGAATCCAATTAGGAAATCCTGCACACTTCACTGCTGTATTTGTGGTCAGTATTACTTTACAAGGACTGCCCCATCTAGGTGATAGACATGTTTCTCTGGTGTGCTTCTTCACTACCACCCAGTCACCAGGATTCAGATCATGTTCCTGTTCAGGCTGCCTGGAAACTGCGTCTTCTCCAACCTGGTGAGAGACAGAACGCACTAGGTCAGCCAGTCCTTTACAATAGTCCAGAACCATATCATCAGATATATTCAGCAGTTTGTTTGTGGGAACATGTGTTTGTCTCATTGCTCTTCCCATCATTATCTCGTGTGGGCTCAATCCTGTATTTCTGTCAGGTATGCTTCTGAGTCCCATTAAAACAAGTGGCAATGCATCTGGCCATTCTAATGATGTTGATGCACACATTTTTCCCAATCTTGACTTTATAGTGCCATTCAATTGTTCAACCACTCCAGAAGCTTCTGGACGATATGCACAGTGTAGTTTCTGTTTAATTTGGAATGCTTCACAGATTATTTGGATCACTTCACTGTTAAAATGTTTTCCTCTATCTGATTCCAAAGTTACTGGGAAACCAAACCTAGGAATGAGCTCTCGTAGCAACAGTTTTGCAACTGTAATGCTGTCATTTCTCCTGGTAGGCTAAGCCTCCACCCACTTTGAAAACAGACACACTATGACTAGTACATATTTCAGCCCTCTGCATGGTGGTAACTGTATGAAATCGAACTGGAGTCTTATAAAAGGACCCTCTGCCTTTCCAATTTTTCCAAACCCAATTATTGTCTTCCGCCCTGGATTATGCATCTGGCAAGTTAAACATCTCTGGCAAAGACTCTCTGCAACAGCCCTGAACTTCAGATTGTACCAGTTTTGTGTAAAAAGCCTAATCATTGCATCTCTCCCTATGTGTGTGTCTCCATGATACATTCTGGCCATTTGTGAGAGTAAACAGTCTGGCATGACTGGTCTGCCATCAGCACTGATCCACACTTCATCATCTCCTCTTTGGGAACAACCCACTTTGATCCACAAATTCTTTTCATTTTCATCAACATCATCTTGTAATCTCTTTACATCATTCCAAGTTTCAGGTGGCATATACAGCATAAGTTGGCAGCTGATTCCCATTCTTTCCACCCTCTTATTGACTGACAATCTATTTTTGGCACAATGTTGAGCCACCAGATCTGCATATCTGTTGCCGACTACCACCCAGTCATCTCCTGACTGGTGTGCGGCACACTTCACCACAGCCAATTCTTTTGGTGATTGTATTGCTTCCAGCAATTCCCTTACAAACTGTCCATTTTTAATGGGGGATCCTGAAGAAGTCAGGAAATCCCTCTGCATCCATAGTTGGCCAAAATCATGCACAACCCCGTAACCATATTGGCTATCTGTAAATATAGTTACTTTTTGATTCCTCCCAATTTTGCAGGCTTTTATCAATGCAATCAATTCAGCTACTTGTGCAGATTTGACTCCTGGTAAATAGGATGCTTCGACTATTCCAGTTAATTCACATGCTGCATAGGCAGCAGTTAATTTACCATCTTCGTGTCTTTGACATGAACCATCAACAAATAGCTCCCTGTCTGGTTTTCTGAGGGGCTGTTCTTCAATATCAGGGCGAGGTTTCGTACATAACGCTGTAATCTGTAAACAATCATGTTCATTTTCTTCGTCATCTTTAATTCTCTCATGATATGGGTCTGGTAGTAAGGTTGCTGGATTTATTATAGTACACCTTACCATGGTCACATTTTCAGCACCCATTATTATTCTTTCATATTTAGTCAGCCGACTAGGAGTAAGATGTTGCGTTCTGGTTCTTGTCAATAGAATCACAACAGCATGTGGAACAAACACTTTTACAGGATGTCCCATCACAATTGACTCACTTTGTTCAATGCTCAAACAAGTAGCTGCCACTGCTTTTAAGCATCCTGGCAACGCGGCTGCCACTGGGTCCAATGTAGCAGAAAAATATGCTATATGACGTCTGTCTAAACCGTGTCTCTGGGTTAGGACAGAAAGTGCACAATTTTCTCTTTCATGACAGAATAATGCGAATTCTCTTTTATAATCAGGCATGCCTAAGGCAGGTGCTGAACATAGTGCATTTCTCAATTTTACAAAAGCTCCTACACTTTCATCATCCCACTCAACAGGATCCTTTGCTTTCTTTTTCGTCATGTTAATTAAGGACTTAGCTAGTATAGAAAATCCTGGTATCCATTGCCGACAGTAACCTACTACTCCTAGGAACATTCTTACTTGTCTTTGGGTTACATGCATTTGCATTTTCTTTATTAATTTTACTCTTTCAGAGGTTACTCTTCTTTTTCCCCTCTCAATTTGGTGTCCCAGATATTTAACAGCTGTTGTACAAAACTGCAATTTTTCAGGTGAGACTTTATGCCCTTCTCCGGCCAAAAGATTTAATAGTGCTATGGAATCAACAACACAGTCCTCTCTGGTGTTCGATGCCACCAATAAGTCGTCGATATATTGCACTAGGACTGAGTTTCCTGGCATCACTAGTTTCTCAAGGCATTTTTTCAATATGTGATTGAAAATAGAAGGACTTTCCGTGTACCCCTGAGGAACACGATTCCACACATAAACTTTGTTCTCAAATTTAAATGAGAAAAGATACTGGCTATCCGGATGCAATGGTATTGAAAAGAACGCTTGACATAAATCAATTACTGTGAACCATCCTGCACTCCAAGGAATTTGGTATAGAATTACTGCAGGATTTGGCACTATAGGACAACATGGTTCCACTATTTTATTTATTTTTCGCAGGTCCTGAACAATCCTATACTTTCCACTAGGTTTCTTTAGTCCCATGATTGGTGAGTTACATGGGCTACTCATTACTTCTTTTAGTATGTTTTGCTCAACCATTCGATTAATTTCTTCAATGACTCCCGCTTTTACTTCTGCACTCATCTTGTACTGTCTGGTATTTGGGAAAATCGCACTTTCTTTTACAGTAATTTTAACTGGGTCTATTTTAGCCATAAGTCCTACTTCTTTTCCTGTGAAATCCCATACTATGGGGTTTACTGTACCTTTTAATTCTTCTGGCAACTCGTCTTTTGTTAATACCGAAAACATCTCATCCACTTCTGTACCCTGTTTTGCAATCATAATTTTATATACATGGTCTTGATCTCGTGTCTGAACTGCCACACCATCCGGTGTGCAAAATATTGTGCAGTTCATTTTGCACAACAAATCCCTGCCTAATAAGTTTACTGGGCTAGACTCGCATACTACAAATTGATGCATTTCTCTGAAGTTTCCGATTCTAACTTCCATTGGTTCGGTAAGAGGTGTTCTAATCCTTTGATTAGCTACCCCCACTACTTGGATATCTTCACCAGAGAGAGGAAGGTCTGGAATGTCTGCTGTTCTTACAGTAGACCGGGTAGCACCAGTATCCAACAGAAAAGTAATATCATTACCTTTCACATTTCCTTCAACATATGGACCTGACTGATCTACCGGTAAGGATGCGCCAAGTACGCACTCCTTCTCCCCCTCTCTTAGGCACCGTCATGAACTGTGTTGACAGAAATCGTCCTGTAAAAGAAACTGTGAGGTTATATAATCATTCTTACCACTTCCTCCTTGATATCCGATGTCTGTACCGTGCTTTGCTCTGCTTACATTACCCTGAATAGGTGCAGGTGGCAACTGACTCTGAGGATTTACACCCTGCTGTGAATCATTCTGCGTCTGTGGATTTAAATTTTGATTTGGGCCATTATTATTCCGGATCTTTTTACATTCATCCTTCAATGCCCCAATTTTCCGCATTCATGACAAGGAAATTTCTTTTTAGCTTCTTCTCTACTCATTCGTCCTCTCACTTTTCCACCATTTCCAGTATCACCACTCGTTCCAGAATCCTTTCCCTGATTTTCACTCGGATTTTCCAAATTAATTCCCTGTTTCTCGGCCATTTTCACCTGTGCCCACATTACCTTCTCCTGTAATTTCTTATGCCTATCTTCAATATCATCTCCACAATATTTAGCATATTTCAAAATCTTGTCGATAGGTTTTCCTTGCCAACACAGCATGTGTTGTTTAATCATCTGACAAAACTCCGGCTTCAAACCGTAAACAAATCGATACACAAACTGACTCATGTTCTTGTCTCCAATGTCCTCAAATCCACTATACTGTTTAAATACCTGCAATAAACGCTCATAGTAGGAATGTACCGATTCATTAGCTTCTTGTGTAGTTCGGTCTATTTTCACCCAATCGGTTTCTTTCGGTGGTATTTTCCCTTTCAGGTAAGTTATCACCTGCTGATACTTTTTCATCACATCATTTGACGGGGCACCTGTTTTCGGATCTCTAGGATATTCGTCACTTGGCCAATCAACTGTAATTTTACAATCTGTCCACAAATCGGCAGGTACCACTATGTCAAACAAACCATCCAAATCCTTCAACAATACCTTTGACACCTTCACAAACCTTTCAACCTGCTTGTACCATTCAATTGGTTTTTCTCTCAACTTTGGAAAATCATTCGTAAATGACAAAATATCCTGTCTGCTCCATGGGACATGTACATATCCTCCTCCCGCAACTTCTCGCATTGGGTACATTTGGTCAGCTTTCCCTGTCTCTTTCATCACATATTCCGATGCTGATCTACTTGATCATGCTTCTTCCTTTTTCTTGGCCCATCTAGTTCTCCATTTATCTAGGTCTCCCCATTTTTGTAGAACTATCATTAATTCCCTTACTTGTAATTTTCTTCCAGAGGCATTCATGTTTTCTAAATCTTTTTCTGAAAATTCTGCTCTATAGGGTTTCTGCAACACCTTTGATCTCCCTATTTCTATTCCCATCTGTAGTGCTAAATTGGATAATTTTTCATGGAATAATCTTACATTTCTTGTGATACTCCTGCACATAAATAATAATTCTTCATCATCATAGGTATTTAAGCGATCTAGTCCTATTTTTCCTGCTATTATTTCTTCTAATTCGACTTTCAATTTATGAATGTCTATTATTTTTGGAGGTGTGCACTGTTTATCTGATTCTTGTGCCCACCTTTCTAAATCTTCAGGGGTGACTATTGTGGCACTTTTCGCTCCTGATGAAGTTACTAAACTTATATCTTTTGAACACCCAGGTGTAGTTCTCTTGGGAGTAATATTGACAGAATCTCGAATGGGTAAATCCATCAATGATATTGTGGATTCGCTGTCACTAAAGTGATCTTCAACCATTACTACTGCTTCAGGTTTTGTAGCGTTTACAGGAGTAGGTGCAAGTATCGATGGAGGACAGTTTCCCTGAGTACCATATAATGGAACTACTGGACCAATTGTTACAGGTATGGTCAATGAATCAGGATGGACTTTTATCTGTGTTATTTTCTGTATTAATTCTGCTCTGGTCTTCTCTAGGGCTTCCCTTTCTTTGTCATGAAGTATTCTACTAGGGGTGAATTCATGCATTACCTGAGGTACTAAGGGGGTTTTTAACGGTGGTGCACTTGGGGTACATCCACTTGTCCCTTCCTGATATGGTGGAGGGTTCCTTAACATTTCTTCCATAAATTCGTCTTCAGAATCGTCACTTCTCATTAAATGTTTTGTCTTTTCTGTGCATTTACTTCTTAATTTTTCCTCTGCTGTTAACAATGGATATAGTCCTTCTGTAATCATTGCCCTTCTCCATTGTTTCATCTGACTGTCCCTAGACTCATGTTGGTTCCTGGGAAAGAATCCTCGATAACCCCTGTTACTTCTGAATCGGTCACGCTCAAATGCTTCGGTTTCCCATTCCTCTAAAGCTTCATATTGAGTTAATCTAGGTCTGGGTTCTAAGTCATTCATCCTTAATCTCAAGTTTTGCAGAATTCGTCCATTGAACGTGCCATTCTCGGGAAATGCTAGTATTCCATCATTTTTGGTATATTCTATCCAATTCTCTATCCATACACAAGTATGATAACCTCTCTCCATCATCATAAATGAAGCGGGCGTTTTAGCTGGTGGAATAATAATTCCTTCTCTAGTTTTGATTGGTTTGTCCTTTTTAAAATAGTTCTTTTGCAGAAAGGACATTTTTCTCTTCTCTCCGTACATTCTATCTAATCTTCGGTGTATAAAATTATATTCTGCAAAACCTAGGAATCTCCTATCCGGACGAGTTCCTGTTAAAGTCGGATCGCGTTTTAACATGCAATCTCTATCCACTAAGAATTTAGCTTCTAGAATATCAACCAATCAAGTGTCTGCTATCTTTTATTCCCGAGCCAATCCTTGCGCTGCCTTTTGGTGACGTTTGTCTGTCAACCCCTCCTTTACAATCTGCGCTTCTCTGTCCCTCGCTGTTTCAACCAATCCCAGCGCGGTACCTGTGACGTCAGTACTACTCCTGACTACTGACCCCTCCTTTACAAGAGTCGTTCCACACCCGCTGTATCAACCAATCCCAGCGCGGCGTTTGTGACGTCAGCTCCCTTTCCGGCAACTGACCCTCCCTTTACAAAATCTTACGCAAACTTTATTTTCTCTATAATTATTAATTGAATTTCAGTAACAACATAAAACATTCGCTATCGTGCCAGTTTCTCTAAATTCGAAAAAGATAGTTTCTCTCACACTTAGTAAAACCTTTCCATTTACTAAACATACACTACGAGTAAAACCCTTCCGTTTACTCTTCACACAAGCTCCAGAAGTACCTGTTACTTCTTCGATGTTACCCTTTCTAGGTGATATAACATCAAATTTTCACCAGCGTACTCTTTTGCTATTACTCACACGCAGAGATTCCCTAACCAGTACTGATAGTCCTGCTTAACTTTTCAGTACTATTTCTGCCTGACAGATAACCTCACTGCAGTATGGCTTCCACTTACCATCTGCTATTCAATTTTCCCCGGGGAATTCTGGACAACATAAAACAAACTTTGAATACACGGTTGTTAGTTCATAAAAATGAAATTCTCATTACCCAATTAACAAAGAGTAACCATCCTCTGATTACCAGAAAACTGATCCAGCGCGATATTAGCAAACAGCAATCATACACAAAATACTCACCTGGGCCCATACATTCATACTACGCTAATACTTACGCTGGGGTGTCAGTTATACTCTTTATCAAAATATCCCTGCTACCAATTACCTTCTGATTGAAGAGTAATGACTTACCAATGAATCCTTTGCTAATTGGGAAGTTTAAAATGAGTGACATTCATTATAGTACATAATCCTGAAATAACCACTGAGTCAGAAAGTTTAAAAAATGTTTATCTAAAGATTTAGCAGAGTAAAATACAGAATCACACGGTACTTAATCGCATACCCAAGATGAAGCATAGAATAACTATTGCTAATCAATGACGGTCCCTCAGAAAAGGAGAGGATAGAGACAGCAACGCAACTAAAGGTTGCATTATATTTACCTAAGTGCGAGAACCAAACCCCTCGGCCAAGGAGTTGGAAAGAATAGGACCCAAGAAGGATGAAGAGCAAAGACCTCCTCCAGGATCAGGACAGGACCGGTGACCTCTCTACAACGACGCCTGCGTCGTTCCCCTCTCTGATACTCGACTTCTCCTCGATTCTCCCGTGCCTTCCTTCTAATGGACTCCGCCGCCCCCTCCTCAGGACCTCTCTGGACAGCGGATCAGTCTGCAATCGATCAGCTTGGCAGTCTGGAGCTAGAAGCCTGACAGCATGAACGCCTGTTCTCGTGTGTACGTCTGCTCTCTTTCAGCATCTCCTTCTTGAACGCCTGCTCCCAACTAAATTTACTAATGCTATATTCTATTATACCCTTCTACGCTCATGTACCTCCCCTTCATGTTGCTAAAATATGGGACCACTACTTCTGATTGGACAGGGACAGGGGGTTGATCCTCACACCATATTGATTTGTCTTGAATTCTGAAGCCTATTGTTTTAAAACTACCGCCCCTTCAATTTAATACATTTGCTTTATTTCCCACCTGTCTCATGACAAAATTTACAATTTATTCATATAAAATGTTTCTTTTCGACGAGAACATCTTGGTATGTAGTGGTGTCGGCCAGCAGGTCATGGCCTTGGGTGATGTCCAAGTTGACTTCATCTTTTTCTTTCTGGTCTGCCACTGCAGGGCGCATGTGCGAAATCTTTGTCACACGAGCTTTCAGTTCACCAAACCCAGGCCCAAGTTTACGAACTAATAAAAGTCAAAGAAGAAAACATTAAAATCACAAATAAAATGTTTCACTATATGCCCACTCTTTCTACTCTATTCCCATTTAATTATAAATTCTATCCCGCATTAGTAGCGTTAGAGAAACGACAGTTTAATAATGACATGAGAGCAAGCTGAAGCATGTGAAAACATCAAGCAGCCATTTTAATGCACACTGCGCAGAAGCAGAAATTTCCCACCAAGCAAAGAAAGACGTCACACCATGTGATATGGATGAGACATGCGCAGTAAGGTTCCCGCGCTTTAGCGGCCATTTTGGATTACGGACAAGCGTTATTCATTAATAAAACACATAGGCAAGCATCCTTACTATTCGTGTAGTGTATGCAAGGATTAGTAAAGACAATACAAATTTAATAAATTAATACTGTGAGGAGATTGCATTCGAGCAAGTCTCATTTGTGAGTCCTTGCTCCATCAAGGGTTCACATTCCGCACTGACCTTGTCGTGCAATCGTAAGGCCAGGGGCAACAAGCATGGTCGACAGTATTAGCATTGTGGGTAATCTGGTTACAAATCGTTGTTTGGGGCTTAAACAGGTTTGCCAGTTGGGCTTCCAAGGCAGCCAATCGTTCCTTGATTGCGCTAATGTGAACACGTAGGATTATGAGAAATGTCTTGCAAATTTCCTCAGTACTTAACGTTCCCGCAGTCATCAGGTCAGGCCCCTTGCCTCCTTTTATTTTGTTAACTTGTAATGTTGACCAGGGGGCTCGGGTGCTAGTCCTTTTGCATTTAGCACCTGCTTCGTGAGATGTGTTTACACTGATTGAGCTAGGTGGTACCAAGCAAGCACACATATTGTCCTTGATTGCTGTGACCCCGTTTTCAGCTACTACAGGGCTGGGGATGGGTGCTCCACCAACCTCCCCTAGCGCTACTTCCACAGTTAGGTCACAGGGTTCGTCCCCAGTTATGCTGGTGCTAAGAGCCAACTCTCTGGGTCCCCTCCCATGTTCCAAGGACAGTCTGCATTCAGTTAGAGCTATCGCATTTGCTATGACCACTTTTGACACGCTCAAGCATGGTGTCTATGCTTGTTGGCCTCTGGGGTAGTGTGGTGCGCTCAGATGTTTTTCGTTTGCCCATGATGTGCAAGTGTTGGAGTACCTGCTGGCCGTTAACAAAGTACTCGTATTAAGCTGGAGACCATGTCGGAGAGTTGACAAAGCCCAGCCTCAAACGTCCTCGGGGGACTGGAAGTACTTGCTAACAGCCCCTCCCCACTGGGCAGCTGTATCCAGGGGATGAGATCTCAACCTCAAGCGGGGCAACAAGAAAGCAGGCTGCAGCTGTAGGAAGCAGGGTTGATTAAAGAAGTGTAGAAATGATTGCTTACCAAAAAGGGGCGATGTTACAGGGGTGGCCCAGCCTTGTCTGGCCTGCTGACTGGCGCAGATGGGCCTGCCCATGGCCAAGATTGGCCAGCGTGTGTCCCGTGCTGCGGTCATCTAGCACACTTTTACAAATCTCAGGGCCAGGAAATTACTTCAGCACCTCCAGGCACAAAGCACAGTGGGAAATGGAGTCCCCAGATTCAGCCTCAGTCCTCCAAAAGGCTTCCTGTACTGCGGGCGTCTAGCACACTTTTTACAGTGCTCAGGGCCAGGAAATTACACCAGTGCCTCCAGGCGTGAAGCACAGTGGGGGATGAAGTCCCGAGATTTAGCCCCTGTCCTACAAAAGGCACACTCAGTCTGGGCACACGGGTCAGCACTGAAGCTGTTCTATCTTTAACCAGGTTGTGGTATTTGAAAACACTTGCACTGCCAGCACACACACCCTATCATCACCCTTCATATATTGCACTTCTTGCAAGCACACATACACCCATGCGGTCCCTGTGCATGCACTGCACAGCACTACATCTCTTATATAATGCATTCCTCTCAGGCATACATACACTTGGTACATCTTTTATCCACACATGCACTACACCATTCTGCTCTATCACTGTATTGTACCCTTCCCAGGCACACATACATCCAGCACAGTCCCTATCTCTGCGCTATGCATTACCACACATCTACCTGATGTAAGTCAATGGTAAGTTAAGCACAAGGCAGCTGAACTTTTAAAAAGGTGAGTGAGCCTCTAGGCCTCACTCCAGTGAAAGGGTAAAATGGTCCTGTTCACTACTCCTGATCACTACACCGTATGCCTTTCACCACTTTGAGGGTAGGGTTTTGGGCCCCCCTCCTGGTCCATCAAGACTGCAATCCGTGAGACAGGCCTATGTCATGGCGCACACTGTTGATCCGTGTTCGCCTATGACAAACAAATCAGCATTAGGGATCTAGACAGCCTTACAGTTGGGCACTCAGGGCAGCGGTACACGTTTGCTACCACGCAGAGGACGTTTCCGTCCTAACAGAAACATTACTTAGCACCACCCTAACACCATCCCCTAAACAAATAATAATTAGTCCCCTTCTGATTGAATGTCATCAGATGTGACAGTACAAATCTAGTTACATATAAAACAATAACAAACTCATGAAATGAATAGGCCCGCTGAGGTCTGGCAGGAAGAACGGAAGAAACAGCAACATTTCAGCATGATGGCTTCATTTTGATTTTACAAAGAACATTTTCATTCATAGAGAGCAAGCAGGGCTACAAAACTTATTACATCCAATATTGCTTTCAGTACACTTTTTGCTGTGTGTGAAGTCAGTGAGAAATGAAAACAAGGTCACTTTGAGGATTTAAGATAAAGTCTAGGCCTAGTTTTACCAAGTTAAGAAAAACACTATTTTGTAAAGCAGAACAAATTTGTTTTGGTTGCAAATCATTCATATCATTATTTAGCAAATATTTATTAATTGGGAATGTGTTCTATCAACTGTCCTTCAATGACCACCTCCAATGTTATAATTTCTAAACAATATTTTACAAATATTTGGGGAGCTCCCCATACATATAGAGAATCTAGTAAACAGTCCAAAAATAAAGTGCCGTATACACTTGTATCATTTCTTGTAGTTTATTTTAGTCATGAAATTAAAAAACAAAATCAAACCAAGTTGCTTTATATTCTTGTCATAACACTTCAACTGGCACGTGTTTCATGGAAACCTCTTTATCAAGGCTGACACGAGGTCTGTCCAGAGTTGCCTGTCCACCTCTGTACTCCATACAATATTAGTGCTTCCTGTGCCAGTGGGAGGGAATGGGAAAATTAAATTGTGACAGTAACCAACAACACACTGCAAATTCCGCCTTTACATATTACATTGTACTTATGCATAGTCTAATGCACAGAAATATATGTGATTTGAGCAGAATCACACAAGTTATTGGCCAAATGCCAAAGCCAGGATTAGAATTGAGGTCTCCAAGTTAAAAGGTTAGCAATATAGGCCAAATACCACACCTACATGACTTAAAAGGGTCCCCAAGTGAATGATGTCACAGGACACCTAGTGCCTGTTGTTGGCAACTGTTAGGGATGCAGGACGGGGTAACTGTTTCTCCTCTACAATGGGTGGTCCTGTGAGGGCTGTTTCCCTGATCCTTAGCTTAAAAATGTATTAGTAACCGAGCTTGCGTTAACATGGTCTGTGTTTACATTGTCCTCCATCTTGAAATGATGTTGTGGTACACCACATGATGATTCGTACTCTTATTTCCGTGTTCTAAATAAAGAATTGTGAGCTTTGCACTAAAAGTCGGAGAGCAACCCCATAAGATTCTCACCACGCTGTACCGACCAAAGACATCCAAACTATCCCAGACTATTGCTTATACAATGTGTCAATTATAGCACCTGAGTAAACTGTGAGAACGACTGAATTCAATGCAGTAGTATTATGAGATAAACTTCGAATGTATTCTGTAGCAAAATCTTTCTTCTTGCTTGTACCTCATTGATGCATATCCTGAGAACCTTTCACTTGTGTAGTAATAATGTGTAAAAACCTCTGTCCAAAGTCCTATAAAAGGATGTGCTTTTTCTCTGTAATCAGATCCCCCATTTTCTTTCCTCACAAGGCTAATCTATGATGGATTTTCCATTGAACTTTACTAAGTTCTTTGTACTTATGATTTGTATGTTTTGCTGCTAACTTTATTGATGGCATAGTTCATGTATTTTGCATTTTTATTCATTATGTACACCTTTAAAATATTAACCTTTGACTCTCATTCTTACTGAGAATGTTACAGTTCTGATTCTTGATTTGGGCTGACATGAAGAGAGACGGGCCCCATCGGGGAGCACCAAAGTCCATAGAGGGACTGCACCGCTCTCGGTCTGAGTCGTTGGCACGCCCTTAGTAAGATTATGAAAGGCGGATATGCATACTGACAGTCCCTTTATAGCAGTCGCGGCACGTCCCCTGCCAAAGAGGCGGGGCGGGCTGGAGGAGAGGGTGGGGCATGGGGGGGAACTCGGGGGAACAAAAAAAATATAATTATAAAGGAAATACACTTACCTGATCGCCGCTGCCGCCTCCGCCGCAGTCCGCGCCATCCCGCTCTTCCTGATTCTGGGACAGGCTCCCAGACTGCACTGGGCCAATCATGACGCTGCAGGAAAGCAGCGTCATGATTGGTCTGAGCGCTTCAACTTTGCGCTCCCACGCAGACTGGGAGCCTGTGCCAAACTGCGCATGAGGTGTTTGGCCGGCCTGAAACGCCGGCCAAACACCTCATGCGCAGTGCACTCCCCCACCACAGTGTTATCCCCCCTGGACCCGCCCCCAAGACTCATCAGAGTCCTGGGGGCAGGTCCAGGGGGATTTAGAAAAACGATAATAAAACGGGTTAGAAACCCGTTTTATTATCGTTTCATTTGTTACGGCTGGTGGGGGGGGTGGCGCTCCTCCGCCCTAATGGAGGGGCCGCCGCTGCTTTATAGTCATCAGTAGAGATAGTCCTATATCGCAAATATAAAATGTTCCAAGGTCCTAAAAGTTCAGGATGGTGTGACAGGGGATGGAAGAAAGACAACTACTGCAGCCTACTGGGACAGAAGTATTTAAAGCAAGAGTTTGGGGGCCGCTATCAGACCCTCAAACACACCGCGCATGCGCTGGATCTGAGCTGGATCCAGTTTTTCTTTTCAGTTTTTTTCAGATGCATTTGAAATAAACAAGAAACACATTTGTCACTTAAATGGAGAGCATAATCCTCATTAGGTGAGAATGTCCTACTTATGTCACCATGGCAACCGTGGACCAGAATCGAGATTTTATATTTGCTGCTGAAACACAAGGGCAGGTAATGGCATTTTGCGAGGTGTTTTGCCTTTTGAAAACCATTACATGATCCGGTATGGGGCGCCAGTGATTAAACATTTTTGACACAGGCCCAAAACGCTGAAAAGAGAGAATCATTCGCAATGGTTTTTCAAGGACAAGCGATTACCGCGGCAATACTTATTAAATGCTGTTCAGAACAAACAAACGCAGCCTAAGAAAGGTTCCTTTGTAATATCTTGAGCATGCGTGGGAAATAAGAAAGAAAAGGCACAGGAGTCAGAGTCCATGAGTAATGCAGGCTTCATTTTACATTGCTTGTTTTGAAACTGAAGTTGCCATTTCTTCTCTGATCGAATTCTAGCCAAAGTTTCGTTAGAAGTAAAGATGTCATGAGCATCCTGTACTCAACAACCTGTAGTTTCTAATTTATAAATCAATTTCAGCTACACACATCGAGGTAAGTCAATCAACAGATCTACTGTCATTCAGCTGAAACCACTGAGACAGTCCAGCAAAGAAGGCTCTTCTGCAAGTAGGATGGCAGTGGGAAGGGAGATATTGGAGTGAACACACTTCAACGTTAGATGAGTGATACTCACAATCTTTATGACTACGACACCCTACCCTACTATCAAAAAACAACTTTAAATATTCCCGATTCAGTGCTCTGATAACCTACAATTACAATGCACTACTGGCCAGATGTAGTAATAATTTGTTTTGCAATTACTTAATTGCAAATAATAGCGAATCGCAAGTAGGTAATGGCAAAATGTTAGGTACCTGGAGGCAGAGGCCAGAGGTACTAAGGGTTTTAGCGGTCACAAACCCTGTGATTCAGTAAATCAGAGAGTTTGTGAATGCTAAAACCCTTATTCAAATGTACTAAGACCATTAAACGACTCAGAAAAGGTTTTCCAAAACGTAAATGGGTTTAGGAAGCCATACAGAATTAGTATTTGGGAGGTGTGTGTTAAGGGTGTCCATTTCAACCAAGGGAATAAGCATAAAATTAAGATACACCCCCCCCCCACTTTCAACCAAAGCTATTATGACACCAAGCAATCAAAGGAAGTCATTGTGACCCTCCCTAAAAGAGCTTGTTTGTCTCTTCCAACCAAACATCTATCCATCTATCCTTTAATCCTTCCATCCACCCGCAGATATACACCATTTCACCTTTACATTCTGTCATCCATTCAGTCTTTCATCCAACATGCAGTCTGTCACCATTCCGTCTGTATGTACACCAATCCATATCCAAACCTATCCACCCATCTTCAAACCTATCCATCAAACATATACATGCATCCACCCTTTCACTCAGTCATCAACCCTTTCCCTCAGTCATCCATCCTTTCACTTACCTATTCCCCTTTCATCAATCCATCCATCCATCCTTTCACGCATCCATTCACCCTTTCATTTCAGCCACTCTTTCACTCCATCTATCCATCTTCCCTTTCACTTATTCATCCTTTCACTCAGCCATCCATCTTTTCACTCATCCATCCATCCACCCTTCGAACCATCCATCAACTTATCCATCCATTCATTTACCCTTTCACTCATCCATCCATCTACCCACCCTTTCACTCATCCTTCCATCCATCCATCTTTTCACTCATTCATCCATCCATCTACCCTTTCACTCCGTCCATTCATCCAGTCTCACTTTATCCATCCATCCATCCATCCATTAACCCTTACTCTTCCATCCATCCACTCACTCATACATCCACTCACTCACTCATCCATCCACCCACCCACCCTTTCACTCATCCTCTCATCCATTCACCCTTTCATTCATCCATCCATCCACCCTTTTATCCAGCATCCATCTACCTTCCCTTTCACTCATCCATCCATCTTTCCACTCATTTATATATCCATCTACCCTTTCATTCCTTCCATCCACTCATCGATCCATCCATTTACCCTTACTCGTCCATCCATCCATCCACTCACTCATGCATCCATCCATCCTTTCTCTCATTATACATCCACCCTTTCACTAATCTATCCATTCACCCTTTCACCCATTCATCCTTACATCCATCTTTTCGCTCATTCATCCATGCATCTGTCCATCCACCCTTTCACTCATGTATCCATTCACACTTTCACTCATCATCCATCCATCCATTCATCCTCCCTTTCACTCATCCATCCTTTCATTGACTCATCCATGCAAATATCCATCCGCCCTCCCACTCACCCATCCACCACTCTACTCACAAATCCATCCATCCATTTACCTTTCACTCATCCAACCTTCCTTTTACTCACTCATTTAGCCGTCCACCCTTTCATTCATCCGTCCATCCATTCACCCATTCATTCACTTATCCATCCGTTCACCCTATAATCCAGTCATCCACCTAACCTTAGATCCATCCTTCCACTCATCCATCCATCCTTTCACTCATCCATTTACCCACCCATTCACTCTTATTTTTTTATTTTTATTTTAGCGTATTTGTAAAGCACAACACTTATCCCCTAGGGGATGTCGTGGAGCTGAGTTGCTGCCCAACCCATCCACTGAGAGAGCTTTACTGAACAAAAAAACATCATACAGTCCATTAACCCAGAAAGAGCCAGGTTTTTAATTCTTTTCTAAACCTGGTGTGATTATCAATGAGGCGAATATCTATAGGTAGGGAATTCCGTTGAGCAGCAGCCAGGTAAGAGAAGGAATGGCCTCCTGATCTGACTTTCCTTATATGTTTGGGGGCAGATTTACAAGCCCCTTGCGCCACTTTTGCGCCGCCGTTGCGTCACTTTTGTGACGCAGCGGCGACGTAAACCATGCGCCACGTTGCGCCTTATTTACAACGTGACGCATCTAGGGAGATGCGTCATGTTGTAAAGCCCTGCGCCACATGAAACCTGCGTCAGGTCTCATGTGGGCGTTCCGTCGCAGGGTGGGCGTTCCGTTGCAGGAAAGCCTCGTAAAAGTGACGCAGTGAAATCTACAAGATTTCACTGAGTCACTTTTACGACGCTGCTGCGACAAATCCTTACGCCTGCTTCAAGCAGGCGTAGGGAGTGGCGCACCATGTTAGAGATGGGCGGCCCACGAGCATTGCTGGAGTTGCGTCGCACTTGCGACACGACTCCAGCAATGCGCCACCCTTCCGACGGGAGATGCGACACGCATCTGTTTATCTTTGCGCCAGGGTGCGCCGCATAGTAAATGCGGCGCACCTGTGTGGCGCAAGGGTAAACTTGCGTGACACATCTTTCCTGGCGCATCTCTGCTGATTTGCAGGGATGCGCCAGGCATTGTAAATTTGCCCCACAGTTTTTAGCAAGGGCCAAATTGCGAGATCGTGAGTGGGTTTATAAAATCCCACTCTGGCTTGTACGATCTCAGGACCCGCATTCTGCAAAGCTTTGAGAGCGTAGCATAAGAGTTTGAAATTAGTTCTCTTACACATAGGCAGCCAGTGTAAAGAAGCTACACAAGCTGATGCAGAGCCAAATCTGTCCATATTACAGTAGCCAGGCTGCAGCGTTTTGGATTACCTGCAATCTTGTAAAAAGGTAATCAGCCATGCCTATAAATAATGCATTACCATAATCCAGTCTACTTTTTATGAGGACCTGGACTATGGTTTTTCGCCAGGCTATTGGGATCCATTTGAATAGCCTTCTCAAAAGCTTGAGAATGCCGTAGCATTTGCCACACTTAGCCTAACATCGTCTTGCATGGAGAGTTGGTCATCGATAATGACCCCCAAGTTTTTTGCCGATTTCTTGGCCGTGGGCATCTCTCCCAATGACTTAGGCCACCAAGAGGCAACCCAAATCTGATGCGTAACACCGAACAGCAGGATCTCTCTTTTCTCTGCATTGAGTTTAAGACAATGCTTTGTGTTCCATCCCACTACTTTTGTGAGGCAGACCCATAAATTGCTTCGGGTTATTGAGATTCTCCCCCAGTGAAATCATCAGCTGGGTATCGTCTGCATAAGAAGTGACGTCAAAGCCCCATTTCCTGATGATTTTTGCCAGCGGAGCTACATAAACATTAAAAAGAGTGGGACTCAGCAAGGAGCCTTGGGGAACTCCACAAATAGATGTAAAGGAGCAAGATCTACAAACACCGAGCTACACTATCTGTATCTCTGTCCATCCAGCCATCCATTCATCCATCCACCCATCCATAAATTCATAAACTCTTTCACTCATCATCCATCCTTTCTCTCATCATCCATCCACCCTTTCACTCATCCATCCTTTCAATCATCCATCAATCCTTTCATGCATCCATCCACCCTTTCAGTCCATCCATTCAGCCACTCTTTCACTCCATCTATCCATCCTCCCTTTCACTCATCCATCCTTTCACTCAACCATCCATCTTTTCACTCATTCATCCACCCTTTGAACCATCCATCCATTTGCCCTTTCACTCATCTATCCATCCACCTTTTCACTCATTGTCTCATCCATTCACCCTTTCATTCATCCATCGACCCACCCTTTTAACCAGCCATCCATCTACCTTCCCTTTCACTCATCTATCCATCCATGTATCCATCTTTTCACTCATTCATCCTTCTACCCTTTTACTCCATCCATCCATCCAGCCTTTCACTCCATCCATCTGTCCATTCACTCATCGATCCATCCATTCACTCTTTCACTCTTCTATCCATCCACTCACTCATGAATCCATCCATCCTTTCTCTCATTATCCATCCATCTTTTCACTCATCTACCATTCATCCTTTCACTCATTCATCTTTACATCCAACCTTTCACTCATTCATCCATGTATCTATCAATCCACCCTTTCACTAATGTATCCATTCACACTGTCACTCATCATCCATTCACCCATCCATCCATTCTTTCTCCTTTTCACTTATCCATCCTTTCACTCATTCATCCATGCATCTATCCATCCACTGTCCCACTCACTCTCCCATCCATCAATCCACCACTTCACTCATAAATCCATCCTTCCATTTACCCCTTCACTCATCCATCCTTCCATTCACTCACACGTCCACTCTTTCACTTATCCGTCCATCCATTCACCCATTCATTCACTCTTCCATTTGTCCACCCTTTCATCCAGTCATCCACCTACCCTTCCTTTCACTCATCCATCCGTCCTTCCACTCATCCATTTATCCACCCTTTAACTGTCCATCGATCCACCCATCCATAAATCCATTTACTCTTTTATTCATCATTAGATTAGATTAGATTAAAATACTTATAAAGCGCATGGCTGCCTCGGCAAAGAGGCGTCCCAGCGCTGAAGCCAAACTAAGCAGGAGTCAAGACAAAGGGAAATATATCTGGGAAAGAACAAGGGACAGGACAGAGGGAGTTAGACCTGGGAGAAGAGCCAAGTCTTCACAAGGCGTCTGAAAGCCTGATGGTCAAGGTTGCTGCGGATGTAGAGAGGGAGAGCGTTCCAGAGAGTGGGGGCCAGGCGTCTAAAGGAGCGGCCACCCGATCTAGCTCTACGTATGTGAGGGATGCATGCAAGATTCTGATTCGCCGAATGTAGGGCACGCGAGGGTATACAAAGTGCAGAGGTCGCCTAGGATATCTGGGGCACTTCCTGTCAGTATCTTATGTGTGATACAGAGCGTCTTGAAACAAACACGCTGTTCAAGGGGCAGCCAGTGCAGGCGGCGGAGAAGATTAGAAGCATGACTGAATTTAGGAAGGGCAAAAATAGCACGAGCTGCCGCGTTCTGGACCCGCTGTAATTTATTAAGCACGGATTTATTAGAGCCGAGAAGAAGCACATTGCAGTAGTCCAGACGGGCCAAAATAGAAGCTTGTATAATCAGTTGGCGTGTTTGGGCATCAAAGAGACCCAAAATCGGTCGGAGGCCGCGCAATAGTCCAAAGCATTTCCCGGCCACTGATTTGGCATGTGTTTCAAAGTTGAGGTTATTATCAACTATGAAGCCTAGATTTTCACCGCAGGTTTGGGATCAGGGGGATCACCAAGTGCCCGGGGCCACCATTCCTTCGTCCAGAGATGACTCTTTGCCAACCAGGAGAATCTCTGATTTGGAAGATTTTAATTGCAGAAAGTTAGCCGTCATCCATTCTGCAATTGCAGAGATGTCTTCTTTAAATTTTATTTTGTCTCGCTTGGGATCATTGGACAGGGCAATCACTAGTTGGGTGTCGTCGGCGTATGACACCAGGGAGATTCCTCGTACTTTGGCCAGCCGTGCCAAAGGACTCATATATATATTGAAGAGCGTAGGGCTCAATGCAGAGCCCTGAGGAACCCCACAGAGAAGAGAGTGTACATGGGAAGAGAAAGGGGGAGAGGTCACTTGAAAGGTTCGGTCGGCCAGGAAGGAGGAGAACCACGCTAGAGCTTTAATCCCAATTCCTATCTCCTTCAAACGTAGGAGCAGGATTTCATGGGACACCGTGTCAAATGCCGCGCTTAGATCCAGCATCACCAGCGCTGATGTGCTGCCGGCATCCAGCGCGGATTTGAGTTGTTCTACCACAGCCAGTAAAGCTGACTCGGTGCTGTATCTTGGTCGGAACCCATTCTGTGAACTATCAAGTATATGATTAGATTCTAGAAACTGTGTTAGAGTAGAATTCTCATGTTCTTCTAGAATTTTAGAGAGGAAAGGAAGCAAAGAAATCGGGCGGTAGTTCTCTGGTTTAGACGTGTCGATTGTTGTATTCTTAAGTAGAGGGACCACTTTTGCATGCTTCCATGATTTAGGCACCATCGCAGTGAGGAGGGATAGATTAAGTAAATCCAGACACTCAGGAAGAAGGCCTTGTTGAATTTTCCTGAAAGCGTCCGGTTTGAGAGGGTCGTCTGGAGATCCCGATTTGATTTTGACCACTAATCTCTCTAATTCCTTCAGGGAAATAGGGGGAAGAGATGCAAGGAGGACAGTCTCAGAGCCAATATAAACATTCTTCCCGCAAACACTGGAGGGTATACCATGATCGAACTTTTGGTAGATATCTTCGACCTTCTTCAAAAAGAAGGTTGCCAGCTCCTCGCAGTGTTTGTTGGAGGAAATAACATTGCCCGATTCCACTGGAGAGGAGATTAAATCTTTCAGTAGAGAGAATATAGTTTTGCTGCGGTTGGTGCTTGTATTAATCAGGCTGGAATAATGAGCTGCTCTGGTTATGCGCACCAGTTTATGATAGGATTTAATGGCCGCTCTATATAGTGCTTTGGCCTGGGGTCATATGTTCTCCTCCAGGATCTTTCTAAGATCTTGCAGTTCTTCTTAGCAAGGGTTAGATCTTCATTGAACCAGGCATTGGCCCGAGTGCTTTTAGAATGGGTAAGTTTAAGGGGAATGCATGTATCTAAGGCTTGAGTAATCCACCTTTGGAAGATCGCGTTAGCCTCTTCCATATTTGCAACTTTTACCATGGGCTTTGCACTCAGGGCTGTGAGGAAGTCTACTTGGTTCAGTTTATGCCAGGGCCGTTTTAATGAGGGATGTTGATTAGGCTGGGGCTTATGGCCAGCTATCGTTAGCCGCATCATGATGAGGAAATGATCAGTCCAGATCATAGGGAGTGGTGACAGAACTTCCAGTGACTCTAGATTAGAAAAAATAGGGTCAAGGAGATGTCCCGCTCTGTGCGTAGCACTGGGGGTCAGTTGAATCAACTGACAGGCTGCCAGATCACTTATCATGCATCCTTTCTCTCATCATCCATCCATCCATTCACCTTTCCTTCCATCCATCCTGCCTTTCTCTCATCTACTCATCCATCCTTACATGCATCTTTCACTGATCCATCCACTCACCCCCCTACTCTTTCACATTCATTTTAAGCCTTTGTCTGCCGAGTTGCAAACAGAAGAGGCCCATCAAGAACCCCACCCCCGCTGTAGCTGCTAAAGCAGGGGGTTGACAACGCCCCTGATTTCAACTATAGAATCCTTACAGTATGCTGATTTCAACTATAGAGTCCTTACAGTATGCTGATTTCAACTATAGAGTCCTTTCAGTATGAATTAATGTTCTGCAGCCCAAATCTGGTGCTAACCTATTGGCAAATGGGAAGGGATTCCCAATTGACTCCTTCCTCTTTGCGAATATTAACAAAAACATTTTTCAGAATCAAGCAGTGGTTTCTGGGTCCACTGCCTACTCCTAAAAAAGGAGGTCTGTCAAACTTTTCATTTTTTTAAAAAAAAATCCTGTTTTTCTTTAAAGGAAAATGGGTATTATCTAAAAGAAAAGATTGCTTTATTTAAAAGCAATCACAGACATGGTGGTCTGCTGACCCCAGCATGCCACCATCGCTCTGGTGGCAGCTAATCATAATGGGTCACAATTTGCTATCTACCACATTAATATGCATGAAGTGGGTAAATTGTGACCCATTACGATTCAGTATTTTGCAAACCAACCTATTAGTATATAGGTTGGATCGCAAAATATGAGTGCATGCAGTAAAAGGTGGTGCGCAATTTACGACCCCTTTTACTGAATTCATTCTTAGTACTTCTGGACCTAGATGTACAAAGAGTTTTAGCATTCGTAAACCCTCTGATTCGGCAAATCAGAGGTTTCGCAAATGCTAAAAACTTTTTTCAATTGTACTAAGCCCATTAATGATTCAGAAAATATTTTCCAAATGGTTAAATTGGTTTAGGAAACCATACCAAATCGTTAACTGGAAGGGGTATGTTTAGAGTGACACTTCCAAATACCAATTTCTTATGGTATGTGTTAATGTTTTGTGAGCAAAATCTGGTCGCAAAACAATAATATTTAACAGACACCTCAAAGGATTGTGACCATCTTTGATTCAGTATTTTGTGAACCAACTTATTAGCAGTGGTGGCTCCTCCGCTAAGGCGAAGGAGCGTTGCCCCATTCTTGTGCAGCAGTGAAATAAAGGAAAAATAAAATGATAACTTGAGGTTATTATCATTTTATTTCTTCCTGCTGCAGCAGCTTCGCAGGGCGGGGGGGCTGCTCTGACGACAGGGGGAGTGGTGGGCTCACTTTGCAAGTGCGCATGAATGTTTAGCCGGCGTCTCGGGCCCGCCAAACATTCATGCGCACTTTACATGTTCTCCTCCCAGGCTGCATTACAGCCTGGGTGGAGAACATGCCCAGGCTCCCATTCCCTGGCTGAGCGCCGAACCACAGCACTCTGATCAATCACAACGCTGCGTTGCAGCATTGTGATTGGCTTAGGGGAGCCTGGATGTGCTTACTGTTCTGTTCCGACGGTGCGAAGGGACGAGGATGAGAGATGGAGGAGAGACGCAGCGGTAAGGTACGGTTTTTTTTCATCTTATTTTCAATCCCATTACACCAGACTATAGAATTAACCATAAAAATGTGTGATTCAAAATTATGTTTTGCACAGTACTAATCTTTTTTCTGTAATCCAGAACAATGCATTATGAGAAACGTAATTTAGTTTTAACGATGTGTAATATAACGCTTTTTTGTTTGAGATTCAATGAAAGAATTTATTTAGAATATATTTTGCCTAAAAACATTGCACTGAAAGTTTACACGTTCCTTATTCCTCAGTTATGGGCAATGACCTAGGTACTGAAGTCCATTCTGAGTCACTGAGTGTTGCAACATTACCTCCTGTCCATGGCACATCAACTACACCATTTATTGTAGAAGCAGAATCTACTCAACCAACACAACCTAAGCTAACAACTGTCCTATATCAGGAAGACAACTAGCTCATCTAGATTCTGAAGTTGCAACCAGCATACACCCTGTCAAAGAGCCCAGGTGAGGCATGAAGCTGTCACTGGTATCAAAACTAGAAAATAGCTTATGAATGTAGAAAGAGCAATAGGGAAACAGCCTTTACAACGCAGGCACAGCAACCACGCTTGCCTTAACCGCACATATGTCTTAACCATGCACATGCGTGGTTAAGGAAGGTATTGCGCGGTCTAGATGTCCGGATGGGCAAGAACAGGAAGAGTCGGGCCAGAAAGCTTGACACGGACAGGCAAGAGGGCCTGGGGCTGGGTTTGGGGGGTGGGAGGGTAGTTTTAGGAGTGGGGATAGTTTTTAGGGCTCTGGGGGTCGGGTTGTTTATAGGGCAGGGGGCTGGGTTTTAGGGCTCAGGGCAGGTGGGGGTTGGCGTAGTTTTAGGGATAGGGGTAGTTTTTCGAGCTCGGGTTGTTTATAGGGCAGGGCGCAGGGGTTTAGGGCTCAGGGCTGGCGGGGGGTCGGGGTAGTTTTAGGCTTTTTGGAGTGGGGTAATTTTTAGGGGTCGGGTTATTTATAGGGCAGGGGCCATGGTTTTACGGCTCAGGGAAGAGGGGCTAGGGTGTGATCTTTACCACACATCCCTCTACCAATCATGCCTTTACTATGAAATTGCGTGGTAAAGGCATGCGTGGTAAAGGCACGCGTGGTAAATGCATGCGTTGTTCAGGCGCATTCGTTTTTCGTGCTGCGTTGTAGAAGCACCCGTGATTTAGCCATGCGCGCCTCTGTCATACAACCAGAGCAATGTTGACAGTGCAGCATACATAACCAATTGGCAGCAATTGTAGATATAGGATAGAATCTAGTTGGGATTAGCTGGGAAGTAAATTAGGGATTATGTGTAATTAGTGAATGTATTGATAACATGGCTAACACCATCAATAGTCAGCTTACATTCAAAACCAGCAAAAAGAAAAAATTGTCAATACAACAACATCGTATGGGGCCTAGTATGAACAGTCATGTGAGTGCTGTTGATAGGCTTGCATCTACTACCAGCATCCTATCAGTGAACACAATACATATTCCAAGTGAAATGGCACACTGCAGGCTGTATGTTGTAAAAGGAGTGGTGCAGATGGCCAGGGCATTGGAGGCAATCCTTAATCTTCACATGGCCTCCAGCAATATTAGTACTCCTGCACAAAGACGTTTTAAAGCATGGGCAAAGTGGGCTCTGGCCCTGAGCCCCAGATTTTCAGGGGGCCCCTGATAGAGCCAGTTCTGCTCTGCAGAGAGCTGTGCCACGATGACCTTGAATAAGTCTTAAATATCATGTTTTAACTACCCTTTTTCCTTTAATTTATTTTAAAATGTGAGTGATGTGTGAGAGCTTGTTACAGACATTTTGCAGAGAAATATTGTGTTAATGTTTCATGCAAAATCCATTAAAAAAGTTCTTTCAAATTAAAACAGGACCTCACATATGAGAAATGGGAGGGCGTGACAGTGAATACTTGCAATAATATTAGTGACCTGTTGCTGTGTTACAATATTGAAAACAAATGCCTCTATCCTTGAATATAAGAAGTAAACACATTTAAAATGTGGATGAGTGTGCCTGTACACTGTCACTGATCTGGCCAAAGAGGGCATGAAAGAGCTGAAATTGGATCACAAATTCAAAGCCGTTCTGAACAAGGGCCCCCAAAATACGTTTTTCCCAGGACCCCAAAATCCTTAGGATGTTCCTGCTCCTGCACAGGAAAGTAAAGAAGCATCACCAACAACTAGTGCTTCAGAGTCAGAGTTATAAAGTAGCTGTCAGGTGTCCAAGGAGGTAGAGAGGGACGCAATAAACTTTAATAGAGCGTTCGTCAGTGGATATAAAAACATTTCATTGTAGTACTTGTAAAAAAATAGTTCAAGGTTTTAGTTTCCAGCAAGCTCTTGTAATTTTTCTGTTGTTACACCTGAAAATAAAAAGGTTTATATTTTTTTTTTTAACAACAAACTTTATTGATTTTCAAGGTACCCAATGGGCAAGCCCAGCGAGCTTCGAGGCATATATAAATACAAAATACACTAGCAAGGCACCATATAACATCCCTATGGCGACTGCAAGACTGCAAACCCACACCCCCACCCCGCCCCCAACCACGCACCATACATCCCTTATACAATTATACAATCGTAGTGTAATCTTGCTTCTAGACCTCTACACGACCCCATTAACCTATATCGGTGAGCTGCTCACCACCAGCCTATCAATTGGATCTCGGGGAGCCTCTGACTCCAGGAGTGACAAGTCTATGAAGGTTTATATTTTTTGTTTAAAATATTTTTTACAAGTATAAGAGTATAATATGATTCAAAGAAAAGTTGCTGTTTCTTACCTTAGGAGTGATTATGTGTGATGTCTGTTCTGCACTCTGCAGTCATTGTTACATCCTGCTGTGGTTGGCGTGGTGATGACACTTCTTCTTTGTCAGAGCTGTCCTCATCTGGCACTATATGGAGGCCTTTCCTGTTAGCTATGCTGTGCAAAACTGCACAAGAGGCAATTATTGTGCATGCAGCCCGTGGTGCATACTGTAGAGCTCCTCCACTCTTGTGCAGACATCGGAATCGGCTTTAAGAAGGCCAACTTTATGTTCAATAAATAAACGTATGAGTCTGTGGGCTAGGTTATACCTTCTTTCACTAAAAGTGAGTGCATGAATGTATAGTGCCATTATCTACGGCCTTAAAGCATACACACTGTCACCTGAAATGGTTAAATAACACATGATATTAATATCAAATAACATATGTCTGATGTACTAAAGAAGATTATATATGTTAACCTAACCAGCAGATAGCTGTCTCTAAAGTCACGCCTGGATAGACGCCTGTATAATCTACAGTAGAAAAACATGTAGAAGCATGTGTACTCTCAGGGTATTTTACCTCTAGCTCTGTGATTAACTTATCAGCATTACATGCAACCTGTATATTTCTTTTCATTGTGATATAGGTGTTTTGTTGCAGAGTGAGGGTACATCAGAGCATGTTTCCCATCTATGCATCCAATTACATGAGGAAAATGTACTTCTTAATAGAATTGATCCATGTATCTTGTATTTCTGGGGGTATACTTTTGAAAGAAATGTGATTACAAATGTTTGATATCATTGCATCAAGGAAATTCTGGAAAAACCTGAATGCGCACTTTGCGACTCTCCTCCCACTGTTGTTATAATGCCCTGATAGTTGCCAGAGGCTAGGAGGTGCAGTGAACACAATACCTAAATGTGTGTGGGTATATCCACACTCCTTTGACATGTGAGCCCATTAATTGATGGTGCTCATCAATGAGGACAAGTATAATCTGGATACTTAGCCTGTACCTATCATAAATGTCCATCTCTGTCTGTACAAATATAGTGATCCGAATTCAAAAATCCCTGTCTTTGAACTTCCGTCTTCTCTGCTGCGTTGTCAACATCCACATCCTTCTGCTCATCACATATAGTGCAGACATGTGGAGTCAAATAAAAGTTTGGCTCCCTTTTTATAGTTTTCACATGGTTAACACCTGAAATTGTAAAGGTGTAAATTAGGAAGTGCAAAATGACTAATTAGCGACCATTCGCAATATGAGAATGGTTGAAACACTAGATTTGCGTTTCTCTATTTGCAATTCTCAAATGATAAAGAACAATTAAGAGGTACTAGAATAGTGATTTCTTAAGTTTTACAGTAGCTGTGAGAAAAAGACGCGTCGCTGGGAAGTCTATAGTGCATACAATTTTTTACACATTTAGGAGTCACAAACCAATCTGTGACTGGTTTGTGACTCACTAAATTTTAGTACAACTGATCCCAAATCCCTTATCTATTTATGCAACAAGTAGTCCTTGCCCAAAACATTTCAAAGAAATGTGTTTTGTTGCACTATCATCAGGGTTTTGTAATTTTGTGATTCTGGGGGGCGTGGCTAGCGTGTGAACAAGATGGACGCCTGAGCGCTCTCTCCGGCTGATTGAGAGCCCCTTCTGCAGGATACCGGGATCAGATGGCGTGATGAGAGACGGGCCTCGACATCGCTCACCTGCAACACCGCTGCAGCTTCCTCCCATCTAAAAAGTGTCCAGAACACCAATACAGCCGTTTGCGAAAGCCAAGCAACAAAATGGCAACCGCAATGCTTTTCCTACATTTCACATTTTTTATCGCTGAAGCGCCATCATTTTTGGAAAGAGGGTTCCCCCACTTCTTTTTCTACATTATACCGCATGATTTCTGGACATACTCTGGGGTTTATACATCGTTATCTGTGACTTATAATCTGAAGGTCAGGCATTCATCTTCGGAGACAAAATGGCCACCATGGATACCAGTTTAAGTTTTTGCTTCTAAACAACTGTGAATCAAGTTTTCTACCTCACTGGGTGCTCCTGATTCCTAAACAAGGTGTGTCTAGATAAATACCTGTCTCTGATATAGGGGGCATTGTGACTCTTTGTGATTGTGGCTATCCTTTACGATTGGAGGTTAGACCTATGCATAATTCATTATTACATTTTCTGGCCTATCTCTTGGTCATAAACCTCTATACAACGTCATTGCTTACATCCTCTAACTCATTCTAACATCTACAAGAGGTTTTTCATTGGTGGTATATACCTCTTTCCATATATAAGCAGGGCCAAAGGTAGGAATAGAGAACTGAAAGATTCAAAAGAGCTCAAAATGGGCCCGAAAAGACCTAAATCTATGCCACTGTTACCAGACTCACTATTGAAATCTAAGGGGCATATTTACAAGAAACTGGCGGAGCGCTGTGTTATGCCAAAATTTGAAACACCTCACTCTGACTTTTTTAAAACGCAGGGATGCGCCGTATTCACAAGACTCTGGCACCCCCCCGTATTACCCCTAGCGCTGGCGCTAAAAAAGCTGCCTAGCGCCAGTGCAGGCACCCTACTGACATTTTGCCAGCATGCCTGCGCTGCAGAGGCAATTGTTTATGTGCAGGAAGGGGCATCTTCCTGCACATAAACAATCTTTACAGGCGATTTGCTCTATCAATGTGTGCTGCCGAACACAGCACATGTGGAAAAAGCAAAAAACGAGGCAAAATAAAACATTTCTCCTCGTATCGCCTGCTTAAGACTAGGTATTCCTTGGTGGTATTTTTGGCGCTGCCACATACCTTGTTAATATGGGGCAGCATCAAAAAGCAATGGGAGTTGCAGCGGAACGCCCACTGTAACATCCATTGTATGCCCCTTTCACGCTAAGTGCTGCATGAATAGAGTCATTTTTTACAAGGCGGCATTAAGCCATGGTAAGTGGCTTGATGCCGCCTTGTAAACAAGGCGAAGGAGTTAACGCCACCAGAACGTAGGAAAAAGTGACATTCTGGTGCCGTTAACTCCTTGTAGATATGCCCCTAAATCAGATCAATCTGCTAACACGGATCTTATTCTTCAATGGCTCACTGCCCCTCATAATCTGGCGCAAGGCACAAAAACGAATTCAGATCTGATGCCAACTGACATTCAGGGTCAAAGGAATGATTTCAAAAGTCTTGCTAACAGGATCCCTGAGGCTAAACCTTGTATAAGCCGCTTGGAAGATTTTTACCAAGAGCTCTCAAAATGTTCAGCTTGATGTGTTCTGAATTGGCATTCCTCGGATTGGAAGTTAACGATTTGGAAAATCACAATTGCAGAGGAAATCTACAAAATATTGGTCTGCCAGATGGCGCTGAAGATGCTTCAAACTCATGTGTGGAATTCCTTGAGACATGGTTCACCATACTCTGAATATTGCCTGCTCTAAAGACTTTGAGATTGAGAGAGCTCATAGGATCCCCTCGGGCAGACCCAAACTGAACTCCTCTAAAAGCAAACACCCTAGGACCATGATCTTTAAACCTCTCAGATATCAACACACGGAGGAGATTCTGAAAAAAATGAAAAAACTTCAGTACATATCTTGGGAAGGAGCAAGAATTGGTATTGCTCAGGTTTACACTATATACATCATCATCTGTAGGGAGGGTTTTCTAGCCCTCAGACACCAACTCAGATCTCTCTCCTTACAACATTTCTTTGTAGGTCCTTCTCATTTCAAAATCATCTTCAACAATAAATCTAGACTCTTTTTGGATCCTGCTGATCTTTAGAAGTTCCTACAGGACATCAAACATTCTGATATTGACCAGTGAGCTAAACCAGTTGTGATCTCACTTTATGTCTATTTGGCTCTAATTATGATGTTTGGTATGTTTTCTAGTTAACATGGATTAATGTATCTTCTTTTGTTACCTACACATTTGGGATCTGAGCAGGGTCCTAACACGACCCCGCTGTATGGATCATATTGGCTTACTGATTTGATGTGTCTTTGTGATTTAGTCTATGTTGTCTATGGTAGCTAGATGCTACGGAGATGTAGTCTTTTCAGAATAATAGCTATACTGAACTCTTGCTTTTTGCTGCTGCGATGCAGGTTCGAGTTTACTTCTTTACCTAAGGTACTGAAGATGTGCCTGACTCAGAATTCATTATTTGCCTGTATTATGATCCACAGGTGTTTTCATAGACTGTTTATATGCAATTATCTGTTTCTCCACAATTGTTATCTTTATCTTGATAGGAGGCCTCCTCGTAGCGATCCCGTTTTCCTCCCATTTGTCAAATATGTTGAGTGGGTTTCTGAGCTATAGAGCTCCTTTGGGTTGGGGTGGGTGAGTTCTTATATATTTTTGTATGTTTCTCTTCTCTTTTCTCCAAACCTGTATTAACCAACTCCCTATTATCTGGTTAATCATGTTATTATTCTATCTCCAGGTGGCTTCTTTTATGAAAGGTCATTGGCCTTTATCCCAACTCAATCTTTCATATGGGTACCACGCTTATTTCATGTCAGTCCATTCCACAGTTTTATTGGGTTCTAAGACAACACCTTATACAATACTCTATACCGCATCCCTATTGCTAAAGATATTTGTACTTCCAACATGCATTCACTTAAAATACTCTTCCTCAATACCAAGGGTCTTAACCATCCTGTTAAAAGAAGAAAAATTGCAGATTATTGTCTTAAACTCAAGGGTGACATCATTCATCTGCAGGAGTCCAAATTAGAACATACAGCATATCTGAAACTCAAATATCACTGGATAAATGATTGCTTCGGCTCACCTGCACGGCATAAGAAAACAAGCATTTGCAATGCAATAGGTCTCGCATTTACGCAAGACTTATTGCATTGCAAATGGTAGGCATCACGACAATGGGAGGGAGGGAGGGCGGGCGGGGGGAGAAGGCACGGACAATGGGAGGGCAGGGGGGCGAGAAGGCACGGACAACGGGAGGGCGAGAAGGCATGGACAACGGGAGGAAGGGGGGAGTAAAGAAGGCACCAAAGCACGTCGTGCCTGCAGGAGGAGAACCTCATTAAAGAAAATAGTGCTCACTGTCTAAATAACACATACCATGTAACAACCGAAGTAAAGGGGCCAGTCGCCATGGGAGGTGACAAATGAAGAGGAGGCGGTACTAAGGAGGGACTAACAAGCCTATCAGCGAATCAGAAGCCAGTATTTAGGACAAACAATGACACAAGCCAATGGCAAATATGGGCAGAGAGTGGGCGGAGCTTCTATTCACCTACTCCTCTACAATAAGTCTTGCAGAGCAGTGCATGCGCGCTGGCTCTAGGCTCGACCTAAAAAAGAGGCTTTGAATTCTATAGCATCAATGTTTATGCCCCTAATGCGGACAACCCTGAATTCTGGTCTTCTCTCAATAGAACAATTACAGATCCCACACAAAGCGATGGTATAACTCCGGGGAGACTTTAATCTTCGCATGGATGACTCGGTAGACAGCTTTTCTCAAGTCAAATTTCGTCCCAACCGATCACACACCCAACTTACAAATTTATGCACCACACATAATTTCGTTGCTGTTTGGAGGATTCACAACCCTACAAACAGTGAATATGCTTTTTACTCACACCCTCTTGATTCCTTTTCAAGGATTGATTACCTTTTACTAAATGGGTGACTTTTTCAGCACTTGCCCTCTCCTGAGATAGAACCAATTGTGGTCTCAGACCATGCATGCATTTCTATACAAATGGGTGCTCCTGCCCCAATATCTAAACAGTGGAGAATGAATGACTTAATCATAGATGATAAAGCTATGAACTTCTCCAATCCAGATGACATTATACATTTCATAAACGAAAATAATATAAATGAGACCCCTCCTGAAATATTCTTGGACTCACTTAAACCTACTATAAGAGAAAGCATGATTAACCTTATGGCAGCTAAACACAAAAAGGATAATCATCACCTAAATGAGTTGGAAACTGACATTAAAGCTCTGGAGTTCAAACTAAATCAGTATAAGGGGTCAATGGTTCTCTTTGATGTTAATACCCTTAAATATGAATATAATAACCCAAAACTCATAGATGGGTTGAGATTAACAAAGCGGAAAAAAAATGATTGAGGGAAGCTGGCTCTCTATATAGTGCACTAAAATGAAGAACACTGTGCAAAGAGTGCAGTGAGACCCAGATTGATACAAAGAGGCAAAAGTAGATCATACTAATGCTCTATTTGTGGTAGTGTGGGTGAGCAGTTAGGCTTATCAGAGGGTAGTGCTAAGCATTTGTTGTGCACAGAGGCAGTAAATGAGACACACACTCAAGAATAAATCCGAGACCAATTTACAAAAATAACGCGGATTTTTATATAATTTTTCAGACCTAGAACTTTGTTCTACAGTAAGTACTTTTTTAGATAGCAATTTTCAAATTTCGCAAAATGAATTACTTTTATGCACAATTACGCACTACTGAAAACAATGGAAGAAAATAGAAAAATGCATAGAAAATCACACATTAGATCTCAAGGTTCACCTTCAGGTTTTAAGTAAGTAGCAAGGCCAGGACCAATGTATCAGCAGCGGATTCTTGGGAGCGTCCCAAATTCGGCCGGGAGGAGGTTGCTGAGGTCCTTTTCTTCTCTGTGTCCATCGAATCTAAGTTGTCAGGCCCAGGGATGCCACCTAAATACAAAATTTAGGGGCGTTAAAGGGAGTGACCGGTAGTAGCCAACGGGCTACCTACCTTTAGGGTGTCTACACCCTCTAAGTGACCACTTCCTGTGGGAAGGGGCACTGCCCTAGCATTGATAGGTTAATTCCTGCCATACTAGGATGGAAGAATTGGAAAAGTTGTGCTCACATCACCTGCCCCACCTTAGGAGTGGTGCTGGCTGAATGTGGGCACACCTCTTCATCTAACTAATTTTCCCGCCTGTCCTCCCACCAAATGTGGAGCAGGGAAGGGGGTTGGCATCCTCCACTATCTGAAGATGCCTGGGTTGCATTTCAAAGGCCTTTGAAGCTTCCTGGCCTGGAGGAGGTGTGAAACACCTCCGCCCAGAGCAGGCTTTGTTCCTGGCCTCTGAGAGCACTGGCTCTCACCCCATGAGGTCAGAAACATATCTGCTGGTAGCAGGCTGGCTAAGACTAGTCAGAGACCACATCAGTGCTTGGTAGGTTTTCAGGGGACCCTCTAAGGGGTACCGTACCCTGTGTGCATTTATTAATAAACCCAACACTGGCATCAGTGAGGATTTATTAAGACAAGATGTTTGGTACCAAACATCTTAGGGTACAGTGAAGTCATCTTGGAGCAAGGAAACTCGTAAAGACAAATATCCAGCCCATGTACTCTCTAAGGCTTCCCTGTGCACTTACAATATCCAAGAATGGACTTGATATTGTAGCCTAATATCTGCTCATGCAGTTATGTCAAAACATGGGATATAATGCACCCTGCCTTAGGGCTGTAAGGCTTGCAGTAGGGGTGACTTACCTATATCTCATGTAGTGTCTATGGACATGGCACACAGGGCAGTGTGTATGGTCTTGGTGAGGGTCTCTAGGATGGCACAATTTGTGCTGAAGCCCTAGGGGACCCTCTTCAGTACCAATGCCCTAGGTATACCAGGAGTACCATTTACTAGGGACTTTACAGGGGTTGCTGAAGTTTTACCAATTGTGGTACAGTTTTAGGGAATGAACACTGGTACTGGGAACCTGGTTAGCAGGGACCCAGTACACCTCAGTCAAAGTTGCATCGGAAACCAGGCAAAAAGTGTGGGGGGAGGGGGGACTGCACCAAGAACCCAGTTTCTCAAAATGATCAAAAAGAATAAAGCTGGCCGGTTCTTAGCAAATTACTTAAAATTTGAAAAACACAAATCTATCATCCCATCCATTAAAAATGCCTACGGCGTTAATGTTACATCTGTGACAGACATTTTGGAGTCTTTTCAAAACTTTTTTGATTTTTTTAATCCTTATATACCCCTAATACTTCAATTGATGTTAATATCTGTGAGACATTTTTAAACAAATTATCACTGCCTACATTAGACCCAGATTCTAGAGACACGCCTAATAATCCCATAGAACAGGGTGAAATACTGAAAGCCATTTCTAGTCTGAAACTTGGTAAAGCCCCTGGTCCGGGCAGATTTAACATTATATTTTACAAGACATATGCCAGATAGCTGCTCATACCCCTCCACAATCTGTTTCTCTCTTTTGAAAACACAGGAAAGATCCAAGGCTCTGCCACTGTAGCCACAATAGTTGTTATTCCCAAAGAAGTTTAAGATCTGCTTGAGAACAAAAACTATTTTCCAATTGCAATAATAAACACTGACTGCAAGATTTATGCCACAGTGATAGCCACGAGATTAGAAAACATTGTGAGTAAACTGATACATTCAACACAAACAGGTTTCCTTAAAGGTCAACTGGCTAGCGACAATATTAGGACACTATGCCATGCTCTGGAAAAGACTAAGTCCCTACACTCCCCTTCTGCCGTGATATCCTTGGACGCAGGAAAAGACTTTGGATAAAGTCTCTTGGACCTTTCTGAAGGCAACATTACAGAGATTTTGTCTTGGGAGATAATTTCATTAAAATTTCATTTGCCCTCTACCATGAAACAAAAGCTACAGTTTTTATCGATGATTATACCTCAAAAGTATTCCCCTTAAAACAAGGCACTGGTCAATGTTGCCATCTTTCCCCGCTTCTTTCCATACTATCCATTGAACCTCTGCTTGAATGAATTAGAAATGATACTGGCATCAAAGGTATTCCCTTACTCTCTGATCCACAAAAAGTTGTGGACTATGCCGATTAAATTTTAATCTTTACAGAAGAGGCGGATAAGGCTATCCCCTGCATACTAAAAGTAATCTAGGAATATGCAGAGGTATCTGGTTACACCCTCAATAAAGAGAAAACTGAGGTCTCCCCATGAATATTCATTGCTTTTCTTCCCATAGTCAAAACTCTGGCCTCAAATGGCAGAACAACTCACTAAAATACTTAGGTATATGGTTTGGGAAGGACCCTCGTGCAACCCTACAAATTAATGTAGGAAAAAACATTAAAAAAATTAAAGAACTGATCACACAGTGATCTCCAAAATCCATCACTAGGTGGGATAGACTTGAAACAAAATGATGCTTATGCCCATAATCAATTTCCCGATTGGTATGCTACCCCTTAAACTTTCGAACCACTTCTTTGAATTAATAGATAACATTTTGATGGACTTTTTGTGGAAAAGCAAAAGAGACAATATTTCCATTAAGAAACTGAGAATCGCTAAGGAGGAGGAGGGAGTTAAATTCCCAGACTTTCTTAGATATCAACAGGCCTTCTGGGGAAGGCATGGTGCCTCGCGGTTTTCCAACAGGGCCGGACTGGCCGTAGCGGGCACCGAGTGTTTCCCCGGTGGGCCAGAGGAGTGGGGACCAGTTTTGTGGGTGTGGGGGCCGGTTTTGTCACTGGGCGCCGGTTTTGTAGCAGTGCTGCAATATCCACCCCCTCACTCCCAGGGCCGGTCGAGCAACAATCTGCCAGGACTAGTTGCTGTTCCCAGTCCAACCCTGTTTTCCAATGCTATTTCTAATATTCCCCCATGGCTTTCTATAGAGGGGAATTTTACTGCTCCTTCTCCATTACGTGCTCTTTTAACAATACACAATACTCGCTGCGTTAACATCTCACTCACTTCTCACGATACGGGATACCATTGACTCCCTACCATCTGTTGACAGAAAACTATTACAGAGACTCCCTAAATCAGAAATAGCTTCCTTGTCGTTCAATAAACAGATCAAAATTGAAGGTCATGAAGATTTTTGGAAGGAATGGGCGTTGAAAGGCATCTCCCTCCTCAAAGATCTTGGTACAGCTACAGATCCTGTTTCTTTTGCAGTTTTATTGGACAAATACAAACTGTCTAACCTAGATTTTTACTCTTAAAGGTAAAATCTGGTATCAGGAACTTAGGCCGAATCCACAAACCCACAAATCTTGGGCAATTTCACTAAGATAGGACATGTAGCTTCTAAAATGTATAATCTTCTCAAGGACCGACCCCCAACACTCAAGTGACAAAATCTAACTTCAATAACTGGAGTTCGATTTTCCAATTAGAGTCTGATGCAGTTATCACCCCGTCGGCTTGGACAAAAATATGGAGTTCTCCTTTTGTAGGGAAGATCACGCCTGCCCTTTCACAAATTAGGCTATGGGTCGTACACAATGTCGACTGAACACCACTTAAACTTCATAGATTGGGGCTATCAGATTCAAATCTTTGCTGGAACTGTAAATTGGTTCCTGGTGATTCCACTCACATGGTTTATCATTGTAATCACGTCCACCCTCTTTGGCAATACATAGAAACCATGATTCAAAAGATTTTTAATGTCAAGTTCTGCATTGATGCCCCTATAGCACTTCTGGGTGTACATGCCTCCTCTCTGTCCGAAAATATTTCTGTCTCTGGTACCCAACTCGTTGATGTACTACTGGCCATTGGTACTTAGTTGATTCTTTCCAAATGGAAAACCTCCTCCAACATTTCCTCGCCTACATGGTGGTCTTGGGTTTGTTTTTATCAGAAGTGCAGATAATTCCTGCTTCAAAACATGTCATGTATTATCATCATCCAGGAAACTATGGGATGCCTTAGATAGCCATTTACAAAAGAATAGACCCCCTTTATTTTCTTCATGAACTTTGTTATATGTGAGGATGACTCCAAACATGGAACATCAGAAGGTGGTAACCCTGTATTATGTTTCGCACGTGCGCTCTTTTTCAGCCTGGACAATTTGATGTCCCTTTTCCCCTTCTATCCCTTTACTCTCCTTTTCTTTCCTATTTTTCTCATTATGAAAACTGTAGTTGCTGGATTTATTGCATTTCAATCCGTACAGCTGTTATTATTCCACAAGTCATGGTATCCTTGTACCTTCCATTGACATAACTTTTATTTTTTCTCAACAAGATTTCTGGGTACCATTCTTCATGCCCATAATGTTGTCATTACTTATATTTTAAGACACAGCCGTTTATTGGTATGTCAGTTTATATCTGTAGGCAAGTATGCCTTTAATTATGATTGTATTTTTACTATGTCGAAATGCTATGTTACGCAAATGTTCTTTCAATAAACGCTTTGGAAATGGAATTATGCGATTCTGCGACAGTACTGTTTTCCACATAATTGTGAATTTACTGCACTTACGATATATTCAACCATCTGTTGCATAATGTGCAAAAAAAATGTTACTAGCTCAAACAGATCAAAAGTTAGTTTAAAGAATCACTAGGCTTGGTGTTGGGTATTGGCTGCCCCCTGGCAAAGATTAACCAACCACCTTTTAGTTGCTAGTTCCTGGCGTCAGGTGTAAAACTGTTAATAATGAGGAAAAACCTTTCCCAGGAAGTAATCATATGTTATAAAATGATAGCATAGTGAAGTAATACTGCCATAGGATGTGCTGCAGTGTGCTGCATAATTTGCTTTTTCTTCCCGCCAATCCTGCCGCATAATTCAGTCCTCTGCTGCCGCATAATTACAGTGTCCCTCCGCTCTGTATGGTTTTGTTCTGCACCTGTGCTTTATTATGTACTCACCCAGTGCTAAACGCTCTGAAGTATTCTCAGAACTGTTATAATTACAATTCACTTGCATTTAACTTATGCTGTATGTGTTTGTTTGACTTCCATGTAAAAAGCCCTTACTCGTTAATCAACCGGTATTCATACTACATCTAAATAGTTCTGCTTTTCAAGTCAGTTTTTACTTTCTCATATTGAGACCTGATGTTTATCCTTAAGCTGCTGTCTCCTGCTCGTTCCTGTTTATTTACTGCATGCAACATAATATCTCTTCTGCGTCAAGCGCTGCGATGCCCTATTGGCCTAGTTTACGCTGTATTAAACTGCACATGACAAAACCCCTTTGTCAGACGGACTGGTACTCTGTGATGAGGTTTCAGAACTTTTTAATCTGTATTCCAGTAATTCAGCCTTGGAACACGGAATTTCTGCAACTTTCAAAAAAGCATTCTTGCCCCCTGTCGATTCTTCTACTGAGGTGTACTTGGTGGGCTGCATGAACTAAGGCTGGACATCCTACAAGCTTCTGGCACCAGTTGTCTAGTGCGTTCCTACAAAAGCCCCTCACTCCTGTCCATGGACAGAGCCCAAGGAGAAAAGCAAGCATAGCTAGGGCTCTAAACATTCCAAGAATGTTTAACTGGTGTCTCTGGGGCGTCTCAGGTCACCTTCAGGACTTCAAGTCACTGATTCACACGAAGCATGCCACCGAGGAAGCATGACGACCTACCCAGCTTGTCCCAAGGTGCATGTGGGAACAGGCGGGTCCATTCACAATAGGGAGAGTGTAGTCCCATAGGAGGTCTTCCGGTTCCAGAATGCTTACAAAGCTCAGAGGCCTCCTGCAGCCACTTTCTAGATGAACGAAATGCTCTGATTGTTAATATTCTCCGGCCTAAGTTATGCAACACAGCGCTCCTAAAGCAAAGTTGGCCCCCCATTTACAGCACTGTGCCCTCCGAAAGATCTGGTGTTCCTCCAGGTCAGTAAACTTTAAACTATGACCTCCGAAGAAACAAGCATACATTAAAGCTCAATATTTCTTATTTGCTCTTTTGCTGTTTTTTCTCCTGTCTCGAACACGTCAAAATTATTCCTCCGAAGGGGAGAGGTGACCCCATATTGAGTCTGGCATCACCAGGCCTACGCTGCTACTACATGAAGAAAAGGATATTTTCCCTCCTCATCAAGGCATGTGTATCTGCTGGGACAGAGCCTCCAGGGACATGATCTATTAAGCTGTCTCAAAAAAATCTATTAATATCTAGATGAATTCCCAGATATCTAGTGTATTTTCAATGGAGGTGACCATTTTTTAAGCAGCCTTTTTGAACATTATTTCTAAACGCTAAAACAAGATATGAATGTTAGAATAGATTAATGTGGTTCAAAGTAAGGTACATACACCATGTAACCTGTGTATGCAATTAAGCTTCCAATTAGATGCTATCAATTTGGGTGTTTAATTCAAAAGATATTCCTCTCAGAAACACCTTGTGCGTGGGTACACTGTCCAGGGGTTCACGATGAGGTGGATAAAATTTCTAACGCGGAGTTCTAATATATCAATTGAAAATTAATCTTAATTATTCTTTCTTGATTCTTTTCATTACTGCTGTTTCCAATTAATAACAAAGTATATTGTGTTCAATTTCAATTGAATTTCATTGATATTTTTGACATAGCATGGTATCAGGCGAAGCAGTTGTAAAGCATTTTCAGTTGAAAAAATCTATGAAGGATATGCAAGTTGATTCAAATTAGAAATGTAAAAAAAAATGAATTCTCTAAAAATGGGTAAAGCTATTAACAAAGCAAGTTGCATCTCGTGTTAATGTTATACCAACACCAATAAAAAAGGAGGTCTGAAAGAGAAGAAATTGAGGCTCTCCATTCCAGGAAAATACTGTCGAAGAACGTGGGAAAAAGTAGTTCTTCAGCACACTTTAGAAAGCTAGAATGAATGAACAGAGACATATCAAAATGAATATAAGAAATTCAACAAAAACATATGGATGCAATTTTTTTCCCTCAAACTAGAAAATTCTAGGAGACAAATGTAAGCACAAGGCCCACATGCATTGAATGTGGTTAGAGCTTTGATAGTATGTCTGCACTTTTCACCCATAACCATATATATGTAATGATTGTGGGGAAAAACTTTATCAAAATCTCTTACACTTCTTATGACAACACATACTAGAGAGAACACGCAAAATGTAATTAGTATGTGTAAAATGTTTAAAGGTTTCCTTTTCATTAGTCAGTCACCAGAAAACGCACACAGTGGAAAAATTATATTCATGTACTGAATATGGAAAGAGACACCGTGTGCATATATGAATCACTGACAAAATATCGATGGACAAAATATCATGTTCCCAAAATATTGGGACATAAATATCGATGTCAAAAATATCGACATCCTATCTACATAATGGTAAGTACTAAAATATCGAAAAAATATATAGGGGTCGATTCCGATTCGGGCCGGAAATTTCACCGACCGAGCCGGACCCGGAGAGATTTCCGACCGAATCGGACCCGTGCAGTCCGACCGAACGAGTACGATGCGTCCGTATGTTATCGGACTCGAGTCGGTCGGACTCCCATTGATGTCAATGGGAGCCGGTCGTACAACGCGTACGCGGGCTCCCATTGACTCAATGGGTGCGAGTCGGACAAGGGCGCCCCCTACAGCGGGTACGCGGTGAAGCGATTCACGCCGTACACGCATAGGTAGGGGGACCCATGGGTCCCCCCTGTGTGCGACTCGCGCGGCTACGCGTGACAGGGGTCCGACACGGACCCCCAAAGTACGGCTCCGACAGCTCTTACGAGCCGGAGTGCGCGGCTCGGTCGGACTGCTCGCGGCGCGCATCGTACTTACCCGGCCGGGAAACGTCTCCATTGCGCGGTGCGAGTCGGAGTCCGAGCGAGTCGGTCGGAGCGGTTCGAGCCGGGAGCGAGTCGGTCGGAGCGGTCGGGACGCCCGGACGAGTCGGTCGGCGATTTCGCATCGTACTCGCTCTGCCGGACCCGCGTACGGTTCGGTCGGGAAACAGGGCTCCGAATCGGATCCGGTAAAGCCGATTCCGATTCGGAGCACTACCGGCCGAGATCGGAATCGGCCCCATAGTTGTTAAAAATATCGAAGTTAAAAATATCGTTTTATTAAATGTATAAAAAATAATGTAAAATAAATTAAATAATACATATAACTTAAAAAATATTTACAATTATTTTTTTTAAACAATTATAAGTAATAAATGTAATGTAAAAATAAATTAAACATACATATATAAAATGTAATATATATATTTACTTAATAATTAATACATAATTATTTTAATACATTATAAAATGTTAGAAATATATTAAAAATTATAAATACATATATATATATAAAAAAACTAAAAAAAATATATATATTATAAATTAAATTATTAAAATATTTATTAATTTTTAAAACTACATTTTACACTACATTAACTGCAACAGAAGGGAAAGTGTTGGACAGCGGAAGTGAGTAAATTACTATTCCAACTCTAGCGAGTGCAACAGTAGGGAAAGTGTTGGATAGCCGAAGGGAATAATTTACTATTCCCACTTCAGCGAGTGCAACAGTAGGGAAAGTGTTGGATAGAGGAGGGGAATAATTTACTATTCCCACTCCAATAAGTGCAACAGTAGGGCAAGTGTTGGATAGCGTAGGGGAATAAATTACTATTCCCACTCCAGGGAGTGCAACAGTAGGGAAAGTGTTGGATAGCGGAGAGGAATAATTTACTATTCCCACTCCAGCAAATGCAACAGTAGGGAAAGTGTTGGGATAGGGGAGGGGTAAAAATTACTATTCCCACTCCAGCGAGTTCAACAGTAGGGAAAGTGTTGAATAGCGGAGGGGATAAAACCAAAGATTACAGCTATTGAACCAAAATCCACAAACAAAATAAAAACAAAACAATTACCAAAAATATTTATTAATTAATAAATGAATATTAATGATCAACTATTGATTAATTTTCTTAAACTAAATTACTTTCCACCCTCTACCCCAATAAACACCAAAACACACACCTAAAAATATTTACACAATTTCCATAACCAATTTTCCATTCATAAATTAATAACAATTAACAACAAATCATTAATTAATTAAAAAAAAATCTTCACATCATTTACAACTATAAACCCCACAACTCACACATCAAAATGATTACACAATTAGCATGTTTAATTTTTAATTAATTAATTAGCATTAATTAACAAATAATTAATTAATTATAAATAATTTACCTACCACCATATTCCCCTATAAATGACACCACCAATGTTGTAAAACATGACACAATTAACATAAATAATTAACTAATTAATTAATAAATAACAATTAACAAGCAAAGAAAAAAAATAATAATAATTCACACAACAAACACTATAAAATAACATTAAATAAATATTATATTAAAAATATAAAAAAATGTATTAAAATTAAATTACTTCCCACCCTACTCCCCTATCAACCCACAAGCCGCTCCTAAAAAAATGACACAATTAACAAAATTACCAATTAATTAATAATAATTAACAACCAATTAATGAATAATTAAAAATAAATTAATTACCACAATTAACAATAAAAAATATTAAATACATACATATTATATTAATAAAAAATATTAATTAATTAATTTAATTTAATTACTTCCCACCCTACTCTCCTATCAACCCACAACCCGCTCCTAAATAAATGACACAATTAACATAATTACCAATTAATTAATAATAATTAACGACCAATTAATAAATACTTAATAATTTAATTACCACAATTAACAATAAAAAATATTAAATACATAAATATTACTTAATAAAAATGATTAATTAATTAATTATAATTAAATTACTTCCCACCCTATTCCCCTATAAACCCACAATCCGCTACGGAACTAAAACGCAAAATTGTATTAAAATAAAATTAATAACTTCTAAAATTATTAATAAATTTATTATAATTAAATTACTTCCCACCCTGTTCCCCTATAAACCCACAGCCCGCTACGGAACTAAAACGCAAAATTTACTTAAAATAAAATTAATAACTTCTAAAAATGTAATACATATATTAAAAAACAAATACAATACTTAGACAAAAAAATAGAACACATACATTTAAAATACATACTAAAATACATAACACTAACTAAAAAAACGATATTTTTAACAACTATATTTTTGCTAACGATATTAATGACTTCGATATTGTTAAAAACAATATTACTTACCTTAGACTCGATATTCTGTACCACGATATTCTGACAGTCAATATTTTTGTATCCCGATATTTTGCACTAGATATTAGTGCAAGTCGAGAATAAAAACTCGATATTCTGACTGTTTACCTGCATATATATATATATATATATTTTTTTTTTTGAGTTTTATATAGCGCGAACTAGACCCGAAGATATCGGGTATCAGAGCGCTTTACATAGCACCAGTTTCGTTACACAAGGACACTTTTATTTTTGTTAGGCACGGGGAGATTAAGTGATTTGCCCAGAATCACAGGATGTTGAGCGTCGTTGCCGAGACTTGAACCCGGTTCCCCAGCTTCGACGTCAACTGCTCTAGCCGTAAGGCTACATCCTCTTCCCAAATATTAAATGTGGAACGTCTTTCAGCATACCATGAAATTTAATCGCACACACATAAATCTCACAGATTAGAAACACCATACATGTAGTTTATGTGTGAAGGATTTTAGCAGATTGTCTAATTTATTCAACCATCACCATGATCACAAGACCAGTCATGCGCAAGTAGTGAATGTGGACATTTTTAACGATTCCACTACATTAGTCAGACATCAGCAAAAACACAGAGCTTGAAAGCTGAATACATCATGAATTTGGCAAATCATTCACTGTTTCTTATGATACATATGTCAATACATACTGGATATAAGCCGTATACATGCACTGATGTGGAAAAGAAACCGTACTGTTATCTCCATTTAACTCACAGACGCCAACACACAAAGAAATTAAACCTTATATATGTGGTGAATGTCATCTAATTTATAAAACCACCAACGAGTCCACACTGGTGGCACTTCATTTTTAACAAATCTCTAAGACAGTAGCGCACCACATCCAGTATAAAAAAAATACCATCACTAACTGGCCCTGGAGGTGGTGGAAGTGGATACAACAGTGATGAACCTTCAAAATCTATAGCATCCCTGTTGTTGTGGTAATCCATAATATGGGCCTTTTTCGTAATGGTCAGTTTAAAAAGAAATTTAGCTTTTATACAACTGAGAGGAATTCACAAAGGGATTCCTAGCAGGTGTAATCTCATTTACTGGACTGAATTCCTCCACACAAGTGTGGAGAAATCCACACTCTTAAATCCTTCTCAGGGGGTGGGAATTGACAATTCAATGCACAGTTTGCCTTGGAACTTTGGGAACGCCCACAAACATGTACATGTGTAAGGATTCACAAACTCCTCTCAATTCCCATTCAACCCTGGAAATGGCTAAACGTTTACTCCAGCAAAGGACTAGAGTTACTTCTTTTCCAGGGTGGGAAGGAGAACGCATCACCCTCAGATTTAGTCAGAGAACAGGAGAAGGGCTTTCTCATTTCTCAGGTTCCCTATTAGAACAAAAAAATACAGATGTGCATTCGTACAGGCTATACTTTTCCCCCTGTTGGAGTTTTTCACTATGAAGAACTCTGCACAGCAGGAGTAGGAGCTCGTTGTAAAAGCCGCCTGATCTCCCCAGGAGTACGCTTGGAAACCTGCACCTGGCACGGCTTCGCAGGCACACCACTGAGACCGTTGGTGCCAGAGCCGGCTTAAGCGCTTTTGGTGCCCGGTGTCACAATCATTTTTGGCGCCCTTACACCACTCGAATTTCCTCACTACCACCAGGCAAAAGTGCCCCTCATCTCTCCAATTATAAGTTATTGCTAAACACAGCGCCCTCCTACCTGAGGTCAGCGCCCAGTGCGGCCGCACCAGTCGCACTGCCCTAAAGCCGGCCCTGGTTGGTGCACAGCAAAAAGTTGTAAAAGTACGTTCAGGTGGAGGCAGAGATCCCCTGCCATACCTTTCCGCCTTTTTTTCATGAATAGGGTCCTATATGTTGAGTGTACAAAGACACGAGACAGAGTAGCAGTCCAACCATCCAAAAGCCAAAGGAAATGAAGTTATGAATTGGAACTAGGAAACGCTGCACTTGTATCATAGTGCTGAACGCTATCCTGGCATGCCCTGAACAAGAGGCACATTTCTGTGTTACATGCATTCAAACAATATTACTAACTAGGACAAACCAAGACCATACAAATAATATACTTCTTCTGAATTGTAAAAATGTGTCAGGTGAAAATATAAATGTGCTTTGAAACTACAGTATAAAACTATTGTCCATTTAAACATGTGCAACTCAAGCAAGTACAGTGCCACATGTTGGCAGCATCCTAACCTATAACAGCCGCAAATCATGCAGTATTTTTAGGAAATACACCTAAAAACAGCGCATTCCCGTTTGATTTACAATGTAACTTGTTGTGGTGGGACATGCAGTGGCACACTGTGTCAGGCACTGCTTCGATGACTATGCACAGATATTTATGGGGCATCCACTCAGTGCCTCTGTCAGGACAATCAGTGTTCGATGGACCCATAAACATCATTTACTTCTGCTGAGAAATAATGATTGTGGGTACAGAGTCTGATGAAGTATTGGAATATTTAACTATTTTCCCTCCAGAATTCTTCCTTAGGGGAGGGTGCGTCTCACTTACTATATTGACCACAGATGTCCCTGGGTGATTGAAATCCTGTTTTGGGTGAATAATGTGTGGAATGTTTGGGAAGCTTTGATTTTAAATGTGAAATAGGACATAATATAATCGCAATAATGACGCCCTTGTGTGGGGTATTACACGGTAATTTATTCTCAACAGTTCATTCTTTTTTTCCCCAAATATTTGTATTTTGTTTTTCAAACCTTGCAAGCATGGCTGTCAGACAGCAACACAATAGCTGTCCAAGTAGTGTAGGCAGCCCCGATAGGACGAGTGACAGTGGTATACCGATTTTAAACATAATACAATAGGTAAACAAGCATGGCACTATATCATTTCTGAGAAGGATTAGCGGTATCATCATCATCCCAAGCAAGTCCATAATAATCTATACAGCGCCCCCATATTTTGCAGAATTTACGCTGTATGACACTCTTTCTGCAGCCATAAATAAATCCATACCCTTCCTCCATTCAGCAGGATTAGGTGGCTCCGAGGTTCCCCATCTCTTAGCTAAATCTCGCTTGGCAACCACTTATCCTAGAGTACAGAACAGTAGTTTCATACGTGGTAGATCAACATCGTTAGGTATACCTAGAAGGATATATTTGGGGTCATCAGGGATTTGGGACTCCATTAGTGTACTCAATTCTGCCTGTATTCGACCCCAATATCTCTGTATGTTGGGGTATAGCCACAAAGTGTGAATAAAGTCTCTTTGGTCTCTCCCACACCGAGGGCAATCGGGTAAGGGTGCTCTGCCCATCTTATGGAGGCGGGCCCTATCGGAATATGTCCTGTGGAAGATTTGTAATTGTATGAGACGCAAGCGGGATCTGATCGCCATTTCCCAAAGGAACATTAGTGCCGCCTCCGAGTCAATATCTTCAAGTGTACCTGCATCTACTTCCCATGTTAGTCTCAATTTTCGGAAGGCATCAGACATGTTGTGGTTGATAGTTTTATAGGTGTATGATAGTGCCTTCTCATCTAGTAGAAGTCTACCTTGTAAGGGGGCATATTCTGGAGGATCCTTGGGGATGTTCTCAGCTTTCCATGCGTGTGAAGATTGTAGGTATTTGTACTGCTGAGGGTCGGGAAATTGGAAATCGCGCTGTAGGGTGGTAAAGGGCATGAGGGAGCCGCCTTCTATGAGATCACCCAGTTTGGAAATTCCTACAGTCCCAGGAAGCAAATCCCTTAAGTTTAGTCATTTCTCTAAGAGTTTTACCCAACCATAATGGTGTTTCGCACATGATTTTGTATTTTCACCCAATATGAGAATTCGCCCTGTCCCAAGCTTCTAAAGTGATTTGGGTAGCTGGTAGGAGAGTGGATTTCCATGTACTGCCATAGAGGAAATGGTGGTATGAGCATGACTGGAACTGAGTCTGTTCAAGGGCATAAGTGGGGTGGCTCCTATCTACATATCCCCAGTCATCGATGGTTATTAAATGGGATGCAAAGTAGCAGGCCCTGGGATCAGGGAGGCCTATGCCTCCATTATATGGGCTGCATTGCAATTTAAGCAGTGCAATTCTCGGATAACTGTCATTCCACAGGAGTTTCCTTAGTTCGCTCTCGATGCGAATTAACACCTCCTCCGGGATTCTATAATATGTGTTTTGGAAAGCGTAAATGAGTTTTAAGAGAGTGATCATCTTAAACATCACTGCTCTTCCCAAGAGTGTTAGGGGAGCTGCTTCCAGCAGGTTGCATCCGATTGGAAGTCGCTTAGTATTGCATTTATATTTGTGTTGAATACATCGCTCCGGATCCGACGTGGCATACATCCCTAAGCTATGTTGAGTTGTCGTGGGAGGTCATCAAAAGTTCATTACTGCACAGCACTAAAGACATTGATGCCTATTCACAAAGGTAAATTTGATCATAAACGTAGGTTTATAACCGAATTTACTTTATTTACGCCTCCCAGGAATTCACGAAGAGATTCTCGCAGGTGTAAGCTCTTTAAGGGGGTGCAGAGACCACCACCACGAGTGCCACCCATAAATACCACTCAGGTTTTCCAAGTGTTCCTCGATGTTCCAATGCGCGACTAGCCCTGGAAGTTTGTGAACACCCACATAGAACAAGCATTGGCATAGCCAATAGGTCTCGCCTTTGGAGCCTTATAAGTATTTAGTTATGCAGCACAATATCCTTCCTGCAACAACATCAACTGTTGCATGGCTAAACACTTATAAGGTCCCAAAGGCGAGACCTATTGGCTATCCGTGATAAATAGTCAAGATTTGAAGTAAGAGAGGTGTGTGTATCGTAAGGGACTGATTTAAAGTGCACCAAACACCAGTAGCAGACGACCAGTGTGATCCGTGCTTCACCTTCTGCGTATGTAGTGACATTTGCCAAATGCCATAGCTAGGGCCCAATATAAAGTTGGTCCGTGTCCGAACTGTCCTGTTGTAATTGTTAGCTAACAAAGTCAAGATGCAAGAGCAGTGTTACTAATGTATTTTTGCTAATACCCTTTTGTCACCAGCAGTGTGCATTTAGTGTACGGTTTTTTGTTTTCTGTGCAAAAAGGCTTATAAATGCACCTCAAATTGCAAAGAAAATAACCCATACGGAAAAAATAGACACACTGAAAGTAAGGGAGTGTCGGCAAATACACTAATTATAAAGTTTTTGGCCTTAAAACACTTTTTCAAAAGTACCCCAAAAAGTTGCCTGTAATTGTGTGTTTAACTTTGCTGCGTGGTAAAAGAGTCACCGCGTGCAAGTACACCTCTCCTGACAAAGTACATCATGTACACTTCTATAATGCTCTCCTTTAACTACATACTATATCTCAAGCTGAACTAAAACTTAATGTAAAGAATGTAAAAAAAATGGCAAGCAGAGAAGTTAAGGAGAATGTAGCATTTTGTCAAGCTGTGAAGTGGAATCCTTTAGCAATGCATCGACACCTTGTTTGAAAAAGACTCCCAAGTGTAGCCGCCATCCAGTCTGGACTGGTGTGAAGCGTCCGAACAGTTACTACCTGTGGTTAAATGGGAGTCTGCCGTAGCTGAATAAAGACAATGGTTTCCTCCTCGTAAAGATCAGTATCAGCGTTAGGAGAGGCAAATGTGGCGTCACTGCAGTTGCACATATGGGTGAAGTTTTAACCCCTTCGCTGCTAGGCCTTTTCCCCTCCTGTGCTAAGCCTTTTTTTGGCTATTTGGGGTAGTGCGCGCTTAGGCCCCTGTAACGTTTTGACCACATAAGGTATCCATGCCAAATTTGCGTCCTTTTTTTCTAACATCATGGGGATTGTAAAGGTACCCAGGGTTTGTGGATTCCCCTGGAGGGGACCCAGAAATTAGTCAAAATACAGCTAAATTTTGTTTTTTGGGGAAAAATGCGAAAAAAGGGCTACAGATGAAAGCGTCTTGATTTTTCCCTGCAAATGGCATCAAAAAGGGGTTGTGGGGATGAAATCACCATTTTCCCAGCTTTCAGGGACAAGCAGACTTTTGTCAGAAAACCAACTTTTTTACACAGTTTTGGCATTTTTCTGGGACATAGCCTATTTTTGCTATTTTTTGTGCTTTCAACCTCCTTCCAGTTAATGGTAGAAATGGGTATGAAACCAATAATGGATCCTGGAAAGCCATACATTTCTGAAAAGTAGACAAAATTCTGAATTCAGCAAGGGGTCATTTGTGTAGATCCTTAAAGTTTTCCTTATAGAAACTAACAGTTAAATAAAGGAAAAATTGAAAATTAGTTGAAAAAAACAGCCATTTGTGTCAACGTTTTCACCTGTAACTTCTTCTAATTATGACAGCTATTTGAAGGCAATATACCGTTATATCCGCTGGACCTTTCTGGTTGTGGGGATATATAGGACTTGTAGGTTCACCAAGAACCCGACGAACCCAGAGCCAATAATTGAGCAGCATCTTGCAATGGTTTTTTATTATGTACCGGGTATATAGCAATTATTTTGGGAAAATGTATACATGGAAAAATTGTTATGAAAGACACCTATGTATTTCTGAAATGGGAACAAAATGTAGATTTTAGAAACAGTAGATATTTGCACATTTCCGAAATTGGGAGTACCCATACTAGCATGAGAATTATAGGTCATTTTTCAAAATGACTTATTTTTACACATTGTCTTTCATTTGGAAGGCAGAAATGCATCGAAAGTCAATAGGTAATAACAGTTGCTCTACAATTCTGTGTTACCCTAAGTCTCCCGATAAAAATGGTACCTCACTTGTGTGGGTAGCCCTTGTGCCCACAACAGGAAATGGCTCAAAATGCAACGTGGACGTACCACATTTTCACAATGAAAAATTACCCTTTTTTTGCAAAGTGCCTAGGTGTAGTTTTTGAACCCTAGCTCTGCCGGCACCTAGGGAAACCTAGCAAACCTATACATTTTTGAAAACTAGACACCCAGGGGAATCCAGGATGGGGTGACTTGACTGCCTCCCACCAGGTTCTGTTACCCAGAATCCCTTGCAAACATAAAAAATTGTCAAAAAAAACACATTTTCCCCACATTTCTGTGGTGGAAAGTTCTGGAATCTGCATGGATCCACAAATTTCCACCCACCCCGCGTTCCCCAAAGTCCTACGAGAAAAATGGTACCTCACTTGTGTGGGTCGTCCTAGTGCCTGCGACAGGAAACTGTGCAAAACGCAACGTGGTCACACCTCAATTTCGCAGTGAAAAATGACCCTTTTTTGGCAAAGTGCCTAGCTGTAGTTTTTGAACCCTAGCTCTGCCGGCACCTAGGAAACCTAGCAAACCTATACATTTTTGAAAACTAGACACCCAGGGAATCCAGGATGGGGTGACTGGACTGCCTCCCACCAGGTTCTGTTACCCAGAATCCCTTGCAAACCTAAAAAATTATCAAAAAAACCACATTTTCCCCACATTTCTGTGGTGGAAAGTTCTGGAATCTGCGTGGATCCACAAATTTCCACCCACCCCGCGTTCCCCAAAGTCTTCCGAGAAAAATGGTACCTCACTTGTGTGGGTCGGCCTAGTGCCTGCGACAGGAAACGGCGCAAAACGCAACGTGGTCACACCTCAATTTCGCAGTGAAAAATGACCCTTTTTTGGCAAAGTGCCTAGCTGTAGTTTTTGAACCCTAGCTCTGCCGGCACCTAGGGAAACCTAGCAAACCTATACATTTTTGAAAACTAGACACCCAGGGGAATCCAGGATGGGGTGACTTGACTTCCTCCCACCAGGTTCTGTTACCCAGAATCCCTTGCAAACCTAAAGAATTGTCAAAAAAACCACATTTTCCCCACATTTCTGTGGTGGAAAGTTTTGGAATCTGCGTGGATCCACAAATTTCCACCCACCCCGCGTTCCCCAAAGTCTTACGAGAAAAATGGTACCTCACTTGTGTGGGTCGGCCTAGTGCCTGCGACAGGAAACGGCGCAAAACGCAACGTGGTCACACCTCAATTTCGCAGTGAAAAATGACCCTTTTTTGGCAAAGTGCCTAGCTGTAGTTTTTGAACCCTAGCTGTGCCGGCACCTAGGGAAATCTAGCAAACCTATACATTTTTGAAAACTAGACACCCAGGGGAATCCAGGATGGGGTGACTTGACTGCCTCCCACCAGGTTCTGTTACCCAGAATCCCTTGCAAACATAAAAAATTGTCAAAAAAACCACATTTTCCCCACATTTCTGTGGTGGAAAGTTCTGGAATCTGCGTGGATCCACAAATTTCCACCCACCCCGCGTTCCCCAAAGTCTTCCGAGAAAAATGGTACCTCACTTGTGTGGGTCGGCCTAGTGCCTGCGACAGGAAACGGCGCAAAACGCAACGTGGTCACACCTCAATTTTGCAGTGAAAAATGACCCTTTTTGGGCAAAGTGCCTAGCTGTAGTTTTTGAACCCTAGCTCTGCCGGCACCTAGGGAAACCTAGCAAACCTATACATTTTTGAAAACTAGACACCGAGGGAATCCAGGATGGGGTGACTTGACTGCCTCCCACCAGGTTCTGTTACCCAGAATCCCTTGCAAACATAAAAAATTGTCAAAAAAACCACATTTTCCCCACATTTCTGTGGTGGAAAGTTCTGGAATCTGCGTGGGTCCACAAATTTCCACCCACCCCGCGTTCCCCAAAGTCTTACGAGAAAAATGGTACCTCACTTGTGTGGGTCGGCCTAGTGCCTGCGACAGGAAACGGCGCAAAACGCAACGTGGTCACACCTCAATTTCGCAGTGAAAAATGACCCTTTTTTGGCAAAGTGCCTAGCTGTAGTTTTTGAACCCTAGCTCTGCCGGCACCTAGGGAAACCTAGAAAACCTATACATTTTTGAAAACTAGACACCCAGGGGAATCCAGGATGGGGTGACTGGACTGCCTCCCACCAGGTTCTGTTACCCAGAATCCCTTGCAAACATAAAAAATTGTCAAAAAAACCAAATTTTCCCCACATTTCTGTGGTGGAAAGTTCTGGAATCTGCGTGGATCCACAAATTTCCACCCACCCCGCGTTCCCCAAAGTCTTCCGAGAAAAATGGTACCTCACTTGTGTGGGTCGGCCTAGTGCCTGCGACAGGAAACGGCGCAAAACGCAATGTGGTCACACCTCAATTTCGCAGTGAAAAATGACCCTTTTTTGGCAAAGTGCCTAGCTGTAGTTTTTGAACCCTAGCTCTGCCGGCACCTAGGGAACCTAGCAAACCTATACATTTTTGAAAACTAGACACCCAGGGGAATCCAGGATGGGGTGACTGGACTGCCTCCCACCAGGTTCTGTTACCCAGAATCCCTTGCAAACCTAAAAAATTGTCCAAAAAACACATTTTCCCCACATTTCTGTGGTGGAAAGTTCTGGAATCTGCGTGGATTCACAAATTTCCACCCACCCCGCGTTCCCCAAAGTCTTCTGAGAAAAATGGTACCTCACTTGTGTGGGTCGGCCTAGTGCCCGCGACAGGAAACGGCGCAAAACGCAACGTGGTCTCACCTCAATTTCGCAGTGAAAAATGACCCTTTTTTGGCAAAGTGCCTAGCTGTAGTTTGTGAACCCTAGCTCTGCCGGCACCTAGGGAAACCTACCAAACACACACATTTCTGAAAAGTAGACACCCGGGGGCTTCCAGGGAGGTATGGCTTGCGTGGATCCCCCAACGTTTCCTTACCAGAATCCCCTGCAAACCTCAATTTTAGCAGAAAAAATCACTTTTTTCACACATTTGTGTGTGGGAAAGTGTGGCATCACTGGCCTCACACAAATTTCCTACCACCCAGCGTTCCCCCAGGTCTCCCGATAAAAATGGTGCCTCACTCGGGTGGGAGGCCCAAGTACCCGCGACAGGCAAGGGCCCACAACGTATTGAGCGACCTCAAAATGGCCTATCACAAAACTACCTGGTTTTGCAAGGGGGTCCCATGACGTTTTGGCCCGGGGCTCGGCGGCCACCTAGGGAAACCTACCAAACCTACACATTTCTGAAAAGTAGACACCCGGGGATTCCAGGGAGGTATGGCTTGCGTGGATCCACCAAAGTTTTCTTACCCAGAATCCCCTGCAAACCTGATATTTTGCTCAAAAAATCACTTTTTCGCACATTGTTGTGTGGTAAAGTTGTGGAATCATGGGGCTGACACAAATTTCCTACCACCCAGCGTTCCCCAGGTCTCCCGATAAAAATGGTGCCTCACTCGTGTGGGAGGCCCAAGTACCCGCGACAGGCAAGGGCCCACAACGTAGTGAGGCGACCTCAAAATGGCCTTTCACAAAACGACCTGGTTTTGCAAGGGAGTCACCTGGGTTTTGGCCCCGTGCTCGGTAGCCATCTAGGAAACCTACCAAACCCACACATTTCTGAAAAGTAGACACCCGGGGGCTTCCAGGGAGGTATGGCTTGCGTGGATCCCCCAACGTTTCCTTACCCAGAATCCCCTGCAAACCTCAATTTTAGCTGAAAAAATCACTTTTTTCACACATTTTTGTGTGGGAAAGTGTGGCATCACTGGCCTCACACAAATTTCCTACCACCCAGCGTTCCCCCAGGTCTCCCGATAAAAATGGTGCCTCACTCGGGTGGGAGGCCCAAGTACCCGCGACAGGCAAGGGCCCACAACGTATTGAGGCGACCTCAAAATGGCCTATCACAAAACTACCTGGTTTTGCAAGGGAGTCCCATGACGTTTTGGCCCGGGGCTCGGCGGCCACCTAGGGAAACCTACCAAACCTACACATTTCTGAAAAGTAGACACCCGGGGGATTCCAGGGAGGTATGGCTTGCGTGGATCCACCAAAGTTTTCTTACCCAGAATCCCCTGCAAACCTGATATTTTGCTCAAAAAATCACTTTTCGCACATTGTTGTGTGGTAAAGTTGTGGAATCATGGGGCTGACACAAATTTCCTACCACCCAGCGTTCCCCCAGGTCTCCCGATAAAAATGGTGCCTCACTCGTGTGGGAGGCCCAAGTACCCGCGACAGGCAAGGGCCCACAACGTAGTGAGGCGACCTCAAAATGGCCTTTCACAAAACGACCTGGTTTTGCACGGGGAGTCACCTGGGTTTTTGGCCCCGTGCTCGGTAGCCATCTAGGAAACCTACCAAACCCACACATTTCTGAAAAGTAGACACCCGGGGGCTTCCAGGGAGGTATGGCTTGCGTGGATCCCCCAACGTTTCCTTACCCAGAATCCCCTGCAAACCTCAATTTTAGCTGAAAAAAATCACTTTTTCACACATTTTTGTGTGGGAAAGTGTGGCATCACTGGCCTCACACAAATTTCCTACCACCCAGCGTTCCCCCAGGTCTCCCGATAAAAATGGTGCCTCACTTGTGTGGGAGGCCCAAGTACACGCGACAGGCAAGGGCCCACAACGTATTGAGGCGACATCAAAATTGCCTATCACAAAATGTTTTGGGCCCTTGCCTGTCGCGGGTACTTGGGCCTCCCACCCGAGTGAGGCACCATTTTATCGGGAGACCTGGGAGAACGCTGGGTGGTAGGAATTTGTGTCAGCCCCGTGATGCCACAGCTTACCACACAAAAATGTGTGAAAAAGTGATTTTTTCAGCCAAATTTCAGGTTTGCAGGGGATTCTGGGTAAGAAACCGTTGGGGGATCCACGCAAGCCATACCTCCCTGGAATCCCGGGTGTCTACTTTTCAGAAATGTGTAGGTTTGGTAGGTTTCCCTAGGTGGACGCCGAGCCCGGGCCAAAACGTCATGGGACCCCCTTGCAAAAACAGGTAGTTTTGTGATAGGCCATTTTGAGGTCGCCTCAATACGTTGTGGGCCCTTGCCTGTCGCGGTATTTGGGCCTCCCACCGAGTGAGGCACCATTTTTATTGGGAGACCTGAGGACGCTGGGTGGTAGGAAATTTGTGTCAATCCCATGATTCCACAACTTACCACACAAAAATGTGCGAAAAGTGATTTTTCAGCAAAATATCAGGTTTGCAGGGATTCTGGGTAGAAAACGTTGGTGGATCCACGCAAGTCATACCTCCTGGAATGCCCCAGGTGTCTACTTTTCAGAAATGTGTAGGTTTGGTAGGTTTCCCTAGGTGGACGCGAGCCCCGGGCCAAAACGTCATGGGACCCCTTGCAAAACAGGTAGTTTTGTGATAGGCCATTTTGAGGTCGCCTCAATGCGTTGTGGGCCCTTGCCTGTCGCGGGTACTGGGCCTCCCACCCGAGTGAGGCACCATTTTTATTGGGAGACCTGGGGAACGCTGGGTGGTAGGAAATTTGTGTCAATCCCATGATTCCACAACTTTACCACACAAAAATGTGCGAAGAAAATTGATTTTTTCAGCAAAATATCAGGTTTGCAGGGATTCTGGGTAGAAAACTTTGGTGGATCCACGCAAGCCATACCTCCCTGGAATCCCCGGGTGTCTACTTTTCAGAAATGTGTAGGTTTGGTAGGTTTCCTAGGTGGACGCCGAGCCCCGGGCCAAAGCGTCATGGGACCCCCTTGCAAAAACAGGTAGTTTTGTGATAGGCCATTTTGAGGTCGCCTCAATACGTTGTGGGCCCTTGCCTGTCGCGGTACTTGGGCCTCCCACCCGAGTGAGGCACCATTTTTATTGGGAGACCTGGGGAACGCTGGGTGGTAGGAATTTGTGTCAATCCCATGATTCCACAACTTTACCACACAAAAATGTGCGAAAAAGTGATTTTTCAGCAAAATATCAGGTTTGCAGGGGATTCTGGGTAGAAAACGTTGGTGGATCCACGCAAGTCATACCTCCCTGGAATGCCCCGGTGTCTACTTTTCAGAAATGTGTAGGTTTGGTAGGTTTCCGTAGGTGGCCGCCGAGCCCCGGGCCAAAACGTCATGGGACCCCCTTGCAAAACCAGGTCGTTTTGTGATAGGCCATTTTGAGGTCGCCTCAATACGTTGTGGGCCCTTGCCTGTCGCGGGTACTTGGGCCTCCCACCCGAGTGAGGCACCATTTTTATTGGGAGACCTGGGGAACGCTGGGTGGTAGGAAATTTGTGTCAATCCCATGATTCCACAACTTTACCACACAAAAATGTGCGAAAAAGTGATTTTTTCAGCAAAATATCAGGTTTGCAGGGGATTCTGGGTAAGAAAACGTTAGTGGATCCACGCAAGTCATACCTCCCTGGAATGCCCCGGGTGTCTACTTTTCAGAAATGTGTAGGTTTGGTAGGTTTCCGTAGGTGGCCGCCGAGCCCGGGCCAAAATGTCATGGGACCCCCTTGCAAAACCAGGTCGTTTTGTGATAGGCCATTTTGAGGTCGCCTCAATACGTTGTGGGCCCTTGCCTGTCGCGGGTACTTGGGCCTCCCACCCGAGTGAGGCACCATTTTTATTGGGAGACCTGGGGGAACGCTGGGTGGTAGGAAATTTGTGTCAATCCCATGATTCCACAACTTTACCACACAAAAATGTGCGAAAAAAGTGATTTTTTCAGCAAAATATCAGGTTGCAGGGGATTCTGGGTAAGAAAACGTTAGTGGATCCACGCAAGTCATACCTCCCTGGAATGCCCCGGGTGTCTACTTTTCAGAAATGTGTAGGTTTGGTAGGTTTCCGTAGGTGGCCGCCGAGCCCCGGGCCAAAATGTCATGGGACCCCCTTGCAAAACCAGGTCGTTTTGTGATAGGCCATTTTGAGGTCGCCTCAATACGTTGTGGGCCCTTGCCTGTCGCGGGTACTTGGGCCACCCACCCGAGTGAGGCACCATTTTTATCGGGAGACCTGGGGGATTGCTGGGTGGTAGGAAATTTGTGTCAGCCCCATGATTCCACAACTTTACCACACAAAAATGTGCGAAAAAAGTGATTTTTTCAGCAAAATATCAGGTTTGCAGGGGATTCTGGGTAGGAAAACATTGGGGGACCCACGCAAGCCATACCTCGCTGGACTCCCCAGAGTGTCTAGTTTTCAGAAATGTGTGGGTTTGGTAGGTTTCCTAAGATGGCCGCCGAGCCCAGGGCCAAAAACCTCACTGGTGTGGGTGGTTCAAGTACCCGCAACAGGCAAGGGCCCAAAACGTATTGAGGAGACATCAAAATGATCTATCACAAAACAAGCTGGTTTTGCAAGGGGAGTCACCTGGGTTTTTGGCCCCGGGCTCGGCGGCCATCTTGGGAAACCTACCAAACCCACACATTTCTGAAAACTAGACACCCGGGGAGTCCAACGAGGTATGGCTTGCGTGGATCCCCCAACGTTTTCCTACCCAGAATGCCCTGCAAACCTCAAATTTAGCTGAAAAAAATCACTTTTCTCTCAAATTTCTATGTGGGAAAGTTCTGGAATCTACGTGGATCCACAAATTTCCTCCCACCCAGCGTTCCCCAGGTCTCCCGATAAAAATGATACCTCACTTGCGTGGGTGGGTCAAGTACCCGCGACAGAAAAGGGCCCAAAACCTATTGAGGCGACATCAAAATTACTTATCACAAAACAACCTGGTTTTGCAAGGGGGTCCCAGGAGTTTTTGGCCCTGGGCTCGGCGGCCATCTTGGGAAACTACCAAACTCAAACATTTCTGAAAGCTAGACACCCGGGGAGTCCAGCGAGGTATGGCTTGCGTGGGTCCCACAACGTTTTCCTACCCAGAATCCCCTGCAAACCTCAAATTTAGCTGAAAAAATCACTTTTTCCATACATTTTTGCGTGGGATCACCGTGCCGGCACAAATGTCCTACCACCCAGCGTTCCCCTTGTTCTCCCGAGTAAAATGATACCTCACTTGTGTGGGTGGGCCAAAGGCCTGTGACTGGGAAGAGCCCAAAACATAGGGATTTAGGGTATAGCACCGAGAATTCTAAGCGCTATATTTTTTTAAAAATACGTTTTTAGCCAGTTCTGCTTTGGACACCCACACAAGTGAGGTATCATTTTACTCGGGGAACAAGGGCAACGCTGGGTGGTAGGACATTTGTGCCAGCACGGTGATTCCACGCAAAAATATGTGGAAAATATGGTTTTTTCAGCTAAATTTGAGGGTTGCAGGGGATTCTGGGTAGGGAAACGTTGGGGGATCCACGCAAGCCATACCTCATTGGACTCCCCAGGGTGTCTAGTTTTCAGAAATGTGTGGGATTGGTAGGTTTCCCTAGATGGCGGCGAGCCCGGGGCCAAAAACCAGGTGCCCCCCAAAACCAGGTAGTTTTGTTATAGGTAGTTTTGAAGTCTCCACAATACGATTTGGGCCATTTCCTGTTTCAGCCACTATGCCTACCCACACAAGTGAGGTACCATTTTTATCGGGAGCCCTGGGGGAACGCAGGGTGGTAGGAAATTTGTGGATCCACGCAGATTCCAGAACTTTCCACCACAGAAATGTGAGGAAAATGTGTTTTTTTGGACATATTTTTAGGTTTGCAAGGGATTCTGGGTAACAGATCCTGGTGAGAGCCAGTCAAGTCACCCCATCCTGGATTCCCCTGGGTGTCTAGTTTTCAAAAATGTATAGGTTTGCTAGGTTTCCCTAGGTGCTGGCAGTGTTAGGGTTCAAAATCTACAGCTAGGCACTTTGCAAAAAAGGGTCCGTTTTCACTGTGAAAATGTGGTGTGTCCACGTTGCGTTTGGGCCGTTTCCTGTCGCGGGCACTAGGCCTACCCACACATGTGAGGTGCCATTTTCTCGGAAGACTTTGGGGAACGCGGGATGGGTGGAAATTTGTGGATCCACGCAGATTCCAGAACTTTCCACCACAGAAATGTGAGGAAAATTTGTTTTTTTTGACAAATGTTTCGGTTTGCAAGGGATTCTGGGTAACAGAACCTGGTGAGAGCCAGTCAAGTGACCCAATCCTGGATTCCCCTGGGTATCTAGTCTTCAAAAATGTATAGGTTTGCTAGGTTTCCCTAGGTGCCGGCAGAGTTAGGGTTCAAAATCTACAGCTAGGCACTTTGCAAAAAAGGGTCCGTTTTCACTGTGAAAATGTGGTGTGTCCATGTTGCGTTTTGGGCCGTTTCCTGTCGCGGCCACTAGTCCTACCCACACAAGTGAGGTACCATTTTTCTCGAAAGACTTTGGGGAACGCGGGGTGGGTGGATTTTTGTGGATCCACGCAGATTCCAGAACTTTCCACCACAAAAATGTGAGGAAAATGTGTTTTTTGGGACAAATTTTTAGGTTTGCAAGGGATTCTGGGTAACAGAACCTGGTGAGAGCCAGTCAAGTCAGCCCATCCTGGATTCCCCTGGGTGTCTAGTTTTAAAAAATGTATAGGTTTGCTAGGTTTCCCTGGGTGCCGGCAGAGCTAGGAACCAAATTCAACAGGTAGGCACATTCCGAAAAAAGTCAGTGCCTAGTGGGCTTTCTGCTGCCCTGGGGAGGGGGAAATCAGGGGCTATTGCCCTGATATGCCCCCGAGGGGGCAGAAAGACTGTGGCTATTCTTTTGGGGGGTCGGGGGCATTGGGATGCCTATGCTGGTCAGCCCCCACCCCTCCGTATAAAAAAGCCAGCATAATCGCTGGCACATAGTGGGCTTTCTGCCCCCGGGGGGCAGATCAGGGGCTACTGCCCCCATCTGCCTCCTGGGAGGGGCAGAAAGACAGTGACATCTTTTTGGGGTGGGTGGGGGCATTGGCATGTCCATTCTTGGCAGCCCCCACCCCGAACTTTGTAAAAAAAAAATCCCTGGTGGCTAGTGGGCTTTCTGCCCCCGGGGGGGCAGATAAGGTGCTATTGCCCCATCTGCCTCCCAGGGGGCAGAAAGACTGTAGCATTTTTTTTGGGTTGGGGGCATTGACATGCAAATTCTGGGCAGCCCCCACCCCTACCTATATAAAAAAAAATCCCTGGCGCTTAGTGGGCTTTCTGCCCCCTCCCGGGGGGCAGATCAGGGGCTATTGCCCCCATCTGCCTCCTGGGGGCAGAAAGTTTTTTTTTTCTTTGGGGGGTAGGGTGGGGGCATTTGCATGCCCATTCTGGGCAGCCCCCACCCCGGGCCTATAAAAAAAATAATCCCTGGCATCTAGGGTATTTCTGAACCCCGGGAGGGTGCAGATTGGTGGCCGCTGCCACCATCTGCCCCCCGGGGGCAGAAAGACTGGAATTTCGTGGGGGAGGGGTGGGGGCATTGGCATGCCCATCTTGGGCAACCCCCACCCCTAAATGTATCGAGGGAAAAAAAACCTGGTGTCTAGTGGGCTTTCTGCCCCCGGGGGGCAGATTGGGGGCTACTGCCCCCATCTGCCCCCAGGAGGGGCAGAAAGACTGTACCTTTGCGGCGGGGTGGGGTGGGGGCATTGGCATGCCCATATTGGGCAGCCCCCACCCCAAATTATAATTTAAAACAAATCCCTGGTATCTAGTGGGCTTTCTGCCCCCGGGGGGCAGATTGGGGGCTACTGCCCCCATATGCCCCCAGGAGGGGCAGAAAGACTGTACCTTTGCGGCGGGGTGGGGTGGGGGCATTGGCATGCCCATATTGGGCAGCCCCCACCCCTAACTATAATTTTCAAAAAAATCCCTGGTATCTAGTGGGCTTTCTGCCCCCCGGGGGCAGATTGGGGGCTACTGCCCCATCTGCCCCCAGGGGGCAGAAAGACTAATTTTGTGGCCGGGGGGATGGGGGCATCGGCATGCCCGTTTTGGGCAGCCCCCACCCCTAAATATAATTTAAATAGAAATCCCTGGTGTCTAGTGGGCTTTCTACCCCCGGGGGCAGATTGGGGGCTACTGCCCCCATCTACCCCCAGGGGGGCAGAAAGACTAATTATGCCAAAAATTGTATGGGGGAGCAAAGGCCCTTGCCCAAGGGCCGCTCCCCCTCCCTGGTGCCTAGTGAGTGGATCCCTGCTTGGGGATCGCCCTCCTGGGGCGATCCCCAAGCAGAGATCCACTAGTGAGGTACCATTGGAAAGGGGAGATTCTCCCCTTTCCAACGATACCTCTCCTGAGTTTCTACGTGCTCAGGGGCTGAGATAGCCCCTGAGCACGTAGAAACTGAAACTGTAATGAGCCTCTTGGCTCATTTCAGTTTCAGTTTCACTGAAATGAGATCAGCGCGACGTGCGCGCCGATCGTCATTTCAGGGAAACCAGGGGGCCTCGGGAGCTGGGGAAGCTCTTCCCCAGCTCCCGAGGCTTAGAGATGAAAGGGAATCCCTCTGGTGCCCGCACCAGAGGGATTTCCTTGACTGGGTTCCATGACGAGCTGGACTCGTCATGAGCACACGAGCACTGTGTGCCATGACGAGTCCAGCTCGTCATGAGCATGGAAGGGGTTAAAAGCAATATAGGATGTTTGTAGCAGTCAAAAGCAGAGACCGAAACAGAGATGTTCAATAATGAAGTCAAAACAAAAACAGTTATTTGTACAACAAAAAGAGAAGCAGGGTTGTCTGGCGTTTAGTCAATGCTTAATCCAATAATAACCGGGACAGAGGGAAATGCGAAAATGAGCTTCAATTAGATAAAGTATATTACTTGTGGACGAGGCTGGCTTTGGGGAAATAGCACGTGAGTTCAAAATGCAAAAGGCCCGTGCTATATTTATTTTTTAATAACAAGCCGGAAATGTTTGTTTAAGAACGAAAAAGTTTCTAAATCGTGTATGAGGCTGGCTTTGGTGAGAGAGCACGTAAGTTGAAAATGCAAAAGGGCCGCGCTCTATTTATTTCACAATTATGACTAAAAAGTGTATCAATTATGGACGACGCTGGCTTGAAAAAGTGTATAAATCGTGTACGAGGCTGGCTTTGGTGAGAGAGCACGTCAGTTGAAAATGCCAAAGGGCCGCGCTCACACGCCACACGCGTGCTTGTAAAAGTAAAACAAAATCTCACTGCTGGCACTGCAATGATGTGTTTGCTGGGGCCGCGCTCTATTTATTTAACAATTATGCGCCGTAGATGTTTGTTTAATGACTAAAAAGTGTATCAATTGTGGACGACGCTGGCTTGAAAAAGTGTATAAACCGTGTACGAGCCTGGCTTTGGTGAGAGAGCACGTAATTTGAAAATGCAAAAGGGCCGCGCTCTATTTATTTCACAATTATGCACCGGAGATGTTTGTTTAATGCCTAAAAAGTGTATCAATTGTGGACAAGGCTGGCTTTGAGAGAGAGCACGTGAGTTCAAAATGCTAAAGGGCTGCGTTCTATTTATTTAATAATAACGCTCCCGAAATGTTTGTTTAATAACGCAAAAGTGTACAAATTGTGTACGAGACTGGCTTTGGTGAGAGAGCACGTCAGTTGAAAATGCCAAAGGGCCGAGGTCACACGCCACACGCGTGCTTGTAAAAGTAAAACAAAATCACACTGCTGGCACTGCAATGATGTGTTTGCTGGGGCCGCGCTCTATTTATTTAACAATTATGCGCCGTAGATGTTTGTTTAATGACTAAAAAGTGTATCAATTGTGGACGACGCTGGCTTGAAAAAGTGTATAAACCGTGTACGAGCCTGGCTTTGGTGAGAGAGCACGTAATTTGAAAATGCAAAAGGGCCGCGCTCTATTTATTTCACAATTATGCACCGGAGATGTTTGTTTAATGCCTAAAAAGTGTATCAATTGTGGACAAGGCTGGCTTTGAGAGAGAGCACGTGAGTTCAAAATGCTAAAGGGCTGCGCTCTATTTATTTAATACTAACGCTCCCGAAATGTTTGTTTAATAACGCAAAAGTGTACAAATTGTGTACGAGACTGGCTTTGGTGAGAGAGCACGTGAGTTCAAAATGCTAAAGGGCCGCTAATAATAACGCGACGCAGGTGTGTGTTTAATAATGAAAAAGTGTATAAATCGCAAAACAAGGAGGCATGTCTGGCGAGTGATGTGCGATGTGCGCGCGGAGGCACGTCTGGCGAGTGGTGTGCGATGTGCGCGCGCTGTAAGGGTGCCCGCGAGCGATACGCTTAATGAGCCATGACAAGAGAGGAAAGCCAGATGGCGCCTGTGCGCGTAACTGTGCGCGTAACCGCAAGCTTTAGGCCACAAGCAAAAGCGTGTGGTCAGCTTTTTGAAGCCCCCTTACTAAAAGTCTCGCCAGAGCAGCGCATGCGCTGCCTGAGGCGAGACCTAAAAACGTTTGTGGCATTCACAGACTCCTCTCATTTCCCTTAGCAGCCTGGAAAGGGTTGTATTTGTAGTGCAGCCAGGGGCTGGTGCAAATCCCTTTCCATGGTGGGAAGGGAAATCAATCACCCCCAAATTTGATGTGTGCAGTGTATACGGGTTTCTCCAAGGGGGCAAAATATTTTTCCCAAGGCAGAAAAACTTTCTTCAAAAAAAATGCACAGGGGAGTGCATTCCCCCATGCACAGTTTCCCACTATAGAGTTAACAGTACTCTGATTGGAAAATCGCATGCTTTTCCATAAATTCTGCATGCAAAGCTGTGCCAACTATGCCACTTTTGTGCTCACCTAAAGCTTCGGGCTTATGAATTGACTACATAAAGATTTAACTGAGGTGGAAACAGAAACCATAATAAAGTTTCCCACAAACCAGTTACTCAATAAAGATGGAGTGGGTGTAGAGTGGTTGATTGTTTAGTCCGGACCTATCCCAGTGCGGTACTAGATATGCAGCAGTAACTCCGTTCACCCCTTAGATGTGTCAGCCTATATTTTCCAGCAATCGTTCCACTTTTTATAGGTCTGCTTACCTGCTGGATTTCTTGTCTGCATAGCACACGAGACGGTTGATTTTGGACAGCCCCTTTCAGCCATTACCTATTCGGGCGAGCACCTTTGAGGAACTGGCAAATGTGTTGACCATCACAGTTAGGACCAGCATTATGAAGAAGTGTACATTTCTGAGAGCTTGAGTTATGTGGGGGCCACAGAGAGAGAAAAATACAACGGAAAGTAAGAGGAACAGAAAGACAAAAAACCATCAAAGAGGGAGAAAGCATGAACCGGAAAGAATGCTGAAGGGGCAGGTATTGGATTAAAGAAGCCCGAGTTGGATTCGAGGCTATCAGCCTTGATGATAGGTGCGCCAGCATTGAATTATATCAGCACTGGCACGCTTTCTTTTACTAAATAAGCACTTGGTGTGGCCGCAAATACACACACAATGGGGGATATTCTCAAGAACGTGCGATAAACATCGCCAAAATAGCTTAACGCAAGTTTTCATATCGCCGTCTATCGCGGGAAAATTTCCAACACGGCGGTAACATGCGATAGTCCCCCAACAACGCCTCAAATGTCCGCGATAATATCACCGGGACGGTGATGAAAATCCAAACCCGAACGCGAAAAAAGTTGCGATGGGCCCAACCGCGATAAGACAAACAGCGAAAAGCAGCGCCAGGCCTGCAAATCACACACGTCAGGCGGGAACAATCACTACAAAAGCAGAAAGAAAAAAAAACACAAACAAAAACCGAACTACAGCGAAGCACAATGGAGCCAGCCGGAGCAGGTACAGAGGACGACCAGAACCCCACAATCCCCCAGGAGGAGCAGCCTGGGACCTCGGGGACAGGGAAGGGCAAGGACAAGAAGAAGAGGAAGACGCGGTTCAGTTCGCAGGAAAACAGGATCCTGATCACGGAGGTGATAGAACACCATCAACAACTGTTCGTCACCTCCACTGTGTCATTGGCAACAAAAAATGCAACATGGCAGTCCATCCTGGACAAGGTGAATGCAGTCGGAGTGCTGAGGAGGACAATGGAAGAGCTCAAGAGGCGCTGGAATGATGTGAAGCGCAAGACCAAGCAGAAACTCGCCAACAACCAGAAGGCAGCAATGCAGACTGGAGGTGGGAGTCCAGCGCCACAGGAGGAGCTGGATGAGATGGAGGAAATGGTGTCCACAGTCATCAGTGGTGAGACGGTGGCAGGAGTTGGGGGACCGGACACTGCTCAACATGACCTGACACAACAGCAACAGGGTGAGTAACGACCAGGGACTGGGGGGACGGGGGAGATGGGCACAATGGCACACATGCACAATTAAGTATAGCACAGTGCACACCCACAATGACTCTGGATCATGTCCCTGATCCCCTTGGCACACTGCAGCACACCTAGAAACAGCAAGTAGGCCCCCGTCGACCATGTGCCCAGAGGGGGCCCTTCCCACACATCACCAATCTCACAACCAACCCATGCACATGTGCCAAACCCAGCAAAGCGGGGTGTCTGTGAGCCACACTGACAATGCAAGTGACACTGCATAACGAATAGCATGGCTGCAGTCAATATATCATGACATGTTGCACGCCACGATACTGAGGGGGCTGAGTGTGGACCACATCCGTAAAGGAGCAGGTCACACTCTAACACATTCACGTGCACAAACAACCCCTGACGTCAACAACACATCTGCGGACAAACCATGCCCCAGAGTCCCAACTCCCACCAAGACCCAAATTCACCCAAATCTGCAACATCTCAGTACTGTATGGGCACAGAAGTCAAAGGCACACCGCCTGAAAGGGACAAGGGGCAGCAAAATCAGAGCTGCAGGGGCGACTCTCCCAAAATGCAGCACACACACATGACATTCAGAGCACATCAGCATTGACAACAATGTGGTACAAACTGCAACACGTTTACAACAGGACAGAGGACGCAACAGGTGCCGCTTGTGTGTAGAAACTGGCCAATCACATTTGGCATAGCAGGGAAATGTGAGATGTCAATGTACTAGTACAAACACATATCCGTGATGTCGACGAAATGTCCACTGCCCCACATCAAATAGGCAGCTCCTCCTAAACAGTCACAATGTACATTGTCATGCAGTCTGCATGTGAACTTGTACAATGCGACAACATACATGTGAACACAATGTAATACTGCATTTCCCCTTCACATTGCAGAGGGAGCATCAACACCTCCTGCAGAGCAGCCCCAACAACTTCTCACTGATGACGATGAGGACATCCCCGACATCAACCCCGAAGCCCTCCAAACCCTCTACAACAGCTTCGGCCCCCCACCTCCAGGAGCAGGGCAGCCCAGCTGCATCGAGGAGACCCCACCCCCTGCACAGACCACACAGCAGGAAGCACCTACCACCTCGGCTGTCTCCCAGGACCCCCACGAACAACACATGGCCTTCCAACGCCGTGTGTTAGAGGTCCAGGAGAAGATGGCTGATCAGGTGCGGGTGGGGTTCGACCTCATGGCACCAAAACTTGATGCCATACATGGGTGTCTGAGTACCATCAGGGACCACTTACAGTCCCTAACGGACACCCACAGTCCGCTCCATGCTCTCCAACGATCCATGGCTGACATCGCTGGAGTCATGATACTGAGACAAGAACAACTGTCCAGTCAGAGTGGCTCCAGCGATGTCAGCCGGGAGTGGGGACAGATGCGGTGGCTCATGGAGAACATGGAGCGGATGACGGCGGAAAGAATGGCTGCCACGGCTGCACACCAGCGAGATGTGGCTGGGACCTTCCATGCCCTGCAGCACATTGTCATGGCATTGCTGCCTCAAGGCCTTGCGCAGATGAATGCTGCTGCTGCTTCTACATCCACATCTCCGCCCCTGATGTGTCAGTGCCTCACAGTGCGGCAGGCAATCCACCACCACCCACGTGTGAGGCACATGTGACAGCAGAGGACGAAGATGCGGGTGAATCAACCTTACTGGTAAGGAGGAGGCAGTAGCATTCATCTCCGCCATATGGCCTGTTTCTGCTTGGTTCTGCCCTTTGCATCATCACCTTCCACTGTCCCCCGATACACTCTATGACACTCACCTTGGACCTCGACATGGACTGCCATTTTCTGATTGGTTACCAATGACACAGCTATCAGACTGCGGACTGAACTCTTCCTCTTCCGATGTACTTGTCATTCCCTGAAGGACTCTGGCTGGCCCGCCACGGGCCAATAATGTGAAGTGGGGTTTGCATGGCCCTGTACTGCTCCAGCTGCAACACTCCACTGGATGTGAATTAAACATTCAGAATCGCACAGATGTGTCATGCCTCTGATCATTCAAGTATGAGAGTATGGATGAATGTAGGGTCAGTGATTCCCCCTTACGTCCATGTTGCTCATGTTGTGGGACTTGAGTCACAGGGTGCAACATTGCCGATTGCGGTCCTGGTGGCGTAGACACTACAACAGAGACACAAGCATCAGTTACTTCCATGTCCAGCCCACAACTGACGCACGCCCAGAGCCCCGGGCTCATTGTTCCCACCCCTACGCTGGCCTGCCATATGCAAGGCCAGTCCACTCGGCTTACGCTCAGAGGGGGGGGGGACAAAGCTACATGTCCCAGGTCTTCCCTGTAGTGATCTGCTGATCACTGGTCTAGTTGTCAGCATGCCACAGCCACTCCCTGAGGGCTGGTTCACACCCACACCACACCCATCCAGCACAGGCGTCACAGGACATGTGACCCTGCCAATAAAAGGGGCCTAGCACGTCACATTCCCCACTGCCGGAGATGACATGATGGTGATGCAGCGCGTACAATAAAACTATTCTCCTCCTAGGTCACTTATTGGTAAAATCCAGGAGCAAACTATATTTTCTCACATCCACATGACGATGGGGCCCATAAACATCGCCTATCACACACGCACACACCTGGATTTCCTTTACACTTTTACGAAAATCTGTACTCCTAGGAGAAGCATGAGAAACTAAATGGAAAACACAATTTATGTACCGCTGGAAGGAGCCGGGATATCTTATTACCTAAAACTATCGTTTTCTTTTCAGTTATTTCTTAAGATATTCCTGCTCATTGTTTTGTCGATGAATCATTCATGTAAGAAATTAGTTCATAGTGATTAAGACCAGCTAAATCACAATAACCAATTACTGATGTCACAATCATTTAGTAAAATAACCACTGAGTCGTTTGATTTAAAGAATCTTAAAATTTATATAATTTTAAAAGCATGAGAAAGAATTTAAACTTTTTATTCAATTAATCATTCATTATTAATTCAAATATTTATTAAGCATAATCAATTTTATTGCAGAAAGAAAATTTTTTGTCATGAAGCAAAACCCTAATTACCTGCCTACCTTCCTAATTTAGCCTAATGATTTCTAACCTAAGTTTAAGAATTAAAAATAGCCTAATTCTCATACTCAACTGGAAAATTAAGACAGCAACAGAAACTTCAGCTCGTCAGCATCAGCTACCTGCAACCCGTCTCATCTAACAGTCTTTCAGCATCTCCCGCTCAGTAATGGATCGATCAGGACCACCAAGCACTGGAAGCCACCAACACCAACACGACTCTCCAACTCCGATCGTGACTGTGACCCCCTCCCACTAAGAGTAGGCCCTCTTATACCCTAATTCTAACTTTGCTAACTAATTGTTGCAACATTAATAACACGCTTTTCTTTCATTGGTCCATGCATGTCATCTTATTCATTCTTTTAATCAAGTTCTCTCGGATCCAACGGGTCCTTGGATCATTTCCTTTCTCACAGTTCAAGACATGTTTCCATCCGCTTCGATCAGTACATTTGTAACTTCTTTCGATACATTCGAGAACTCTGCAGGCATTGTCCTTTCTCTTAAAATGGTTTCCCACGGTTCTTTGCTGATCACCACGGCACACTATCAGTTCAATTAGGTCACATCAGCCTTGACCATTCTCGCATCCTAGCCTCTCAGCAACATCAAGAGGTTAGCTTTTCTCCAACTTTTCTCCCTTGTCACGTGTTTCCCCGCACTTGCGCACTTCATTAACTGGCAGCCATTTTATATCGCCACTCGTTTATACTTAGAAGCACTATTTTGAAATAAACAAAACATAATTAAAATAGAGAAACATAGCCTTTTTGTTTCCCTCCCGTCATCTACGTACCCCAATTAGTTATTACCTAGCAGAAAGCAACATTTGAGCTGTTCCTTACTTACCATCACTATTGTTTTTGCAACGACACATTTATTTTCTATGAAGCACAAATCATGCATTTATTATAAATTAGTACGCATTTATTTTTATGTTATAATTAGACACACAGACATTCGTTAATAGATTATTCAGCACATACACTTGCGTATTACCCTTCCCACACGTACAGTGTTGATTAATACATTTAAACGAACATTTTATTAATTATTTATAAAATTTGTTAGGGGTTAAAAAAATTATTTTCTCTGCTCCATCAACTCCCCCTTTGGTGATTTTTAAATCACCACATAAAACCCAAGTTATACTTCTTTTTCAGGCAGCATATGTCTTTCGTCCTTTGCTTTTTGTTAGTTACACATCTGTTTCCCTTTCATCTTGTCTCCTTATACATGCTTTCTTTCATTTTCTCTAACTCAATTTCACCCATTTCTCTCTCTCTCTCTTTCATTATTCTGTTATTTCTTTTTATCTTATTTTGTCTTACTTTTCTTTTTATACATGTTATTACAATTTTCAACACCATGGCTAACAATATTACTACAGTTGCTATTATTATAACTTTCCCTATCATTAGTCTACTCATTCTGGTCAACCAATTTGCTACTGAAGAAAACCCTCTACCAAGTTTTCCCAAGACACTTTCAACCTCCAGTGGAACTAGTTCTTTGTGCAAATTTGTAATATTTGTAATATACTTCTGTATATTTTCACTTTTATCAGGAATGTAAGTGCAACAATGTTGGACTTTCAGCATTCCACAGACTCCACCCTCTTTTGCCAAAAGAATATCAAGGGCAAGCCGATTTTGCATCACCATAGCTCTCATGGCAACCATTTCGGTATTTACCATTAAGAACCCTCCCGCAGTATCTGTAGACAAACGATCTACTACTGTGGATAACTTCCGAATTTTAAATGCATTCAAAGATATTCCCACTGCTGGTATTAATGCTCCAAAAATATCACCTACAATTTCTGAAAAACTTTCCCTCTTTCTACGTGTAAAGCTATTAATCATCTTGTATGTTCCTTTTTCTTCTCTGTCCATATGAAATTTTTTGGGAAAGACCAGGCTTACATAGCAAGTTCCATACCAATGGTCCGGTAACCTGTAATAAGCTCTATTCCCACAAATATAATAGATACCTGGAAATATTGGATATTTTCCACCTTTGAATCCCCAACCTCCCAAAATTTGATAATTGTCATGGCAGATACTGGAACCTACAAAGTAATTGTCATAGACTGTCTTATTTCTCCTAATACACAACTTTCCTGTTTGCGGCCAATCTAATGTCATTGCTGCATTTATCTTTTTCCTTCATGATTTCCTTCCTCAAACGTCCATAGATGTGTTCCTTCCTCTTTTATTGCTTCTTTTTGAAATTTCATTCTTCTTTCTTCAACCATTTCTAAAAATACCTTTTCTTCTTTCTTTAACTCACAGGTAAGGTTGTTATTAACTATTTCTTCTAAGGTTAATTTTCTATGTTCTAGAAAGAATTCTCCTAAAACTTTTGCTGGTTTTACTTTGTTAAGTTCTGGTACTACTGGAACGTTTGCAAAAATCTTATCTATATCAGTATAATAAGATTCTAATCTACCTGTTTTATAAAATAAACTTGCTATTACACTACAGGTTATTCCATAAGTTAGAGGTAGGTGATGATAAGTCACACCTTCTGACACTGATGCAGGCAACTGCATACAAACATAACAATCTCTCACATCCATTGTCTCTACATATTCGTACAACAATTTTGTAAAAACATTTTTAGAAAAGTCTGTTACTGACTTATCCTTATGTAATTCTGCACTACTTCTTAAAATAACTGGTTCTTTAATATTAGTTTCTTTTTCTGGTTTAGTATCATTCTTTGCTTCTATTACAGCTAAACTAATAGGAATTGTGATTGCTAAAACTATCCATATGGTCATTAATAACCCTATACAAAAGCAGCACATTTTACACCATCTTTTTACAAACTCACATTTATCTCTTCTATCCCTAGTATTTTCCATTTTGCTTTTATCTTTTGTTTAAGTTTCAGAAAATTGTGTCACTACACCTCAGAAATGACTTAGATGCCACTCTGCTTTCAAAAAGTCTTTGCTTAGTACTTTCTTTTAATTCTCTCCAGAATTCTTTCGTTGTCACATCCGGTGATTTGTCACATTCAGTAAATTTGTCATGTCCGGCAGAAGCACTATAAGTCTTCACTTCAGGTTTGTTGCATCTCACCTTTTCCCATTCGACTTCTTAGTCTCTGGTTCTCGTGAGTGTTTTCTTCTTCTTTATAATCCGTCAGTGCGATATATAGCCACTCAGGTGACTTATACTTTGCATTCACTTTCTTCGTTCTTTTAGACTTTTGTAGTCGTTTTCCACTTGGCTTTTCTTGTCCTTTTTGACTTGTTATTTCATTCACTTGTTCAGCACTTTCTTCTCCAGCTCTTATTATTCTATATCTCAATTTTCTTATATAGTTGCTGGGCCAATTATCTCCTTTTCTTGGCCTTTTGGCTTCACCTTCTTTTTCTTCTCTTTCTGATTTCCAATTTCTTTTTCTTGATTCAGTTTTTGCTTTCTCTTCTTCTCCACTCTCTTCAGTTTCGGTTTCAACTGTTTCACTATTGTCTCTTATTTTGAAGCTTATGATCTCGTCATCTCTTACTGGTGGATCTGTCTTCTCCTTCTTGTGTTCCCTTATTACTGTCCCTCCTCGGTGTTCTTCCGATTTGGTGTTTTCCTCACTTTCTACTTCTAAATTTCCCTGTTCTTTTGTTTCTCTATCTGTCCCTATTGCTCCTCGGGGTTCTTCTCGATTCTCTAGCTTTTTGTGTACTTCTTTCCCTACTTCGTCTATTAATATTATTTCTGAAGGATTTCCACCATAACTTGTACTTGGTTGCTCATTTAGATCATTTTCTTGCTCATTTTCTTCTCTAATTGGTTTATAACCCCAAGTTCTCCTTCGAAATTCTTCACAGTTTGCAACTGAATCATCAGATCCTGAACTTGTGTCAGATGTTTCCAGATGTCGACTTACAGGTCGATCTTCAGGTTCTGGAATTTCTGAATTTCTTTCTTCTTCTTCTTCCTCTTCTTCTCTAGAGGTGCTCGCAGTTGGGGTTTCCAGATGTCGACTTTCAGGTCGATCTTCAAGTTCTGGCACCCTTTCTCTTATTCTTGTTGTCCCAGCCGTTAAACTTTTATCCCACACTTCCAGACGTCGACTCACATGTCGATCAGTAGGTTCTTGAACTCTGATTGTGTGGCTGGCATGGACCCAGTTCTTCACTCCTGCACACTTGACTGCAGTCGTTGTCACTAGGATTACCTGTCGTGGTTCGTCCCAGCGAGGAACTAGACAGTTTCTTCTCCTGTGGATTTTTATGCGGACCCAGTCTCCTGGATTCAAGTCGTGGGCTGGTTTTCTTTCAAGAGTGGTCGCATCCGGTCCAACCTGATGAAACACAGAACGCACCACATCAGCCAGTCCTTTGCAATAATCCAGTACTAGATCTTCAGTTATAGTCAATAACTTGTTGACAGGTACTTGTGCTTGTCTCATTGCTCGTCCCATGATCATCTCATGAGGACTAAGTCCAGTTTTCTTTTCAGGGATGCTTCTGATGGTCATCAGAACAAGAGGCAGTGCATCTGGCCATTTGAGTCCTGTAGCTTGACACATCTTTCCCAATCTGTTCTTAATTGTTCCATTAATTTGCTCTACTACCCCAGAAGCCTCTGGTCTGTAAGCACAATGTAGTTTTTGTTTAATACTCAATGCTTCGCAAATCAATTGGATCAACTCATTTTGAAAATGTGTTCCTCTATCTGTCTCAACCGTGACTGGAAAACCATACCTTGGAATGAACTCTCGCAGCATAAGCTTTGCCACCGTTGTTCCATCATTCCTTCTAGTGGAGTATGCCTCCACCCAACGAGAAAACAAACAGACGACCACTAGAACATACTTTAGTCTGTTACAAGGGGGCATTTCGATAAAGTCTAATTGCATTCTAGTGAACGGACCTCCTTCTCGTCCTATTGTTCCTAGACTCACTACCGTCTTTCTTCCTGGGTTAAACTGCTGACAAATAAGACATCTTTGACAAAGACTTTCAGCTATGGCTCTGAATTTTGGGTTATACCAGGTTTGTCTAAAAAGTCTGATCATTGCATCTCTCCCAATATGAGCTTGTCCATGGTACATCCGTGCCATGTCTGCAATCATGCTATCAGGCATAACTGGTCTTTCGTCTCTGTACACCCACACACCATTATTTTCCTGTCTTCTACATCCTGCTTTTATCCAGTAATCCTTTTCCTCATCATTTGCAGCTTCTTGTAACTGTCTTACTTCATCCCATGTCTCGACAGTGTTAGTAAAAAGCAAAGGAGAAGAGATATGCTCCCTTTCTCTATTCTTATTCAGGGACACCATGTTCTCTGCACAATATTTGGCGATCTCGTCAGCATAGTTATTGCCAACAGCTATGTAATTTTCGTTTTTCTTATGTGCCTTGCACTTCACTACAGCTATTTGTTTAGGCAGCTGTATCGCCTCAAGCAGCTTTTTAACAAAATCTCCATTTCTGATAGGTGTTCCTGCAGACGTCAAGAAACCTCTTTGTGACCAAATCTGACCGAAGTCATGTACGATACCGAAACCATATTGGCTATCGGTCACAATCGTGACTCGCACATTTCTTCCTAATTTACATGCTTGAATCAAAGCAATCAGTTCCGCAACTTGTGCAGACCTTATTCCTTTCAGACAAGACGCTTCCATCACAGTTGCCACTGTGCACACTGCGTAAGCTGCGCTTAAAACTCCTTCTTTTGTTCTCAAACATGAGCCATCTACAAACATGACATAATCTGACTCCTTTAACGGTTCATCTTTTATGTCAGCTCTTGGTTTTGTGCAATATTCCAGCACATTCAGACAATCATGATCTACTTCGTCTTGTTCAATTATACTCTCTTCATCTGGCAATGATGTTGAAGGATTCACATTCATGCATCTGTCTATGGTCACATTTTCAGCACTCAAGATTACTTTTTCGTACTTAGTCAGCCGACTATGTGTCATGTACTGTGTTTTTGTTCTTGTCAAAAGAATTTCTACTGAATGGGGAACATATACTCTCAGTGGATACCCCATCACTATACCTTCACTTTGTTCCAGACTTACACAAGTAGCAGCAACTGCTTTCAAACATCCGGGCAATGCTTTTGCTATAGGATCTAAAACAGCTGAAAAATAAGCAATTGGTCTTTTCATTGTTCCATGTTTTTGTACCAGTACTGAAAACGCACATCCATCTCTTTCACTGCAGTACAATTCAAAATCCTTCTCATAATCAGGCATGCCTAAAGCAGGGGCCTCACACAATTTCTTTTTCAACTCTTTGAAAGATTTCATTTCTTCGTTATTTAACTCAAAAGGGTCTCTTACATCTTTCTTGGTCAACTTTTGTAATGGTTTTGCAATCAAAGAGAAACCACTTATCCATTGTCGGCAATATCCAACCATTCCCAGAAACATTCTTACCTCTCTTTGCGTCATTGGTGCTCTCATTCCTTGAATCATTCTTACTCTTTCTGTCGCTATCTTTCGTACTCCTTTCTCAATTTTATGCCCTAAATATTGAACTTCTTTTGGCAAAATTGCAATTTTGAAGGGGACACTTTATGTCCTCTTTTCTCTAGATGGTTCAGTAAAGCAATTGTATCATTTACACATGCTTCTTTTGTTTTCGATGCCACCAATAGGTCATCGATATACTGCACCATCACTGACTTTTCTGGCATTTTCAAATCTTCCAGAGATTTCTTTAGAATCTGATTAAAGATTGAGGGGCTTTTTGTATACCCCTGAGGGATTCGGCACCATGCCAAAATACGCTCTCCGAACCGGAACGCAAATAATGGCTGGCTATCTGGATGTAAAGGAATAGAGAAAATGCGTGACACAAATCTATCACTGTGTACCACTCAGCTTCGTGTGGAATTTGATATAGAATTACTGCAGGGTTTGGCACTATTGGACAACAGGGCACAACTATTTTGTTGATCTTTCTCAAATCCTGTACTATTCTATATGTTCCGTTTGGCTTTTTCAGTCCCATAATAGGTGAATTACATGGACTGCTCATTATTTCTTTTAGAATTCCCTGTTCAATCATTTTATTTATTACAGGAGTTATTCCTTCAATTATTTCTGGAGTTAATTTGTACTGTGGCGTATTCGGGTAAGATGTTCCTTCTTTTACTGTTACTTTTACGGGATCAACTTCTTTCATTAATCCAATATCTTCTCCTGTAAAATCCCACATACTTTCTTTCACTGCAATTTTTAGTTCTTCTGGAAGTTTTTCTGCATCAAATGCAGGAAACAAACCATTCATTTCAGGTTCCTGATTCATCAAAGTTACTTTATACAAGACATCTTCATCTGAAGTCTGAAATCCAATTCCATCTGGGGTACAATAAATTGTGCAATTCATCTTGCACAAGAGGTCACGACCTAAAAGATTTACAGGACTACAATCGCACACTACAAATTTATGCATTTTGCTAAAAGAACCAATTTTTACTTCCACTAATTCAGTAAGTGGTGTTTTAATCTGCTGATTGGCTACTCCTACCACTTGGATGCATTCACCTGAGAGAGGAAGGTTTGGAATTTCCACTGATCTAACAGTAGAACGGGTAGCTCCAGTATCGACAAGGAATGTTACATTTGCACCATTCACTTCTCCATCCACAAAGGGACCAGACTGATCTACCTCTAGAGTTGCGCCAAGTACGCACTCTTTCCCCTCTCTTGGGCACCGTCAGAAACTTTCATCCGGCTCATCCTCACTCTGACGCAACCAATACTGAGAAATGTTAGCTGCTCGCGGCAACTGTGTTACCTGCTCTCCTCCGTAGAATCCTGTTTCTGTACTGTATCTTTGCTGGTTAACAGTGTTGGGAAGTGGTGGTTGCGGCACCTGACTTTGTTGAACAACTACCTCATTCTGCACCTGTGGAGTTAATGATTGATTTTCCGGATTAGGTTTAGGTGGGAACTTACACTCGTTTCTCCAATGCCCTAATTTTCCGCAATTATGACAGGGCCGTTTCTTCTTTGCCTCCTCTAGACTCACTTGACCTTTCCCTTTACCTATGTTAGGTCGCATTTTATTCTGTCCTGTTTCATTCCCACTATTACTATCCAATTGAGCTTCTTGTTTTTCTGCCACTTTCACCTGTGCCCACATTGCCTTCTCTTTCAATTTACGCTGTCTACTCTCAATATCATCACTGCAATACTTAGCATACCTCAGCACATCATCGACTGTGCCATTCTGCCAATTAATCATATGCTGTTTAATCATTTCACTAATCTCTGGTTTCAATCCAAACACAAATCTGTACACAAAATGACTCATATCTTTTTCACTTAATTCCTCATATCCACTATACTGCTTGAAAACCAACAACAACCTCTCATAATAGGCGTGTACAGACTCCTTACTTTCCTGTGTAGTTCTATCGATTTTTACCCAATCTGTCTCTTTAGGAGGAATCTTATTCTTCAAAAAGGTAATCACCTTATCATACTTCTTCATCACATCAGGACCTGGAGCTCCTGTCTTAAGATCTCTTGGATATTCTGTAGTTGGCCAGTCAACTGTAATCTTACATTCTGACCACAAATCAGTTGGTACCACTATGTCAAATAATCCATCTAAATCTATCCACAACACTTTTGAAACCTTTACAAATCTCTCTACTTGTCGGTACCATTCAACTGGTTTCTCTCTTAGCTTCGGAAAGTCATTTGTAAATGACAGTATATCCTGCCTAGTCCAGGAACATGCACATAACTACCACCTGGAGTTTCTCTCATAGGGTATTCTCTGGCAACAGGTTCCTTTTCAGTTATCATAAAAGCCAAAGAAGCTTTGTCTGTAGTTTTCTCATTGTTCTTTGTCCATCTAACCTTCCATCTGTCCACATCACCCCATTTTCTCAATAACACAATTAACTCTTTTATCTGTGTCAGCCTTCCTTCCGTGTTCAAATTTTCGATATCTTTTTCACAAAAGTCTACTCTATATGGTTTCTGCAATGTTTTGACTTTTGCAAAGTCTATTCCAATTTCACTGGCTACTTCCTCTAGTTTGTCATGTAAATTCTTTGCTCTCCATGTAATACTTTTGCACAGAAACATTATTTCATCATCCTGGTAATTTTTTATCTTTTCTGTACCAATTGTTCCTAGAATTAATTCTTCCATGTCAATTTTTAACCTAATTACATCTAATGGTTTTTCTTCTGGTTCTTTTATTTTAAATGCCTTCATCCACTCATTTAACTCATCAGGAGTCGGACCTATGGGTGTATTATTTAGTTCTACCCAATTACCACTCTTTTCAGGAGTCTCTGTTGCAGATTCTGTTATCATATGCATTTTCCTACCATTGCACTCATTCACAGTCAAATTTGTAGGTGGACTTGGTCTGTAAGTACTAGCCAAATTACTTGCACTTGCACTTTGTTCCATCCTTTCTTTTTCTCTCTGAAATTGTGAACTCATGGGAATCACTAAAGATCGTTCATCAATTTTCTGATTCTCAAAAACTGGTATTACTGGACCTATTGTTACAGGCACAGTCACTGCTTCCATATTTTTCGTTAATTCTCTAATCTTCTCAGTTAGTTCTTTTGTTGTCCTTGCTAATTCGCTTGCATTGTCGCTTTCTATTCCTTCATTTTGTGAAGTTCTCATTTGATCTTGTGACCTATTTATTTCAATTCTTTTTCCGGACTTTTATTTCGCATAGTCTCTATTAGCGGCGCATTTGGTGTCACCACTGTAGAACTCTGCTGATACGGAGGTGGATTTCTATTTAAAATATCTTCCAGCAATTCATCATCCGTTTCGCTCTCATGCATATATTTCTCCCTCTCCATATGTTTCTTTTTCTCAGTACGTTTTCTCTTAGTCTCTTCCTCAACTGTAAAAGCTGGAAACAAACCTCCTGTCATGTTAGCGCATCTCCATCGTTTTGTTCTATCTTCATGATTTATTCCCCACATTCTTCCAGGCATAAACTCATGATCTCTTAAACCTCTGAATCTCTCTCGCTCATACATCTCATCCTCCCATTCCGTCAACGCTTCAAACTGTGTCAGTCTAGGTCTAGGTTCTAGATTTGTCATCTTTTCTCGCAAATTTCGCAAAACCGCTACACTAAATGAACCATTCTCAGGGAAAGCTAATGCACCATCATTCTTCGTATACTTTACCCAATTTTCCAACCATATGCATGTATGATATCCATATTTCAGCATCATATGTGAAGCTGCTGATTTCGGCGGAGGAATTACTTGTCCCTCTCTAGTCACAACCTTTTTATCTTTCTTAAAGAAATTCTTTATTTTTGTCGTCCATGACGTTCTCTCCCTTTCATACTCGTAATACGGCATATTTTCGATTTGTTTTTCTCTTCACACTAGCACTGTTCTGTGTACGGAACTTCAACCAATTACAGCGCGACTCGCCCTAACGCACCAATCAGAACAATTCCCTTCGTCCGCGAACCAACCAATCCTAGCGCGGCACTTTTCCACGTCACTCCTGCTGTTTGTTCACGTGACTAGCGCACTATCCAATCCTAGCGCGGCACTGTTCCACGTCACTCCTGCTCTTTTACCCCTCCTTTACAAAATTTATCGGCAATTTTTCTTTTCACTGTTTTCTCCGTTAGTTACAACAATTAAAACAATTCCATAGTCTGATTCGCTAAACAAAAGTGACAGCTTTGTCCTTGTACACAAGAATCCTGTATTTCCATTAGGCAGCGCTTACCTCTACCCTACCACAGAATTATTTACTCTCGCCGATAAAGTAGCACTTCCCTCTACCTTACCCTTCTTTCAAGCAAACAATTTACTCGTTTCTCTGGGGATAAGACACATGTGGAGACTAGGCTCCTGAGAATTAAGGCCAAAGTTTCACAAGAAAACGTGATTTGCTATTTCAGTTACACACCTTTCGTACAGAAAATCCCTAACATAACACAACCTGTGTTATTACCAAAATGAATTCAGACCATGTACCAAATTCCATGTGACTTCTCTTGCCACACGTGTTCCACTTCCTACATCCCAGAAGCGTGAAAACCTACATATAACAGAACACGACTCAACATATAGTATTAGTCATAAAAAAACAATCAATAATCAATAAACAATAATCACTAAACTAATCTATAGAAAACCATAACTCTGCTACCAAGAAATCTGATGCAGCGCGTACAATAAAACTATTCTCCTCCTAGGTCACTTATTGGTAAAATCCAGGAGCAAACTATATTTTCTCACATCCACATGACGATGGGGCCCATAAACATCGCCTATCACACACGCACACACCTAGATTTCCTTTACACTTTTACGAAAATCTGTACTCCTAGGAGAAGCATGAGAAACTAAATGGAAAACACCATTTATGTACCGCTGGAAGGAGCCGGGATATCTTATTACCTAAAACTATCGTTTTCTTTTCAGTTATTTCTTAAGATATTCCTGCTCATTGTTTTGTCGATGAATCATTCATGTAAGAAATTAGTTCATAGTGATTAAGACCAGCTAAATCACAATAACCAATTACTGATGTCACAATCATTTAGTAAAATAACCACTGAGTCGTTTGATTTAAAGAATCTTAAAATTTATATAATTTTAAAAGCATGAGAAAGAATTTAAACTTTTTATTCAATTAATCATTCATTATTAATTCAAATATTTATTAAGCATAATCAATTTTATTGCAGAAAGGAAATTTTTGTCATGAAGCAAAACCCTAATTACCTGCCTACCTTCCTAATTTAGCCTAATGATTTCTAACCTAAGTTTAAGAATTAAAAATAACCTAATTCTCATACTCAACTGGAAAATTAAGACAGCAACAGAACTTCAGCTCGTCAGCATCAGCTACCTGCAACCCGTCTCATCTAACAGTCTTTCAGCATCTCCCGCTCAGTAATGGATCGATCAGGACCACCAAGCACTGGAAGCCACCAACACCAACACGACTCTCCAACTCCGATCGTGACTGTGACCCCCTCCCACTAAGAGTAGGCCCTCTTATACCCTAATTCTAAGTTTGCTAACTAATTGTTGCAACATTAATAACACGCTTTTCTTTCATTGGTCCATGCATGTCATCTTATTCATTCTTTTAATCAAGTTCTCTCGGATCCAACGGGTCCTTGGATCATTTCCTTTCTCACAGTTCAAGACATGTTTCCATCCGCTTCGATCAGTACATTTGTAACTTCTTTCGATACATTCGAGAACTCTGCAGGCATTGTCCTTTCTCTTAAAATGGTTTCCCACGGTTCTTTGCTGATCACCACGGCACACTATCAGTTCAATTAGGTCACATCAGCCTTGACCATTCTCGCATCCTAGCCTCTCAGCAACATCACGAGGTTAGCTTTTCTCCAACTTTTCTCCCTTGTCACGTGTTTCCCGCACTTGCGCACTTCATTAACTGGCAGCCATTTTATATCGCCACTCGTTTATACTTAGAAGCACTATTTTGAAATAAACAAAACATAATTAAAATAGAGAAACATAGCCTTTTTGTTTCCCTCCCGTCATCTACGTACCCCAATTAGTTATTACCTAGCAGAAAGCAACATTTAAGCTGTTCCTTACTTACCATCACTATTGTTTTTGCAACGACACATTTATTTTCTATGAAGCACAAATCATGCATTTATTATAAATTAGTACGCATTTATTTTTATGTTATAATTAGACACACAGACATTCGTTAATAGATTATTCAGCACATACACTTGCGTATTACCCTTCCCACACGTACAGTGTTGATTAATACATTTAAACGAACATTTTATTAATTATTTATAAAATTTGTTAGGGGTTAAATTTTTTTATTTTCTCTGCTCCATCAATGGCGTCCGCACCACGCGACCCAAGCATGAAGGGTCCTTGACTTGTGGCGCACTGAATTGGTGGCACCCGCTGCACTGCGGCCGGCACGGGCCTACCGCCATGGGACGATGACTTGCGTTGCACAGGGTCAGTGGCAGCCGCTGCACTGCGGCTGGCAGGGGCCTACCGCCACGTGACGGTGACTTGCGTTGCACAGGGTCAGTGGCACCCGCTGCACTGCGGCTGGCAGGGGCCTACCGCCACGTGACGATGACTTGCGTTGCCAAGGGTCAGTGGCACCCGCTGCACTGCGGCTGGCAGGGGCCTACCGCCACGTGACGATGACTTGCGTTGCACAGGGTCAGTGGCACCCGCTGCACTGCGGCTGGCAGGGGCCTACCGCCACGTGACGATGACTTGCGTTACACAGGGTTAGTGGCACCTGAAGAGCTGAGCGGGTGTGCAGCCTGCAATGATGCGTTGGCCTCGATATGGCATCCAGCGAATCAAGACTCAAATTGAACAGTGTGCCCTGCTGGACCACAGTGTACGCGCAGACAGCAGTCAGCACACACATGACTCCGCGGTGCGGTGCCGCAGGGTGCACTGGGGGCCTGTGGCGCGGAATCCAGCGATCGGCTGAGGAGGATGCACCGGCACGTGGTGTGCCCTCTTGGAGACATGCCGGTGGCGGCAGGTGAGCATTGAGGCCTGGGTGCGCAGGGGCGGCCAGTCATCGCTGGGCGGAGGACTGGTCTGGGGACCAGGGCTGGGGTGCATCAGGCGCACAGGATCGCGCAGGCCCCACCGGTCACAGTGGCGGACTCATGGCGCCGCCCTTGCTGACACGACCCTGCATGCGATGATCGTGATGTGCGTGGGTTGGTTTGGGACGTAGCCACCTCGTCTCCAGTGTGAATGTGCCCGTTGAAGGTGGTCGGCCACGTGTGTGTAGGCCTATGGGCAGGCTGTGGCGGAGACTGAGACACACGCAGTAGTCACTTTGGTGGTGGATTGGTGACGTGTGCATTCCCACAGTTGTGAGTTGGGGGATTGTGGAGTTGAGGTGTGTGGTGTGTTCAGTTGGTACTTGCCGATGGGCAGTGCATTTCCATGGGGGCCATCCTCAAAGCGCTGGCTGGTGGAGGACTTGCGGACATGTGGGGATCATGCACACTGCCTGGGGAGTTGGCGACGACATTGGTGGACAGGCCACGGTGGTCCACTTTTGTATGCACAGTGATGGCATGCGTGTGGTTGCTGTTGCGGTGATTGTGTGCAGTGTCGGCAGGGAGCACAAGTCATACACGTGTGCTGTGAATTGCCCCCAACACGTGCGTGACGCCAGCTATGGCGTAGTTCCCTTGCGTGGTCTCAAGATGTTCCTGCGCAGTGTGGGGGGAGTGAGGGGCAGGGGTATCGAGCTGACACACACCGTGATGCTTTCAGGTATGATGAGTCCTGCATGATGTGACCGTAACAGCAGTTCGTGTGGTCGTTACCTTCCTCTTCATTCCTACGACGGTTTCGGCCACACGTAGTTCTGTTACGGTCTTCTCATGCATGGTTTATCAGGCCTGTGAGCATTCCGGTTTGTCCAAGTGCAGTACACTGTACCAGATTAGGCATGTGACTATACGGAAGTTTGACCCTTGTCACCATTTCTCCCACAGGTTTCTGAAGACACGTTGCCCTGTTGAGGTTCCCCGTTGGGAATGGAACGCGTTGGCTGAGCTTTTCGTTTTGTTGATTTATGTATTTGTAATAAAGTTTTGTTTTTACACTACTGTTGACTACTGGACTTCATGACCTGGCGCACCCACATTTCGGTTAGTACGATCTTGGGTCTGGGGCACGGAGGCGTCTAGCACAGCTGGCGTTGGGGTTGGTTGCACAGGTACACTACAAATTGGAACTATCGTGTGGTGCGGATACAGGGGCCCGCCGTTGCTTTTGTGGACATGCATCCATGACATGTGTGAGGGAGTTTGATGGGGCTGGCTGTGTGACTCCTCCGACTCGGACAGTTGTTGGTTGGAAGGTACCAGGGGCCAACAGGTGCAGCACAGCCAGCAGCTTTGTCTGTGGGGGGATGTAGGTTGTCCGCTGTGTTGGTACCGTCAGCCTGTGGGCAATGTGGGTCAGGATGCGGAGGATGGTTGTCCTTTTGAGCCTGTGTTGGCCAATGACTTCCTCTGGCGTTGAGTCTCTGGGGCTGGTGCGCTTTAGGGTCGTCCGCTGTCCTGCACTGCCTAGGTGGTAATCCGGGTGAGGGGGTGGTCGCGGGGGGTGCCTGGGGGTGGTGGTGGTGCGTGTTGTGGCCCTCTTGGGTCTCCGAGCTGCATGATCAGTGTCTCCATGGCATCTGTTGGTCTTCAGATGTGGCTCTGGGCTGGGCTCCCTTTCTACTGCAGTTGGTCGTCCTGCTTAATACCAGTAGAAGGCAGGTGTTAAATCCCTGCTGCTAACGTGACTTATCGCCTGTTATTGGTTCGCATCGCAGATCTGACTGGTCGTTAAGAATCTCGCGAAGTGGTGTTTTTGCACGGGAACACCTACTCTGCATATCATTAGCGTTAGTTGTTGCACTCATCCGTGGCGATGTTTTTTGTGGCAGCTATCGCTGGTAAACTGGCGATATCGGCAGTTTGCACCAGCTTGGGAATAGGGCGATAAATCTATCGCCACTTTTGCGGCGCTAAAGTGCTGATAAATCGGCGATGAGTCCTTGAGAATATGCCCCAATGAGTTTAAATATTGCAGCGATCTGGGAAGCAGGCCGACGGTAGTAGCAGCCCGGAAATGCTGTGAAAAAGTACATATCAGGTAGAGCACTGAAATCTGTCTGGAAAGATTGGCATTTCTGGTTTGTTAGAAAGACGTGTCTTGCCAGTTGCAATATGACATCTCGCCAACGGTACAGGAAGACACTGTACCACTGTACCACTGCCACAGACCTCACCACTCCCCACGCCTTTATACCGCATGTCTCAGAGCCTGGAGTGGAATGGGCCACTCACTGCAGCATCATGCTGCTCACTCGGCCCACCCGAGAACTAGTGATGGACCTGGGGCTCCTTTAATTAGCACCAAAGGGTTACTCCTGTCGCTACCTTCCTCTGCACCTTTGTGGGCCCTCCCTTTGCCTCGGTCTCTGTAGTAGAGGTGGAAAGTAATGTGTTCCATCACCACACCTCTTGTGATTAATTTTTAATAAAGTGATCCCTCTGTCATTATTAAAACAAAGTGTTTGGAGCTGCTTTAAGGGGTATTATGTCCCTTGGTAGCTGGGTGATTATATGTCCCTAGTGGGCATATGTTATGGTCAACATGTTTCGCGCTTCAGTGGTCTCAGGGGGAGACCCAGGGCGCTTCGTCAGGACCGAATAAGAAAGTTGCATCTGGGCTGTGTCACCGGCGGAGACAGCGAGAGGCACACAGGTGACACAGCCCAGATGCACCGAGAGAACCCTCTCAAGTGACCCTCACTGATCTCATGGGCTCTTACCCTACCTACTAAGGGAATCTCTACTCCTTTCATTTATCCGGGGGCACCGAAATGTTCGGGCCACTGTAGATATAACTTTCTTATTCGGTCCTGACGAAGCGCCCTGGGTCTCCCCCTGAGACCACTGAAGCGCGAAACATGTTGACCATAACATATGCCCACTAGGGACATATAATCACCCAGCTACCAAGGGACATAATACCCCTTAAAGCAGCTCCATACACTTTGTTTTAATAATGACAGAGGGATCACTTTATTAAAAATTAATCACTCTCCCTCCAGCCATTTTTTAATACACTTTCTAGGACTTCACTGCCACTTACACCCACGCACCCATACGGCTTCATCAAAAGATCTCCGAAAAGAGACCCTTCGGGGGACCCGTAGTGCATTGCAGCGCCGGCCCGACGAGGAGCAAAAGCCCAATGATGAAGCATGACATCCTTCGGGGTGTGTGAGGGCATCAAGATGAGGACACCCTGCCTCCCACAAGCAGAGTAGCACACGACAAGAGTACCCCCTACTTCCCTTCTCTCCATCTCCACTCAGGAACGGTGACTCACTTTGGTATAAGTTTAATTTCGGGAGCACGGGTCACCGGACCTTTTAGAATAGCTCCTAGAGTCCCCCTCTTTTGATAAATAGGATTCAATTTTAAACTGCCATATCTTGCAAGATAAACATCTTGCCAGGTCCAAACATTTCACCAGGTCCTTTTTAATACATATAAGTCACCCCTAGGGTAGGCCCTGGACAGCCCCAAGGGCAGGGTAAAGTGTACTTAAAACGGTGGACATGTACTTTTAAGTTTTACATGTCCTGGTAGTGAAAAACTCCTACATTCCTTTTTCACTACTGCAAGGCCTATATCTCCCATAGGATAAAGTTGGGACTACCATATTAAATTTTATAAGTGTAATTTTCAAATGGAAAGATATAACTGGTTCATGTTTGGTGTCTCTTGAATCCAAATTTTAAATCCTAACTTATGGTGAAGTCGGATTTTAAATTACAATTATGAAAATGCCACTTTTAGATGTTATTTTTTTGTCTTAGCCATTTGGTGCCTGCAGATTGTCTCTGGACACATGGCTGGGTGTAGTTGGCAGTAGGGCTTTGTGTATTCCTCCTAGACAGCCACACACGATGGGAGCTTAGGTGTGACTGAATGGGCTATCACTGACAGGATGGGAGGGAGGAGCTTGGTCCAGTCTCACTTACACATGAATAGGCTGTGTCCTGTCCCCACACAAAGGACTGCATACCCTCTGTAGTTAGTCTGGAGCCTGGGCTGGCAGGGCAGGGCATCTATGCACTTCAAAGGCAGGCGACTAGAAGCTTCTCCCCACTTCAAAGGCACAACTGTAAATAAAATAAGGATCTCTGACACCACAATTTCAGTACACTTCTGGACCTGTGGATACTATGCCAGGAAGAAGGACTGCTGTGCTGCTGAAGGACTGCCACTCTGCTAAACAGCTACTTTGCTGTACTACTGCTTTGCTGTGCTGACCTGCTGCCCCCTTGCCTGAGTGAGAAGAACTGGACCTGCATCTCTTGACCCTAGAACCCAGAGTGACTTCAAGGGCTAGTTGGCTGGCCTCCTGATCTGAAGTTTCAGAGACATAACAGGCTTCCAACCACCTTGCATGTTCACCTGGACTCTGCCATCTATGAGTCTACCCGGCCAAGTGGTGCCACCTCAGTCCTGGAAGTGGACCTAAGGTGCTTACCAGTAGAACTAACCCATCTTCTCTGCTGAGCGGCGCATCCCCAAGCAGAACCGATGCATTTCCTCAGCTGAGCAGCGTATCCTCGGGCATAACCGACTCATCGCCGCTGCTGCGTGGATTGGACCCGGTGTAAAAGGCCTGCATCGCTCTCGCAGCCCTCGGGACTGACATATTGCCGAAGGCGCATCACCGACCCAGGTCCTCGCATCTCTTGACAATGGCCTCCGCATCACAGCCTTGCAGCTCTTCAGAACCTACACATCACCAGCTGCGCAGCACACCCTGACGCCAGGACTTTGCATCACAAGCTCCGTCAAAGGGATCCTCTATGACAACGCAACAGCACATCGCACCATAGCCTCGCCGCATTTCGGAAACGAAGCATCACCTTGGCTGTGCGGCACTTCTTCGAACCAGATCCACACATCGCTCCACAACCAGGATTTAGGGTACTTTGTTCAGCAGACCTAACTGGGTCCCTGTAGCTGGCCCATACTCCATTGTGGTCAGCCTGAACATGTGACTTTGTCCCAGTCTGGCGAGACCAGATATCCCTTCTTGGTGCTTTGTGCTCTTTGGAGCTATTTCTACATCAAAATTTCAAATTCAATATCTCCAGATTTACTGATTACATTTTTGGTGTTTTGGTCTTGTTTTATTTATTAAAAATAACTCTATGTTTCTAAACCTGGTGTGGGATCTTTTTGTGTGGTGTTTTTACTGTTTTAAGTGTTGCACAAAAACTTTATACATTGCCTTCAAGTTAAGCCTGATTGCTCTGTGCTAAGCTACCAGATGGTGAGCACAGTATACTTTGGGGTTTGCTTTTGCTTTACCCTGACAAGGTTGGGGTTGCTTCTTGACCAGGGCTCACATCCCAGTCAACCAGTAACCCAATTTCTACTAGTTGACTAATAAGTAACTTTAGTAGATGTCCCCGATAGGAAGATTAAAACTCAGAAGGGAGTGAATACCTTCGACCCAATTAATACAAAAGGGTCAACATGTTTCTGTCCATTTCATGACCCTTACCAAGAGGTTCTGGGCATTTGTCAAGACCAATCAATGCTAAGTGAAAACAAAATAAACAGAAAAATACATTAGTATTTCTGATGTCACAGACAATGGCCCACAGTTGTGTGTTGTAGGGCCAATGTGGAAGGAGTTGCAGATCAGAGACAAAAACACATTTTTCTCAATTTCAAACAGTGTGCAATCAAACAACATTGGTTCACAAGCAGTGATTATGTGCTTATCATGCAACCAATGTGTGTTATGTCACGCACGCTGTGATCCAGCAATCCATTGAGTGAAAGTAATATATCAATGATGCAATAATTATGCTCACCCTCAAAATGTCGAATGTCAGGCCTCAACTGATGCCTTTGCTGACACACACACACAAACAGGGCTGGAGAGTTCTTGAAGGGAGGCACAATGTAAGAATGAGACACTTATGATAGTTATCAGTAAAGACATACAGTTAAATAACAAAGAAGGGGCCACAGGAAAAGCACTGTATTTATACGTTTTTTTTTTAAAGTTTGAAAAAAATCTGCAAAAAAACCTCTGAGGAAACGAGAACTTGGAAATTCTGCGGAGGTCTGGTGTTTCGGCTGACCTTTGTTCATTGCGGGCCGGGGTAGCCATGCGAGAAGCGTCAACACTCACATCAAGGAAATATGTGTAAAAATAGTTCTAATAAGGGAAAAAGATCTATCTAGGTCTTCAAAGAGCGAGAATTGCTTACCTCTGGCAGTCCCTGTTCTGCTACACACCGTGGTCAGGTTGAGGAGACAGCGAGACTGGCAGCTCAGCATCTTATACCCAGAAAATTGCAGGCACTTGCGCCCACGAATGATGGTTGCATGGCGCTGCTGGGAAATGTAGTCCTCATAATTATGCGGAGCATGCAAGCAAAGCTGTTAAAAAAACTTACTTATGTTCTATGTCGTTGGGAAATTTGGTTCTCAGGCTAGGACTAAAAATATAGTAGGCACTCATGGAGACTATAACATTTTACAAAGTCCTACTGCAGTTTGAAATGGAATAGTTTATAGGAAATTAGAAATATAGAGCTTCCTGATGTCTGATAGAAAAAGTATTCTGTAGTCTGTAAAGCGTTGTTATTATTTGGAGGATGGCCAAAGAAAACCTTCTCAAGAACAGTACAAAGGAGGGGAGAGGTTTAGTCAATACTTAGATAGTGAAGCTTAAATTCAAAATCTCAGATGGAGTGAAACCTATCATAAGTAATGCCTGTGTACGTAATAATGAAACAATAAGGCTTAATCACTATATGTTCAGTAAAGACTTAAACATTGGTAGTCAAACTACACAAAGCAGAGAGGAAGTCTGTGCTCAGGATAAACCCATCCATTGGATACCATCATTGAGTCCAGAAAATGGTTGCGTAATCTAAAGATCGATCCCTGCTCCTTCTGGAAAAGAAAATGTTCCAAATCATTCACCTATGTCAAAATATATGATTCGTCAATTACAATCCAGAAGATGTCATCTTCGCTATGGTTACATTCAAAATAGTGCTCGGTATTTTTAGATTGTTGCATCTGCAGCGTGTAGTGCTGCGATGTTCAATTATTCTCGTCCTGACCTTGCAAGTTATCATTCCAATATAATATAGGTCCCAGGGGCATTTCATCAGATAGATTACACCACTCCTGTCACAGTTGGTATGTTGTCTTAATTCCCATGGTGTATTTAATCCAAGATCTATTTTGGTGGTATGTCTTGTGAGTCGGCATACAGAGCAGGAACCACAAGAGAAATGTCCATTCACTTTCAGGAAAGCCCAGAGAGTGCTGTGGTTCTTACATGTGCTGATCCTAGGTCTGGTATATACAAGTGTGTCTTAAGATTCTGACTGTGTTTGAACTCACACATAGATTTGTCAATATCCATGGTTCCTGTATTCAGAATGTGCAAATTCGTAAGAATGATCTTCTTAACAGTAGTGATCAAACTGCTGTAATTGTTCATGTAAACTAAACGATCTTGCGTAGGTCACTGATGATTCTCTAGAAGATTCTCTCTGTTATTCTTGCACGTCCTCTTCAGAAAAGTTCCTCCGGATTCTCAAAAATTGCCCCACTGGGAGATTGTCCTGTAATGACTTCGGGTGGAAGCTATGTTAGAGCAAAAATTCTCCTTCATGGCAAGAGTAGCACAATCCATTATGAAAAAGATGGGAGTTCTTTCAACAAATAAGCTTTTATGTAAGAGAGTCTTTATCACCCAGAGTGTCGCATCTTGAGGGATAGAAATGTAGAGAGATTCAATGCCAAAGCTGACCAAGTATTTCTTGTCTGTGCCAAATCGGAGATCCCTTAAGATGTTGAGAATATGTTTAGTATCCTCTAAATAAGATGGCATTTTTAGTAACAATGGGTCTCAGGAAATAATCTGTAAACTGAGAGAGGGGTTCCAATAGAGAGCCTGGACCAGATACAATTGGTCTCCCAGGAGGTGGGCGTTGAACTTTGTGTGTGTTAGGAAGTGTTAGAAATGGGATTTTTGGTAGGCTAGGGCATGTGCCAAAGCCAGGCAGAAACCACCACCCTAGTCAGGATAAGGGAGTTACACTCCTAAAATAACCCCTGCTCACCCCCTTGGTAGCTTGGCACGAGCAGTCAGGCTTATTCTAGAGGCAGTGTGTAAAGCATTTGCACATAACCAACAGTAATACAATGTAAGCACTACAAACGGACACCACACCAGTTTAGAAAAATATCCAATATTTTTATATACTTAAAACAAGACCAAATACGATAAAAAACCACTATACAGTACTTCAAAAATAGTTACTTCTCAAACTGTCTTTAAGTTGCAAAATAAGTTGAAAAACACAGTTCGTACGAGTCAGTAGCTCGGTCCGTGCCTACCGCGATGCTGAAAACAACAGAGTCTCGCAGTTCCCGCTGACCGCGTCGGTACGGGCAAGCAACAGCGGGACAGATTCGTTCACAGTACCTTTCTTAGTGCGGCTCACACAGGCGTGCGAGTCGGTCTTGGCATCCGTCGCGGTCGCGATGCAAAAATGGAAGCGGTGCAAGGTGCGGTGTCCCTCGATGCGGTGCGAGCAGCGGCTCGGTGACGATCGTGCAGATGGCGTCGGTGAGACCAAGGCTGGCGGTGCAGGGCGAGTCGGTGCTCGATGCGGTGCTGGCAAGTTGCGATGCGAGCGACAGAGCCGGTTGGCGGGAATTGGCGCTGGTCAAGCCGGCAAGCTGTGCGTGACGAGTCAGTCACGGGTGTCGAGCCAGAAGCGACCGTGTCGGTGAGCCCAGGCCAGCGAGGCGATGCAGGTCGCGGTGTCTCTCGATGCGGTGCAGGCAGCGGCTCGGTGACGGAGTCGGTGAGACCAAGGCTTACGGTGCAAGGCGAGTCGGTGCGGCTTGCGGTGCCTTCAGGACACAAGGCCAGCGACGGAGTCGGTTGACAGAGTCGGTCGCGGTTCCCTCTTCTCTGTGGCAACTGAAACAGCAGTTCCAGGAGCAGTACCCAGAGGTTGGTGAAGTCTTTGTAGTCCCTGAGACTTCTTAACAGGAGGCCAGCTCAGTTTCAGGCCCTTGGAGATACTCAGCACAAGTAGAGAAAGTTCAGCTCAGTCCTTTCACTGCCCAAGGCAGAAGCAGCAACTGCAGGCCAACCCAACAAAGCAACAACACAGCAAAGGGGCAGTACTCCTCCTGGCAGATCTGCCTGCTCTTCTTCTTGGCAGGTTCCTTGATTCCAGCGAGTTCTAAAGTTCTGGGGTTTGGGTCCCCCTTTTTATCCTAAATTTCTCTTTGTTCTCTGAAGGCAGAGAGGCCTTTGCCTAGTCCAAACCAGTTCTGGTCAGTCCTGGAGCACTTTGTTGACAAGACTCCTTCTTTCCTTTCACAGTGCAGGCCAGGGACATCAGACGCACCACAGGAGGTGGAGCCAGCATTGTGGAGGGAAGGCACAGCCCTATTCAGGTCCCAGGTGCAACTCCTCCCACCCATCTACATGTAGATCTTGCTATTCAGCCCTGTGCTGACCACCCTGTCTCCTGGAATCCCCCAGCCCCTGTCACTCACACTCCAGACAAGGAATACACAACCTAGCAGAGGCAGGCTTGGATGGTTAGACAAGAAAATTCCTATTTTCTAAAAGTGGTATTTTCAAACACAGAATGTTAAAACCAACTTCACTAAAATATGCATTTTATCATTCTAAGTTCAGGCATACTAAACTCGAATTTCTACCATGTTCCCTGGGTAAGTTAGGATCATAGGATGTAATAATCAAAACTGCCCATTCTGGTCTATGGGGAACAGGTAGCCTTGCAATAGTGAAAAACGAAGTAGGCTGTATTTCACTATCAGGACATGCCACACACACCAGGGCATGTCCTACCTTTCACATACAATGCACCCTGCCCACAGGGGTACCTTGGGCCTACCTTAGGGGTGACTAACATGTAGAAAAGGGAAGGTTTAGGGACTGGCAAGTGTGTGCACTTGCCAAGTCGACATGGCAGCCCCAGGCTGCGCACAGGCTCTGCAATGGCAGGCCAGAGTTACACTTTACGGGCTGTTTGCGTGGGTGGCACAATCCAGTGCTGCAGCCCACCAACAGCATTTGATTTATAGGCCCTGGCACTCGCAGTGCACTTTACTAGGGACTGACACATAAATCAAATAGGCCAATCATGGAAACACCAATCCATAACACATTTTCTACAGGAGCACTTGCACTTTACCACTGGACAGCAGTGACAAAAGTGCGCAGAATCATTACACCAGCAAAAACAGAGTCAAAAACGGGAGGTCAGAAAGCAAAAAGTCAGGGGAAACACGCCAAAAGATGCCAAGTCTAACACATGTCCCCTCCAGCTGAAAGTAGGGAGAACTACCCAACCCCATTGGAGTTCTCTTCACTAAGGCGGAAGAACCTGGACAGACCATCTGCGTTGGCGTGTTCTGTGCCAGGGCGGTGTTCCACCGTAAAGTCCATTCCTTGTAGGGAGATGACCACCTCAGCAGTTTTGGATTCTCACCCCTCATTTGCATCAACCATCTGAGGGGCCTGTGGTCTGTCTGAACCCGGAAGTGAGTCCCAAACAGGTATGGTCTCAGCTTCTTCAGTGCCCAGACCACAGCAAAAGCTTCCCTTTCTATGGCACTCCACCTCTGTTCCCTGGGGAGTAGACTCCTGCTAAGGAAGACTACAGGCTGGTCTAGGCCCTCTTCGTTCAGTTGTGAGAGCACCGCTCCCACACCATGCTCTGAAGCGTCAGTCTGCATGACGAATTCTTTGGAGAAGTCAGGTGCCTTGAGCACGGGCGCCGTGCACATGACTGCCTTCAGGGCATCAAAAGCTTTCTGGCAGGAAATCTTCACCTTCCTGGGCTGCTTCTTCGAAGTCAGCTCTGTTAAGAGGGCAACGATGGTGCCATAGCCCTTAACAAATCCCCTATAGTAGCCGGTGAGACCTAAGAAGGCTCTCACCTCTGTCTGGGTCTCGGGGGGCTCCCAAGCCAGAATGGTGTCAATCTTGGGTTGTAGGGGCGCCACCTGGCCGCTTCCTACCTGGTGTCCTAGGTACACCACAGAACCCTGCCCGATCTGGCACTTACTGGCCTTGATCGTGAGGCCTGCACCTTGCAGAGCCCTCAATACTTTCTCAAGGTGCTGTAAATGTTCTTCCCAGCTGGAACTGAACACAGCAATGTCATCCAGGTAGGCGGCACTGAAATCCTCCAGTCCAGCCAACACCTGATTGACCAACCTCTGAAAGGTGGCAGGGGCATTCTTCAACCCAAAGGGCATCATCCGAAATTGGTAATGACCTTCTGGGGTTGAGAACGCTGACCTCTCCTTGGCCCCATCGGTTAAGGCAATCTGCCAGTACCCAGACGTTAAATCAAACGTGCTGAGGAACCGGGCAGCTCCCAACCGATCAATGAGCTCATCAGCTCTGGGGATGGGGTGCGCGTCAGTCCTGGTGACGGCATTGAGCCCACGGTAGTCCACACAAAACCGGAGTTCTGGAGTGGCACCGGGTGCAGCAGCCTTTGGGACCAAGACCACTGGGCTGGCCCAAGGACTGTTGGAGGGCTCAATCACCCCTAACGCCAACATCTTAGAGACCTCCTCCTTGATGCTGGCCCTGACCCGGTCAGTCAACCTGTAAATCTTGTGCTTTACAGGAGGGCTGTCACCAGTTCCCACGTCATGGGTACACCAGTGAGTAACACCGGGGGTCAGAGAGAACAGTGGGGCGAACTGTCCCAACAACTGGTGACAGTCCCGCTGCTGCTCTGGAGTCAGTGTAGGGGAGAGGATCACACCCTCCACTGACCCATCATGCTCCTTGGTAGACAGGAGGTCAGGGAGAGGCTCGCTCTCCTCTTCCACCCCATCATCTGTCGCCAAGAGCATACTCACTTCGGACCTCTCGAAGTGGGGCTTGAGGCGGTCCACGTGAAGGACCCTCAAAGGGTTCCTTGGAGTCTGCAAATCCAACAGGTAGGTGACGTTACTTTTGCACTCCACCACCTCATATGGCCCAGTCCACTTGTCCTGCAAGGCACAAGGTTCCACTGGGGCCATGACCCACACTTTTTGCCCAGGTTGAAATTCGACCAGAGTGGCATTCTGGTCATACCACCTCTTCATTTCTTCCTGGCTTGCTTCTAGGTTCGCCTGAGCGAGTTTCCTGAAGCGGGCAGTTTGGTTTCTAAAGGCCAGCATGTAACTAAACACATCCTGGGGAGTTTTCCTGGGAGCCGCCTCCCAGCCTTCCTTTACCAAACTCAGAGGTCCTCTGACAGGGTGGCCATACAGGAGCTCAAAGGGGCTGTACCCAAGAGACTTCTGAGGCACCTCCCTGTATGCAAAGAGTAGGCATGGCAAGAGGACGTCCCACTTACGCCTCATGGGTTCTGTTAGACCCTTGATCATGCCTTTCAAGGTCTGGTTGAATCTCTCCACCAGACCGTTTCCTTGTGGGTGGTAAGGAGTGGTGAACTTGTAGGTTACACCACACTCCTTCCACAGGGATGTCATATACTTGGATATGAAATTGGTCCCCCTGTCAGAAACCACCTCTCTGGGGAAGCCCACACGGGAAAAGATCCCCATTAACGCCCGGCCCACCACTGGCGCCGTCGTTGTCCTGAGAGGGATTGCCTCCGGGTACCGGGTGGCATGGTCCACCAAGACCAGGATGTACCTGTTGCCCATGGCTGTCTTGGGATCCAGTGGCCCCACAATATCCATCCCCACCCTTTCAAAGGGTGTTCCAACAACAGGAAAAGGTTGGAGAGGAGCTTTGACCTTCCTCCCACTCTTACCACTTGCCTGGCAAGTTTGGCAAGACCTACAGTGTGCATCTGACTGCCTTCTCATTTGGGGCCAAAAGAAGTGGGTGACAAGCCTGTCAAAGGTCTTGTCCTGCCCCAAATGTCCTGCCAAAGGCACGTCATGAGCCAGACCCAGTAGGAAGGTCCTGAAGCGCTGGGGTACCACCAGCACACGGGCTGACCCAGGCTCAGCAACCTTAGGCTCACTGTATAGGAGACCATTCTCCCAGTAGATCAGATGTGACCCGGACTGATTACCAGCTGCCTGGTCTGCAGCCTGCCGCTGCAGACCCTCCAGAGTAGAGCACTCGTTCTGCTCCCTGCAGAACTTCTCCCTGGTGGGACCCCCTTCTTGCTGCCAATGGGTCAGCTCAGAGATGTCTCCCAGTTCGGCTACCTGCTCCCCTGTAGGCACCGGGGCGTCCCCCTCGAGGTCCGCCTCCTCCCGGTCCGTGGGAACTTCGGGGGCCGGTTTCCCGCGCCCCCTGGCCTTCCTCTTGGCAGGGACTTGGGCCATTGTTCCAGGCACCAAGTCCTCTTGATCACCCTTTCTGGCTGCCATTGACCGAGTAGACACGCATGCCCACTCTGGCAACCCAAGCATCTCCAAGTGAGATCTGAGCTCAACATCCTTCCATAAGGACTGCTCCAGGTCGTTACCTAGCAGACAATCTACAGGCATGGTAGGGCTCACAACCACCCTCAAGGGACCTGAGACCCCCCCCCATTCAAAGGGAACCTGCGCCACCATACACTGGCGCTCAGAGTTGTCTTCAGCAACTACTTGGTGGAATGCCCCTGGGACTACCTGCTTCTCAGAGACCAGGTGACACCGGACTGAGGTCACACTGGCTCCAGTATCTCTGAGAGCCTCTACCCTGTTCCCATTGATGGTCACCCAGGTGCTATATTTCTTTGTGTTAGGGGGCACCTGGTTTCCTGGGACCATCTCACTGTCCCCTAGTGAGACGAGGGTCATTTCTGCGGGATCCCCACCCTCCTGTGGGCACCCCTCCTCCCCAAGCGCTACACTAGCCAACACTTTGGACTGTCCACCGGTGGGCGGCTGTGTCCCCTTTGGGCACTTGGGGTCCCCCTTGAAGTGACCTACCTGGTCACATGCATAACACTTGCGTGGGGCCGGTCTCAACAGGCTTTCCTGTAGAGACCCCTTTCTTCTTCTCACCTGGGGGATGGGAACCTTTACCCTGGGTACTAGTTTGGGGCCCTTTAGAGAACTCCTGTGCTTTACCCTTGTCCCCCCACTTTTCTGCTGGGGACCCTGCCCACCTTTGGCTGAGTCTCCCCCAAACGCTTTCTTGTGGACCCTGGTACTCACCCAGCGGTCCGCCTCCATAGCAAGCTTCCTGGGGTCAGTTAGCTTACTATCAACTAGGTGCTGGCGCAGATCTGCAAAACATAGACTAGACAAGTGCTCCCATGCAATCAAATTGTAGAGCCCCTGAAAATCTGTTACATTACTGCCCTTCACCCAACCATCCAGCGACCTACAGAACATATCCACACATTCCAACCAAGTGTTGGCCTCAGACTTTTTAGTGGACCTAAACTGATCCCTGTACTTCTCCGGAGTGAGCCCATACCTAGTGAGGAGAGTGTCTTTCATGTCAGCATAGGTGAGGTCCTGCCCCTTACCCAAAGCTATCAGGGTATCCCTAGCTTCTTCTGGAAAGAGAGGCCACAACCCTGCCCCCCAGTTCCTTTCAGGGACCCCATTCATATGAATAGACGACTCGTACCCTTGAAACCACCTTTGTATGTCATCACCCTTTTTGTACTCTTTACCTACATTCTTGGGGATGTGTACAATCCTGTCTGTGTGTGCTGAAGCGTTGCTGCCACCATCTGAGCCGGTTCTACTCTTTAGCTCCAGCTCCTTGATAATTCTCTGATGATCCAACATCATCTTCCTTTCCTCCATGGCTATTCTCTTGTCTTCCCTCTCACTTTCTATTCTGAGTTTCTCCAATTCAAACCTCCTTACTTCCCGCCTGTCCTCCAGCTCCTCTGGGGACAAGCTACTGCTGCCTGGCCTGGAGGGCTCCCCTCCTCCCAAAAGCACATCCACCCTAGGAACAGGCTCCTCCACCTCTCCACTGAGATCACCAGATTGCTCACTGGCATGTCTGGCTGCTACCCAGGCCCTCAGCGCCTTTTGTAGCTCATCCTTCCTGGTGAGGCCTCTGACCTGGACTTTCAGGTTCTTGCAAATCGATTTTAACTCCTTGACATTGTAGGCTTCCAATCGATCCTCCTCAAAGGCAATTTCTACTGATGCAATTGATGATACTATAGATTCAGGCATGTTGAAGTAGCAAGTTCAAACTCAAGATCAAAAATAGGCCAAAAAAGAAAAAGAAGCTGTAAGTGGTACGTAATGGTCTGCGATATGGTAGTAGTGCACACCAATCACTGTAAGTCAAGTGCAAACACAAGTCCTATCCTCACCGCTGACAACCAATGTTAGAAATGGGATTTTTGGTAGGCTAGGGCATGTGCCAAAGCCAGGCAGAAACCACCACCCTAGTCGGGATAAGGGAGTTACACTCCTAAAATAACCCCTGCTCACCCCCTTGGTAGCTTGGCATGAGCAGTCAGGCTTATTCTAGAGGCAGTGTGTAAAGCATTTGCACATAACCAACAGTAATACAATGTAAGCACTACAATCGGACACCACACCAGTTTAGAAAAATATCCAATATTTTTATATACTTAAAACAAGACCAAATACGATAAAAATCCACTATACAGTACTTCAAAAATAGTTACTTCTCAAACTGTCTTTAAGTTGCAAAATACGTTGGAAAACCCAGTTCGTACGAGTCGGTAGCTCGGTCCGAGCCCACCGCGATGCTGAAAACAACAGTCTCGCAGTTCCCGCTGACCGCGTCGGTACGGGCCAGCAACAGCGGGACAGATTCGTTCACAGTACCTTTCTTAGTGCGGCTCACACAGGCGTGCGAGTCGGTCTTGGCATCGGTCGCGGTGCAAAAATGGAAGCGGTGCAAGGTGCGATGTCCCTCGATGCGGTGCGAGCAGCGGCTCGGTGACGATCGTGCAGACGGCGTCGGTGAGACCAAGGCTGGCAGTGCAGGGCGAGTCGGTGTTCGATGCGGTGCTGGCAAGTTGCGATGCGAGCGACAGAGCCGGTTGGCGGGAATTGGCGCTGGTCGAGCGGGACAGCTGTGCGTGACGAGTCGGTCACGGGTGTCGAGCCAGCAGCGACCGTGTCGGTGAGCCCAGGCCAGCGAGGTGAAGCGAGGCGATGCAGGTCGCGGTGTCTCTCGATGCGGTGCAGGCAGCGGCTCGGTGACGGAGTCGGTGAGACCAAGGCTTACGGTGCAGGGCGAGTCGGTGCGGCTTGCGGTGCCTTCAGGACACAAGGCCAGCGACGGAGTCGGTTGACAGAGTCGGTCGCGGTTCCCTCTTCTCTGTGGCAACTGAAACAGCAGTTCCAGGAGCGGTACCCAGAGGTTGGTGAAGTCTTTGTAGTCCCTGAGACTTCTTAACAGGAGGCCAGCTCAGTTTCAGGCCCTTGGAGATACTCAGCACAAGTAGAGAAAGTTCAGCTCAGTCCTTTCACTGCCCAAGGCAGAAGCAGCAACTGCAGGCCAACCCAACAAAGCAACAACACAGCAAAGGGGCAGTACTCCTCCTGGCAGCTCTTCCAGCTCTTCTTCTTGGCAGGTTCCTTGATTCCAGCGAGTTCTAAAGTTCTGGGGTTTGGGTCCCCCTTTTTATCCTCAATTTCTCTTTGTTCTCTGAAGGCAGAGAGGCCTTTGCCAGTCCAAACCAGTTCTGGTCAGTCCTGGAGCACTTTGTTGACAAGACTCCTTCTTTCCTTTCACAGTGCAGGCCAGGGACATCAGATGCACCACAGGAGGTGGAGCCAGCATTGTGGAGGGAAGGCACAGCCCTATTCAGGTCCCAGGTGCAACTCCTCCCACCCATCTACATGTAGATCTTGCTATTCAGCCCTGTGCTGATTCACCCTGTCTCCTGGAATCCCCCAGCCCCTGTCACTCACACTCCAGACAAGGAATACACAACCTAGCAGAGGCAGGCTTGGATGGTTAGACAAGAAAATACCTACTTTCTAAAAGTGGTATTTTCAAACACAGAATGTTAAAACCAACTTCACTAAAAGATGCATTTTATCATTCTAAGTTCAGGCATACTAAACTCGAATTTCTACCATGTTCCCTGGGTCAGTTAGGATCATAGGATGTAATAATCAAAACTGCCCATTCTTGTCTATGGGGAACAGGTAGCCTTGCAATAGTGAAAAACGAAGTAGGCTGTATTTCACTATCAGGACATGCCACACACACCAGGGCATGTCCTACCTTTCACATGCAATGCACCCTGCCCACAGGGGTAGCTTGGGCCTACCTTAGGGGTGACTAACATGTAGAAAAGGGAAGGTTTAGGGACTGGCAAGTGTGTGCACTTGCCAAGTCGACATGGCAGCCCCAGGCTGCGCACAGGCTCTGCAATGGCAGGCCAGAGTTACACTTTACGGGCTGTTTGCGTGGGTGGCACAATCCAGTGCTGCAGCCCACCAACAGCATTTGATTTATAGGCCCTGGCACTCACAGTGCACTTTACTAGGGACTGACACATAAATCAAATAGGCCAATCATGGAAACACCAATCCATAACACATTTTCTACGTGAGCACTTGCACTTTACCACTGGACAGCAGTGAGAAAAGTGCGCAGAATCATTACACCAGCAAAAACAGAGTCAAAAACGGGAGGTCAGAAAGCAAAAAGTCAGGGGAAACACGCCAAGAGATGCCAAGTCTAACACATGTCCCCTCCAGCTGAAAGTAGGGAGAACTACCCAACCCCATTGGAGTTCTCTTCACTAAGGCGGAAGAACCTGGACAGACCATCTGCGTTGGCGTGTTCTGTGCCAGGGCGGTGTTCCACTGTAAAGTCCATTCCTTGTAGGGAGATGGACCACCTCAGCAGTTTTGGATTCTCACCCCTCATTTGCATCAACCATCTGAGGGGCCTGTGGTCTGTCTGAACCCGGAAGTGAGTCCCAAACAGGTATGGTCTCAGCTTCTTCAGTGCCCAGACCACAGCAAAAGCTTCCCTTTCTATGGCACTCCACCTCTGTTCCCTGGGGAGTAGACTCCTGCTAAGGAAGACTACAGGCTGGTCTAGGCCCTCTTCGTTCAGTTGTGAGAGCACCGCTCCCACACCATGCTCTGAAGCGTCAGTCTGCATGACGAATTCTTTGGAGAAGTCAGGTGCCTTGAGCACGGGCGCCGTGCACATGACTGCCTTCAGGGCATCAAAAGCTTTCTGGCAGGAAATCTTCACCTTCCTGGACTGCTTCTTCGAAGTCAGCTCTGTTAAGAGGGCAACGATGGTGCCATAGCCCTTAACAAATCTCCTATAGTAGCCGGTGAGACCTAAGAAGGCTCTCACCTCTGTCTGGGTCTCGGGGGGCTCCCAAGCCAGAATGATGTCAATCTTGGGTTGTAGGGGCGCCACCTGGCCGCTTCCTACCTGGTGTCCTAGGTACACCACAGAACCCTGCCCGATCTGGCACTTACTGGCCTTGATCGTGAGGCCTGCACCTTGCAGAGCCCTCAACACTTTCTCAAGGTGCTGTAAATGTTCTTCCCAGCTGGAACTGAACACAGCAATGTCATCCAGGTAGGCGGCACTGAAATCCTCCAGTCCAGCCAACACCTGATTGACCAACCTCTGAAAGGTGGCAGGGGCATTCTTCAACCCAAAGGGCATCATCCGAAATTGGTAATGACCTTCTGGGGTTGAGAACGCTGACCTCTCCTTGGCCCCATCGGTTAAGGCAATCTGCCAGTACCCAGACGTTAAATCAAACGTGCTGAGGAACCGGGCAGCTCCCAACCGATCAATGAGCTCATCAGCTCTGGGGATGGGGTGCGCGTCAGTCCTGGTGACGGCATTGAGCCCACGGTAGTCCACACAAAACCGGAGTTCTGGAGTGGCACCGGGTGCAGCAGCCTTTGGGACCAAGACCACTGGGCTGGCCCAACGACTGTTGGAGGGCTCAATCACCCCTAACGCCAACATCTTAGAGACCTCCTCCTTGATGCTGGCCCTGACCCGGTCAGTCAACCTGTAAATCTTGTGCTTTACAGGAGGGCTGTCACCAGTGTCCACGTCATGGGTACACCAGTGAGTAACACCGGGGGTCAGAGAGAACAGTGGGGCGAACTGTCCCAACAACTGGTGACAGTCCCGCTGCTGCTCTGGAGTCAGTGTAGGGGAGAGGATCACACCCTCCACTGACCCATCATGCTCCTTCGTAGACAGGAGGTCAGGGAGAGGCTCGCTCTCCTCTTCCACCCCATCATCTGTCGCCAAGAGCATACTCACTTCGGACCTCTCGAAGTGGGGCTTGAGGCGGTCCACGTGAAGGACCCTCAAAGGGTTCCTTGGAGTCTGCAAATCCACCAGGTAGGTGACGTTACTTTTGCACTCCACCACCTCATATGGCCCAGTCCACTTGTCCTGCAAGGCACAAGGTTCCACTGGGGCCATAACCCACACTTTTTGCCCAGGTTGAAATTCGACCAGAGTGGCATTCTGGTCATACCACCTCTTCATTTCTTCCTGGCTTGCTTCTAGGTTCGCCTGAGCGAGTTTCCTGAAGCGGGCAGTTTGGTTTCTAAAGGCCAGCATGTAACTAAACACATCCTGGGGAGTTTTCCTGGGAGCCGCCTCCCAGCCTTCCTTTACCAAACTCAGAGGTCCTCTGACAGGGTGGCCATACAGGAGCTCAAAGGGGCTGTACCCAAGAGACTTCTGAGGCACCTCCCTGTATGCAAAGAGTAGGCATGGCAAGAGGACGTCCCACTTACGCCTCATGGGTTCTGTTAGACCCTTGATCATGCCTTTCAAGGTCTTGTTGAATCTCTCCACCAGACCGTTTCCTTGTGGGTGGTAAGGAGTGGTGAACTTGTAGGTTACACCACACTCCTTCCACAGGGATGTCATATACTTGGATATGAAATTGGTCCCCCTGTCAGAAACCACCTCTCTGGGGAAGCCCACACGGGAAAAGATCCCCATTAACGCCCGGCCCACCACTGGCGCCGTCGTTGTCCTGAGAGGGATTGCCTCCGGGTACCGGGTGGCATGGTCCACCAAGACCAGGATGTACCTGTTGCCCATGGCTGTCTTGGGATCCAGTGGCCCCACAATATCCATCCCCACCCTTTCAAAGGGTGTTCCAACAACAGGAAAAGGTTGGAGAGGAGCTTTGACCTTCCTCCCACTCTTACCACTTGCCTGGCAAGTTTGGCAAGACCTACAGTGTGCATCTGACTGCCTTCTCATTTGGGGCCAAAAGAAGTGGGTGACAAGCCTGTCAAAGGTCTTGTCCTGCCCCAAATGTCCTGCCAAAGGCACGTCATGAGCCAGACCCAGTAGGAAGGTCCTGAAGCGCTGGGGTACCACCAGCACACGGGCTGACCCAGGCTCAGCAACCTTAGGCTCACTGTATAGGAGACCATTCTCCCAGCAGATGTGACCCAGACTGATTACCAGCTGCCTGGTCTGCAGCCTGCCGCCGCAGACCCTCCAGAGTAGGGCACTCGTTCTGCTCCCTGCAGAACTCCTCCCTGGTGGGACCCCCTTCTTGCTGCCAATGGGTCAGCTCAGAGATGTCTCCCAGTTCGGCTACCTGCTCCCCTGTAGGCACCGGGGCATCCCCCTCGAGGTCCGCCTCCTCCCGGTCCGTGGGAACTTCGGGGGCCGGTTTCCCGCGCCCCCTGGCCTTCCTCTTGGCAGGGACTTGGGCCATTGTTCCAGGCTCCAAGTCCTCTTGATCACCCTTTCTGGCTGCCATTGACCGAGTAGACACGCATGCCCACTCTGGCAACCCAAGCATCTCCAAGTGAGATCTGAGCTCAACATCCTTCCATAAGGACTGCTCCAGGTCGTTACCTAGCAGACAATCTACAGGCATGGTAGGGCTCACAACCACAATCAAGGGACCTGAGACCCCCGCCCATTCAAAGGGAACCTGCGCCACCATACACTGGCGCTCAGAGTTGTCTTCAGCAACTACTTGGTGGAATGCCCCTGGGACTACCTGCTTCTCAGAGACCAGGTGACACCAGACTGAGGTCACACTGGCTCCAGTATCTCTGAGAGCCTCTACCCTGTTCCCATTGATGGTCACCCAGGTGCTATATTTCTTTGTGTTAGGGGGCACCTGGTTTCCTGGGACCATCTCACTGTCCCCTAGTGAGACGAGGGTCATTTCTGCGGGATCCCCACCCTCCTGTGGGCACCCCTCCTCCCCAAGCGCTACACTAGCCAACACTTTGGACTGTCCACCGGTGGGCGGCTGTGTCCCCTTTGGGCACTTGGGGTCCCCCTTGAAGTGACCTACCTGGTCACATGCATAACACTTGCGGGGGCCGGTCTCAACAGGCTTTCCTGTAGAGACCCCTTTCTTCTTCTCACCTGGGGGATGGGAACCTTTACCCTGGGTACTAGTTTGGGGCCCTTTAGAGAACTCCTGTGCTTTACCCTTGTCCCCCCACTTTTCTGCTGGGGACCCTGCCCACCTTTGGCTGAGTCTCCCCCAAACGCTTTCTTGTGGACCCTGGTACTCACCCAGCGGTCCGCCTCCATAGCAAGCTTCCTGGGGTCAGTTAGCTTACTATCAACTAGGTGCTGGCGCAGATCTGCAAAACATAGACTAGACAAGTGCTCCCATGCAATCAAATTGTAGAGCCCCTGAAAATCTGTTACATTACTGCCCTTCACCCAACCATCCAGCGACCTACAGAACATATCCACACATTCCAACCAAGTGTTGGCCTCAGACTTTTACTGGACCTAAACTGATCCCTGTACTTCTCCGGAGTGAGCCCATACCTAGTGAGGAGAGCGTCTTTCATGTCAGCATAGGTGAGGTCCTGCCCCTTACCCAAAGCTATCAGGGTATCCCTAGCTTCTTCTGGAAAGAGAGGCCACAACCCTGCCCCCAGTTCCTTTCAGGGACCCCATTCATATGAATAGACGACTCGTACCCTTGAAACCACCTTTGTATGTCATCACCCTTTTTGTACTCTTTACCTACATTCTTGGGGATGTGTACAATCCTGTCTGTGTGTGCTGAAGCGTTGCTGCCACCATCTGAGCCGGTTCTACTCTTTAGCTCCAGCTCCTTGATAATTCTCTCATGATCCAACATCATCTTCCTTTCCTCCATGGCTATTCTCTTGTCTTCCCTCTCACTTTCTATTCTGAGTTTCTCCAATTCAAACCTCCTTACTTCCCGCCTGTCCTCCAGCTCCTCTGGGGACAAGCTACTGCTGCCTGGCCTGGAGGGCTCCCCTCCTCCCAAAAGCACATCCACCCTAGGAACAGGCTCCTCCACCTCTCCACTGAGATCACCAGATTGCTCACTGGCATGTCTGGCTGCTACCCAGGCCCTCAGCGCCTTTTGTAGCTCATCCTTCCTGGTGAGGCCTCTGACCTGGACTTTCAGGTTCTTGCAAATCGAATTTAACTCCTTGACATTGTAGGCTTCCAATCGATCCTCCTCAAAGGCAATTTCTACTGATGCAATTGATGATACTATAGATTCAGGCATGTTGAAGTAGCAAGTTCAAACTCAAGATCAAAAACAGGCCAAAAAAGAAAAAGAAGCTGTAAGTGGTACGTAATGGTCTGCGATATGGTAGTAGTGCACACCAATCACTGTAAGTCAAGTGCAAACACAAGTCCTATCCTCACCGCTGACAACCAATGTTAGAAATAGGATTTTTGGTAGGCTAGGGCATGTGCCAAAGCCAGGCAGAAACCACCACCCTAGTCGGGATATGGGAGTTACACTCCTAAAATAACCCCTGCTCACCCCCTTGGTAGCTTGGCATGAGCAGTCAGGCTTATTCTAGAGGCAGTGTGTAAAGCATTTGCACATAACCAACAGTAATACAATGTAAGCACTACAAACGGACACCACACCAGTTTAGAAAAATATCCAATATTTTTATATACTTAAAACAAGACCAAATACGATAAAAATCCACTATACAGTACTCCAAAAATAGTTACTTCTCAAACTGTCTTTAAGTTGCAAAATACGTTGGAAAACCCAGTTCGTACGAGTCGGTAGCTCGGTCCGAGCCTACTGCGATGCTGAAAACAACAGTCTCGCAGTTCCCGCTGACTGCGTCGGTACGGGCCAGCAACAGCGGGACAGATTCGTTCACAGTACCTTTCTTAGTGCGGCTCACACAGGCGTGCGAGTCGGTCTTGGCATCGGTCGCGGTCGCGATGCAAAATGGAAGCGGTGTAAGGTGCGATGTCCCTCGATGCGGTGCGAGCAGCGGCTCGGTGACGATCGTGCAGACGGCGTCGGTGAGACCAAGGCTGGCAGTGCAGGGCGAGTCGGTGTTCGATGCGGTGCTGGCAAGTTGCGATGCGAGCGACAGAGCCGGTTGGCGGGAATTGGCGCTGGTCGAGCGGGACAGCTGTGCGTGACGAGTCGGTCACGGGTGTCGAGCCAGCAGCGACCGTGTCGGTGAGCCCAGGCCAGCGAGGTGAAGCGAGGCGATGCAGGTCGCGGTGTCTCTCGATGCGGTGCAGGCAGCGGCTCGGTGACGGAGTCGGTGAGACCAAGGCTTACGGTGCAGGGCGAGTCGGTGCGGCTTGCGGTGCCTTCAGGACACAAGGCCAGCGACGGAGTCGGTTGACAGAGTCGGTTGCGGTTCCCTCTTCTCTGTGGCAACTGAAACAGCAGTTCCAGGAGCGGTACCCAGAGGTTGGTGAAGTCTTTGTAGTCCCTGAGACTTCTTAACAGGAGGCCAGCTCAGTTTCAGGCCCTTGGAGATACTCAGCACAAGTAGAGAAAGTTCAGCTCAGTCCTTTCACTGCCCAAGGCAGAAGCAGCAACTGCAGGCCAACCCAACAAAGCAACAACACAGCAAAGGGGCAGTACTCCTCCTGGCAGCTCTTCCAGCTCTTCTTCTTGGCAGGTTCCTTGATTCCAGCGAGTTCTAAAGTTCTGGGGTTTGGGTCCCCCTTTTTATCCTCAATTTCTCTTTGTTCTCTGAAGGCAGAGAGGCCTTTGCCAGTCCAAACCAGTTCTGGTCAGTCCTGGAGCACTTTGTTGACAAGACTCCTTCTTTCCTTTCACAGTGCAGGCCAGGGACATCAGACGCACCACAGGAGGTGGAGCCAGCATTGTGGAGGGAAGGCACAGCCCTATTCAGGTCCCAGGTGCAACTCCTCCCACCCATTTACATGTAGATCTTGCTATTCAGCCCTGTGCTGACTCACCCTGTCTCCTGGAATCCCCCAGCCCCTGTCACTCACACTCCAGACAAGGAATACACAACCTAGCAGAGGCAGGCTTGGATGGTTAGACAAGAAAATACCTATTTTCTAAAAGTGGTATTTTCAAACACAGAATGTTAAAACCAACTTCACTAAAAGATGCATTTTATCATTCTAAGTTCAGGCATACTAAACTCGAATTTCTACCATGTTCCCTGGGTAAGTTAGGATCATAGGATGTAATAATCAAAACTGCCCATTCTGGTCTATGGGGAACAGGTAGCCTTGCAATAGTGAAAAACGAAGTAGGCTGTATTTCACTATCAGGACATGCCACACACACCAGGGCATGTCCTACCTTTCACATACAATGCACCCTGCCCACAGGGGTACCTTGGGCCTACCTTAGGGGTGACTAACATGTAGAAAAGGGAAGGTTTAGGGACTGGCAAGTGTGTGCACTTGCCAAGTCGACATGGCAGCCCCAGGCTGCGCACAGGCTCTGCAATGGCAGGCCAGAGTTACACTTTACGGGCTGTTTGCGTGGGTGGCACAATCCAGTGCTGCAGCCCACCAACAGCATTTGATTTATAGGCCCTGGCACTCGCAGTGCACTTTACTAGGGACTGACACATAAATCAAATAGGCCAATCATGGAAACACCAATCCATAACACATTTTCTACAGGAGCACTTGCACTTTACCACTGGACAGCAGTGAGAAAAGTGTGCAGAATCATTACACCAGCAAAAACAGAGTCAAAAACGGGAGGTCAGAAAGCAAAAAGTCAGGGGAAACACGCCAAAAGATGCCAAGTCTAACACATGTCCCCTCCAGCTGAAAGTAGGGAGAACTACCCAACCCCATTGGAGTTCTCTTCACTAAGGCGGAAGAACCTGGAAAGACCATCTGCGTTGGCGTGTTCTGTGCCAGGGCGGTGTTCCACCGTAAAGTCCATTCCTTGTAGGGCGATGGACCACCTCAGCAGTTTTGGATTCTCACCCCTCATTTGCATCAACCATCTGAGGGGCCTGTGGTCTGTCTGAACCCGGAAGTGAGTCCCAAACAGGTATGGTCTCAGCTTCTTCAGTGGCCAGACCACAGCAAAAGCTTCCCTTTCTATGGCACTCCACCTCTGTTCCCTGGGGAGTAGTCTCCTGCTAAGGAAGACTACAGGCTGGTCTAGGCCCTCTTCGTTCAGTTGTGAGAGCACCGCTCCCACACCATGCTCTGAAGCGTCAGTCTGCATGACGAATTCTTTGGAGAAGTCAGGTGCCTTGAGCACGGGCGCCGTGCACATGACTGCCTTCAGGGCATCAAAAGCTTTCTGGCAGGACATCTTCACCTTCCTGGGCTGCTTCTTCGAAGTCAGCTCTGTTAAGAGGGCAACGATGGTGCCATAGCCCTTAACAAATCTCCTATAGTAGCCGGTGAGACCTAAGAAGGCTCTCACCTCTGTCTGGGTCTCGGGGGCTCCCAAGCCAGAATGGTGTCAATCTTGGGTTGTAGGGGCGCCACCTGGCCGCTTCCTACCTGGTGTCCTAGGTACACCACAGAACCCTGCCCGATCTGGCACTTACTGGCCTTGATCGTGAGGCCTGCACCTTGCAGAGCCCTCAACACTTTCTCAAGGTGCTGTAAATGTTCTTCCCAGCTGGAACTGAACACAGCAATGTCATCCAGGTAGGCGGCACTGAAATCCTCCATTCCAGCCAACACCTGATTGACCAACCTCTGAAAGGTGGCAGGGGCATTCTTCAAGCCAAAGGGCATCATCCGAAATTGGTAATGACCTTCTGGGGTTGAGAACGCTGACCTCTCCTTGGCCCCATCGGTTAAGGCAATCTGCCAGTACCCAGACGTTAAATCAAACGTGCTGAGGAACCGGGCAGCTCCCAACCCATCAATGAGCTCATCAGCTCTGGGGATGGGGTGCGCGTCAGTCCTGGTGACGGCATTGAGCCCACGGTAGTCCACACAAAACCGGAGTTCTGGAGTGGCACCGGGTGCAGCAGCCTTTGGGACCAAGACCACTGGGCTGGCCCAAGGACTGTTGGAGGGCTCAATCACCCCTAACGCCAACATCTTAGAGACCTCCTCCTTGATGCTGGCCCTGACCCGGTCAGTCAACCTGTAAATCTTGTGCTTTACAGGAGGGCTGTCACCAGTGTCCACGTCATGGGTACACCAGTGAGTAACACCGGGGGTCAGAGAGAACAGTGGGGCGAACTGTCCCAACAACTGGTGACAGTCCCGCTGCTGCTCTGGAGTCAGTGTATGGGAGAGGATCACACCCTCCACTGACCCATCATGCTCCTTGGTAGACAGGAGGTCAGGGAGAGGCTCGCTCTCCTCTTCCACCCCATCATCTGTCGCCAAGAGCATACTCACTTCGGACCTCTCGAAGTGGGGCTTGAGGCGGTCCACGTGAAGGACCCTCAAAGGGTTCCTTGGAGTCTGCAAATCCACCAGGTAGGTGACGTTACTTTTGCACTCCACCACCTCATATGGCCCAGTCCACTTGTCCTGCAAGGCACAAGGTTCCACTGGGGCCATGACCCACACTTTTTGCCCAGGTTGAAATTCGACCAGAGTGGCATTCTGGTCATACCACCTCTTCATTTCTTCCTGGCTTGCTTCTAGGTTCGCCTGAGCGAGTTTCCTGAAGCGGGCAGTTTGGTTTCTAAAGGCCAGCATGTAACTAAACACATCCTGGGGAGTTTTCCTGGGAGCCGCCTCCCAGCCTTCCTTTACCAAACTCAGAGGTCCTCTGACAGGGTGGCCATACAGGAGCTCAAAGGGGCTGTACCCAAGAGACTTCTGAGGCACCTCCCTGTATGCAAAGAGTAGGCATGGCAAGAGGACGTCCCACTTACGCCTCATGGGTTCTGTTAGACCCTTGATCATGCCTTTCAAGGTCTGGTTGAATCTCTCCACCAGACCGTTTCCTTGTGGGTGGTAAGGAGTGGTGAACTTGTAGGTTACACCACACTCCTTCCACAGGGATGTCATATACTTGGATATGAAATTGGTCCCCCTGTCAGAAACCACCTCTCTGGGGAAGCCCACACGGGAAAAGATCCCCATTAACGCCCGGCCCACCACTGGCGCTGTCGTTGTCCTGAGAGGGATTGCCTCCGGGTACCGGGTGGCATGGTCCACCAAGACCAGGATGTACCTGTTGCCCATGGCTGTCTTGGGATCCAGTGGCCCCACAATATCCATCCCCACCCTTTCAAAGGGTGTTCCAACAACAGGAAAAGGTTGGAGAGGAGCTTTGACCTTCCTCCCACTCTTACCACTTGCCTGGCAAGTTTGGCAAGACCTACAGTGTGCATCTGACTGCCTTCTCATTTGGGGCCAAAAGAAGTGGGTGACAAGCCTGTCAAAGGTCTTGTCCTGCCCCAAATGTCCTGCCAAAGGCACGTCATGAGCCAGACCCAGTAGGAAGGTCCTGAAGCGCTGGGGTACCACCAGCACACGGGCTGACCCAGGCTCAGCAACCTTAGGCTCACTGTATAGGAGACCATTCTCCCAGTAGATCAGATGTGACCCGGACTGATTACCAGCTGCCTGGTCTGCAGCCTGCCGCCGCAGACCCTCCAGAGTAGGGCACTCGTTCTGCTCCCTGCAGAACTCCTCCCTGGTGGGACCCCCTTCTTGCTGCCAATGGGTCAGCTCAGAGATGTCTCCCAGTTCGGCTACCTGCTCCCCTGTAGGCACCGGGGCGTCCCCCTCGAGGTCCGCCTCCTCCCGGTCCGTGGGAACTTCGGGGGCCGGTTTCCCGTGCCCCCTGGCCTTCCTCTTGGCAGGGACTTGGGCCATTGTTCCAGGCTCCAAGTCCTCTTGATCACCCTTTCTGGCTGCCATTGACCGAGTAGACACGCATGCCCACTCTGGCAACCCAAGCATCTCCAAGTGAGATCTGAGCTCAACATCCTTCCATAAGGACTGCTCCAGGTCGTTACCTAGCAGACAATCTACAGGCATGGTAGGGCTCACAACCACCCTCAAGGGACCTGAGACCCCCCATTCAAAGGGAACCTGCGCCACCATACACTGGCGCTCAGAGTTGTCTTCAGCAACTACTTGGTGGAATGCTCCTGGGACTACCTGCTTCTCAGAGACCAGGTGACACCGGACTGAGGTCACACTGGCTCCAGTATCTCTGAGAGCCTCTACCCTGTTCCCATTGATGGTCACCCAGGTGCTATATTTCTTTGTGTTAGGGGGCACCTGGTTTCCTGGGACCATCTCACTGTCCCCTAGTGAGACGAGGGTCATTTCTGCGGGATCCCCACCCTCCTGTGGGCACCCCTCCTCCCCAAGCGCTACACTAGCCAACACTTTGGACTGTCCACCGGTGGGCGGCTGTGTCCCCTTTGGGCACTTGGGGTCCCCCTTGAAGTGACCTACCTGGTCACATGCATAACACTTGCGTGGGGCCGGTCTCAACAGGCTTTCCTGTAGAGACCCCTTTCTTCTTCTCACCTGGGGGATGGGAACCTTTACCCTGGGTACTAGTTTGGGGCCCTTTAGAGAACTCCTGTGCTTTACCCTTGTCCCCCCAACTTTTCTGCTGGGGGCCCTGCCCACCTTTGGCTGAGTCTCCCCCAAACGCTTTCTTGTGGACCCTGGTACTCACCCAGAGGTCCGCCTCCATAGCAAGCTTCCTGGGGTCAGTTAGCTTACTATCAACTAGGTGCTGGCGCAGATCTGCAAAACAGACTAGACAAGTGCTCCCATGCAATCAAATTGTAGAGCCCCTGAAAATCTGTTACATTACTGCCCTTCACCCAACCATCCAGCGACCTACAGAACATATCCACACATTCCAACCAAGTGTTGGCCTCAGACTTTTACTGGACCTAAACTGATCCCTGTACTTCTCCGGAGTGAGCCCATACCTAGTGAGGAGAGCGTCTTTCATGTCAGCATAGGTGAGGTCCTGCCCCTTACCCAAAGCTATCAGGGTATCCCTAGCTTCTTCTGGAAAGAGAGGCCACAACCCTGCCCCCCAGTTCCTTTCAGGGACCCCATTCATATGAATAGACGACTCGTACCCTTGAAACCACCTTTGTATGTCATCACCCTTTTTGTACTCTTTACCTACATTCTTGGGGATGTGTACAATCCTGTCTGTGTGTGCTGAAGCGTTGCTGCCACCATCTGAGCCGGTTCTACTCTTTAGCTCCAGCTCCTTGATAATTCTCTCATGATCCAACATCATCTTCCTTTCCTGCATGGCTATTCTCTTGTCTTCCCTCTCACTTTCTATTCTGAGTTTCTCCAATTCAAACCTCCTTACTTCCCGCCTGTCCTCCAGCTACTCTGGGGACAAGCTACTGCTGCCTGGCCTGGAGGGCTCCCCTCCTCCCAAAAGCACATCCACCCTAGGAACAGGCTCCTCCACCTCTCCACTGAGATCACCAGATTGCTCACTGGCATGTCTGGCTGCTACCCAGGCCCTCAGCGCCTTTTGTAGCTCATCCTTCCTGGTGAGGCCTCTGACCTGGACTTTCAGGTTCTTGCAAATCGATTTTAACTCCTTGACATTGTAGGCTTCCAATCGATCCTCCTCAAAGGCAATTTCTACTGATGCAATTGATGATACTATAGATTCAGGCATGTTGAAGTAGCAAGTTCAAACTCAAGATCAAAAATAGGCCAAAAAAGAAAAAGAAGCTGTAAGTGGTACGTAATGGTCTGCGATATGGTAGTAGTGCACACCAATCACTGTAAGTCAAGTGCAAACACAAGTCCTATCCTCACTGTGCCAAAGCCAGGCAGAAACCACCACCCTAGTCGGGATAAGGGAGTTACACTCCTAAAATAACCCCTGCTCACCCCCTTGGTAGCTTGGCATGAGCAGTCAGGCTTATTCTAGAGGCAGTGTGTAAAGCATTTGCACATAACCAACAGTAATACAATGTAAGCACTACAAACGGACACCACACCAGTTTAGAAAAATATCCAATATTTTTATATACTTAAAACAAGACCAAATACGATAAAAATCCACTATACAGTACTTCAAAAATAGTTACTTCTCAAACTGTCTTTAAGTTGCAAAATACGTTGGAAAACCCAGTTCGTACGAGTCGGTAGCTCGGTCCGGACATCAGACGCACCACAGGAGGTGGAGCCAGCATTGTGGAGGGAAGGCACAGCCCTATTCAGGTCCCAGGTGCAACTCCTCCCACCCATTTACATGTAGATCTTGCTATTCAGCCCTGTGCTGACTCACCCTGTCTCCTGGAATCCCCCAGCCCCTGTCACTCACACTCCAGACAAGGAATACACAACCTAGCAGAGGCAGGCTTGGATGGTTAGACAAGAAAATACCTATTTTCTAAAAGTGGTATTTTCAAACACAGAATGTTAAAACCAACTTCACTAAAAGATGCATTTTATCATTCTAAGTTCAGGCATACTAAACTCGAATTTCTACCATGTTCCCTGGGTAAGTTAGGATCATAGGATGTAATAATCAAAACTGCCCATTCTGGTCTATGGGGAACAGGTAGCCTTGCAATAGTGAAAAACGAAGTAGGCTGTATTTCACTATCAGGACATGCCACACACACCAGGGCATGTCCTACCTTTCACATACAATGCACCTTGCCCACAGGGGTACCTTGGGCCTACCTTAGGGGTGACTAACATGTAGAAAAGGGAAGGTTTAGGGACTGGCAAGTGTGTGCACTTGCCAAGTCGACATGGCAGCCCCAGGCTGCGCACAGGCTCTGCAATGGCAGGCCAGAGTTACACTTTACGGGCTGTTTGCGTGGGTGGCACAATCCAGTGCTGCAGCCCACCAACAGCATTTGATTTATAGGCCCTGGCACTCGCAGTGCACTTTACTAGGGACTGACACATAAATCAAATAGGCCAATCATGGAAACACCAATCCATAACACATTTTCTACAGGAGCACTTGCACTTTACCACTGGACAGCAGTGAGAAAAGTGTGCAGAATCATTACACCAGCAAAAACAGAGTCAAAAACGGGAGGTCAGAAAGCAAAAAGTCAGGGAAACACGCCAAAAGATGCCAAGTCTAACACATGTCCCCTCCAGCTGAAAGTAGGGAGAACTACCCAACCCCATTGGAGTTCTCTTCACTAAGGCGGAAGAACCTGGAAAGACCATCTGCGTTGGCGTGTTCTGTGCCAGGCGGTGTTCCACCGTAAAGTCCATTCCTTGTAGGGAGATGGACCACCTCAGCAGTTTTGGATTCTCACCCCTCATTTGCATCAACCATCTGAGGGGCCTGTGGTCTGTCTGAACCCGGAAGTGAGTCCCAAACAGGTATGGTCTCAGCTTCTTCAGTGGCCAGACCACAGCAAAAGCTTCCCTTTCTATGGCACTCCACCTCTGTTCCCTGGGGAGTAGTCTCCTGCTAAGGAAGACTACAGGCTGGTCTAGGCCCTCTTCGTTCAGTTGTGAGAGCACCGCTCCCACACCATGCTCTGAAGCGTCAGTCTGCATGACGAATTCTTTGGAGAAGTCAGGTGCCTTGAGCACGGGCGCCGTGCACATGACTGCCTTCAGGGCATCAAAAGCTTTCTGGCAGGACATCTTCACCTTCCTGGGCTGCTTCTTCGAAGTCAGCTCTGTTAAGAGGGCAACGATGGTGCCATAGCCCTTAACAAATCTCCTATAGTAGCCGGTGAGACCTAAGAAGGCTCTCACCTCTGTCTGGGTCTCGGGGGGCTCCCAAGCCAGAATGGTGTCAATCTTGGGTTGTAGGGGCGCCACCTGGCCGCTTCCTACCTGGTGTCCTAGGTACACCACAGAACCCTGCCCGATCTGGCACTTACTGGCCTTGATCGTGAGGCCTGCACCTTGCAGAGCCCTCAACACTTTCTCAAGGTGCTGTAAATGTTCTTCCCAGCTGGAACTGAACACAGCAATGTCATCCAGGTAGGCGGCACTGAAATCCTCCATTCCAGCCAACACCTGATTGACCAACCTCTGAAAGGTGGCAGGGGCATTCTTCAAGCTAAAGGGCATCATCCGAAATTGGTAATGACCTTCTGGGGTTGAGAACGCTGACCTCTCCTTGGCCCCATCGGTTAAGGCAATCTGCCAGTACCCAGACGTTAAATCAAACGTGCTGAGGAACCGGGCAGCTCCCAACCCATCAATGAGCTCATCAGCTCTGGGGATGGGGTGCGCGTCAGTCCTGGTGACGGCATTGAGCCCACGGTAGTCCACACAAAACCGGAGTTCTGGAGTGGCACCGGGTGCAGCAGCCTTTGGGACCAAGACCACTGGGCTGGCCCAAGGACTGTTGGAGGGCTCAATCACCCCTAACGCCAACATCTTAGAGACCTCCTCCTTGATGCTGGCCCTGACCCGGTCAGTCAACCTGTAAATCTTGTGCTTTACAGGAGGGCTGTCACCAGTGTCCACGTCATGGGTACACCAGTGAGTAACACCGGGGGTCAGAGAGAACAGTGGGGCGAACTGTCCCAACAACTGGTGACAGTCCCGCTGCTGCTCTGGAGTCAGTGTATGGGAGAGGATCACACCCTCCACTGACCCATCATGCTCCTTGGTAGACAGGAGGTCAGGGAGAGGCTCGCTCTCCTCTTCCACCCCATCATCTGTCGCCAAGAGCATACTCACTTCGGACCTCTCGAAGTGGGGCTTGAGGCGGTCCACGTGAAGGACCCTCTGGCAACCCAAGCATCTCCAAGTGAGATCTGAGCTCAACATCCTTCCATAAGGACTGCTCCAGGTCGTTACCTAGCAGACAATCTACAGGCATGGTAGGGCTCACAACCACCCTCAAGGGACCTGAGACCCCCCCCATTCAAAGGGAACCTGCGCCACCATACACTGGCGCTCAGAGTTGTCTTCAGCAACTACTTGGTGGAATGCTCCTGGGACTACCTGCTTCTCAGAGACCAGGTGACACCGGACTGAGGTCACACTGGCTCCAGTATCTCTGAGAGCCTCTACCCTGTTCCCATTGATGGTCACCCAGGTGCTATATTTCTTTGTGTTAGGGGGCACCTGGTTTCCTGGGACCATCTCACTGTCCCCTAGTGAGACGAGGGTCATTTCTGCGGGATCCCCACCCTCCTGTGGGCACCCCTCCTCCCCAAGCGCTACACTAGCCAACACTTTGGACTGTCCACCGGTGGGCGGCTGTGTCCCCTTTGGGCACTTGGGGTCCCCCTTGAAGTGACCTACCTGGTCACATGCATAACACTTGCGGGGGCCGGTCTCAACAGGCTTTCCTGTAGAGACCCCTTTCTTCTTCTCACCTGGGGGATGGGAACCTTTACCCTGGGTACTAGTTTGGGGCCCTTTAGAGAACTCCTGTGCTTTACCCTTGTCCCCCCACTTTTCTGCTGGGGACCCTGCCCACCTTTGGCTGAGTCTCCCCCAAACGCTTTCTTGTGGACCCTGGTACTCACCCAGAGGTCCGCCTCCATAGCAAGCTTCCTGGGGTCAGTTAGCTTACTATCAACTAGGTGCTGGCGCAGATCTGCAAAACATAGACTAGACAAGTGCTCCCATGCAATCAAATTGTAGAGCCCCTGAAAATCTGTTACATTACTGCCCTTCACCCAACCATCCAGCGACCTACAGAACATATCCACACATTCCAACCAAGTGTTGGCCTCAGACTTTTTACTGGACCTAAACTGATCCCTGTACTTCTCCGGAGTGAGCCCATACCTAGTGAGGAGAGCGTCTTTCATGTCAGCATAGGTGAGGTCCTGCCCCTTACCCAAAGCTATCAGGGTATCCCTAGCTTCTTCTGGAAAGAGAGGCCACAACCCTGCCCCCCAGTTCCTTTCAGGGACCCCATTCATATGAATAGACGACTCGCACCCTTGAAACCACCTTTGTATGTCATCACCCTTTTTGTACTCTTTACCTACATTCTTGGGGATGTGTACAATCCTGTCTGTGTGTGCTGAAGCGTTGTTGCCACCATCTGAGCCGGTTCTACTCTTTAGCTCCAGCTCCTTGATAATTCTCTCATGATCCAACATCATCTTCCTTTCCTCCATGGCTATTCTCTTGTCTTCCCTCTCACTTTCTATTCTGAGTTTCTCCAATTCAAACCTCCTTACTTCCCGCCTGTCCTCCAGCTCCTCTGGGGACAAGCTACTGCTGCCTGGCCTGGAGGGCTCCTCCTCCCAAAAGCACATCCACCCTAGGAACAGGCTCCTCCACTTCTCCACTGAGATCACCAGATTGCTCACTGGCATGTCTGGCTGCTACCCAGGCCCTCAGCGCCTTTTGTAGCTCATCCTTCCTGGTGAGGCCTCTGACCTGGACTTTCAGGTTCTTGCAAATCGAATTTAACTCCTTGACATTGTAGGCTTCCAATCGATCCTCCTCAAAGGCAATTTCTACTGATGCAATTGATGATACTATAGATTCAGGCATGTTGAAGTAGCAAGTTCAAACTCAAGATCAAAAACAGGCCAAAAAAGAAAAAGAAGCTGTAAGTGGTACGTAATGGTCTGCGATATGGTAGTAGTGCACACCAATCACTGTAAGTCAAGTGCAAACACAAGTCCTATCCTCACCGCTGACAACCAATGTTAGAAATAGGATTTTTGGTAGGCTAGGGCATGTGCCAAAGCCAGGCAGAAACCACCACCCTAGTCGGGATATGGGAGTTACACTCCTAAAATAACCCCTGCTCACCCCTTGGTAGCTTGGCATGAGCAGTCAGGCTTATTCTAGAGGCAGTGTGTAAAGCATTTGCACATAACCAACAGTAATACAATGTAAGCACTACAAACGGACACCACACCAGTTTAGAAAAATATCCAATATTTTTATATACTTAAAACAAGACCAAATACGATAAAAATCCACTATACAGTACTCCAAAAATAGTTACTTCTCAAACTGTCTTTAAGTTGCAAAATACGTTGGAAAACCCAGTTCGTACGAGTCGGTAGCTCGGTCCGAGCCTACTGCGATGCTGAAAACAACAGTCTCGCAGTTCCCGCTGACCGCGTCGGTACGGGCCAGCAACAGCGGGACAGATTCGTTCACAGTACCTTTCTTAGTGCGGCTCACACAGGCGTGCGAGTCGGTCTTGGCATCGGTCGCGGTCGCGATGCAAAAATGGAAGCGGTGTAAGGTGCGATGTCCCTCGATGCGGTGCGAGCAGCGGCTCGGTGACGATCGTGCAGACGGCGTCGGTGAGACCAAGGCTGGCAGTGCAGGGCGAGTCGGTGTTCGATGCGGTGCTGGCAAGTTGCGATGCGAGCGACAGAGCCGGTTGGCGGGAATTGGCGCTGGTCGAGCGGGACAGCTGTGCGTGACGAGTCGGTCACGGGTGTCGAGCCAGCAGCGACCGTGTCGGTGAGCCCAGGCCAGCGAGGTGAAGCGAGGCGATGCAGGTCGCGGTGTCTCTCGATGCGGTGCAGGCAGCGGCTCGGTGACGGAGTCGGTGAGACCAAGGCTTACGGTGCAGGGCGAGTCGGTGCGGCTTGCGGTGCCTTCAGGACACAAGGCCAGCGACGGAGTCGGTTGACAGAGTCGGTCGCGGTTCCCTCTTCTCTGTGGCAACTGAAACAGCAGTTCCAGGAGCGGTACCCAGAGGTTGGTGAAGTCTTTGTAGTCCCTGAGACTTCTTAACAGGAGGCCAGCCTCAGTTTCAGGCCCTTGGAGATACTCAGCACAAGTAGAGAAAGTTCAGCTCAGTCCTTTCACTGCCCAAGGCAGAAGCAGCAACTGCAGGCCAACCCAACAAAGCAACAACACAGCAAAGGGGCAGTACTCCTCCTGGCAGCTCTTCCAGCTCTTCTTCTTGGCAGGTTCCTTGATTCCAGCGAGTTCTAAAGTTCTGGGGTTTGGGTCCCCCTTTTATCCTCAATTTCTCTTTGTTCTCTGAAGGCAGAGAGGCCTTTGCCAGTCCAAACCAGTTCTGGTCAGTCCTGGAGCACGTTGTTGACAAGACTCCTTCTTTCCTTTCACAGTGCAGGCCAGGGACATCAGACGCACCACAGGAGGTGGAGCCAGCATTGTGGAGGGAAGGCACAGCCCTATTCAGGTCCCAGGTGCAACTCCTCCCACCCATCTACATGTAGATCTTGCTATTCAGCCCTGTGCTGACTCACCCTGTCTCCTGGAATCCCCCAGCCCCTGTCACTCACACTCCAGACAAGGAATACACAACCTAGCAGAGGCAGGCTTGGATGGTTAGACAAAAAAATACCTACTTTCTAAAAGTGGTATTTTCAAACACAGAATGTTAAAACCAACTTCACTAAAAGATGCATTTTATCATTCTAAGTTCAGGCATACTAAACTCGAATTTCTACCATGTTCCCTGGGTCAGTTAGGATCATAGGATGTAATAATCAAAACTGCCCATTCTGGTCTATGGGGAACAGGTAGCCTTGCAATAGTGAAAAACGAAGTAGGCTGTATTTCACTATCAAGACATGCCACACACACCAGGGCATGTCCTACCTTTCACATACAATGCACCCTGCCCACAGGGGTACCTTGGGCCTACCTTAGGGGTGACTAACATGTAGAAAAGGGAAGGTTTAGGGACTGGCAAGTGTGTGCACTTGCCAAGTCGACATGGCAGCCCCAGGCTGCGCACAGGCTCTGCAACGGCAGGCCAGAGTTACACTTTACGGGCTGTTTGCGTGGGTGGCACAATCCAGTGCTGCAGCCCACCAACAGCATTTGATTTATAGGCCCTGGCACTCGCAGTGCACTTTACTAGGGACTGACACATAAATCAAATAGGCCAATCATGGAAACACCAATCCATAACACATTTTCTACGTGAGCACTTGCACTTTACCACTGGACAGCAGTGAGAAAAGTGCGCAGAATCATTACACCAGCAAAAACAGAGTCAAAAACGGGAGGTCAGAAAGCAAAAAGTCAGGGGAAACACGCCAAAAGATGCCAAGTCTAACAGGAAGTATATACAAATACAGTGTCCTGGGGTGTACTGCCACGAGAAGCTCAGCTTCTTTAGATATGACCTACTCTGCATCTTTCGTTGTTTGAACCAATTGTTTGTTGTTCTGTAATTTTAGTGTTAGATCTTTCTGTAAAAGTTGGGAATATCTTGTATCCGTTAGCTGTTTTAAACATTCATTGTCATATGCTTCAGTATCCAGGATCACAATCGCACCTCCCTTATCTGCCGGTTGGATAGTGATATTAATGTCAGAGCCAAACTGGCAAGCAATTTCAATCTCATGTCTGGAGGAATTGAAAAAAAAGTATTTTTGCCTGTCCTTTCACTTTACAGTAATTTTTTATGACCGCTTTCTCAACCGTTGACTCTTGGTAGTATTGTGTGGGGTGGAGGATTGAGAGTGACTTTTTTCATGAGTCCAGTATGTTTGTCAGTGTTCGATGTACCATCTTCTGATGTTTGATCAAAACAAAATTTAAGATGGATTTTGTGGAAGAAATAACAGAGTTCTTTTTGAATTATAAAATAATCTTCTTCAGGAGTCGGTATGAAGTTTAACCCTGTGTTAAGTAATTCTTGCTCCTCTGTAGTTAGCATATGGCTACTCAGATTCACCACTAATTACCACTATTGGTGTAGGACCCAAAACCCAAACACAGCCCTGCTTGTTGCAGTAGCACGTGGTGTTGGTGTCCATGAGCACCTGCACCAGCCTTCCTCTGATAGTGGGCAGGAAAGCCTTCAACGCCAGGTGAATAATCCTCAACTCCAAGAAATTGATGTGGTGTTGAGCTTCCATCGAAGGCCTCTGATCTCCAGCTCTCCGAGTTTGCCTCCCTAACCCAGAAGCGGTGCATCCATCACCACTGTCAAATCTGGGTGGAGTAAGGAGAGTGGTCTACCACTAACCCAGTCACAGTCCAGAAGCCACCACTGCAGGTCTTTTGCAGTGTCCTCCGAATAAGGATATAATCTAACTGGTTCCCCTGACACTGTCCCCACTGGGACTTTTGGTCCCACTGCAGAGCCTGAATACACCATCTTGCATGTTTCACTAGCAGGACACAAGAGGCCTGAAATCCCAGCGGCCTCAGAGTCATCCGCACTGAGATCCAGAACAGAGGCTGAAACATTGGGTTCATAGCCCAAATGTTCTGGACTCTACTTTACTTTTCAGGGGGAAAGGCACAAAACCATACTATATCTAAAATAGTTCAGATAAATCGGAGCGTCTATAAAAGAGTCAGGTTTGGCTTCAGCAGGATGATTCTGAACCCAACGATGTTAGGAGGTTCACCATCATCTGGAGGTGTTTGATGACTCCATGACCTGAGCCCACCTTCAACAGCCAGTCATTGAGCTACAGGAAGACTCGACCTCCAAGGGTATGTTGCATCCACCACCATCACCTTCGTGAACACCCGAGGGGAACTGGTGAGGCTAAAAGAGAGCTTGGAAAACTGAAAATGCTCCTGGCCCACTTTGAGCTGTAAGTAGCACTTGTGGGCCTGCAGGTTGGAAAAATGGAAATAGTGGTCCTGTGAGTCCAAAGCTCCATTCAGTCTACTGGATCCAGAGCTGATAGAATCAGGGCCAGTGGGAGCATCTTGAATGTATCCTTCTGCAGGATGAAATTGGGAGACCAGAGATGTACAATAGGATGAAGGCCTCCGCCCTTTTAAGGAACTAGGAAATCGCTGAAGTAACATCCAGTTACGATTTCTGAGGCAGGGACCCTCTGTGTGACTCCTTTCACCAAAAGAGCCTGAACTTCTTGCAGTAATATGGACAAATGCTCCTACAAAAGCCTCTCTGATGTTGGTGGACGATGCGGCGGGTTGGAAAGGAATGGCAGGACATAGCCCCATTGAACTATTTGCAGGACTCACCTGTCAGATGTTATTGCACCGTTTGGAGTGAAATTGCACCGTAGGATCTCCATCCTCTGGCATCGGCAGCATTGAGGCCAGTATCAATGTAGCAGGAACAGACGTGGATCATGGTGTCAGATGTGGAGTAAACTCCGGAGTCAGAGCTGAACCCGAAACAGGTTCAAGAGGCAAATACAGCACCGAGGATAGATCCGCCAGCTGTAATTTGACTGGAGGACTTAACAGATCTGTGGGGCCTGAATGCATGCCAAAGGGAGCAGGCAGGGTGGCAAATGTTTGCAACATGGCTTCCTTAAATGCCTCTGTCTGTTGCAACATCACTGATGGGCCGGAAATTCAAGGTGCATTGAGATCAGTTCCTCAGCCAGGGACAAGGAGTGAGACCGAGGGGACCTTGACATCTTTGTAACTTCTCAGAAGGAGAGTGGCGAAGCTGGGATGAGGCCCACTTGTATTCCTTATGTTCCTTTTTTCGAATTTAACTTACCTGAAAACTTTGACTACAATGAAGACCTGTTGCAAAAGTGGCCCCTAGAGCAAGAATGCGTCTGCACTCTCAACTTCGAGCAAGAGTGAAGTTTAGGCAACTTCCTGCAGAGATCAAAGACATAGATCTTGGCTTCACAATCCTGGGTCTCCTGCGGGTCGCATAATGTCATACTCCTTACAGAACTTGGAGTTGTGGCCCAAACCCAAATTCCAGAGACACACTCTTGTGGGTATCTTTTGCAGAATTTTTTTTGTGACAGCCCCTACAAGGTTTAAACTCTGTAGTTGTAGGATGGTGCATGTTCCCTTGAACACTGGAGAAAAGAATTTGACGAAGTTAGGAGCTAGTTCCGGATCTGCATACGAAGGCGCAGAAAGAAAGGAACCGACGTCCGCATCCTGGCCCTTATGAGTGGCTCCAGCTGTCACTTCCGGGGCAGAAGGGAGTTGACATGGAGGTGTACGATGCCACCGACCAGTGCGTAGGGCAGTAGCAGCTCCTACGCTATGGCGGAGGAGCGTCGCCCCACTGCTTTTAAGCAGTGCGAAGAAGAAGCATAAAATGATAATAACTTTAGGTTATTACCATTTTATGCTTCCTGCTGCTTTGCGGGCATGCAGGGTGCTCTGCTCTTGGAGCAGGGCAGGGGAGGAGTGTTTTGCCCACTCCTAAGTGCGCAATGACTGTTTGGTCGGCCCTCTCAAGCCGCCCAAACCAGTCCTGTGTACTTTCCCAATTCTCCATGCAGACTGCATTACAGCCTGCATGGAGAACAAGCCTAGGCTCCCATTCCCTAGTTGAGCGTCCAACCAGGACGCTCAAAACCAATCACAACGCTGCATAGCAGTGTTGTGATTGGTCAGGGGAGCCTGGGTGCCTACCAATCACAACGATGGATTTGCAGCTTAGTGATTGGTCAGTGGGGCCTGGCTGTGCTTCTGTCTGAGACAGAGAAGAGCAGGAGCAGAGACGCGGGACCCAGCGCAACGGTAAGTTTATTTTATTTTACTTTTTAATGTTTTTTTTAAAAAATATGCGCGACCCGCCTGCCCCGCCACCACCGAGCCATGCCAGCCGCCGCTGGCATAGGGGCTGTCCACCAAAAATCTTTTCGTGCCTGGAGCTATTCTAAAGGTGAGTAATCTGCTGTTAGAACTATACCTCAGAAGTTCTGAATATGGGTGTTGTTTAAGCTCCTCTACTCTGAAGCACTCCATGGCATAGAGAAAACCTGGGCAAGGCAGGCAAGTGCAGTAACTTTGATGTTTTTTAAGTGAGGAGATATATTGTGACACAGCAACCAGCCGGCCTTGTAAATAAAGCGATACCAAAGGGGATGATGGACGGAGCGTTTGAGCTAATCAAACACTCACCCCCAGTCAACTGATCTGGGTTTAATCCATCATCATTCTTTAGCTCACTCCACCACCCCAGTTCAGACATGGCCATATGCAAATCAGTCTGACCCTGTGCCTCATGGGAACAGTCCAGCCCGAACTGCCAAGCCATGTCTTCCCTGGACCGGAAACAAGCATCCTGGGACCGGTTTCTGGCTATTCAGCCGTCATCAGCCAGGCTAGCTTGAATCCAGTGGCAAAGTGAGCAAGGGACCCACGTCTGGGCATACCCTGCCAACTTAGGGCAAACAAAGCGATACCAAAGGGGATGATGGACGGAGCGTTTGAGCTAATCAAACACTCACCCCCAGTCAACTGATCTGGGTTTAATCCATCATCATTCTTTAGCTCACTCCACCACCCCAGTTCAGACATGGCCATATGCAAATCAGTCTGACCCTGTGCCTCATGGGAACAGTCCAGCCCGAACTGCCAAGCCATGTCTTCCCTGGACCGGAAACAAGCATCCTGGGACCGGTTTCTGGCTATTCAGCCGTCATCAGCCAGGCTAGCTTGAATCCAGTGGCAAAGTGAGCAAGGGACCCACGTCTGGGCATACCCTGCCAACTTAGGGCAAACAAAGCGATACCAAAGGGGATGATGGACGGAGCGTTTGAGCTAATCAAACACTCACCCCCAGTCAACTGATCTGGGTTTAATCCATCATCATTCTTTAGCTCACTCCACCACCCCAGTTCAGACATGGCCATATGCAAATCAGTCTGACCCTGTGCCTCATGGGAACAGTCCAGCCCGAACTGCCAAGCCATGTCTTCCCTGGACCGGAAACAAGCATCCTGGGACCGGTTTCTGGCTATTCAGCCGTCATCAGCCAGGCTAGCTTGAATCCAGTGGCAAAGTGAGCAAGGGACCCACGTCTGGGCATACCCTGCCAACTTAGGGCAAACAAAGCGATACCAAAGGGGATGATGGACGGAGCGTTTGAGCTAATCAAACACTCACCCCCAGTCAACTGATCTGGGTTTAATCCATCATCATTCTTTAGCTCACTCCACCACCCCAGTTCAGACATGGCCATATGCAAATCAGTCTGACCCTGTGCCTCATGGGAACAGTCCAGCCCGAACTGCCAAGCCATGTCTTCCCTGGACCGGAAACAAGCATCCTGGGACCGGTTTCTGGCTATTCAGCCGTCATCAGCCAGGCTAGCTTGAATCCAGTGGCAAAGTGAGCAAGGGACCCACGTCTGGGCATACCCTGCCAACTTAGGGCAAACAAAGCGATACCAAAGGGGATGATGGACGGAGCGTTTGAGCTAATCAAACACTCACCCCCAGTCAACTGATCTGGGTTTAATCCATCATCATTCTTTAGCTCACTCCACCACCCCAGTTCAGACATGGCCATATGCAAATCAGTCTGACCCTGTGCCTCATGGGAACAGTCCAGCCCGAACTGCCAAGCCATGTCTTCCCTGGACCGGAAACAAGCATCCTGGGACCGGTTTCTGGCTATTCAGCCGTCATCAGCCAGGCTAGCTTGAATCCAGTGGCAAAGTGAGCAAGGGACCCACGTCTGGGCATACCCTGCCAACTTAGGGCAAACAAAGCGATACCAAAGGGGATGATGGACGGAGCGTTTGAGCTAATCAAACACTCACCCCCAGTCAACTGATCTGGGTTTAATCCATCATCATTCTTTAGCTCACTCCACCACCCCAGTTCAGACATGGCCATATGCAAATCAGTCTGACCCTGTGCCTCATGGGAACAGTCCAGCCCGAACTGCCAAGCCATGTCTTCCCTGGACCGGAAACAAGCATCCTGGGACCGGTTTCTGGCTATTCAGCCGTCATCAGCCAGGCTAGCTTGAATCCAGTGGCAAAGTGAGCAAGGGACCCACGTCTGGGCATACCCTGCCAACTTAGGGCAAACAAAGCGATACCAAAGGGGATGATGGACGGAGCGTTTGAGCTAAACAAACACTCACCCCCAGTCAACTGATCTGGGTTTAATCCATCATCATTCTTTAGCTCACTCCACCACCCCAGTTCAGACATGGCCATATGCAAATCAGTCTGACCCTGTGCCTCATGGGAACAGTCCAGCCCGAACTGCCAAGCCATGTCTTCCCTGGACCGGAAACAAGCATCCTGGGACCGGTTTCTGGCTATTCAGCCGTCATCAGCCAGGCTAGCTTGAATCCAGTGGCAAAGTGAGCAAGGGACCCACGTCTGGGCATACCCTGCCAACTTAGGGCAAACAAAGCGATACCAAAGGGGATGATGGACGGAGCGTTTGAGCTAATCAAACACTCACCCCCAGTCAACTGATCTGGGTTTAATCCATCATCATTCTTTAGCTCACTCCACCACCCCAGTTCAGACATGGCCATATGCAAATCAGTCTGACCCTGTGCCTCATGGGAACAGTCCAGCCCGAACTGCCAAGCCATGTCTTCCCTGGACCGGAAACAAGCATCCTGGGACCGGTTTCTGGCTATTCAGCCGTCATCAGCCAGGCTAGCTTGAATCCAGTGGCAAAGTGAGCAAGGGACCCACGCCTGGGCATACCCTGCCAACTTAGGGCAAACAAAGCGATACCAAAGGGGATGATGGACGGAGCGTTTGAGCTAATCAAACACTCACCCCCAGTCAACTGATCTGGGTTTAATCCATCATCATTCTTTAGCTCACTCCACCACCCCAGTTCAGACATGGCCATATGCAAATCAGTCTGACCCTGTGCCTCATGGGAACAGTCCAGCCCGAACTGCCAAGCCATGTCTTCCCTGGACCGGAAACAAGCATCCTGGGACCGGTTTCTGGCTATTCAGCCGTCATCAGCCAGGCTAGCTTGAATCCAGTGGCAAAGTGAGCAAGGGACCCACGTCTGGGCATACCCTGCCAACTTAGGGCAAACAAAGCGATACCAAAGGGGATGATGGACGGAGCGTTTGAGCTAATCAAACACTCACCCCCAGTCAACTGATCTGGGTTTAATCCATCATCATTCTTTAGCTCACTCCACCACCCCAGTTCAGACATGGCCATATGCAAATCAGTCTGACCCTGTGCCTCATGGGAACAGTCCAGCCCGAACTGCCAAGCCATGTCTTCCCTGGACCGGAAACAAGCATCCTGGGACCGGTTTCTGGCTATTCAGCCGTCATCAGCCAGGCTAGCTTGAATCCAGTGGCAAAGTGAGCAAGGGACCCACGTCTGGGCATACCCTGCCAACTTAGGGCAAACAAAGCGATACCAAAGGGGATGATGGACGGAGCGTTTGAGCTAATCAAACACTCACCCCCAGTCAACTGATCTGGGTTTAATCCATCATCATTCTTTAGCTCACTCCACCACCCCAGTTCAGACATGGCCATATGCAAATCAGTCTGACCCTGTGCCTCATGGGAACAGTCCAGCCCGAACTGCCAAGCCATGTCTTCCCTGGACCGGAAACAAGCACTGGGGTGGTGGAGTGAGCTAAAGAATGATGATGGATTAAACCCAGATCACTTGACTGGGGGTGAGTGTTTGATTTGCTCTAGCGCTCCGTCCATCATCCCCTTTGGTATGGCCTTGTAAATAAGGCTCCTTTTCATGCTTCACTTAGCGTGAAAGAGGCGTGCAATCGGTGTTACTGTGGGCGTTCCACCGCAACACCCATTGCTTTTTGACGCTGACCCAAATTTACAAGGCTGGGGCAGCACCAAAAACTAAGACCAGGGAATACCTGGTCTTAGACTGGCGATACGGGAAGAAATAATTTCTCCTCGTTTTTTGCTCTTTCCATGTGTGCTATATTCTGCAGCACACATAGAAAGAGCAAATCACCTTTCAAGATTGTTTATGTGCAGGAAGGTGTCTCTTCCTGCACAAAAACAATCCCCATGCAGCTCAGGCACCCTTGCAACATGGCACAAGCGTGCCTGCACTGGCGCTAGGCAGTTTTATTAGTGCCAGCGCTAGGGGAAATACAGGGGTGCTCCGTATTTTTGTAAATAAAGCACATCCCTGCGTTTTAAAAATGTTGGCGCGCGGTGTTACCCATTTTGGAGTAACACCGGGCTCCGACATTTTGTTGTACATATCTCCCCCATGACTTCTATATGTGCTGGGGCGTTGCCTTGTGTCCTGCTCCAAGTAATTTACGTTCTGATTCTGGAAGGTACTATGTAAAGTATGATAGGACGAGTAATTAGGTATTTAGCTCAGATTCTTTCTTTAATATACTTCATTTGAAGAAAAAAAAAAAGCCGTTAACACAATTTATTACTTTCTGCCAAACCGTGTTTTTCAGTCCCTAATTCCTTACTCAGGGCATCTTACAAGTTAATTACCATAAGAAACATATTTGAGGCTTCACTTTTTGAAGGTTAATCTACATTATTATTTCAAAACCTGTAAGAGGTGCTGTTTATTGCACCTGATCAATCAGAGTTGGATAAACTACTGTTTTGGCCCTTTCCGGACATGTATGATGGGCATACCAGCACGTGGCACACCGTTCTCATCAGGGGACGTCTGCCTGGCAGGACATTTGGGGAGTTGGCCACAAGCTCCAGTTATATCTGGTGCGTCTGTATGAGCAACTGGCTTTAAGTCGTAGTTTTACATTTGAAAGGCATTCTAAGGTTCCAGAAGTGGTGGCTTTCCTTTGATGCAAAGCTCGACTCCTTGGGGTCCCTTGTGTCTCTGGTTTTCAGAATTGTCTGAGGTTGCAGGTGATCCCTGGATGTTTGATGTCCCTGGCCCCAAACTACCACCATTTCCCATGGGAAATGGCTTTCATTTCTCCTATTTAAAATGAGATCATTGCCTGGTTACGGTTTTGGCATGTTCTGTCCTGTACAACAGGCCCCCCTACACAGGTTGAGGGTGAGGGGGGGTCTGATTTGATTGAGAGCAGTATGGACTCATAGGATGTTAAGTCGTGTGCTATTTTCATGCTGTTTTCTCGAAATGTTTGAACGATGATTGTGGGATATCTACTAAAAAGCAATTTTGCAAAGGCTGGATCACATTCACAGGGTATAATTCGTATTTAATTATCCCGCTTAGCACAAATAACGCCCATCCCAGTTTTCAGTATATATTCAGATTAAAAATCACAGATACAAACATTGTTCCCACATTCTCTTTTTCCCTTTTGTGTTCTCAGTTTTGTAAATCCAATGCTTATTTTGTTTGAAAACAAAACTTTTTCAAACCACACAGATCATCCCCAGGTGAATCCAGAATTCCTTCTACTTCTCAGAAATCTATTGTTTTCTGGGTTCACCTCACAAATTGTGAGTAGGTTGAAATCTCAAATCTAGGACAATTTGGCCACCATTTAACAAATTTAAAAAATAGCGATATAATAATGTTTTTGGTGCCTCTCAGCCCGTTCCAGAAAACTGAGATCATGACAATTTTGCCACATAAAACCTTTTGCTGGTGCCATTTTAGAGAAAAAACACACACACACACACACACACACACACACTTTCTAGTACAGCATTTTTTCCTTTTTTATTTATTGCCATATTTTAACAATTTATGTAGAACCTGTACTGAGTAAATTCCAAACCACTGTGATTTACAATTCCAAACGTGGGGATGGGGACACAAACTTGGCCTAGATGTTTTTTGTGGAAAAAGTTCTGCGGGTTTAAGTGGAAAGTGCTCCACGTGTCAAAACGTCCTGAGGAGGCAAACCTTAGCACGTACAAAGCTACCATTGTTCCTGTTCATCACATATTGCTGTTGAATGTGTGGGAATTGTAGAGATGTGCAAATAATACGAGACATAATAAAATCATTAAACTGAAGGCAAATCCTGCTTTCTTTTTATAAGCGAGCGCCCTCTTGTGGTACTTTCTGGGCATGTCCTACTCAGCCGAGTTTCATGAATCATGTTTGCGTGTTGCTTGCCCACATAAACAGGAGGAAATAACAAACGTCACTAAAGGTAATAGATAAATACCTGTGGTCATAGCAGTATCCGGTGAATATTCAAAGCTCGGCAGCAAGAAGCAGCCTCCTTTTCATCATTGTTTACAAGTAGCAGGCCTGAGCCATGCCTCTGCAGTTGCATCACCGCGCTAGGCCAGACCTGGCACCGGTGGTGCATTCCTGTCGGCCGGTTTGGAATGATACGGAATGTAAACAATGTTGAAAAACTTCCTGCAAATGGCCCCATGCGACTTCTAAATACCGCTTTGTCCTCTGGGATGAATGGACTTGTCTAAACTTGCAAAATACCTCTAAATCCCTCATGTATGCAAAACATGCACACAGTCTGCACAATGCACGGGGGGAGGGGAGGGGGGGCCGTTGTAGAGGCGGATTGAATGCGAAAACAAAACCTGTATTTCCAATTTAGCATTTACTTTCCTGTCTGATTAATTAATGAGTCAAGAAGTGTCTCTATGCCGTGCTGTGCCGCTTTAAGAAATGCGAAGTTTGCTGCATTCGGGAAAGGGGTCCACGGAGAAGCATCTTTCCTGTGTTGGGGATGTCCATGGCTATTGTCATGGCCACTGGATTTATGCAGCAGGGGAAGGACAAATTATGCGGCAAGAAAACACAAACTATGCCGCGTAATTTGGCACATGTATTGATAGTATTACTTCATTAGTTTCTCATTTTTGCACTTGTTAACACTCTCTGGGGATAGGTTGCACCTTATTAGTACTGGTATAACACTTAAATATAGTAATAAGTAACGAAAAGGGGTCCAATCAACCTTTGCAAAGTGTGTTCCGCTGCACAGCAACACGTGTCGCTGCGTTTTGAGTAACTTTTGAACCATTTGAGGGAGAAACACACTTTTTGGGTTAAAATCTGCAGATTATGTAGCAGATTATTGATTATGAGGCAAATCCGTAATTATGCCAAAACGCCACAGCTGCACAATCGCATAATTCCGGTGGCCCTGGCTGTTGTCAAGTTATTGTATAGTGGTATACCCATAAGACAAAGGAACTGGTATTCAAACAGAGCAGAAAACAGATCGATCGACCGACCATCCTGCAGACCAAAAGACCGGTAGAGTGTTGATAATTAATATAGCTCCCCCAATCACGTTTGTAATGCTCCCATTAGAATTCAGACTTGTTCTATGAGGAACGGCAGATTATTTGTTTATAAATATTTCTTATTTTTTTCATGCTTACATTGTAAAACAGAACACCGTCACTTTGGCTGCGGGGGGGGGGGGGGCCGAGGGGGGGCAAGAGGGGGAGAGGTTTGAATTCCGACCCCTGTGCACAGGTTTTAGCAATCTGAATTGTGCTGTAAGTTTTCCCCTAACAGATTTCAGAGGGTCTCACCTGCCAGCATTTACTGTGGGAAAGGGCCCAGTTATAAAAAGCAAAACATGAGGAATTTGGTGTTTTAAACCTTGATTCTTCATGATATGCCTAATTTCCAATTGAAAAACTTGGAATAGGACAAACTTCTCTCACCTGGTGAATACCTCACACCAGGGTGATTGTATTTACCCAGTCTGGTGAATACCTGGCCTTTTCCGCCCTTTTCACAGTCAGGGTCTCTTAGCAAGGGAGACCCTCCCCCACTTTCAACCAGATTCCCAACGGTCCTGAGCAGATGAGTGATGCGAGCAGGCAGACCCTGGCTTGGGTTGTTGCTCCCACCAGAGGGAATTCTGAAAACCTAATTTCGCAGGCAGGCATTCCTTCCAGATAAAATGGTGAAAGAAATCGGCTGACAAAGGGATCTGTTTTACCTACAGTTGTGAAAGAACATTCATGCCTAGGACGAGGCGTAGCCGCTTTATGGATACTGGGGGACGGTGTACCCCAGTCTTTCTTCTTTAAATCTTTCTCACCTTCCTCTGAAATGTTTACATTTCTTTCAATCTTCTCCTTTTCTTTCAAGCTATCTTTTTTGTTTCTGTCTTTCTTTTATCCATCCACCCATCCATCCATCCATCCACCCATCCATCCACCCATCCATCATGCATGCATCGCTTATCCATCCATCATGCTGTCCATCTTTCTTTGTCTTTCCCTTCCTTCTCTACGTCCATCCATACTCCATTCTCCTCCCCCATCGATCTACCCATTCTTCTGTTTGCCTTTTTTCAATCTCTCCACCCAACAATGCTTACAACTATCCATTCGTCCAGCCCATGCTTACCTTTATCTACCCACCCATCCATACACACATCCATGTTTCCATTCCTCCAATTTAAGCATCCATTCATCCATCTGATCTCCATCTTTCCATGCACCCAGATAGCATTCTCTCCATCCATCCTTCTTTCTATTCCTCATTCTCTCCATCCCTCCTTATACACATCATTGTCTCCATCCGTTCCTCCCTTCCTTCCATAGTCTCTTGTTCCATTTCTTTGCCCACCCAACAGCTGTATCAGTCTATCATCTTGTGGTGGTCTTTGTCAGCTCCTGGGTGGAGGCTAGCCTCTCCAGTCAATCAAAGTGAAAGGAGCTATAAACAACAAATGAAATGTCTGTGTTCCACAGACCTGCCCAGGACCACTCACCCATGCTCAGGCTGTTACAGTGACGCCCTGGCCTTTGAGTTTCTAATTTCAATATTCCTTAAAACTAAGGTTCTGAGTCTGAGTTTGGAGATATATTCCAATACCTGCACAAACTTTACTAATCACTGCTCTGCTGCTGTTTACCCCTTAACAGGTTTCAGCAGATAAAACCTGCTGATATGCATTTCGGGCAAATGAGTGATGAAAAGGTAAAATGTGTCTATCAGTGCGATAAATACTGAATCCGCATGTTATGCCTCATTTTACCACGCAAAACGCAGAATAGGAGGGGGCAGATTTACAAGCCCCTTGCGCTGCCATTGCGTCACTTTGCAAACAATGCGACCTATTTACAACGTGACGCATCTAGGGAGATGCGTCACGTTGTAAAGCCCTGCGTCACATTATACCTGCGTCAGGTAAAATGTATGCAGTGTGGGTGTTCCCACGCAGGAAAGCCTCGTAAAAGTGAGACAGTGAAATCTACACTTTTAGGACGCCACTGCGTCAAAACCTTACGCCTGCTTGAAGCAGGCGTAAGGAGTGACCCAGTACAGTAAGTATAGGCCTCAAAATACATTGTTGGAGTTGTGTCGTGCTTGCGACACAACTCAAGCAATGCGTGACTTTTGGGCCAACAGATGCATCAGAATTTCTGACGCATCTGTTAATCCTTGCGCCATGGAGCACTGGATTCGAAATACAGCGCATCCCTGGTGGCGCAAGGACATTTGAAGCTGGCACAAGGAAACTGACGGATCTATGCAGATGCGTCAGTTCCTTGTAAATCTGCCCCAAGGTATTTACTGCACCCAGTAAAGACCTCACCCTGGGATATCTATGCTTACCAAGGGTGATAACTGCTAATCTGACAAACTCAGAATCAAGGCTTAAATGTTTTAGACATCCAGGGGCTTATTTACGTCACTTTTTCCCTTATTAAAAGTGACCCACCAGCGGCGCAAGGGACTTGTAAATAAGCCCCCCAATCTTCACCACTTCTGTAAAATATCAATATTACCAAACCTATTATTGCTGAGAGGAGAGATACTGGGGCTGTTGTCAGGGCAACCTCAGTTACCACTGCCTTTTTATATTCCATTTTCAGATGTTTTCCATAAAAATTAGTGGGCAGCTCACTGTTGTTGGCCAGTCATAGAGGTCAGTGCACAGTTTGCAGCTCCATGAGATCCTGTGGGCGTTTAGGGCAAAATTATGAAACTAAAACGACTATTTCTTGTATTAATCATACGAGCCCATTCCTGTAACACTAACACACGCGTAGACTACAGTGACTAACAATTTCAATGGTATTTTGGAAAGATCAGCCACTGACGCGCTGGGAAAGCAAGGGAGGAAGATAGGATGCTCTGGTCTCAGCCTCCACAAGTGTTTCTCAAGGTTGTGTCTAAAGAGGGAAGAATGCACTGTTTTGCTAATGTCGTCTGTTGTACCAGGAAGGAGTTGTTACACGTTTAAGGAATGCACAACTGTGTTCATTGCATGAGAACCGAATTGCTGGGTACATTTCCATTTGCCGAGGGAGGGCATGTGTGGCTGTACTCTGAGTTTTTGTTTCCGACATTCCTTGAGCTCAGTGTGTGTCATTCAGTTGAATAAACTTCGCTCTCATTGAACAATCTTGCTAATGGATTTGATTTAAGAGCTCCGTGTTGACACTTGACGCTACAAATGTACAGAAAATAACTGCAAATATTGACGAACTGCAGCCTATTCATGGCCATATGTTGTGGACTGTGCAACCAGGACATTTTGTGAGAAACCTTGGATGAAATTTGAAAAAACGATGCGGGAGAAATCGGCCCTTAGTGGTAGTAAGTGTTGAATCAGTGAAGCTCTGATAGGCAGGGCCCCAGCAGGGCCCCAGCAGAGCCCCAGCAGGGCCCCAGTAGGGCCCTCACAAAGGGGGGGACTGGCTCGAATTTACCTGGGCTTTAAGGACTGCCTGACTCAAGCTGGCAACATATGAGTAGATGACTGGCTCACAATAAATTATTATTATTATTATATTTATTAAGTGCACATCCATCTTGGCACTAGAAAATGAATGAATTTAGCAGGGCCTGGCTTGGATCTGCTGATTTCAGCCACAGGAGCAGAAGTGCTTTGCTGACAGGTTTGTTGTTCTTTTTCGGAAGGGGGTGGGGTTGGCTCTGCTTGCATTTAAGCATGATGTGCACACTGCCCTGCAAGTTACAATGCAGTGTGCAGCATCCTTCTCCAATTCAACAAGCATTGACAAGGTTAAAAGCTTTGGCCCATTTCGTTGTTGAGCCGCACATGCGCAAACTTCACTGCCAGGCAGCTGGAGATCACTCAAATCCGCAGGCGGTCATCAGCCGGGTGCAGAGGTCATGTCCGCTACCTCTGGAGTAGGGTGACCACACTTCCATAAATTTCACGGACCGTCGGTTATTTGGGTGTGATGTCCGTTGTCCGTCATCATTCGTTTTATGTGCGCCTTCTGTCCATAATTTTGGGGACTGCAATGAGATGTGCTGTTCCCCTGCAAGAAGCCCCGAGAGTTTTAAAGCACTCCCAGTTGGGGCCAGCTCGCACTTCTCTTTTGAACTCAAGAGGCTGCAGCAGTCCCTCCCGACCTCGCACAGACTGTGCACTGGCCCATTGTCATTCTGTCTGCGGCTGATTGTCACATAAAGAATAAAAATGGGCACTATTGTAGTTACAGCATGTGGTGGGCCTTCTCCTGCATCGGCGTTTGTCAAGGGGCCAGTGCCACTGCACCAGGAGCTATGCTTGGTGGGCGGGGTTGAGTGTGCTGCTGCATTTTCAAATATCCGACTGGGTTAAAGGCAAAGACTTCTGCAATTTTCGGGACATAATACAAATGTCAATTTACCTCTGGTGATTAATGTATCTCTTGGAGAGATCCCAGTTGTGCCTAATCCCAATTGTGACTCATCATAAAGTAGTGCAGAGGGATAATGCGCCGCCTCTTGAAAGCACGAAGTGTGACGTGCAAATCAAAGAATTCCTTTGGAAAATAAATATTTATTAGTAAGGATGACCCCAACCGGTATGGTATGTTTTAAATCCTGAGTTTGCATTTTTCTAGAGCAAGCACTTTTCAACATATAGTCAGGGCTACTAGAAATATGCGATTGTGCAGCTACTGCATTTTTAGCATAATTATGGATTTGCTGCATTTGCCACATAATCCATCATCTGCTGCATAATCTGAAGATTCTAACTAAATAAAATAGTTTCTAGCTCAATTGGTTCAAAAGTTACTAAAAACGCAGCGACACGTGTAGCAAAGGTCCTTTGCAAAGGTTGACTGGTCATCTTTCTTTTGCTTACAGTGCAATGCACTGGTGTCTCAACCCTTCAAGGGAACCGCAAAGCCTCAAGAGGACCCTATACAGCCCAAGGCCAATGTACATCTGCGAGATATGGGAGACCCGGGGGTCCCTCATTTAATTCTGCAGGGGGCCCACATCAATTTGCGTTATGCTACTGCTTTGTTGGAGGGTGCACCAACAAAGACTGTCACACCAGGTGCCACCAGCAGTAAAGCCAGCCCTGCCAGGGTCGTAGCGGTCATTTCTGCAGCCTGTGTTGTGCCCCAGGCCCTGAGGTAAAAGCACTTCAGGAGTTGGTTGTGGGACGGACTAGTAGGAAGGCATAGCCTATGAATGTAGGGAACTTATTTTTATTATAACCTGTGTTTCTGTACAGTTTTTATTCCAACATTTCCAGTTAATGGAGAATGAAGAGCACAATTAGAAATGTCTAACATATCAAAACTGGTGTGCACTAATCCCAAAATCTTGTAGTCCCACAGTGTAACCTGCCAGACAAATGCTCCGAGCTGGAGATTTCTCCCTATGTCTTTGAAAAATACTCTTTTTTAAAACAACTGTGATGTTCTGTCTGTATGGATGTAGATGTTATTTCTGTAGTGTGACCCTAGCCAAAAGGCAGTGAAGCACTGTACAATGTCCTACACAAAATTCATGTCTGGATACCTGTGCCAAATTATTGATAGGGATATTTACTAACTGTGTTGCCTAAAACGGAAAGAACACAACAGCACCACATTTTCAAAGATATAGTGCAGTTCTGCTCTCTTCTAACACTGACACACTTGTGACTGCCTAGTGCCAAAACATTTTGGTCTGGTAAGTTTTTTGTGCAGGAAGGGAAAACTATCCTTTAAGGCTATTTCCTCTTTGCGAAGAGGAAGTAACGAGGAGAAATAAGAATAGTTCTCCTCATTACACCATCCTCAGATAGGCACACCATTTTGGCACAAACCCATGTTTACTACTTGAAAAGAAGAAGACACATGCTCCCATAAATTCAAGCCACTTTAGGTTTATTGATGAACAGCAGTATTTAGAAGATACAAGTATATAGAGCCCAGAAGACACAACCAGCCCCCAAAGGCTTCTCAGACTGTCCTGCTGAGAGTTCTCGTTAGGACCCTTTGCGTGTCAAAAGAGAACCTTTAGTAGGTCACCAGCCTCAGCTAGATAAAGGCACACACCCGACACCTACCTCTATAACACATTTATAACTTTAGCCCACTAGTCTTTGTAAATATTTGTTTATATCGAGATACATGGGTAGATGCATGGGAACGCCTATGCACCACCCATATAACGCCTACCTGGCAGAAGCTAATGTAAGGCAGCGCTATGCACTGCAGTGTGTTACTTTTTTTACAAAGTTACACCAATCGGGATTGAAGCCACTGTGTGCTAGAAAAGCTTCTTTAAGCCAGCTAGACTGGGCTTATCTGCCTCATTCTTGAGACAACTTATCTTGATAACTGAAAACAACCTTATGAGAAACACTGACTGATGAGGATGATGAAGGTATAGCAAGAGGGATGACAAGAGGGCACTCTGAGTTTTACTCTCTTTCATAGCTACTATGTGTCTCATGCCATGCTGGTCACATTCTGTCAATCTTTTTTAAACTATCAGAGCATTGCAGTGGTGTAATGCAAGGCCCTGCAGTTTCTGTGGCACGGTGGAGGAGGGGACCATCCTTCAGAGGGCCACTATTCAGCCCAAGGTCTATAAATATCTGTGAGATATGGGAGATTTACAGGCCCTCACCAAGTTCTGTAGGGGGGGTGGGTATCATTTTCTGTTACGCCACTGAAGCTTTGTATTCTGGGACATGTGGTTCAAGGCAGTTTCACTTTTGGGTATAGTTGGAGGAGTCACACATGGCATGCAGGTGCTCAGCAATGACAATCTTTAATTGGCTCATATATATCTGCTGGCAGAACTCTCTTCAGTGGTAGCAATTTTAAGTCTTGAAAGGATGAGTTTGCCCTGCCAGAGTCTAAATTGTGACCTAACATTTGCACAGAAATGTCTGCAAAAGACACTTAAATCATTCAGGGTTTTTGCATGTTTCCTCTGTCCTGGGAAACCTGTTCTATTCTTAGGTGAGAGTCCCACTTTCTAGTATATCTAACTACATGTAGTAGGTTTTTGTGAAGTTTGCTGCAGACCTTCAAATGGGATGATGACCAGTCTCGCTCTTGGCCACTCTCAGAGACTCCACTGACCTGAAAAGAAGTCTTTGGAAGCTTTCAACTGCAGGCAGCCAACTATAAGGGGCAGATGACAGCAGCTAGCAGATCTCCCAGCCCCTTCAGAGAGGACAAACAGCCTGAGTTCCTGAAGCACTGCTGCACTGGGGATGAGCAGGAGTTAATTTCATGCAGTGGAGTGATATTTCAGTCAACACCTGGGAAGTGATAAAAAGTAAACCCGGAGATCAAGTAGTGTCTTGGAGTAAACAGTGTCAGCATGGAGTTTGTGCACATGTAAGTGACCAGGACGTTTAGTCATCTGCAGTGTGCACAGGAACTTCAGGGAAAGGAAAGAGAGGAGGAGCTTTAATGTCCTGCAGTTGAGCAGTAGCCTCAGGGACTGAATGTGAAGAGAAGCTTCAGGAACCTTAGAGGGAGGAGTGATGCAGAACTTGAGGTTAAGCAGAGTGAGCAGGAGTCTTTTGGAACAAAGGGTTAGCAGGAGGCCCTGAGAACTAAGAACGAGGCTGGAGCGTTTGAGGCCTAAGCTGGAGCCTCGAGGACCTAGATTGAGCATGGCATAAACTGGGAACCTAAGAGTGAGCCTTTGGGGCCCAGTGGTCAGCAGGAGCTTTGGAAATCTAGTGGTGACTGGGAACCTCTGGGTCTTTGTGTGTGTAGAGCACAGAAAGAGCTGGGAGTAAAGTAAGTAAATTTATTGTTGATTAATGAAAATCTTACAATATAAGATTATCAAAACAATCATGTTATACAATCAAGTACGATGAAAATAATCGGCCATCGCTTTATACAATTGAGTAAAAAGATTTTCAGAGTTGCAGTTTAAAACCAATTTTTAAAAATTTGTAAAGTGCATGCAGCCATTAAGGCATCAATGGTTATCGAAAAGTACACAGTAATCATCTTTTGATAGGTATGCTAAATACCGCCTCACCTTCCTCGCGGCCAAAGCATGGAACACCCTCCCGCTCCACCTCTGCCAGACACCAACTCTCTCCAAGTTCCTGAAGGACCTCAAGACCTGGTTCTTTGACGAATCACCATGAGTGTTCGGCACCATACGCACCCTGATGGGCTATGGTAGCCTTCTGATGATTCTCCGCGAGGGCTTAGGGGCATCGCCCCCCCACGTCCCATCCCCCCAGCGCCTTGAGACCCTTCCGGGTGAGTAGCTGCGCTTCACAAACACTGATTGATTGATTGATTGATATGCAAGACTTCAATAGCTAACAAATGTGTAAAGTAAGCATCTATTTGGTACATATGTTAGCACCTCATATGATGAGTGTTAAACACATGAGCGCAGCACGCGCAATGGCACGCTCATGCGTTGTGAGCATTTTTCTATCATTGTTATTGCTTGAAGTAGACACGAGCATGATAAGTTGTGGAAACGCTTGTGTCTATTTCATATGGTGGCTCTGAGGGTTGGTGGGGGAGTCTGAGTGTGTGGGCATCTTTTAAAATCCTGGGGCTATGTATATATGTGGCGGGTGGTTAAAGTTGGGTCATTGTCGATCTGGACTTGTGGTTGTTAACTTCTGTTACGGAATAAAGCTTGTGCTGTTACTTACCGGAGTCTCGCCTGCAATTTGTGTGCTTCCAGTGCTTATACTGCGATACCAAAGGGGATGATGGACGGAGCGTTAGAGCAAATCAAACACTCACCAACAGTCAACTGATCTGGGTTTAATCCATCATCATTCTTTAGCTCACTCCACCACCCCAGTTCAGACATGGCCATATGCAAATCAGTCTGACCCTGTGCCTCATGGGAACAGTCCAGCCCGAACTGCCAAGCCATGTCTTCCCTGGACCGGAAACAAGCATCCTGGGACCGGTTTCAGGTTCATAACCCTCATCAGCCAGGCTATCTTGAATCCAGTGGCAAAGTGAACAAGAGACCCACGTCTGGGCATACCCTGCCAACTTAGAGCGAACAAAGCGATGCCAAAGGGGATGATGGACGGAGCGTTAGAGCAAATCAAACACTCACCCCCAGTCAACTGATCTGGGTTTAATCCATCATCATTCTTTAGCTCACTCCACCACCCCAGTTCAGACATGGCCATATGCAAATCAGTCTGACCCTGTGCCTCATGGGAACAGTCCAGCCCGAACTGCCAAGCCATGTCTTCCCTGGACCGGAAACAAGCATCCTGGGACCGGTTTCGGGTTCATAACCTTCATCAGCCAGGCTATCTTGAATCCAGTGGCAAAGTGAGCAAGGGACCCACGTCTGGGCATACCCTGCCAACTTAGGGCGAACAAAGCGATACCAAAGGGGATGATGGACGGAGCGTTAGAGCAAATCAAACACTCACCCCCAGTCAACTGATCTGGGTTTAATCCATCATCATTCTTTAGCTCACTCCACCACCCCAGTTCAGACATGGCCATATGCAAATCAGTCTGACCCTGTGCCTCATGGGAACAGTCCAGCCCGAACTGCCAAGCCATGTCTTCCCTGGACCGGAAACAAGCATCCTGGGACCGGTTTCGGGTTCATAACCCTCATCAGCCAGGCTATCTTGAATCCAGTGGCAAAGTGAGCAAGGGACCCACGTCTGGGCATACCCTGCCAACTTAGGGCGAACAAAGCGATACCAAAGGGGATGATTGACGGAGCATTAGAGCAAATCAAACACTCACCCCCAGTCAACTGATCTGGGTTTAATCCATCATCATTCTTTAGCTCACTCCACCACCCCAGTTCAGACATGGCCATATGCAAATCAGTATGACCCTGTGCCTCATGGGAACAGTCCAGCCCGAACTGCCACGCCATGTCTTCACTGGGCCAGAAACAAGCATCCTGGGACCGGTTTCGGGTTCATAACCCTCATCAGCCAGGCTATCTTGAATCCAGTGGCAAAGTGAGCAAGGGACCCACGTCTGGGCATACCCTGCCAACTTAGGGCGAACAAAGCGATACCAAAGGGGATGATGGACGGAGCGTTAGAGCAAATCAAACACTCACCCCCAGTCAACTGATCTGGGTTTAATCCATCATCATTCTTTAGCTCACTCCACCACCCCAGTTCAGACATGGCCATATGCAAATCAGTCTGACCCTGTGCCTCATGGGAACAGTCCAGCCCGAACTGCCAAGCCATGTCTTCCCTGGAGCGGAAACAAGCATCCTGGGACCGGTTTCGGGTTCATAACCCTCATCAGCCAGGCTATCTTGAATCCAGTGGCAAAGTGAGCAAGGGACCCACGTCTGGGCATACCCTGCCAACTTAGGGCGAACAAAGCAATACCAAAGGGGATGATGGACGGAGCGTTAGAGCAAATCAAACACTCACCCCCAGTCAACTGATCTGGGTTTAATCCATCATCATTCTTTAGCTCACTCCACCACCCCAGTTCAGACATGGCCATATGCAAATCAGTCTGACCCTGTGCCTCATGGGACCAGTCCAGCCCGAACTGCCAAGCCATGTCTTCCCTGGACCGGAAACAAGCATCCTGGGACCGGTTTCGGGTTCATAACCCTCATCAGCCAGGCTATCTTGAATCCAGTGGCAAAGTGAGCAAGGGACCCACGTCTGGGCATACCCTGCCGAACTTAGGGCGAACAAAGCGATAACAAAGGGGATGATGGACGGAGCATTAGAGCAAATCAAACACTCACCCCCAGTCAACTGATCTGGGTTTAATCCATCATCATTCTTTAGCTCACTCCACCACCCCAGTTCAGACATGGCCATATGCAAATCAGTCTGACCCTGTGCCTCATGGGAACAGTCCAGCCCGAACTGCCAAGCCATGTCTTCCCTGGACCGGAAACAAGCATCCTGGGACCGGTTTCAGGTTTATAACCCTCATCAGCCAGGCTATCTTAAATCCAGTGGCAAAGTGAGCAAGGGACCCACGTCTGGGCATACCCTGCCAACTTAGGGCGAACAAAGCGATACCAAAGGGGATGATGGACGGAGCGTTAGAGCAAATCAAACACTCACCCCCAGTCAACTGATCTGGGTTTAATCCATCATCATTCTTTAGCTCACTCCACCACCCCAGTTCAGACATGGCCATATGCAAATCAGTCTGACCCTGTGCCTCATGGGAACAGTCCAGCCCGAACTGCCAAGCCATGTCTTCCCTGGACCGGAAACAAGCATCCTGGGACCGGTTTCGGGTTCATAACCCTCATCAGCCAGGCTATCTTGAATCCAGTGGCAAAGTGAGCAAGGGACCCACGTCTGGGCATACCCTGCCAACTTAGGGCGAACAAAGCGATACCAAAGGGGATGATGGACGGAGCGTTAAAGCAAATCAAACACTCACCCCCAGTCAACTGATCTGGGTTTAATCCATCATCATTCTTTAGCTCACTCCACCAGCCCAGTTCAGACATGGCCATATGCAAATCAGTCTGACCCTGTGCCTCATGGGAACAGTCCAGCCCGAACTGCCAAGCCATGTCTTCCCTGGACCGGAAACAAGCATCCTGGGACCGGTTTCTGGCTATTCAGCCGTCATCAGCCAGGCTAGCTTGAATCCAGTGGCAAAGTGAGCAAGGGACCCACGTGAGTGTTTGATTTGCTCAAGCGCTCCGTCCATCATCCCCTTTGGTATCGCTTTGTTCGCCCTAAGTTGGCAGGGTATTCCCAGACGTGGGTCCCTTGCTCACTTTGCCACTGGATTCAAGCTAGCCTGGCTGATGACGGCTGAATAGCCAGAAACCGGTCCCAGGATGCTTGTTTCCGGTCCAGGGAAGACATGGCTTGGCAGTTCGGGCTGGACTGTTCCCATGAGGCACAGGGTCAGACTGATTTGCATATGGCCATGTCTGAACTGCGGTGGTGGACTGAGCTAAAGAATGATGATGGATTAAACCCAGATCAGTTGACTGGGGGTGAGTGTTTGATTTGCTCAAGCGCTCCTTCCATCATCCCCTTTGGTATCGCTTTGTTCGCCCTAAGTTGGCAGGGTATGCCCAGACGTGGGTCCCTTGCTCACTTTGCCACTGGATTCAAGCTAGTCTGGCTGATGACGGCTGAATAGCCAGAAACCGGTCCCAGGATGCCTGTTTCCGGTCCAGGGAAGACATGGCTTGGCAGTTCGGGCTGGACTGTTCCCATGAGGCACAGGGTCAGACTGATTTGCATATGGCCATGTCTGAACTGGGGTGGTGGAGTGAGCTAAAGAATGATGATGGATTAAACCCAGATCAGTTGACTGGGGGTGAGTGTTTGATTTGCTCAAGCGCTCCGTCCATCATCCCCTTTGGTATCCAGTGCTTATACTGGCGAAGATTGGGCACATACCTATGTGTTATTGGAAGTTCCCTGGGGCTGCCTACTGGATTTTGTTGTTTTTACAGCTTGTTTATTGGAGTCCAGGAGCCCGTGCATCTTCATTGGTGCAATTGTTTACTGCTCCGCCCTGTTTCCTATTTGTATTCTACAATTGGTTGGGAGAGCATCTAGCTGTGGCTGATTGGGAGCTCAGTCATTTTCGTATCTGCTCCGTTGGATTGTGTTATTTTATTGCCGGCATCTTGCGGAGTTCGAGCACTGTGCACACATCTTCGCAACCTCACTGGTTACACTTGTTTTATTGCCGACATCCTGCGGAGTTCAAGCAAAGCGTGTCTGGTCACTGTGACGCACACACATTTATGATTGGACTCTGCCATTCCCAGTCTTGTTGCCGGTTTCCCGCAGAGTTGGGCAGAGCACACTTATTTCTGTAACATGCAGGTTGTATTATTGGTATTGATTTTATTTCAAGCTCAACCTCCACGGTGACATTCACACCTCCTGGGTAAGACTTTGCGTTCAGGCGTGTCATTTCTCAGTGATGTGCTCACTTTCTCATATGGGACAACGGTGACTACTTTTATTTTTTCAATTCCTTTATTTTGTGACTGTGTTTAAATTCATTCTTTAATTGTACTATGTCTGGTATCTTTCCACCTCCTTCTTTCCTCACAACTTCAGGGGAACCACCCATGGACTGGGAAACATGGTAGGCGGTATTTTTAGCATATGTGGAAGTCTTAGAGGGGGAGGATTGTGAACCAGAAGGAAATTGTCTTTATTAAAACATTGTATGGGAGGGATTCGTTTGAAAGCATTCAAGAAATCTACCAGTTTAGGTCAATCCTGGCAATATTAATGCTTATCAATATGCTTCTGAACAGTTATCTCTACGGTATGGTAAGAAGACTAATGTGGTTATGGAAAGATTCATATTTTACTCTAGGAAACAGCGGTCAGATGAGTCTATAGAGAGTTATGTGTCTACACTTAGATAGCTAGCTGTGACTTGTGATTTTGAACATATGAGCAAGTTTTAAGGAGCCAAATTCTTATGAGGACTAATAGTAAGAAAATACAGGAGAGACTTTGGACCAGGTCAGATATGTCACTGAATGCGGCTATCCAGATTACTAAGGCTATTGAGCACTCTGAAAAGTTTGCAAAAGAGATAAGGGACAATGAGAAGAATGAGGTGCACATTGCAGCTAAGGATGAGGATAAGTTAAAGAAATTTATGGTGCAGAAAAATGAAATGACACTGAGGCCAGAGATGAAGAAAAAATGGCAAAATCCAGAAGGAAAAAAAATATAGCTCTGTGTTTCAGGTGTGGCAGTAGTTCCCATTTGAGTAATTGTAAAATGTGTGCTGCCATGCATAAGGTGTATTCCAGGTGCAACAAAAGAGGGCATTTTGCTGGAGTGTCTAGATCAGCACCTAGGAAGGTGAATGTGATACAAAATTATGATAAATGTGACTCTGTATGTGAATATAATGAACAAGATATGAACACTGTGTTAAATATTAGTGTTGGCAAATGTGTAATTAAATTTCCATCTTGTGACATTACTGTAGATGGAGTGGGTATACGGGTTTTGGCGGACTCATGTGCTTGGTACACCATCATAGCCCATGGTTTGGTCATGGTGAAATGGCCTAACAAAGATTTATTGCCTCCAGATGTTGCTCCTGGAGGGTATACTGGCCATACAATTCAGTTGGTAGGTTATTTTTGGGCCAATATAGAGTTTGGCGGATGTCACATGTTTGGGAAAATTTATGCGGCAAAGAATGGGGAATCTGTTAGGTTGGCCTCACCAGAAAGAACTGGGTATTAGGTTGGACCTGAGAGCTGATCCCCCTTTAAACACCATTGGAGCTTCTCCTGATGTCACATGTGGTGTGAGTTCGGGGGATTCTGATTTCATGCAGGAGCTGAAGAAGAAATTCCCTGAGGTTTTCAGTAATAAATTGGGGGAGTACCAGGGTTTTGAGTATTGTATCAGGTTGCATGACAATGTTATTCCCTCTCATCACAGGGCGAGGAATGTACCGCTGTCATACAGGAGCAAGTTGAAAGACATGTTACAGGATATGTGTGAAAAGAACATCATTGAACTAGTGGAATCTTCTCCCTGGGTGTCTCCGGAAGTGATTTTGGTCAAATCTACTGGGGAATTTAGGCTCTGTGTTGATCTGCGCAGCCTTAACAAGGCTAGTTGGGTCAATGCTCATCCACTTCCAAATCTTCATTAGATAGTATCCACTTTAGCAGGAGCACAAGTGTTCTCGTGCCTTGATTTAGTTAATGCATACCATCAAGTGTTTTTACATGTGGAATCCAAAAATCTCACTGCGTTCATCACTCCCGAGGGGTTGTTTAGTTTTTATATAATGCCTTTTGGCTTGGCAAGCATGGCTTCCGTGCTGCAAAGGTTAACGAAGCAAACGGTAGAACGATTGAGTGGAACTGTTGCTTTCCAGGATGATATATTGGTAATCGGCAAGGATGCAGAAGAGCATGATTGTAATTTGAACAATGTTTTGGTTACTTTAACAGCTAAGGGTCTTCCTCTACGCTCAGACAAATGTAGATTTAGGAAACATGAAATTGAGTACTTAGGTCATTGCATTAGTGGGGTTGGCATTAAACCCAAGAGGAACCATGTAGAAAACATTAGCAAGGCACCAGCTCCTAACTGCAAAGAGCAATTGGAGGCTTTTCTTAGGTTAACTTAGTTCTACGCAAAATTTATACCTAACTATGCGTTCATGATGGACCTCTTCAGATGTTTAATAAAAAAAGAATGCTAAATTTGAATGGACTAATAGATGTCCACTGCGTTTGATGCTTCAAAAGATTTGATTGTGAATGCCCCTTGTCTTACACCCTTTTTGGTTGCGAAACAGTGTGTTGTGATGGTGGACACCAGCAATTGTGGTTTGGGTGGAGTCCCAATGCAGGAAGAACATGGTAAGGAGTGGATTGTGGCGTATGAGTCAAGGGCGTTGCATGATGCCGAGAAGAACTACTCTGTAATTAAATGGGAGTTATTGGCCTGTGTGTAGGGTGCTTAACACTTTAGACCTTTTTTGTGGGGAACTAAGTGCATTATCAAAATGGATCACAAGCTTCTTATGCACACTTTGGTGCCAGGTGGGGGTGCACTATGTCTGCTAGATTAGCCAGGCTGGCTTCTAGGTTGCAGAACTTTCAGTACCAGGTGGAGTATGTGCCGGTAAGGTTAATGTACATGCAGATTGCATGTCTAGGTTACCGTAAGGAGATTTTAGTGATGTTGACATGGATAAATGCGAAGTGGCGTTCACTCTGCAGGATTTTAATTTACTTGTTTCTGAATTGCCCATTGTGCAAGAAACTAATTGGGAAGAGGAGATGGAGAGGGGCGGTGAACTGAACAGAGTAAAACTGTTTATTTTAGGTGGTTGGCAGAAGAGAGGAAGGTTCCAGGTGAATTGATGGGTTAATTCAAGATATGGGTGGAATTAGCAGTAGAGAATTGCATGGTGGTATGAGGGGACAAGTTTGTTCCTCCTTTTAATTTAAGGAAGTCCATTGTGGATATTTCTCATGAGGGTCATCTTGGTATCTCGGCCACAAGAAGGCATATCAAAATTAATTTTTGCTGGCCAGGTATTTGTTCTTTCGTGGAACATCAGGTGAGGATGTGTGGGAAGTGTGCATATAATGACAAGTCAGCTAAGGCTCTGTCCGCTGATCCTCAGCCAGTTGATTTTCCTGTAGCATCATGGCGTACGTTGGGCCTTGACATTATTGGGCCATTTGCAGTTTTACCAAGACAGGAAGCCTTTGGTATTGTGCTGATAGATTACTACTCTAAATGGCCTGAGATTAAGATGGTGAATGAAGTTACTACGGAAGTGGTTGTAGAGTTTTAGGATTAGGTTTTTTGTACAGAGGGCATTCCTCAGGAACTTGTGACTGACAATGGGCCTCAATTTGTTAGTAAACATATGGAGAATTATTTGGATAAATGTGGGGTTACACATAAGAGGATTGCTGTTGTCCATCCCAAAACAAATGGACAGGTTGAGAGGTTTAACCCTATGTTTAAAGAAGCTATTCAGCTGTCTGTGAAGGGAGGTTTGAGCTGGAGGGATGTTTTGCAGTCTATGTTAGCTTATAGAACTTCCCTAATTCCGTTACTTCGGTAAGTCCATTCGAGCTATTAAGAGGACTCAAACCCAGCACCAAGTTGGTTCCATGGTGGTTTGAAGAGTAAGAAAATTGTGCAGGGTGAGATTGCGGAAGTGGATTTTGGGGAAATTCGAAGTAGGATGGAAGTTTACAAAGCAAGGATGAAAGAAGATTAAGGAAAAGGAAATGTTTTGTAGGTAGGCAAGTGGTGCAAGTGGGTGATATGTTTCGCCTCAAAAAAGGCACTATGGTGGGTAAGGGATTTCCTAATTGGTCTGATCCTGTACGTGTTATTGAAGTTTTATGGAATGCTGTACATGTGGATAGTGGTGGGGTTTGGGTGTCATTGTTCAGGGGTGGGATTTTGTCTTTGGATAATTATGTCATCAATGCTTATTTGGATGTGCCTGGAGATGAATGTGCCAGGAACACTGGAATGGATGAGCCTTCCAGTAGTAGCAAAAGTATGGAATTGATCGGGGATAACTCCAGAAGTGCAGATCACGATGACCACCTTTAAGGTTCAAGGATTTTTTTTCTATCCTAAAGGAGAAAAAAATGTAAAGGGAGGTGTGTTGTACACACAAGCACAGCATGAGCTATGCCACGCTCATGCGTTGTGAGCATTTTTCTATCATTGTTATTGCTTGAAGTAGACATGAGCGTGACATTGTGGAAAAGCTTGTGTCTATTTCATATGACGCTCTGGGGGTTGGCGAGGAAGTCCGCGTGTGTGAACAGCTTTTAAAACCCTGGGGCTAAGTATATATGTGGCGGGTGGTTACAGTTGGGTCATTCTCGATCTGGACTGGTGGCTGTTAACTTCTGTTGCGGAATAAAGCTTGTGCTGTTACTTACCGAAGTCTCACCTGTTCCTGCAATTTGTGTGCTTCCAGTTCTTACAATTAGGCTACCTAAATACATGACTGTTCAATAAAAATACCATGGATCTGTAATTCCATACTATATGTTAATTAAAAATGCAATCACTAGCAGCAAATTCAATCCAAAATGGCATCATGAAAGTCCAATTTTCTAGCCACAAGCTTCAGGAACTTTGTAAAAATACAGTTCAACGATGTATCAGATGTTTTAAAGCATGCTAGCACCACTTGCCTACATATCCCTTCTTGTTAAAAGTTATCATTCATAGCCCCGTTCTCTCTTCCAGTAGTGCAGGGCAAAGACAGGTTAAGTGAATCATGTTTTCATCTCCAATTTTGCACAGTCTGCAACATGTGGTTTTTGTTACCCGCAGTCAAGGCATTGCATGAGCAAGGCCTGGGAGAAGGCCAAATCGTGCTCTAATAAAATCATTTTTTAGCCGCGTAGACCAACCACTCTCTAGATAGGGCTGTGATTTAAGAATTTTATATTCGTTCAGTATCATCCATGCATGTGATCTATGTGCAAGGAACTCTTTAATCTTTCAACATTGAGATTTTTTTCATTAATCCGTTGATGACTTTTTTAAAGGACTCTGGGGCTAGAGACATTTCCCATAAAGTGCGAGCTGACAACTCATCTATTGCCAAGTTTAGATACTCCCGGGATAGAGAGTGTACATTTGTTTGAACTTCTTGCCAAAGAATTTCGCATAGATGGTTTGAAGTGTTTGATTTTATTCTTTTCCAAACTTTAATATTAGCTCCTTTCCTTGCAATTGTTTGATTTAATAATCCAAATTCGAGCCTTGTCTGGGCTGGCGAGACATAGCAGGGGACACGGAAAAGAGATCTAAATGTTTTTTAAATGATTGTATATAAGGTTACCGAGTCTCTACCATGCAGTGCCTCGCTTCCATAAGAGATAGTAATGTTGTGGTTATTACTTTTAACAATTGGGAGATGGCTTGGGCCGCCTAGTGACCTCTGTAGTGTGTGGAATGCTAGAAGTAGAGTATTGACTTTCCTCTGCAGGTCCAGTTTATGCTGCTGAAAGGAACCCTTATCACCAAATAGTACTCCAAGGTATCTGTATGTTTTGACCTGCTCCAGTTCTTGGCCTTGTAAGTACCACTTATGCTTTTTCTGTATCCTGTTGCTTACTTCCATAACTTTTGTTTTTTTCTTATTTATAACCATATTTATAACCATGCCATTAACTAATGAATAATTTCATATTGTATCAATAAGTCTTTGCAGACCAATCTTTTGTTTGACTTAACAGAATCATTGTATAAAAGGTTCGATATGTGCTTGTATCCAAACTCGGGAGGATGTCCATTTACTTCTTCCAGTGCTTGAGTTAGATCAGACAAAAAATAGGTTAAATAGGTATGGAGCAAGAACGCGCCCTCGCTTCATTCCCTGGGAGGTTTAAATTTTCCTTGACAGGTAAGAACCATCACCTATTTTCACCCTTACTCAAGTATCAGAATACAACAACTGGAAAAAACAAGCAGGTATGCCTAGTTTAAACAGGTTTTGCCAGAGAAGGTGGCGCAGTACGCAGTCAAACACCGACTTAAAATCTAAAAAACAAAGGTAGATTGGTTGCTTATTTAACTTCTATTTATCTATGATTACTGAGATTGCTAAAATGTTGGTCGGTGGTCGCCATACCTGACCCTTGAACGATCCCTGATTGGTTTGAAGGGATAATCTGCCTCTCTACTGCCCAATGTGATAATTCAGTCAGGAGGATCCCTGCTAAGAGTTTTGCCTCGGTATCTTGCAACATGATAAGGCGATAAAAGAGCTGGAAGTAAACAGAAGCATCAGAGAATCTCAAGGTGAACTTGGTCTTCACTGACCTGAGGGTAAGTAGGAGCTTCCAGGCAAGAGAGAGCAAGAGATACAGAGCCAACGGTGAACAGGGATGTAAGCAGGACTAATGTTGAGCAGGATTCCAAGACACCAGGGAGTGAACAGAACACAAACGTGAGCAGAAGCCTCTTGGGATCTCTATGTGAGCAGGGTCCTCAGGGATGTCTCTGAGCAGGAGTCTCAGAGGACCAGAGAGTGGAAATGAGTTTAAGGGTCCTGAGGATAAGTGGGTAGTTTTAGGACTAGCTGACGATGAGCAAGAGCCACACTGTCGTAGGTCCTTCGGAGTGAATAGAAGTCAGACCTAAGGCTGAACGTGACCCTCTATGGACCTGTACGTCAGTGGGCAGTGGGGATCCCCATGAATGAATAGGAGATTCAGGACCTAAGAACAGGGAGATGATGCAGGGATATGAGGTTGGACAAGGGCAAAGTGAGCCTCATGGACATGAAGATGAGTGTCAGTAGGTGAGCTGCAGTGGAAAATTGAGTTTTCAGTCCTATCCAATGTTACTGTCCTACAAGTTATATAAGGCTTTATTTACCACAAAGCTTTCTTTCCCAAAATGAATGACCTGATACTAACTAAGCAATGCTTCACCAAAGGTTGTAATCTGAGCCACATGTTTTTTGGGTGCTTATAAATGGATTGCAGGTGGTAGGCGAAGCGGAGGGAAGAATGGGGGTGAGGAAGGGAAAGCATCACACACAGGAGTGAACAACACTGGGAGCCGGGGGAGAAACAAACAAGGAGTTAAGAACACAGCACAGAGGAGACAAGGGAGAGAAGAACATGGAGCACAGCGGGTAGAAGCAAACAAAAAGCGAGAAGCACCCGAAAACGCCAGCATCAAAAGCAAGGGCAGAGATGTACACGATGGCAAGAACAACACTTAGAGAGAAACACAGCATAAGGGTGGGCATTCGGGCGATGAGAGAGCTAAAAAAAACACATGTACTCTTACGGAGTGTTTAACCCAAAAGAAAAAAGTCTGGCTAAAGTGATCAGTGGAAGGATAGAAGACAGCCAATAAGCGAGATGGTAAGCAGACTGTGCTTCAAGGGAGGGACTGAGACACAAGATGGACAAGTTGTGACAATGAAAGCCCTTGAAGTAGAAGCAAGCAAATGAGACTGACAATAAAGGCAACCAAAGGCAACCAATGGCAGGCTGTAAGCCCCTGCAAGTTCCTGAACTGTCTGGCAAGCTAGACCTGCAAATGTACTTCACACAGTAGAAGACAGGTTCCCCAGCAGCTTTTAGACTTGCTGATTCACTAAGTGCATACATTTATTTTTAGGTAACAGCCACCCCGGAGAGAAGCCTTATTTCTTCTTTAGCTGACTGCCCCACCTCTCGCTTCACACCATAGGAGACCCTCTCTTTCCTTTTCAGCCTGAGGCTACTGAAGATCACGGTTAACTGTTCAGGAGCAGTTGTTTTTAACAAAAATTATGGGATGTGTTTTGGTAAAATTAAGAAACCTTGGGAATGTTCCCAGTAAATACTGTTCACTTTAACCTTTGTGCAGGACCCTCAAGCAGACTTCTGTATAGATATCAGCAACATGTGCACTATCCCTCTCAGCTGCCCCAGCAAAGTATAATATTGGGATTGAAAGCTCTGACATGCAAGTTACAAACCAAACCCTCACTTAATCTCTGTTCACTGCATGTTCAACCTCTTTCTCTCTTTTCCCTTTTCTCTATCTGTTCCCTTTTCTCTGCCTCTCACACTCCCCCACATGCTTTCTCTCGGTTCCCTCTACCTTGCCTTTCATATACTCCCTCTACCTTTTTTCTCCTTTCGACCTTCTCTCTGTCACCCTCAGCATCTTTCTGTATCTATTTTTCAATCCATTCTCTGCCCCATCTACTTCTGTGATCCTCTGTTCTTTCTTTCATCATCTGTTCTTTCCCTCTCAGCTGTGCGATCCTTGCTTACTTTCTTCTCTCACTGTTCCAACCTTATGTCTTTCCATCTCTGTATATATCCTTCTGTCCACCTTTTTCACCATCATTTTTCTCTCAGTTTCACACTCCCTTGTAGAGCCACTGCATGTGAACTCTAATTCTACGTTCAGTAGCACAGCGCTGCCTCCGGCGCTATCATTCATGGTCGGCTGTCAAATTCTGCTTGGAGTGTATATGTTTGCTAGTTTTCTCATCTTTAAATACATCCAACTATATGTGAATGTTTGCTCAATACTCCAATGTGTAATACAACTGTAACTGTCCATTTTATAACCGTGCAACCTCCTCAGATGTGTCAGTAAAAATGACCTTTTCTTCTAAATCTTTGTCCTGAATTTTCTCCCTCTGTCCTGAATTTTTACTGTCACTGTCCAGGATTCGCCTTCTTGCCAGGTGGTCAGCCTACTCTGGAGGAACGCCCGCCAAGGCCTAAATTAAGCCAATAGTGTCTAATACAGTTGAGGTTTCATGACGAAAAACCTAGAAACCCCTGAAAGTTGGACAGTTTACAGCTTTGGCGAAGCGTATCCCAGTTTGACTAGGCCAGTCCCTGACTGATATGCCCTGCTTCTAAGTGCTGGGGAAGCCATGGCGGTGCTGGGCAGGCAAAAAAGAAAAATGTCCCAAAGCAGAAGGAGAAGATTCCTTTGGAATCAGGGCATTGCATTTCTGTTTTATCCAAAACAAACCCATGGTTAGAGTGTTGGCTTTTGGGGAACAAAAACACTTACGCGTCCATGGTGGATGAGCCGACATTGACGTTTGAGCCAAAAGTGCTCCCTTGACCTTGGCAGAGCACATCCGGTAGAAAATACCCCACCGCACAGTGGATCAATGATTACCAGAGTGCTAATGCACTAAGTATGACCCACATGTGATGTACAACTGAAAATAAAAAAAAACGAGTTATCAAAATAACACAGGTGAAGTCTGAATATTGAAAATCCCTTATTCAGCGCCCGTCAGAGAACAGGGGAGGAAGTAAGGTAGGGAGCAGACAGGAAACTGAGTGGCCAGTCTTAAAATATGGTGTTCCCAGCTCCTCACTACTGCCTGCAGCCATCCAGGGCAACTCATCTATTGATTTATGTGATGCATAATAAGTAATGCAATACAAGCAGAATAGTTTGAGGAATAAATCTGCTATCAAGGGGCTCAGCAGGGCACAGCTGTTTAACCAGACAGCTCTGATGTGTGAAGTCTGTGCCTGTACATTTACCGGAGTTATAGCTCTTTAGTCTAAATCCAGAGCGTGTGGCTCTCTGTAACCTGTGGAATAAATCCAGAGCCTGTGGCTCTCTGTAACCCTTAGGTTAAATGCAGAGCCTTTGGCTATCTGTAACCCATAGGATAAATCCAGATACCGTGGCTCTCTGTAACGCATGGGATATATCCATAGCCCGTGCCTCTCCGTAACCCGCGGGATAAATCCAGAGCCTGTGGCTCTCTCTAACCCATAGGTTAAATCCAGAGCCTTTGGCTCTCTGTAACCCATAAGATAAATCCAGAGCCTGTAGCTCTCTGTAACCTGTGGGATAAATCCAGAGCCTGTGGCTCTCTGTAACCCGTGGGATAAATCCAGAGCCTGTGGGCCTCTCTAAACCGTGGGATAAATCTAGAGCCTGTGGCTGTCTGTAACCCGTGGGATAAATCCAGAGCCTGTGGCTCTCTGTAACCCGTGGGATAAATCCATAGGCTGTGGCTCTCTGTACCTTGTGGGATAAATCCAGAGCCCGTGCCTCTCTGTAACCGGTGGGATAAATCCAGAGGCTGTGGTTCTCTGTAACCTGTGGGATAAATCCAGAGCCCGTGACTCTCCGTAACCTGTGGGATTAATCCAGAGCCCGTAGCTCTCCGTAACCCATGGGATACATCTAGAGTTAGTGGCCTCTGTAACCCGTGGGATAAATCCAGAGCCAGTAGCTTTCTGAAACCCATGGGATAAATCTAGAGCCAGTGGCCTCTGTAACCCATGGGATAAATCCAGAGCCCATGGCTCTTTCTAACCCGTAGGACAAATCCAGAACCCATGGCTCTCCATAACCCGTGGGATAAATCCAAAGCCCTTGGCTCTTCTTAACGTGTGGGATAAATCCAGATCCCTTGGCTCTCTCTAAGTCGTGGGATAAATCCAGAGCCTGTGGGGATAAATCCAGAGTCTGTGGCTCTCCGTAACCCGTGAGATAAATCCAGGGCCTGTGGCTCTCTCTAAGTCGTGGGATAAATCCAGAGCATGTGGGGATAAATCGAGAGTCTGTGGCTCTCCGTAACCCGTGGGTTAAATCCAGAGCCTGTGGCTCTCCTTAACCTGTGGCATACATTGAGAGCCTGAGGCTTTCCGTAACCTGTGGGGTGAATCCAGAGACTGTGGCTCTCTGAAACCTGTGGGATAAATCCAGAGCCCGTGGCTTTCCGTAACCTGTGGGATAAATTCAGAGCCTGTGGTTCTCTGTAACCCGTGGGATAGCTTGATGTTTGCTTGTAAACACCACACTTGGCTTGGAAAATCTGTGCCATTCTGCGTGGTCCATTTTTGTTCATTAGCCCTACATTTTCATCCATTGTACTTGCCAGTCGTTATGTTCCATCCATTTCCTTTTCTGTTCATCATCAGAACTAGACTCAGATGAAGGTTGCTACAATCCCACCAACCAAGGCTATGTGCCGACCTAAAGTACAGTGGTTGCAGCAGATCTGTTTTGACCAGGGCATATTCCATATTTACCGTAACTGGAGTTGGCCTACTGGACCTCCCCAGTTAAAAGTCCCTCTAGTCCCCATAGCTGGGTACCTTACTTTCACCATGTCGGGGACATGTACAGAGGCAGTATATGAATGCTGTTTGTGTGGTGTGGGTCATATGGACTGCATGTGTGTGTTCTGCATACAATGGCAACTCTCCAAGTTGAAGTCTGGTTTCATCCACCATGGACATCCCAGCCTGCATGTTATTCTTCTCAGATCCCCTTCCGTGAAACATTGTGGGTAGCCAGGGTCACCAGCCCATTTCTTTGCTTAGAGAAAAGGAAACCCACCCATCTCCCTCTTCTTGTATCCAAGGACATGGTACCAGATGCGGAGATCTATCTGAGCAGAAATCCACAAACCATCTTGGCCACGCCAAACTGGTGTGACTTCTGACATGAGCCTCCTTGGCTGTTGTTTCCCACTTGCACCATAAGAGGATGAAATATGCTCACACGTTTGAGCATCTGGACACCAAAGAGGCCTGCAAATGTGGCACCAGAGTGAAACTTTTCGTGGATTGCTATTCTCCATCTAGATTTGAATTAAATCTAGGAATTCACTATGAAGCCTTGCTGCTGTAACCTGAGGCGAGACAGAGAGCTTGCTAGCCAGCCCAGGGAGCTTAGAAGCACCTGCCACCTGGAACTGACCTGATCCCAGAAAGTCACCTGGAGAATCTGCATGGAGGGCATCCAGTGGGACCAAGAACACACAGGAGCCACGAGATCCCCACATCCCCTGTATCGTGGAACTGCAGTCTTCCACAGTCTGGTGAGCCCACACCATCGTTAACCCATGCTTTGTCTATGGGGTATCTTGGCATGATTCCCTCCTCAGTCCAGAAGAACCAGAGGCAGTCCTCGTCCCCACCACTGCCATGGGACTGGCTTCTGCTTGCTGGAGGAGGTCGCCCCGGTAGCACAGCAGTTGGAACCATGGCTCTAGCCCACATGTTTTGGGAGACAGTGACTTTTGATGCTGTAGACAAGTCCAATTCCCATTTGGGAACGGCTGAAGAGAGTTACTGAAATAGGCGCCCGTCTCACTGTACTTTGCAGGGGGGCCATAAAGTTATGTTACCCCAGGGATCAGGGGAGTGCCCCTAGAGGACGCCATCATGCACTGCCAGTGATGCGTCATCACGCAGAAATCGCATACCCGACCCCCAGGATTTGCAAACTTAGACTTGTTTTGTCAGTTAGATAATGTAAGGGTCTCTCAAATGAGGGGAAGGCCTTTATTTTATTATTATTTTTTTTTATTGAGTTTTATTCAGTTAGAAAGGGAAAGAGAGCAAAGCATTACAGTGCAGCAACCAAAAGAACAAAAATTATAACAGCATCTTACATGGTCAAATGTCCAAGTGCATACATAGCGAGACCCATATAACAATAGATACAAAATCTGTACTGTGGTGAATAAGACAGGGCAACCAGTTATGTACACAGCGATCTCTACAATGGTACGTTTACTCCAACTAAGTCCCTATTTACTTTGATTCCTGTGGGTGCGGGCTGCACCTGTGTGGGAGTGTTATTACCATCCCGCGTTGCCAGGAGGTAGGATTGAAATGATTGCCAAATGTCTACAGGCCTAGCAGCCGGTGGTTGCTGTTGTGCATAGGTATCACTTGTGGTTTTGCAGTATGTCATACTATGGAGCCATGCATGGAGTGTGGGGGAATGTGTACAGGCCCATTTGACAGCCACTTCGCGTTTAGCGATAAGAAGCGCAATGGCAACAAATCGACGCTTGGATTTGGGAAGATCATGCACGTACCCCCAACAACGCCATAAAGGGCGAGGGTGGAACCTCCATTTCTACCATCTTGGATATTTCTCCACAGACCGACCTCCAATAGCTATCATAATGCAGGTCCACGTCATGTGTGCAAAGTCGGCCTCTGTGGAACGGCACCTCGGGCATACATGTGGACGAGAGGGGTCCATACGATGTGATTTGCTGGGTGTCATGTATGCCCTCCACAGAAATTTAAAATGCAGCAACTTGTGTCGATGATTAGGGGATACTCGGCGTATTTGCACACAGCACCGACCCCACTGCACATACGTTAGCGGGTAACCAAGATCGCGTTCCCATGCCGCCCGCACACCCGTGTTGTGACACGGAAGCAGCGCCACTGCTGCCTTATACAACCATGCCATCAAGTGACTCCCATCCCCATCCTTGATTACCCCTGGCAGGATTGGAAATTCAGGAGGCTCCAAAGGGTAACTATACATGCATGCGCGCAACACCCTCTGCAATCTTTGCAACACAAAGTGGTCCATTATAGTGGCATTTCTGAAATGGGGGTCCTCCGTACGCGGAAAAATATGTCCGCCTGGGAACAGGTCACCAAATGTTGCTAGCTGGTATTTGGCCAATGTACGCTTCACTAAAGTCTTCTGTAAAATGGGAACCCAGCCATTCCCCACGAGAGGCAGCGCGGATGAATATAATAGACAAGAACCCGTTACTCGTAGTAACTTATGCCATGCCCAGCTGTTTACGGACAGTGCGGATCACGTGGGAACCCACACAGCAGCAGGGTATTTAGTGGTGCCGGAAGCGCCAAATCGGCCTCAGGTCTATAATATTGGATCCTAATGTCTGCATGATACCAGTGTCGGGCAAAGCTCGCCTGCACTACCAGGTAGTAAATCTGGAAGTTTGGGACCCCAAACCCACCCCTCTCATACGGCATCACTAAGGTATCCCAACCAATGCGGGGTTGTTTACCACCCCACACCAGTCGTATCAACAATGTACGCAGGTTTGTGAAGAAGCTGTTATATAACGGTATGGGAATGTTTTGGAAGAGATATAGAAATTGTGGAAGTACCACCATCTTAATTATAGCTATTCTTCCAGCCATTGATAAGGGCAGTTTAAGCCAACGATCGATGTTACGTCCCAGTTTCTCCATCACAGGGCCATAATTCAACTGGAGGATACGATCTTTTTCTCTATGGATGTGGACTCCTAGATACCTCACAGAGTCATCACACCAGGCCAGCGGGTAGTCCCCCGTTCTGTCACAGTTTGCCTCAGTCAATTGGAATACTTCCGACTTCTCCCAGTTTATGCGTAGGCCCGACTTGGTACCATATCTCGTCACTTCCCGGAGCAATGGTGTTAAGTTATCGTCCGGGTGCCGTACATATAGAATAATATCGTCGGCATAAAGTGTAAGTAATAAGGAACCAGTATTAAATTGTAATCCCTGATGACTATTCCTTTCTAGCAGATGTCGCACCAGTGGATCGAGCGCTATTACAAATAACAAGGGAGATAGTGGGCACCCCTATCGCGTTCCACGAGAGAGTTGAAATGCATTAGTCAAGGTGCCATTAAGTCGAATTTGTGCTGTGGGTAAGGTGTACAATAACCTAACTACTGCCAGGAACCGTTCCGGCACCCCCAGACGCCCCATAGTGGCATATAAAAAGGGCCACTCAAGCGAGTCAAAAGCTTTCTCAGCATCAAGGAGGGCAGCAGCTGCCGGGACCGACGGTGATATCCTGTGCAATGTGGCAAATAACGTGTGAATATTAAGGGCTGTTGATTTGTGGGGAATGAAACCCGATTGCGCTGGAGAGATCAGTTTCTCCACAATTAATGCAAGCCTTGTTGCCAGTACTTTAGCAAGAATTTTATTATCAAAATTTAAGAGAGAAAGAGGTCGGTATGAGCTACATTTCTGTACGTCCTTTCCGGGCTTAGGCAGCAAAATTATAACAGCTTCTCTCAAAGTGGGTGGAAGTTCTCCTGCCTCTACTGCCTCCTGATACATGTCTATGAGATGGGGTGTAAGGAGGCCTTTATATTTTTTATAAAAACAACTCGTAAACCCGTCCAGCCCTTGCGCTTTGGAACCATCCAGTGCATTAATGGCCTCAGTTACTTCATCTTCCGAAAAGGGCTCGGCCAGAAACTCCTGGTGCACCTTTTCCATCCAAACAAGTGAGACCTCATCGAGGTAATCACTGTAGTCTGAAGGGAGTTCGGAAGCTCTTGAGGTGTATAATGCTGTGTAATACTTAAGTACCTCTTCTAAGAACCCAACATTACCAGTTATCCACTCTTTATCATGTCCAATTAGTTCAGCTATGTAGGTGGGCCTGCGGGACTGTCGCATCAGTCTAGCTAACGTTCTACCAGGCCTCTCACCCTCCCCATACCACCTAGCCACAGCATATTTGCCTAAAAAGTGTGCCTCGTGTTCCGCAGCTTCCCGAAATTCTATCAACAGCATTGCACGTCTTTGTAGATCGGGGGGGGCCTGTATCGTTATCTACTCTACGATCTAGCTCGATGAGCTGTGATTCTATCTGCGCAAGCGTACGACGCAAATCCCTGAGTACCCCAGCATTTTTCGAGATACACACCCCCCTCGCATAGGCCTTAAAGGCTTCCCATAGAGTGGCCTTGGATTCCACCGACCCTACATTTATTGCGAAATACTCAGTGATCGCTTCCCCCAGTTCTGTTGCAAAAACAGCATCCCTCAGGGCCATATCTGGGAACCTCCATGGTCTCTCTACCCCCCCTGCTCTAGGGATCCTCAATTTTACCAACACAGGAGAATGATCGGATAGTGTGCGCGGCAGGTGGGTAACTGCGTCAATCCATATCACCACCCCTGCGGATAGGCACCAGTAATCCAAGTGTGTCCAGGTATTATGAGGTGCAGAGTAATGGGTATACCCCTCGCGGTCTGCACAGTGGTATCTCCATGCATCCACTAGCCCAAACCTTTCTATAGTGTCCAACACCACCCGCCTCGCCCTCGGTTTTGTGGCTATTGTGTGTGCTGTGCTATCACGCTCCGGATCAAGCAGCAAATTAAAGCCCCCCCCCATGTATATGTAGTCCGCCTCCTTGCGTTCCATGTGGGTATGGATAGTGTCAAAAAAATCGGGGTCATTAACATTTGGAGCATATACATTAACAAATAGGACAGAGTGCTCAAGTAGACAGCCCTTCACCAATAAGTAACGCCCCCCCCGCATCCCGACAGCCCTCCTCCTCCCAGAACGGCACCCGTTTATGTATCAACACTGCAACCCCTCTGGCATAGGAACTATATCCTGCAAAATATGTATGTGCCCCCAGCTCGATACCAGCGACGTCTTAGCATTTGTTGCGAGATGAGTCTCTTGTAGAAAGGCAATATCCACCTGGTGGCGTTGCATGTAATTGGTCACCTGCTTACACTTACAGGTATTATTTAGGCCCCGGACATTCCAGGACATCATTACCACACTGGCCTCTGCCATCACCTTATTAACCATGATCTATTTTTTGCATTTCCAACTCACTGGCACCTGGACCACAAGTGCTGCACTGTAAATGACAACTGTAAGAAAACCAGACTACATACTTTAGCCTACCAACCCAGTTCCCCCCCTCCGACCACCCATCCCCCTTACCTAACTCTAGAGGGAAATCCCCATCCCTTATAACCATGATTGAATGATTATACAGACAAAAACAAATTGTACTATAAACCTGCAAAAACTTAAACAGGTGCATCCGCACTTGAGGGGTGGCAACACCCTGCCACTTCCCCTAATCTTGGCACTAAGTGCCTGCATACGTGCATGTTATTCGTCCATGGCGGTGTCCCAGCGTGCCACTAGCACGGGTTCTCGGCGGTGCAGCTTGAATATTATTAAACACATCATCACCTGTCCATTGCTCTTGAACAAGAAACTCTGTGTAACTAACTGGCAGTGAAAAGATCAGCTCTTGCGCCAGAGTCTGGTATGTCCTGTGACCGCTGCGGCGACGCTGTACCATGCTTCTTCCCAGCGTTGGAGTATTTCTGGCAGAACTCCTGGGCATCATGAGGAGAGTCAAAGGCTCGGGATCGTCCGTCAACCTTCAACCGTGCTGGATATAGCATTCCATACCGTAGCCCCATCTTCCGTAGGGTCGCCTTTACCCCTGCGTACTTTCTGCGTTCTTCCTGTACCATAACAGTGAATACATGGATATGGTCGAGCCCTGCCATTCAAGTTGGCCCTTCTCACGCGCCATCCGTATGGCGGTATCCCTATCTCTAAAGTTCAGTAACCGGGCTATGATCGGTCTAGGCGGGCAACCTGGATTGGGTCGTGGTCCCAGGATGCGATGTGCACGTTCAATTACAAATGTAGTTGTAAAGGACTCACCCCCAAATAAATCTGTGAGGAGCGTTTCCACAAATCGGTCCAGCCGCCCAGTGTTGGTAGACTCGGGTACCCCCATAATGCGAATGTTGTTCCTCCGCCCGCGTGCCTCTAAATCCTCATTCTTAATGGCTACAGCTTTGAGGAGCTTCTCCATTCTTTCATATTTCTTGGTAGTCTGGGCAGCGCCATCTTCCAGATCAGAGATTCTGCCCTCTGACGTGGTCAGACGCCCTTCCTGCTGATCCAGCCGGGCCCCCATAGATTCCATCCTCTTATCGAGGGCATCAAAGCGAGTGTCCAGTGCCCTGAAGCCTGCTCTCAATTCTAACAATAAGTTGTCAGGCCCAGCTACCTCAGTTGCGTGCGTCACTTCTCCCTCCAACATGCTGATCTGTTGCTTCGCAGTACTGGTGGCCGGTGCTTTGAATGACAGACTGCTTTGCTTGGGGTCCTTACGCCCCATACCCCACGCTGTTGAGTTGCGGTAGTCTATTTCGTGACGGCTGCCCCTTTGTAGTCTACTTGCAGGACAATGATGGGTGGGCCCCTGTCGTGGGAAGGATTCGCTCCACAGTGCAGTTCTACTCACTTCACCTATTGAGCCACAGTGTAATCAGCATGACATCCCAATTACCGCCCACGTGCCCCATATGTGTTCCAATCTGAACAGGGCCTTGCCGTCAGTATGGTGAGTGCGGTGGGCCAGAGTGGGACATCAGCCCTGTAGCTGCAACACTCTGGCCTCTCTAGCCATCCTCACAGGCCTCCAGGGGGACATCACCGGTGCTGCGCAGGGCGTATGAAGGTGGCCCACGCGCCGGGTCTTGCCCCTAGTGCGCTCATGCAGTGCGGCTCACTTCAGCCCAGATGTGCCCTGCCATTATCTTTCGGCCTGTAGCAAATGGGGAGAAGGGGGGCCAGTGAGGGGTCACGGCCGCGGGAGGAGCAACCCTTGCGGGTATCACAGCTCCCGGTCCCCAAGCTCACCCGCGGCCCCTGACACCCCAAGGCTTCCGGGGAGCGTCTGTGCCCCACTGCTAGTGTCCGGATCGTTACCAGCCCCCACTGCGACCGCTCACCTCAAAAAGGTTGCTGCACGGTCTCGACTCGCGGTAGCCCCCACAATCCACCCCCCAGCTTCAGCCTGCGCACAACTCGAGTCCCAGGCGTGGCTCGAGGCTGCATGCCGCACCACGCCCAGCCTCCGTAGGTCAACGCCAATCCGCGCCGCGAGCTGCAAACAGGCCAATTTACATATCGGAGGTCGCACCACCTCCTCCTACATCTCCCGCGGTGTCTTTTAGTACGGCAACGCCGCCATAGCTGCCAGGACTAGCGATTAACAGGGAGCCAGCAGCGGAGCTACAAGCCTACGCAGCCATTACAGTCGGCGGCTTGGCCACGCCCCCTTTAGTTTTTAGTTAACAGATTTTATTGAAGTATTCAATAAGATAGACAACTGTAGGTGGGGCTCAGTGCAGTGGTAGCTCATAATACAACGTACAATATAACAGTGGTGACAGAATCGCAATGCAATTTTGAGAAGGTATACAAATAACGCACTTGAAGAAGAAACTGCAAGAGTACATCCCCTTCCAGACAGTCATACTTCCCACCACGCAGCCCCCTCTACCTCACGTCATATCCATAAGAACCCTACACCTCAGCCTCCCATCCTCGAGCGTGCCCTGGTCGTCCTTAGTGTCAGATGTGTGGGACATACTAGCATCCCAGTGGGAGTGGTTACATGTGGTGTTAGGTGCTATCACAAGAATCAATGGGGTCCTGGTGCTATACCCCCTCGGGTGCGGCCCCCATGAGATATTGGATCGTCAAAGTGGCGATAGTATATGGGGGGTACTTGGTATCTCGTCAGCAGTGGAGGGGTCAGTGTTCTACAATGCCTCCACCAATGTCTCCCAGGCCCTGGCTAGTTCGAGGGAGCCTTGACCCCATGCAGCCTCGTTAGCCGCACAACACTCTCAAAGCCCACCCACCTTAGAAATTCCTTCTTCTAAACCATCACTCGGGTCCCCATGGATCTTTCCAATTTCTGGTGATTTCTCTCTTCGCAAGAATAAAAGCCAAATCCTGGAACTTACTCATAGGTTTGGTTTTGGCAGTGTGTGGGAACCAGCTCAAAAGACAGTGTGTAGAGTACTCCGGATGCAGGTAGGAGAGTAAAAAGTACTTTATTGGCATAAGTACACCACCCACAGGAAAACACCTCCAGCCAGAAGTGGCCCATAAGAGCAACTGTCAAGGAGCAGAGTTAGCACTCCAAACCAGAATGTAGAATGCACACTTGACAGCTGCACGAGCCACATAACCCAACATCACACACCTTCCCCCTAAAAATAAAAACAAAATATAAACAATAAACAATAACTCAAAAAAAAGAAATGCAAGAGGAAATGGCAAGAAACAAAGAAAACCAAAAATAATTAAAAAAAACATTCATGAGGTATAATCAGACATCCACAATGGTTTCCTCCTGATCCTTCTGCCCAAAACGTTCGAATTATCGTGGATTACCTCAGCAGAGACGATGCTGGACGACATGGCTTCAACAGGGGAAGAATTGACAGATGAGTTCTTACCCACAAAATCCATGTCCCCACAAGAAGAATCCATGTCATCCAAACAATTATTCTTAACACAGGGAGCAGAATTAACATAAACATTTTTGTCACCTCTGAGAATAGCAACGCGTTTGATATTCCAAACTTTACCGTCACTTAATTTGACAGCATTTTTTAAAACCGTAGTAACTTCAAAAGGACTTAAAAATTGACTAACACCTTTCCTAACCTTCCATGGTTTCTTGACTTTGACAAGCATACCAACTTCAACGTTGGTGTTTACCTTAGAACCTCTCTTGCGATCATACATACTCTTGTACATGTCATGAGTGTCCCTGATCTTCTGTCTCACGACCTCCAAATCCAAATTGGATGCCGTGCTCTTAATTAACCATGCAGGATTAACTTTAGTTCTGGAAATTCTTCCCCTCATTATTTCAAAAGGGGTACACCCAGTCATATCATTGATAGTGGTACGATACGACCAAACAGATTTAAGGACACATAATTCCCAGTTACCATCTTCTGTACCAGCAGATTGAACAGCACCCGTGAGCACCCTGTTAAAACGCTCGATCATGATGTTCCCGCTGGGATTATATTAAGATGTAGTATGATGTTTGAGACCTAACCTGTTGAAAAAATCTTGAGCTCTACAGGAGACAAATTGTACACCATTGTCAGTGATAATCAGGGTAGGTAAACCTTCCTCAGTGAAAATGGTGTCTAAAAAGAACAGGACAGCATCAGTATCAACTCTGTCAACAATCTTAACAATGGGCCATCTAGAAAACACATCAATGGCAGAAATAATATATGTAGACTCATTGCCAACAGGACCCATAATGTCCACTGCATTAGTTCCCAAGGACCGTTAGGAATTCAAGGAGTATTCATGTTGGGTCGCAAGGTTTTGAGGGACTTGTCGGCTTTGGCACAAATTACACAATTCCTAAAAATGCGTTCCACAAAAATGTCTAAACCAGGCCACCAGAAACCATTTTTAACTGACTGTTTAGTTCTAACTATGCTACAATGGCCCTCATGACACAGCTTAACAATAGAATCCCTTAACTCAAAGGGAGGAACAGCCTTATCACCTCTCCACAGAATCCCATCAGCGGAAGATAGCTCGTTACGCACTTCCCAAAAACATCTTAAATCCGGACTTAAAAGATTTTTACTGGGCCATCCATTGTTGATAAAAGACAAAACACTTTGCACAACAGCATCCTTGGAGTAGGCATCTAACCAAATCTGTTTATGGATGAAAGGAATACCATCATCATGTACCAAAGCAATATGGAAATCATCCCAACATTAGAAACACTCTCCTCAATTTTTAAAGGCATTCTGGACAGAAAATCAGCAGAGACGTTGTCCTTGCCAGGAACATAATAGATCTTGTAAATAAAATCCTGAAGTCTCATAGACATTCTTGCAATATGTTCATAAGCTTTGATCACGCCATCAGTAGTAAGGAGATTAATCAAAGGTTTGTGATCACTTCTGATGTCGCACTGTTTGCCCAAACAAAAGCTCTGAAGTGCTCCAAAGCCCACACCACGGCTAACGTTTCCCTTTCAATTACTGAAAACTTTTCCTCGGCAGCAATAAGAGCCCTAGAGGCATAAGCAATGATGGCCTCACCACCCCATCTTGCTTCTGGGACAAAACCGCACCCAAGCCTTAGAACTGGCATCGGTGGTGAGCACACTATGCAGATTGGAATCAAAACCAGACAACGTAGTGGCATCGGCAATGGCGGATTTAACATCCTTGATTTCCCTCTCACATTCAGAACACCTCGAGAATTTGGATTTATTCTTCTAAAACTGTCTGATTTGAAACACCCTGCAAGAAAAATTCTTCATGTACTTGGCATAAAACTCAGTAAGACCAAGAAATGATCGTACATACTCTGCTTTTGGGGGCAGGGGCAGCAAGTATAGCCTTAACTAACTCTGGTTTGAGTTTAACACCATCCATGCACAAGACATGACCCAAATACGTTACAGAACTTTGAGCAAACCTACACTTCGAGAATTTCACAGTGAGGCCCCTGGAGTCTAGGATCTCTAACACCTTGTTGAGAATAGAATCATGTTCTGCTTTATCTTTCTCGTACAAAAGAATGCCATCTTGAAAGCATTGAACGTTGTCAAGCTGCCCAAATAACGAATGCATGAGTCTTTGGAAAACAGCTGCAGCTGACGCAAGCCCAAAAGGCATTCTTTTGTTCTGATAACATCCCACAGGAGTGATAAAAGCAGTACATTTCTTGCAGTCATCGTGTAAGACAATTTGGTGGTACGCTGCAGAAAGGTCAATAGTAGAAAAATATTTGGCACCTTTAACAGAAGCAAGCATTTCAGAAATGCGGGGGAAAGGAAACTGATCGATGAGGATATTATTGTTAAGATATCTTAACTCAATGCACAGACGAATATTGCCATTCTTCCCCCAGAATACCCTTCAGGAGAAATATCAGGTTCTTCCAGATCCGAACCCAGCTTTGTAGAAAACAAGGTATTCCAAACATTTTCATTGACAATAGAATAGGGTGAACCTGAGTCAGCATAAATCTGAATATCAACCCCACCAATGGTCATATCACAAAGGGGTTTCTTTTTGTAGGAAACATTGTTGACATTCTCAGTTACCTTATCCTTAATATTAAGAACAAATTTATCATAGACAAATGAAGAGGAATCAGCATCATCATCACTGTAATCACCATCCTCAACACATTTTACCTTTTGTTTGGATTTCTTCTTGCACACCTTTGCAAAATGGCCAATCAACCCACAAAGGGAACACTTCTGTTTTAAAGCGGGATAAAACTTACTATTGGCAAGGTGAGATTGGCTATCACACCTAAAGCATCTTAAGGTTTCTTTAGAGCAGGCTCTGGGTTTATCTTTACCTTTATCTAACAGGTTGTGATCAGTTTTAAGAAGGCTCTTAGAAGGACGAGAGCTGGTATTCACTTTAGTGACAACATCAACCTGTCTAGTAACTGTCTGCTTGTATGACTTTAGCGCTCCTGCTGGACATTTCAGCCTTCCTAACTAAAGCCAGGATATGTTGCAAGTTGGAATCCCCAGTAACCCATAGTATCTCTTGGATAGAAGAATAATTAACATGCATAACTATTTGATATCTGATGAGATCCTCTTGAAGTGAGCCAAATTGGCAATCAAGGGATAAAGTTCTGAGAGCAGCTACGCAATCATCAACACTTTCATTGGGTTCCTGTTTTCTATGGAAGAATTTGTATCTTACAATGCCAATGCAAACTTTAGGAGAGAAATGCCTATCAAAATCAGCAATAGCACAGTCAAATACATTTGAATCCCCTTCCCCACCAATGGCTTTGGACATTTGTGTAAAAGCTTTCAAACCCTCGGGGCCAATACAATGTAAGAAAATAAGTTGTTTTTGTTCAGGGGACATCTTTCCTTGGTCATCCAAAGTCTCAATATAGTTTAGAAAAAACGACTTCCCTTCCACCCACTTCATACAGGGAACTCCTCCTGCAGGCCAAAACAACTGGGGTGGGTTCAAAGAAACGTTCTGTGCACACATATTGAGATAATGTATGTGTGTAAAAACAACAGCAAATTTCAAAGTATCAAAAGAGGGATTGGTTCGCTGTAAGAGTAAGAGCTTGAGGAAGGTTGCAGAGTATTAACAGCGTCCTTTCTTCACCCTCGGAAAGCCTTCTAAAAAAAATGAGAATCTTACCACAAACGGGGAAGCGAGAAGGAAAAAAAAAAACTGTCCGAAGAATTCAGGAGACCGCAAGAGGCGAAAGGTGCGGAGCATGAACGCAATGAAAATAGGAGAAGGAGAACACAACAAAATGGCGTCACGCAGCGCGAGACGTGCAACGTGCAGCGTATGAACGCTAGAGGGCTGACCTTCCAAACAGAGGGAACGTTTGTCGTAGACGCAGCTACGATGTCTTGACGTCACAAATGGTTGCTTGCCGATGACGAAGGATGAAGCATAAAAAGCAACAGAGCAAGCGCGAGAAGGGTGACGTAAGAAAACAAAGGAGGTCGAGCGAGCCAAACTGCCAGGAACAGCCGAGGAGCCGCAAAATGTAGAAAATAAGGAGACTCACGAAGGGAAGGTGTCAGAGAGTCGGGGGACTCACCATAGAACTCAGCAGAGAAGCGGCGAAGCTCAGGGAATAGCGACGTTGCAGCAGATGGAAGACAGCCATCGAAGAACACGCCGAGAAGTTGAAGAAACTGCGGGGTCCGCCGGAGTGGTGTGACAATTCATCGCCACAATTGTAAAGTACTCCAGACGCAGGTAGGAGAGTAAAAAGTACTTTATTGGCATAAGTACACCACCCACAGGAAAACACCTTCAGCAGAAGTGGACCGTAAGAGCAACTGTCAAGGAGCGGAGCTAGCACTCCAAACCAGAATATAGAATGCACACTTGACAGCTGAACGAGCCACATAACCCAACATCACACAGTGTCCAGGGGTACAGGGGACCTCCTTCTCAATGACCTCAGCCAGAACTCCTGTAATGGTCATCCAGTAATCTGCTAAGCCTGGGCATTCCCAAAACATGTGCAGGGATTCGGCTCCTACTGCTCCACATCTCGGGCATCTCGTCCCCTCTACTGCAAAGTGCCTAGTAATCCTTCCGGGGGTAAGATACACTCTATGCAATACATAGAAATTGATGAGCTTAAAGCTGTTATTTGTAGATACTTTGAGTATTTGCTCTAAAATAGTGCCTCAGTCCCCCTTCAAATTGGGTACCCCGAGTCTTCTTCCCAGCGGGCTTTAAGGGTGGCTAAGGGCAACATCTTGTCTCCCCGTAATCTTCGGTATAAAGTAGTAACGGCTTTAAAGATCCTCGACGAGGTGACAAAGTGCTAACAGCTTTGTGCATGAGGTGGTTCCGCAAGGCCCACTTTCCAGTGTCTACGAATAGGTGCCATTACCACGCCATGAAGGAGAAAATGGCGCTGAGGCAGGTCATGTTGCAAGCGAAACTCCTCAAACTGGAGGAGCACTCCCACCTCAAAGAGGGCCCGACGGTCATCGCCGCTGCGGCCACCAAGTCTGTTACACCTCTCCAGTCGCCTCCATGTGGAAGCTCTGCCAGACAAGTCATCAGGACATCAAGGGAATACAGTAACTTCATCCGAATCCTCTGTAAGCCTCTACCCCAACAATGACTGAGGGAGAGGCCGTTTGTGACAGTAATAGTGCATGCCATGATATGACTGGAGAGAGAGGGGCGCTCCATATTGTGACAGAAGAAAGGAGTCGTGCTTTCATAGAGTCAAAGAAGAGCTCCAACAAGACCTCACTGACCACTCATGATTCTGGCCCGGCTCAAGTGGTCACCGGTCTGCCAGGGAGTTAGGGTCCAGATCTCACAGTCACCAGCTAACTATGTAACCTGGAAAGAACCAGATGGATGTTCTGTTATATGACCTTATTGAACGTATGCATATGTGGTGACTGGCTAAGGTGAGCTTGGAGCCTATTTATGAGCCGGTTTGCATTGCTCCTGCACCACAAAACGTGGTGCAAGAGCGATGCAAACCTTACATGTTATTTATGAAGCCACGCAAGGCCACTGTGCGTGGCCCTAATGGGCTCCATAAATCTGGAGTAAGACAATGCAGCACAAATCGCTGCGTTGCCTTACTCTGTCCTAGGAACGCAGTCCATGGGCGTTGCATGGGTGTTCCCACACGAAACCGATGGATTTTGACGCATTCCCAGATTTACCAGAATTAGTAGACCTAGGAATGCGCCAAAAAGATATTACTTCTCAGGTGAGGTGTAACGAGAAGAAATGTCTTTATTTCTCCTCGTTACTTCCTCTTTCTATGTTTGCTGAATGCTGCAGCACACATAGAAAGAGGAATATGCCTCAGGATTGTTTTTGTGCAAGAAGGCGTCCCTTCCTGCACAAAAACAATCCTGCATGCAATGCAGGCACCCTTGCACCACAGAGCAAGGGTGACTGCGTTGGCACTAGGCTGCCAAATGGGCGCCAGTGACGGGAAACAGGCAGGAATGCACGTACTGCCTTAAAAACGGTGCATTCCTGCTCTTTCCCTGTCACGCAGTGCAGTGCAGCAAGATGTCTTGCTGCACTGCATGACATTCTCGCTTAATAGGCCCTTTGGTGTGGACAAAAGATTTTGGAGCGGGTGCAAGCCAAAAACAACATGAATTGTTTCTCTAAGAAGTGAGGAGGGGTAGTGCACTTCTAAGTTTTTACTTCAGGGTTTCTACCCTAGAAGAGGAGCCCATTAAAGAGCAGTACCCAACATAGGCAATGTAAGCGGGCCACTGTGCCCCTTAAGATTTCTGAGCATTAGGGATTGGCGTCCCTGTTAGAAATGCAGTATAAAGAGCCAAGTTTACCGTTTTGTTTCACCTACCCTAGAAGATCCTAGCATCCCACTGAAGGTTTTGCAGGATTTCTCAAGACAATTGAGCCCCACACTTTCCCAATTCAATTTCCAACAAATCTACACCTCCATAAAATAACAGGCCTGCATACATGAGTATGAAATAAATGAAAGGAATGTCCCTTTTGGTAGCTATGCAGAAGTAAATAAATAAATCTATCTGTAGTATCTATAGTATGTTTTATTTACATATACATATATATATATATATATATATATATATATATATATATATATATATATATATATATATATATATATATATATCAAAATCACTGAGAAAAAAACATAAAGGCTAAAGTGACATTATAATTAGGTGAAAATGTCTTTTTAAACAAACAAAAAAACAGTAACTGTAACCTGTGCCCCCGCCATGCAAAGTGCTGCTCTCAATAATGTCAAAGAATATTTCTGTGTTCTTCTGTAAATCAAATAAGTGATGTGATCAATGATGTAATTTAACATGTCATGAGTGATGTAGTACGTGAGGTCATAAGCAGGGCATGGGGAGGGCGCCAGTTATAGTTTCTTCAGTTAACTGTAACTGGTGAACATCAGCTTTTTCTTTAGTTTAAAATGTTACGTTTTAACTAACATTTTCATCTAACTATAACGTTGTTTTAACCTTTGTGTTTTTTAGTGAATTTCAATGGATTTTAACATAAAGTAAGATTTTATTTCCAACCTGTCAGTCTTAGAGTGGTCTTCTCCCAAAGCTTTTGCCTTCCTCCATCCACATTTTTTTGATCCAGTTTTTGTTGGCTTAGGACTCTGTGCACTTTACCACAGCTAAACAGTGCTAAAGTGTGTGTGCTCACTCATTAAAACACAGTAACATTGGCTTATCCCCAACTGGCATATTCAATTGCCTTATACGTTCCTAGTTAAGTGGTATTACATGTGCCCGGGCCTGTAAATTAAATGCTACTGTGGGCCTGCAGTACTTGTTGTACCACCCACTTAGGTAGCCTTGCAAACCTGTATCAGGCCTACCATTGCAGCCTGTGTGTGCAGTTTTAAACTGCCTTTCCCACTTGGCAATATCAACCTGTTGCCAGGCCTAACCCTTCCTTTTTAGGACATATAAGTTACCCCGAGGGTAGGCCCTACAAAGCAGGGTGCAATGTATTTAAAACGTAGGAGATGTACTTTGAAGTTTCACATGTTGTGATAGTGAAAAACTCTTACATTTGTTTTTTCATATTGCAAGGCCTACCTCTCCCATAGTATAACTTGGGGTTTCCTTATTACACTTAATAAGGAGAACTTGCATGGAAACAGGTAAACTGATCATGTTTGATGTCTTTGGAATTGTAATGAAAAACCCTTTTTCATAGTAAAGTCGGATTTTGAATTACACTTTTGAAAATGCTACTTTTAGAAAGTTGGCATTTTCCTGCCTTAGCCATTTAGTGCCTGCAGGCTGTCTCTCGGTCACATGACTAGGTGTAGTTAGCAGTTGGTCTTTGTGTATTCTTCCCAGACAGCCATACACAATAAAGAGCTTACGTGTGCCTGGATAGGCCATCACTGGCAGGATGGTGGCGGGGCTGGGGATAGCCCCACTTACACCCGAATTGGCTGTGTCCTGCCTTCACACAAAGGATTGCATACCCCCTGTAGTTAGTCTGGAGCCAGGGGAGGCAGGAAAACTGAGCACTTCAAAAGGGAATCCTCTAGAAGCTTCTTCCACTTCTAAGAAGTCACCAGGTTTAAACATGGACCTCAGACACCAACTCTTCAGTACACTTCTGGACCTGTGGAAGACTGTGCCTGCAATCTGTAACCAGGACCACCAGTGTGATTCCAAGGGCTAGTCTCTTTTAACTGGAACCTGGACTCTGTAACTGTGAATCCTACGCTGCCAAGTGGTCCACCCCAGTTCTGGACCCTTGGAAGTGGACCTGACAGTGCTCTGCCAGCCCATCCGGCACAACCTGAGTAGAACCGAAGCATCACATCTGCAGCATTAACTTTCCCGGCACAAGTACTTCGCATCCAGCAGCATCATCAGAACCACAGCGCAAAGCATTCCCAATTAAGCACTCACATCGCAAGCCTCTCGTAGACGGCAGTCTCGACGACAAGGCAGGAATTCACATCACAAGCCCAACAAATTCTTCGGAACCAGCCAATGCACAACGCCTCCTCGAGGAAGCAGTAGATGCCAGGTCTTGCATTTCAGCCTCGAAGCTCTCTGGAACCAACGCTGCGCGATGCATCTCTGACTGGGACCTCGCATCGCCTCAGCTGTGCAACAGATCCTTGACACTAGACCACGCAATGCTCAACAACCAGGATTTAAGGTACGCTTGTTCAGCGGTCCTAACTGGGTCCCCGCAGCTGGCCTGTGCTATATCACGGTTGGCCTGAACTTGTGACTTTATCCCGGTCTGGCGCAACCAGATAACTGCAGTTGGCTCTTTCTGCTTTTTGGCTCTATATTCACTGAAATCTTTAAAACTGCATATCTCCGGCTATACTGGTTGGAATTCTGTCATTTTAGTCTTGTTTTATTTATTAAAATCTACTCTAATTTGCTAATTGGTGTGACATTTATTGTGTTGAGTTGTCACTTTAAAACTGTTTGAAATGCTGCATATATACTTTATACATTGCCTCTAAATTAAATCTGACTGCTCTGTGCCAATCTACCAGAGGGTTGAGTACAGGTTAGTTTTGGGTTTGCTTGTGACCCTGACAAGGATTGTGGTTTCTGCTAGAGTAGGGTTTTAACCCCCTCAACCAAAAACCCAATTTCTTACACAACCCAACACCTGTGGGTGGCCAACACACTGCTGTGCACTGTCGTCAACCTTGCCTGTGCCCAACCCCCTACGGGCAGCCAAACATCTGTTACACACAGTCCTTAAAAAAAAAAATTCCTTGACCCAGCGGGATGGGTGCGAGAGTCTCTCGTGAGGCATTGCATCCTCCTGTGCTCCTACGAAACTCTCTCTTTTAGCAAATTTGACCCCAGCGGAGGTCCCTCATTGACCTCCTTTACAAGGGCTAGAGGGTCAGGGTATCCCTACCCTGCCCCTTATACCTTAATTATTTTTAATTTTCAGGACACAGGGACCAAAATCCTGAGTCCTATAATGGCGGCTACAACATTCCTGTTTGCTTTACAGCGAGCAATCTCGCGGGTACCTCTCCAATGAGAGCGAGATGGGATGCCAATCAAATATTTGAAGTTGCATGACCGCTGGAATCTTGTGAGACTCTTGTATACCCAACGGTCCAGATATCTATACATTTTGAATCTTAATTTCTCAAAAACTACTGAACGATAACAGGCCGATCGGATTGCTTGCACGCTCTGCAGCTCTGGGCAATTGTGAGCTGCAGAGTCTGTAGTCACTGTTCTTTACGCCTGACAAGGTCTGTACTTGGCCCTAAGAGGCCTCTTGGGACACATACCCAGTCCGGTTATATTTTTTCAACTGTCTCACACCAGGCTAGTGTCCCAGGACTTAGACCCACTAATAAATCCCTGCGATAACCTCGCACATACATTTCGGACTGCCACCCAGGCCCCCAATAAGTGGCTTTGAAAAGGGCTGCCAGTCTGCCACACAGACTTTATTATTCATGTTTCCCCTCACTAATCTGCTATTAAATTTAATCTCAGATGAGTCCCAGGGGGTGGAGGACCCTATGGCCGACCTCCCCTGGGATGATGATTTTTACGACACGGTGGATGCCTCAATATATCGGGCAGTGGAGGAGGCTATGACTCCCTTGGAGGAGAGACTCTTCCGCCAAATTGCCCAGGCGTTTGAAAAATTTACACCAAGACCTGCTCCTGACCCTCTCCGACCGTGCCGCTCATCAAGGTCAAGACTGATTACTCCATGGAGAGCCTTTCACTCCTCCCAGGCCCTCCTTTCCCTTCCTACCAGCTGGCCAGAGAACTGTTTTTTCTTTTCTTCCTTCTCCTTTTCTTTCTTTCTCTCTCTTCTTGGTCACGCCACTTTTCAAGTTCCCCGCGGACCAGCGCTCACGCCAACTCCCATGGCACTCCTCGGCCAGCGTCGAGGGCTCTTGCCAGCCGAGGCGGCCTAGGGTGGTCGGTCCCCGACCAGCCAGTGCCCATTCAATGCGCTCAGCTCACGGCCCTCACTGTCGGTGGGGTAATGCCTCCTCACTCCTATCCACTACTCACTTGAAGCGGGAAGAACGAGTGGGACATGGCACATAACCCCCCCAGCTCTTACCCATTGCACGCCAGGCCTTGTCCGCTCCAGACCACCGGGGCCTACTACCCTTCCCAATCATTAGCAATCGGCCATATACCGCATAGTATATGACACCACTTCGCCTGAACTCTCCTGCAATGTTACAGTTCTCCGCTAGCGGGCTCCGTGCCGCTTTCCCGGCCAGAACAACGGTTTCCTTACACTGACAAGATTATGCCTATTACACAGTCACTGGGCGCTACTGCCCTATTGCTGATGATTTCCCCCAACGTGGCCGGCCCGAAGTGGTTGTAGGCGGCATGCTGTGTGCTTCCCCACCCGGTTTAGCCTTTGGCTGGCATTGACAACCGCGCTGCCGGCCCGACTGGGATGTAGGCAGAACGCTGTGGATGTGACCTTTCTACTTCTCAATAAAGGTTTTTGAAACTTAAAAAAAGAATAAAAAATTTGCACCCCTGCCCACGACCACCATTCCCCCCTCAAATACCTTGGGCTCTGCCCCTACACTATCAGATTCAGCGGGCCCCCCTGCAAAACGTACTCGTGAGGCAGGGGTGGATTTGGATGCCTTTGATAGGCTGCGCCAAGCCTCTCTTGCGATGCAACCCGCTTTGCTAGTAGGAGATGGAGGATTTCCTCCTAACATTCCTTCCCCCCACCCTAAGGGTTCAGGGGATCTGGATAATGAACCTGTTCCTTCCAATCACGGCAGCTCCTCTCGGCCCTCTAATACCTCCCAAGATATTTCAGACATGTTGGGCTCTGAGGACATAATACATCCCCGGTCATCTGAATGGGCCCCGGCCGACAAGGTCGCATGCTATGTGGCAGGACGTATCCACAGACCTCTTGAAAAGGAAGCACGTAACTGCCTCCGGGCAGAATGTCCTTGCCCATCCTTAGAGGGGAAGGTGGCCCTTACCACGGAAATTGACCCGCGTATGGCCACCTTTTTACAGAAATTTATGAAGAACCCTAAAAAGGTATTGATCATTTGTGGCGAGCATGCCAGGACAAACTCCTGGATGCCCTGGGGCCCCTCACCAAAATACTAGACATGGCTGAGGAGGCAAAAACATCAGGTGCCCTTATTTCTCCAGAGACCCTTTCGGGGTGGGCTCAGAGAGCTATAATTTTTTTGGGCAATGCTAATTGTGCCCTATCAACAGAGCGTCGCCGCTCCCTGCTCATAAAAGTGGACCCTAAATTGGGGGATTTGGCAGACTCCGAAGCAGGAGCAGTTGCACAAGGAGGGCTTTTCGGGGAGCCATTCGTAAAGGAGCTAGGGAAGTTTGCCAACACCTTCACTTCCCTAGATAAGGCGCAGATGACCATCAAGAGGGTTTTCTCTTGGATTTTCCGCGGGGCCGGTCGAGGTAAGGGCCGCTCGACCGGCTGTGGCTCCAACCAGTACCAGCAGAAAGGACAAGGCCCTAGACAGTACCAGGACCAGACAAGGTTTGGAAATTTCTACCCTACGAGGGGACGTTGTGGCAAGGGCAGAGGTTTCAGAGGAGCAGCAGCTTCCTCAAGCCCCGGTGAGTGTACTTCCTTCTTCCCACTTAAAAGTAGGGGGGCTGCTGGCGAGTTTTTTCCGGGTGTGGACTTCCATCACAGGAGATGCATGGGTCCTTCAAACTATTCAAGGATTCCACATAGAGTTTTTCGGGGACCCTCCTAGCGGGTTCGCCCTCGTCCCATCCAATTCTCCCAACAGGATACTGTTCTGGTGGACCAAGAAGTCGTGTCCCTTCTCTCCAAGGGTGCTATTCTTCCCGCCTTCCCCCACCCGAGAGGTTTCATCAGCAATATTTTTCTTGTCGACAAGACCTGTGATAAACTTAAGCGAGTTCAACAAGTGGGTGGTCTACCACCATTTCAAAATGGAGGGGGAGCCATCTCCTCAGGGATGTGTTGAGACCTATAGACTGGTTGGTCAGCTTGGACCTCAAGGATGCCTACCTGGTGATTCCAATCTTTCCACCTCACCGCAGGTTCCTCCAATTCACTTGGAAAAATCAGACATACAAATTTGCGTCCCTTCCCTTCGGTCTTTCCTCGGCTCCGTGGTGCTTCACCAAGGTGCTCAAACCAGTGGTGGAACATCTCAGGACTCGAGGTATTCGAATGATGGTTTATCTGTACGATTTGCTTCTTATGGACTCATGTCCTCACCAGTTACATTCCCACCTCCGGTTGGCAGTGAATTTGTTGCAGAGCCTAGTCTTTGTGATCAACGAGAAGAAGTCTCTCTTATCTCCTTCACAGAAGGTGAAATTTTTAGGTTTCGTGATAGACTCCACCACCTCTACTCTAAGTCTTCCATCCAGGAAAGCAGCGAAAATTCAGCACGAGTTAAGGTGTACTCTGTACAAACCACATGTGACTCTCAGACAGGTGGCTCGAGTGGTGGGCCTCCTCTCATCATCGATTCAGGCCATATTTCCGGGCCCCCTGCACTACTGGGCCCTTCAACGTCTAAAAGCTTCCCACTTACGCAAAGGTCACCCCTATTCTCACAAGGTGTCACTGTCCGAAGAGGCTTCGAGAGGAAATCCATTGGTGGCTTGGCCACATGGAGGCCTGGAATGCCCGAACAATCTTAGGATCAGCACCAGATTTGGTTATAGAGTCCGATGCCAGCAGGATGGGGTGGGGCGCCATAAGCGGCGCTATTTCCACAGGAGGCTTGTGGTCTCAAGAAGAGCCCCGATTACACATAAATTGCTTAGAACTTCTAGCAGGTTTGTTCGCAGTTCGTTGCTGGACAAGAGAGTCTATTCAATCATGTGCCCTTCTGAAGATGGAGAACATTTCAGTGGTCCGTTACATCAACCATTTAGGGGGCACACGATCCAAAGCCCTCTCGGACCTAGCGGACGGATTTTAGCAGTATTGCCTGGACCATCAGGTCTCGGTCACGGTGAACTACTTGCCGGGCCGCGAGAATCAAGCAGCGGACTTTCAACCCCACAACTTCAAGGATTCCAGCCTTTGGAAGCTCGATCCGGAAGTGTTTGCGACTCTGAACTCCTAGTGGGGTCCTTTTTTGATAGATCTGTTCGCCTCGAGATTGGACCACCAACTCCCCCGCTTCTTCAGCTGGAGATCAGACCCTCTAGCAGTGGCCACAGATGCGTTTCTCCAGGACTGGAGTCTGGAGAGAGGATATGCCTTTCCCCCCTTTGCGATGATCACAAGGGTAACGGCACAGGTCAGGAGACAAGGGGCGGAAGTGGTTCTGATCACCCCCCTTTGGAGGTCACAAGTTTGGTTTCTAGTTCTTCTGGAACTTTCTTGGGATTCTCCAATCCTACTCCCCCAGTTTCCGACTCTTCTCAAGATTCCCGACCAAGTTCCTCATCCCCTGATTCAAGAGATTTCATTGTGGCTCATGGCGTGACGGATTACCGGAGACGTTGGGAGGTCCCGGGACTTTCAGAGAAAGCTGAAATCCTCATGTCCAAGGCGTGGGCAGACAGTATGTTCAAGAGGTATAAATCCGCTTGGGGTAGATGGTCCGGTTGGTGTATGCAAAGGGACCTCAATCCCTTGGACGCGGATGTAGTCCACATCCTTAATTTTCTTGCCCATTTAGCCCATAAAGGTCTGGCCTACAGGTCAATTAACACCTTCCGGTCGGCCATTTCAGGTGGGCACACCCCGATCAATGACACAGCGGTGGGAGAGCATCTCTTAATATGCAGGTTGCTACGAGGTATCAGACTCTCTCTTCCGCCGGAACCTCGCTACTCGGCACTTTGGGATGTCAACCTGGTCCTTAATCTTTTTCTCTCTTGGCAACCTAACCGTTTTTTGTCTAGGAAAGAATTGTCGGCCAAACTGGCTATGTTGCTATGCCTCATATCTTGCCGCCATGTTTCTGATGTGAGGGCTTTAGACATCACAGGCAGGATTTTTTCCCCAACCGGGGTAACTTTTACTCTCCACAGAAGGACAAAGTGTCACACAAGAGTCATTTTTTACCCAGAATTCTCCCAAACTATGCGTGGTGTGATGCTTGAAAGCATACCAGGAGATGACCGAGGAGTTTCGTCCCTCCGGAGAGCAACAGCTGCTCATTGCTCTTCGTAAACCTTTTAAGGCAGTCTCTTCCCCCACTATAGCTAGGTGGGTTAGATGGGTGATGCAGGAAGCTGGTATTGACCTTCAGATTTTTGGAGCACACTCGGCTAGAGGTGCTATGGCTTCTAAAGCATTTGGCTTAGGTGCCCGTTTAGAGGATATCCTCAACGCGGCAGACTGGTCTTCGGACTCAACCTTTAAAAGGTTCTGTTTCAAGCCAGTGCTTAACATGGCTCACCTCGTGGTGAGCCAGCTTTAAACTAGCATAATCCTCGCCTCCAGTCCTGACATAGATGAAAAATGTCCTAGCTATCGTAACGGAAGGTTTCAATTCTATTAAGGACTCGGCGGCGAGGATTATCCCACCCTAGGGATCCCTTTAAGGAGATCGCCCTCCCCGTATTGGAGTAAGTAATTCTTGCATTTACAATCGCCTATGAAAATGTTGGTCTTGAATGCTGATTATTGCTTTGCTTGTTGATGTACTTCTCCCCACAGGCTTTAGTAGTTGAAGGCCTTAGTGGTGACAATCTTCCTTGTCTTTGCAGGATCTGATGCTAATAAACAGGATGCATGACAGTGATCCTATAGCTGACTCCGCGCTACGAAAGAGGACAAGGGGCCACTGAAGAGGGACTATGTTGGACTGGCCACATTCTGATTGGACACTTACTCCGGTCCTATTGTTATTTTTGTTTTTTTAAACTACATTTATCCCGATGTTTTATGGGAAAAGTAGTTTTGTCTTAAAGTTAAATGGCTGCTGTTCAATAAATGTGAAAAAAGAAGGCATAATCCTCGCCTCCCAGTCCTTAATAGAATTGAAACTTTCCGTTACGATAGCTAGGACATTTTTCACTCCCCTTCATGATGGGCTTGACTCCGCGACTTGGGTTGGGGGTTCAACACCAGGTACTGAGGTCCTGTGCCAAATGGAAGCCACGCTGGTAAGCAGTCAGGGCAATTTGAGAAGATATTGCAAAGCCATACTGGACAATAGGAGCACCCTGGAGTGGAAGATCGATGCTGTCTCCACACTGACCACCGGAAGCTGGTGGAAAGGGTGCACGATGCAGAATCTGCTCTGACCTCAATGCGCCCTATGGTGCTGGAGCTACATTCTCAGGTATGGGACATGCATACAGATATTGTTGCCTTACAATGGAGGGCAGATGAGGATGAGACACGGTCCCGGTGGAACAACACCCGCTTTCTGGGGTTTCCGCAGCACGCGGAGGGGCCCAGTGCAGAACTTCTCCTGGAGCAATGGTTGGCTTCACATCCATGGCAGCCATGGATCCGAACCAACCATTGCTCCAGAAGAAGTCATGGAGCCCAAGTACTTCTCTATCGAAAGAGCGCATCGTCTGCCTTGCTGCCCTCCGCGCCACGCCCTATAATAGCGTGCCTCCTGAACTCTAGAGATCGGGACCTGTCCTTCAGCTTTTCCACTCCTAGGGCCCCTGGCAGTTCAAGGGCGCTACCATCACTGCCTATCCTGATTACACCATTGAGGTACAGCACCTTCGGAACACCTGCGCTGCGGTTAAATATCATCTCCGTAACCTTGGAATAAAATATTCCCCTTCTTTTTCCAGCATGGCTCAAGGTCATCGAGTGGGAGTGTGAGAGGCTGGCTCACCATATACTATACCAAAAAGAGGTTTAGTGTGTAGTGAGTCCAGTGGATCTCCGGAGGTTGTACAGAGGCTAAATAGATAGCACTAATGGTCTATTTTGTGGTGGTATGAGCGAGCAGTTAGGCTTATCATTTGTTGTACACACAGTGGCAATACACACACTCAGGGCCCGATTCACAGAACTAACTTAAGACAAAATCCTAAACTTACTACCATTTTGGTATTCACAGAAGGCACTTACTCCTTTTGGTATTCAAAGAAGGCACTTACTCATTTTAGTATTCACAGAAGGCACTTACTCGCCTTCTGTGAATACCAAAATGAGTAACTTACTCATTTTGAGTAACTTACTCATTTTGGTATTCACAGAAGGCACTTACTCATTGATGAGTGAGTGCCTTCTGTGAATACCAAAATGAGTAAGTGCCTTCTGTGAATACCAAAATGAGTAAGTGCCTTCTGTGAATACCAAAACGGTAGTAAGTTTAGGATTTTGTCTTAAGTTAGTTCTGTGAATCGGGCCCTCAATGAATAAATCCAAGACCAATTTATAATAATAGTACTTTGGTATATTCACTTACTAAGACCACAAAACTTTCATAGAAGCAAATAACGGTTTAAATAAAAATGCTTTTCAGTTTTAGAAGTGGACACTGAAATTTTCAGTCTTTGCAATGTTAACCTATGGGAGGAAAATAATAATGATGTTTTGCAGGTGAGTACACAACTTACAGGTACAGTCTTCGGGGTGTAGGGTCAGCAGAGGGCAAGGTTCAGGTAAGCACCAACACTGCACCACCAGCGGCACAGGGGGGGGCGGGTGTAGAGGTCAAATCTGGAGTTAGGGCCCTCTGTTAACCAATTGAGACTGGGGGTGCTTGAAGACACGCTGCTTTAAGGTAAGTAAAGCGGCTGCAGGGCTCAAGCTTCAGAGGTTTAGGCAAGCACGGGGGGGCCACAAGGCAGCACCAAACATACACCACTAATGACACGGGGCGGGTGTAGGGTGCAAACACGGTGTTAGGCGCCCAATGCAAGTGAATAAAGGAACTCGGTTTTGAAAACAGGCTGTCGGCGTCGAACCAGAGGTTGCACGAAGAACACCAGTGACAGCAGAGGTAAGTTGGGATGCTTTGAGTCACAGGGACACCATCAATTGAGCTCTCCAAGGCTCAGAGGCTTCAGGTGCAGGGGTATCCTTTGACGTCAGATATCTCATACCAGAGTCGGTTGCGGTTGGGGGAAGCCTTTGGATTCACACTGCAGGCCTCGTTGTGAAGTCCAGGAGGTGTCAGCTAACGCTGGACTTGGACTCAGGATTGCTGAGGAACCTTTTCTGGACTGGTGGGCCACCTGGACACAGAGGCATCGGTGCAGAGCGGTCAGGGATCGCAGTTCCGGAGGGCACCAGAGTCCTTTGTCTTGGTTTTCTTGTGGACAGATCCGCTGTCCTTGGGAGTTCTAGTCTTTTTCAAAGGCAGGCAGTCCTTCCAGGGGTTTTGAAGTCGCTGGCTGCAGGGCAGGCATCATTTTCTTTGCAGGATCTTCGAAGCTGCAGACAGGCCGGTAGGGCTGGGGCCAAGTCAGTAGGTGTCTTCAGTCTTCTTTGCACGGCGTCTTCTTCATCCTCTCGTCTTGGGTCAGCAGGAACTGGTTTTTGGGTCTGGGGGAGTCACTCAATTACTAGATTTAGGGGCGTTACAGGGGAGTAGCTGGTAGAGACCAATGGGTTGGTTATCTAGGGTGGATACACCTACTATTATACCACCTTCCTGTGGGAGGGGGCATAGCCCTATCCCTGATTGGATAAGTCCCACCATCTTCGAGATGGTGGGCACTGAAAAATGTACTTTACTCTGCCTCCTGCACCGGAGGGGTGGAGTTGGCGAAGTGGGGCACACCTCCTATTCTTTCTAGGTTTTCCCCACCGGTTCTCCCGCCGAAAAGTGGGGGTTTGAACCGGGGGCTGTCATCTGCTGCTAGCAGCAGAGGCTGGAGGTCGCATTACAAAGGCTGCAAGGCCTTTGAAGCTTCCCTCTCAAGCACTGTGCGCATCCATGTGGAGGAGGTGTGACCCCTCCTCCCAGGATGTGCCACCTCCTCCCAGAGGCTCTCCACACAGGGGTCCAGAAACATATCTGGTGGTGGCAGGCTGCCTAAAGCCAGTTAGAGATCACACCAGGGTTATAACTCGAGTTGTCGAGTTTCCAGCCCATGTACTCTCTGCGGCTTCCCTGGCACTTACAATATCTAGGAATAGACTTAAATATTGTAGGGGCATATCTGCTCATGCAGATATGCCCACACCTATGATGTAGTGCACCCTGCTTTAGGGCTGTAAGGCCTGCTAGAGAGGTGACTTACCTATACTTTAGACAGTGCTTGTTAGCATGGCACAAAGGCAGTGTGCCATGTCGACTGTTATTTTTTACTGCACCAGGGCATGTAAGCTGCAGAGGCCTGGCCTTGGTGAGGGGTCCCTAGGGGACTCTTTTCAGTTCCCATGCCCTAGGTACCAAGGGTACCATTTACTAGGGACTTACCGGGGGCTGAAGTTGCCAATTGTGGAACGGTTTTAGGGAGCTGGTTGACAGGGGATCTGGTGGACAGGGACCCTGTGCACTACAATCAAAACCACATCATTTTCCAGGCATAAAGTGGGGGGGCTAACCATGTCAAAAGAGGCACTTTCTCACAGTGAGGACGCCCGATTCTTCTCCTCCCCTGAGGACGCCTGGACGTGGCTGCATGCAAAGTGGATTGTGTCTCCAGTATCGGAGGCCCCACCGTCTGAAGACTGGTTAATCTGAAGATCGAACCATCGATGCCCTGGGAGACAGCAGAATCGCCCTTCCACTGATCAGGCTGCCAGGGAGCGGGCACAGGTGGTAGTGGGGGTATTGCAGCAGAACCGCAGCCTGTTCACTGTGCTGCAGGTTGAGCCCACCTCGTCTGCAGGATCGGACACAAATTATACAACAGATTCTCCTGGGGGAGAGCGCCCTGGGCCATACCTTACACCCCACATGGCAGATGACCAACTCTGATCACTCTGAACGCCCAGACTGGTAAGGCCCGTGTCCCTGCACCGGGGCCGTGCGAGTTTTGCGCTGTCTGGAGGTCTGAGATTCGGGGATAGAGGAGCCCCGGACAGTGGACGGGGGCTGGCCAAACTTGGGACCGCGAAGGGCCTGATGACTCAACTTTCAAAGGACTTTGCTTTCCACACTCTCCGGGGTGCCATATTGGACTTGCTGTGACACTTTGTTTTTCATTGGTTTGCTGTGAATATGTTATGTTCTTGATGACCAGACACTGTTTGCTGCCTGAACTGGAACGGTGGGATGGAGTGGAGAAGGGTTTGTTTGTTGGGGGTTTTTAGTGCCAGAAGCTACACATACACCTTCCTGGTCATAACTGCACCCCCGCGTAGGCTAACACCGACATATAATTTGTTAACAAGGAAAGCAAGGGGCCTGGCTACTCCTGCAAAGTGACATCGGGTTAATTTCTGTCTCAAACGTCGCCACACACACATATTGTATTTACAGGAAACCGACATGACAGCGTCGGGATTGCATAAACTTCGCACTCAGTGGAGAAGTCATGTATATGGGATGACAGCATTGGCGTATGCGTGGGGAGTCCTGATCTGGATCGCTCTGGGGGGGTCATGTCGAGTTAGTGACACATACGGTGGATGCAGAAGGCAGATCGTGGTAGTGGAGGGTCAACTGTATGGTACACCCCTTGTGCTACTTGCCATTTATGCCCCGAACACCAGTCACTCAGCGTTCCTGGATGGCCTCAACCCAGCTCTCCTTTGGGACCCTCATGTTCCTGCTGTTAGGGGGGACTTTAATTGTGTCCCAGACATTACTCGGGTTCGGTCCACCCCACCATTGCTGGGGACTGGCTACCGGGTAGTGACCCAGCGCTTCCGGGATTGGTTAACTCATGGTAGATTGCATGATATTTGGCGCATGCACCACCCTGATGACAATGAGTACTCTTTTTACTCCCCAGTGCATAGATTACACACACACATATGGCTATATCTCCTCCTTTGGTCTACGGCGCTATGGCCCCTGGCACTCCCATCTGATTATTTGTAGCAGATGCTGTCCGATCATTGTCCCCTCCTATTGGCGTTGCAATGGGGGTAGGCTAGTAACTGTATTCCTATGTGGTGGCTTAAATGGAGGTACTTTGTGATGTCCCTTTCCCTGATGTGCTGGCAACACATGTTTTGCAATACTATACGGTGAATGCGGGGACTGCCTCGCACTCGGTGATGGAATGGGATGCTTACAAAGTAGTTGTCCGGAGTTATTGCATTGCCATAACCTGGGGGGTCAGGCAGACGATCCACAGAGAGCTTAAGGTGAGAGAGCGGTATGACTGTTGCAGGGTAGAGCTGAAACAGAGAGGTTGCATCAGTTAAGGGCAGAGCATCGGCAGACCAAGGCACGACTCCGGAAGTTCGATTACAAGTATTACTGGGCCCGGTTGCATACTGAGGGTGATAGGGCTGGACGGCTCCTGGCGTGCCTGGTCAGGAATGACCACTCGTGCTCTCCTATCGTAGCCTTGAGATTGGATGGAGGACGTGTTCTTAATACTCGAATGGAAATTAATGAGCTCTTCATTGCGTACTATTGCACCTTGTATTCCGAGACTTTTCCCCATCCGTTGATGCTTTGAGGACTTTTTTCTGGGGGCTTCCCCTGACCCGACTGGACCCGCTTCAGAGAGCCGAACTCAAGGCCCCCTTGCTAATTGAAGAGATACGGTTGACGATAACACAAATTGTCTGAGATAAGACCCCGGGTACGGACAGGCTCCCCATAGAAAACTATTCAGCCTTTTCTGCCACATTGACACCCTGACTACTAGAGATGCATTTGCGACCCTGGAGGCAATGCACTTCGGCCAAGGGTACTTGAGGTGGCTTTGGGCGATGTACGGTCACCCCGTAACACGGGTCGATTCAGGACAACTAATATCTGCCAGCTTTGACGTACAGAGGGCCACTTAACAAGGATGCCCTTTATCGCCAATGATTTTTTGCTTTAGCCATGGAGCCATTGGCCTGTGCACTTTGTCTGCCTGAACGCACGTGGGGCATATAGTTGCAGGGGAGTCAATATGTGATCACCCTTTATGCCCTTGTGTATTTGCGCAATGTTGGGGTTTCGCTCCTGGGCATTATGGATATCCTGGAGGGCTTTGGGGTGGTATCGGAACTTTGAGTGAATTGGTCCAAATCTTGTTTGTTCCTTATGACATCTGATCCCCGACCAAGACAGGGCGGGTCTCCCTCACTCCAGATTGGTGTGGCTGTTGACCACAATTAAAAATCTGGGTATACGGGTGTATCACTATGACGCTGACTTGTTTGACAGGTATTTGGGCAGTGCTCCGTCCTCCAGACGGGGGTCCCCGCTGTTCTGGACATTTCTACCTTTGTACCCAGTGGGGAGGGTGACGGTCTTCAAGATGCTCATTCTTCCTCGCCTATTCTATGTTTTTGCGGCATTGCCTGTTAGACCCCTGCTCGCTTCTTTGCGGACCTCAATAAACTCCTTGGGGAGGTGATTTGGGGTTTCCGGTAGGCGCTCTCACAGCTTTTCAGACCTATACAGGAGGCGGGGTCTTGGGGCCCCTTAGGAGTTCACTGATGTGTTGAAGGTGGATACTCTCCTGGCAGGCTGCTCCTCGCTTTGGAGTGTGCCTGTACTATCGACCCCAATGATGAGCATGTTGATTACTAATGGAGCGTGTAGCAGCTGAGCCTGCTCTCCGTGCTCAGATGCATGCGGTCTATACTGCTTAGCACATAGTCCTTGTATAAATGTGTGTCTGGCACTTCGGTGAAAATGGCCCGAAAGTATGATGCCCATCAAGGTTTGCTAGAGGACAAAATGTGCGTTCCTGGCTATTGTACCCGCCATGATTGTTGTTATCCTGACCAAAGTAAGTTATTTGGTACCACAGTGTTGCCCGAAGGCAGGCAAAATCCTAGTCTAGCAGGGCAACAAATGGTGCCCAAAAGTAGGTCTCGCCTACGCAGCGCGCATGCGCTGCATAGGAAAAAGACCTCTTGTAATCGATTCAATTTTGGCCCCAAAAACGTGCGCGCGTTGCATTGCTTTCAATGGCAACGCGTGCACGTTTGGCGATTCCCTTGCGGGAGCGAGCTTAACAGATGGTTCCTGCTCGCTCCCACAAGGGAAACAGGCGCAGGCCCCCTCCACTCTCCCCTCCCCCTGCTGCCTCTCGTTAAACTTTTTTTTTTTTTACTCTGAGCGCGCGCGCTTGTTTCTTTTACCGCTATCGCCCCATCAGTGCTGGAATTGGGTAAAAATATTCTCACTGTGTTCTTACGTTCTGAGTCCTTCCCAAACAGATCGCCTGAGTGCACGCACACCTGGCACCTGTACCCGGAGGCTGACGCCATCCGGTGCTATTTTGGGAACATGCGAGTCTCGCTCAGCGGCATCTCCAGAAGAAAAGGCTGACGCCTGTGGAGGGGGCGGGTGGAGACAAATCACAGGTGCTGCCAGAACAGAGATTGACAGCAGGCAGAGTCACGTGTCCTGGGAGGTGACGAGCAGCAAGGCCTTCTATCCTCATCCCGGAAACGGTAGGCCGAGGCAGGTGCACGTGGTCCCGCTCCTCCAGTGCACCCAAAGAGTCTTCATCGGGGATTAGGGACAGACCATTTAAATTTGCGTCTCTGTTTATCCTCGGGGTACGTGGGACTACACCACCTTTACCTCTGCCTACCATAGGAGTCGATAATGTACTGCTGCCTCTGTCATGAGTAGTGCGTGGGTCGGGAGAAGTGTTCGCGCTGCTGATGAGAATACTTCAGGTACACTACGTCGATCCATGCCAGGAGTACATAGTGTGGCCACGGCAGGGACAGCGTCTACCCAAAATATACATGCGATGGGTACATTTGGTGCTGTGCTGTTTATGTTCATCCCAGGATTATAATCCGGTAAGGTCCTAGCTCTGTCCATGGGTGTAGTGCACGAGACTGTTGCATCTGTTGCAGTACTGACCCTGCCTACTCAGGAGTAGCAATGCTAGCCCTGTATGAGGCTGGTGCTAGCTCTGTGTACCCCTGGGATACACAAGGCAGATACAGTCACTGCATACTCTGTCCATCTCAGGACTGTATGTGTTAGGCAGATACGAGCAGTTCTTGTCACAGGAGTATGTGCAACTGGTATATCCATTGGAATGCAAGCTGTCCACACATTTCATGGGTGCCGTTCCTCATCTGGCCATTCCAGCAGTATATGAGATGGGTTCAGTGGGTGCAATCCTTAATTTGCCCACCCCTGCATTCTGAGACTAGCAGTACCTCAATGCTGCCTATTTAAAGACACCAAAGTCCTGCTGTACATGAACCATTGCAAGGGATGGGTGCATGTTGTGGCCCAAGGCCCCATTGGATTGGAAGGCTCCTAAGGAGTACTGTCTGGCAGGGGTTAGGCACCACACGGGTTGCACTGATACTGGGTAAGTGAACAACAGCAGTGCATGCATGATGCCCATTTTTAGTTGAGGGGCAATCCTTGTGAAAAGTATCTTGAACAGAAAACGATGTTGCTCCACAATGAGCTGTGTTTGCACAATGGCAACAAGGTCGCAATGGTGCATGAAGGATCACAAGGGTTGTCCTGGGATGTCTATATGTGCAGAGATAAAAGAAACAGTGTTTGGTCGGTGAAGATTCGTGAGCATCCGTCTGCCAGTCTTTATGTGCTTCTTTGCAGGTGGAGAGTACTGACAGTATGTATTGTTTGATCGTCATTTATAGGTGCACAGAACTATTGATTTAAAGGTTCGCAAAGATTCCCTGGGTTTCCTTGACTCGTTAGTGGTAGCTGTGGGTGAGCAGTCAATGTTTTTCCTGGTAGGTCGTTGAGCTTGAGCTAATACAGCGCAATAGTTATCACACTCAGTTAATCTGAATGTTCACTTAGGGTTATGGTGAAAACTATCTGTTAAACAGTCCTTGAAGAATCGCCACCAACAAGGCAAAGATTAGTGGCGAAATTAATTCAATTAAATCTGTTTGTGTCAGACTGAAGTTAAGTTAAAGCAAACTAAGAAAGACCAATTTTGTGGTTAAAAAAGGCGTTTGGTTATTGCTGTAGTCTATTTTTGTGGTCTGGCTTGACAGTGCAGCTAGACAATTATGTGAGCATCAGTAGAAAGGGGCCTTGGCTCCGCTCACATGTTGGGTGCCAGGAGTACATGGTTTGATTGGGCAGAACGAGTCTGTCTACCCCAAAAAAGTGCTTGCCCTCCACTGAACTGTGGCCATTTTGTTTATCAAGCTGTCTAAGCTTGGAGTTTCAGGCCACACACGAGATTGGAAAGGTATAAAAGTGTCTTAGATAACTAGATAATGTGTGTTTTTCTCTGGCAGCAGCATAGATTGGAGGAGGGCAGTCATTAACCTACATGGATCTGTAGGTCTGCTTTGACAGTGCAACTGTCACCTGACCTTTCAACCTACATCAGTATTATTCTACAGTTCTTTGCTTCTACCCATACAGATCTATTCTGATGCTATTTTCTTGTAAGTCTTAACACCACCATTCAATATTCCTTTATAGCCAGACCTATTGGCATTGCCAATGCTTGCTGAAAGGTCTAATGATGCTATAGAGCACCATTTGGCTCACAGTTCATGGTGTGGGGTAGTGAATAAACTCCAGAGGCTATTACCCCAAACTCTCTGGTTGTGGTTTTGGTTGCCCTTGGTGTACCAATATCTTCACTTGCTCTTGCCTTGAACAAGCTTGTTGCAGGCAGTTAGAACTACAGGCAAACATTGAGGGCAGATACCTTGAAGCACCAGTTGTGGTCAACCAAACCTTTCAAAGGTGACTCCATTTGAGCCTAAATCACTTTTAGCAATTGGTGGACACTGGGGACCTTTTAGCTTTCTTAGGCAAAAGGATTGACTCTAGCGCATCGTCTGAGACCACCAACATTGAACCTTTAATGAATATCAGGGGCCCTAGGTGTCTGTGTCCTCAGTCTCCCAGGGAGATCTTGGTTCTGAGTCCACCATCAAGCAATATGGCGGGAGGTAACCGGTCTCTGGTATATACTTTGGGGCTCCCTGGAGGAGTAGCGTGATTAGGCAAGGTGCTTGTAATTGGTTAAGGGGAGCAAGGCCATCTAGCAAGGTCACTAAACAAAAGCTGCTCCTCCATATCATTATGGCTGGGGTCTCTGCAGCTGTTCCTCCACTGTCTTTTGTCCATCACTGTCCGTGTGGTGAGGGTGCTTTTCTCCTTTCACTCAGCTCATCAACAGGCAGTTAGAAACCAGACTGCCTTATGTTACAGAGCTTATTCCGAGATTGTTGTCATCTGGAAGTAGAGGGATTTTGTGTAGCTCTTCAAAGTACTGCACGAATATGCCCATTATTCAGATTGTGGGAGAGTGGGAAACTGATCCAACTCCAATAGGTCTAGCTTCTTCCTACAAATTATTGGGGTACGGGACTGCTCTGCTGGTTTTCCCATGGACATGGCTCAGTTGAATTGGTGCACACTAGAGCTGAATGGTACCGCAATGTTCTTTGGCAGGCATGACAATAGTCTGATAGAAGGCCCCAAAGAACAAGATGCTGTTTTTGAGGGTATGAGTAGGGTGAAGTAAACCAGTGACCCAAAAGAAAAGCATAATATTCCAGCCATGGACCTGTAGGCAGAACAAGGTCACAGATGAAGTATGATCTCTGCCAAGGGTGAATGTATGTTTCCCTTTTTAGGTCGAGCCTAGCAGCGCGATATGCACTGCTCTGCGAGGCTTCTTGTAGCTACTCCATGTGGGTCTGACTCCTCCCACACAGAATGAAAGCACGCAAATGGCTAAAGGTGGGTGCATGTCCCACCTCTTCTGAAAAGGTTCACTCCCACGGCGTTTTGCCGCGGGAGCAAGCAGCGGCGCGCAGGGCGGCAGCTACAGTCCCGAGACACGTGAACCTAATTACCAGCTGTGAAGATCAGAAACCACGCTTTAAAAACCCATCTCCCTCAACTGGCCACACTGCCTGACCCTGGGGGTAAATACTTTATCTTTTAAGGCTCACTTGTACTCTGTAAACTGGGAGATAACTTTAATCTCGGCTTCCGCTTTTGCCCACATCGGAGTCACCCCGAGCACAGCGCATGTAATTACTAAATGTGCGTTTGTGGTGGGTGAAGATCTCTTCTCTAATCCCGGCTTTGCCTCTTAACTGTGCTCGATGATCTTGGACAATTCTTGTCACCTCAAATGCGCTGGTATGTGTTCGCGCCTGTATTAAGCACCATTTGAAAGCGTGCTCCTTTACAGAAGAGTCCACTTCAAAGAACGAACCTCCCGAACCCGACCGAATGTTATTAGTAATTTTTGTATAGCGCAGGTAGGAGAAGACGAAACACAAGCTCGTGCACATCAAGTGGGTACTACACAAATATATGTCTCATTGTTAGGCACAAGGAGATTAAGTGATTTGTCCAGAATCACACCGTGTTGCTCCAAGAGCGCAGCTAGGATTTGAGCCTAGGCCACCAAGTTTCAAGTTCTGCAGCTCTAGCCACTAGGCCACACCTCCTCCCGTTTGCAACATTGGCAGTTACACTTAGGGGGTCAGTTGAATTATTCCAGGCACTTCATTCATTCATTCATTCACTCACTCACTCCGTGGAACAGGGTGATTAGCAGACAGTCTGGAGACTCCTACAGGTCCAGAGAGACTGGTGCTGCTAGTGTGACTGGTTCCTTGCAGTGATACATGGCTGCAGCCCGGGCTGAGAGAGTTCCCTTCCAGAGAGACCTGTCCCTGCGCAGAGAGACCTGTGCACCAGTGAAGCACGAGTGTACAAAGTTCCTTGGAACAGATAGCTATCTGATACGGATAGAACTTATCTACTACTTGGTAGTACCCCCACCCCTAAGTTGGTGGTAAAAAATTTGGGGGGATGGATGCTACCCTTAGCTTTCAAGAACATACCAAAAGAGTTGCGGGTACCTGTTTTGGCCTCCTGCGGGGACTTAGGCCCCTGTTGAAGTTTTTTGATTCATCTACTCGCCAAATGATTGTTCAATCAGCCATTCTATCTAGACTGGATTATGCTAATTTGCTCCTGTTGGGAGCTAATCAGGCTGAGATATTGCGATTGCAGCATGTTCAAAACGCTGCCGCCAGAGCCCTGTTAGGGCTCCCACGTAACTGTCCTTCTACTGGGGCCATCCGGAGGTTACATTGGCTTCCAGTGGCCAAACGGATCCAATTTAAGGCTCTTAGCCTATCTTTTAAGATCCTGAAACTTGCCTTGCCCAGTCTCCTGGCTAACTTGCTAGCCCTGTATGTCCCCACTTGCCAGCTGCGCTCCCTGGGACAGCATTTGGTAATTGTCCCCCGTGTGAAGCGCCTTCGGGTTGGAGGTCGATCTTTCCATTACTTAGCTGCCAAGCTATGGAATTCCCTGCCTCCTCAGATTCGCAGCTTGGATCGCATGGTGTACTTCAGGAAAGCAATTAAAACGTTCCTTTTTCCTTCTGCTTAGTCCTTTTGTCTTCTGTATATTCCTTACGCCTACTTGTTGTGTTCTTAGCCCTGTTCCTTCTGACGCTGGTAGCGCCGGGACGCCTCTTTGCTGGGGCAGCTGTGCGCTTTATAAACTCAGATAACATAACATAACATAACTTGGCTCGCAGGGGGAGGATGCCGAACTTAACGTGGGAAAAGCGTGGGGTATTTTAGGAACATTGTTTTTGGATGAGTACATAACACTAAAGTGAAGCAGCGCATCGGAATAACTTGAGTTTTACTGGCGCACCATCCCCATTCCCCCCCCCCAAACAAGGTGTGCTATATCCGCTCCCCCTACCCTCTACTGTGGCTTTAGCCCCCAGCCCACCGTCTGCTTTGGCTAAAACCCTCCATCCCACCCACTGCTGCAACTAAAACCCTCCATCCCACTGTCTGTTTTAGGTATATCCCTCCCCCATCCTGCCTCTTTTGGATATATCCTCCCCCATTCCACCAATTCCATGTGTGGGCTTTCTGCTTGTATGCCACTCGCTACTTCTGTGCTAGTCTCTGGCAAAACACTTATAAGGTCCCAAAGGCGAGACCTATTGGCTATGCCAATGCTTGTTTGCTTTAGCCATGGAGCCATTGGCCTGTGCACTTTGTCTGCCTGAACGCACGTGGGGAATATAGTTGCAGGGGAGTCATTATATGATCACCCTTTATGCCCTTGTGTATTTGCACAATGTTGGGGTTTCGCTCCTGGGCATTATGGATATCCCGGAGGGCTTTGGGGTGGTATCGGAACTTTGAGTGAATTGGTCCAAATCTTGTTTGTTCCTTATGACATCTGATCCCCGACCAAGACAGGGCGGGTCTCCCTCACTCCAGATTGGTGTGGCTGTTGACCACAATTAAAAATCTGGGTATACGGGTGTATCACTATGACGCTGACTTGTTTGACAGGTATTTGGGCAGTGCTCCGTCCTCCAGACGGGGGTCCCCGCGGTTCTGGACATTTCTACCTTTGTACCCAGTGGGGAGGGTGACGGTCTTCAAGATGCTCATTCTTCCTCGCCTATTCTATGTTTTTGCAGCATTGTTTGTTAGACCCCTGCTCGCTTCTTTGCGGACCTCAATAAACTCCTTGTGAAGGTGATTTGGGGTTTCAGGTAGGCGCCGATTGGCGCTCTCACAGCTTTTCAAACCTATGCAGGAGGCGGGGTCTTGGGGCCCCTTAGGAGTTTACTGATATGTTGAAGGTGGATACTCTCCTGGCAGGCTGCTCCTCGCTTTGGAGTGTGCCTGTACTATCGACCCCAATGATGAGCATGTTGAGTACTCCCTTAAAATGGAGCGTGTAGCAGCTGAACCTGCCCTCTGTGCTCAGATGCATGCGGTCTATACTGCTTAGCACATAGTCCTTGTATAAATGTGTGTCTGGCACTTCGATGAAAATGGCCTGAAAGTATGATGCCCATCAAGGATTGCTAGAGGACAAAATGTGCGTTCCTGGCTATGGTACCCGCCATGATTGTTGTTATCCTGACCAAAGTAAGTGATTTGGTACCACAGTGTTGCCCGAAGGCAGGCAAAATCCTGGTCTAGCAGGGCAACAAATAGTGCCCAAAAGTAATATTTAGTGGATGTTTATAGGTCTTGGGCTGACAGCATTCCGAGTCAGAGCTTTATGTAGACACTGTTGTTTCTCCTTTCAAGCCCTGGACTATTTACCAAGTGTGATGTCCTTCTTTGCTTAGCACACTGATCTCCTGGCTTTGCTTCATGCCTTCCAGTAAAATCTTTGATGACCTTTCCCAAGCTATGAAGAGTTTCCTCTCGGTTTAATTTTATGTAACTTTATCATTTAAAACTGTTGAAAAACACAAATAATATAAACTGAAGGCTAAGTGCTCTATCTGAACAGCAAAGTTTGCATTGAAATATTGTTGCCTAACCCACATAGGCATGTTGCTTAACCTAGCGGTACAAGCCAATCCATACTTAAAACAATGAATTACAATGTTCCTAACGATACACACATTACTCTCTGTTTTTTAATGTTTGATCTTCTTTCATGGTACCTCCAAGTACCTACAGAATTAAGGGACAAGTAATTAGATTGGAGTTTGAATTTTGCATATTCTTGACTCCTTTGTCTTTTTCCCTGAACGAGGTTCTATTTTACATTAAACGTCTCACTTCCAGGTCACTCCAGGTACTCCTTCAGTACCGTGGCTGATTTGTGTCCAACAAGGCTCACCGAGCTTCCCCGCTGTGATAGGCAGCGTTTCTGCATAGACGTCATTTAGGGGTTGCCAGGGGTCGCAACCGTGACCCCTGGCCTCCAGGCCCGTCGCCAGAAGTATATTTTTACGGGGGCACGGCCCTCAGCTATGACCAAGCATTAAAACTGTGCTGTATAGGTGCATTCTTACCCAAATGCTGGTTGTACTACTAAGAAACGACCCCCAGAATTTCATGATACAAGAATATCGAGGACAGAATATTGAAAGGTAAGTGCATATAGGGAAGTATAGATTTACTATTTCTAACTCCACATCTACATACTTAGAAAATATATATATATATATATCCCACAACAAACAGTCACTGCCGCCGCACCTCACGTCCCGGGTGCAATCTCCAGCGGTGGTGAACCGCTACATAGGACTCCACAGCGGCAAACTAATTCCGGGTTAGCCGTAGAAAAGGAGAGCACTCACAGGAATTTGAATAAAGTGCTTTTAATGTGCAGAACCTCCCCGCACTGACAGAAGCATTTCGGCACTCCACCTTTTTCGATGTACATGAGGGGGGGGGGGGGATAAAGATGCGTATGGGCTGGCCCAGCCCTCAAATGTCCCCCCGTGGCTACTGCCCTGCTGGCCTCAAAGGTAGCAAAATCAGTTCCAGGAACACAGGGGCAGCTTGTGCTTATGGACATCGGTTGAGGAGCCAATATTCTTGTTTTTTGTCATTTTTGTCATTTGTTTTATTACACTAATAGTGAATAATAACAAATTATATACTATTAGAGTAATAAAAAAAAAAACATGACCCTCCCTGGCAGCAGAGGTAGGTAAAAAAATGCTTTTAAATGTATGTTATGTGGATGCGTGCAGGTGAGAGTGTGTTTATGTGAGAGAGAGTGTGTATGTGTGATTCTATGTGTAAGCATGTGTGCCTGAGTAAACGTTAAGGTCAAATGGCTTGTGATGTCACTTCCGCTACCCCTGGCCTTTTGGTGAATTGACGTTCATGCGTTTCTGTCTTTTCTAAAATGATGTTTGGGTGATTTTCTTAGATGTGGTGCACATAAATAAAATGTCTAATTTTTTAATGTACAGTAGATTAGAATATGGTCTAGTTGTAGCCATAGTGCATGCCACAGGTGCGGCAAGCAGCGGAAAAGACAGGCTTCATATCCTGGGATAAGTACCCTTACAATAAAACAGCTTGAATTTTAAAAAGGACATATATGAAATGGTTCATGGGTCTAAGTAGGTTAAAAAAAAAAAAAAAGGGAGATTTTGAGAAGTTGTGAATAATGGCTGAGTGGATTGCACACCGTCAACAATTCAAATCTTTGAAGAGGGAAATTTTGTGTGGAAAAGAGGCAGCTCAGTCACTCTTCCAGTGATGTCTATATTTTTTGGGTATGAGAAGAATAATGTATCTGTAAAAACAAATGACGACAAAAACTCTTGTTTTCACCCATTATGTGAATATAATTGGTGCACTGTTTGACCTGTCAGCCTTAGGGTTGTCTTCCTCCAAACATTTTGCTTTCTCCCCTCCTGTTTTGCTGAATGTGTTTTTATTGACCTTATTAGGACTCTGTGTACTTTACCACTGCTAACCAGTGCTAAAGTATTTGTCCTGACCTACCTGCTTACTGATCCGCCCAAGGTGCATTGCCAATCGGCCTGACTTCTCGCCAGCTGCCACTCCATTTGTCTTCGCAGCAGCAAATACTGTTCAGTGGCTTCTCGCATAAGGGGTATCCGGCTTCGTGGACCCCTAATTGGCTACAGCAAGCAGCTTTGTCCCGCTGAAGATTTTCAAATTCCATAAAAGAGATTAAGTCCGAACATAGAAATATTCACAGCAACTTTGTCCGGCAGCTCCCTCATGACAACGTCCCCTCCTCGGACACCGCTGGCTGCCTTGCCCCGCTGAACTTTGCCTTCTTAGAAATTTTTCTTCAAAAATGTTTCTAAATTTGAAGGTAAGCAGAGGCTATGCTCAATCCACTTCTTGTATCCGAACCATGCTCCATCGCGGTCAGCCATAACTTTCGACCTTGCCCAGTCTTGAGCGAGTAGATGTCCACAGTCAGTGCTTTGATTTTTCAAGCACAAGTTTTCACTTAAAAATTGAAAAATCATAACTCCGGTTCCCCTGATTGGATTTTTATTTGGCTTGGTGTCAAATAATTTATTGAAACTTACTCTATTTTTCTAAATTGGTGTAGGATTTCTTTTTGTGTTTTCACTTTATTATTGTTTAGATGCTGCATAAATACTTTACACATGGCCTTTAACCCCTTGCGTGCTGCGCACATTTTCACGCTGTGCGGGCGATTTAAATAGTGGGCGGGATTCGGACGGCCCCCGGCCGTCCTCCGCACACGCCCACCGTGACGTATGACGGCCAGGGGCCGTCCGAAGCATGCAAGGGGTTAAGTTAAGCGGGACTGCTTTTGAGCTAAGCTACAAGAGGGTTAAGCACAGGTTAATTTAGTGACTTTTTGTGGTTCACCCTGACAAGGATTGTGGCTATTACTTGCGTAGGGTTTCAGCCCCCCCCAAAGCCCCCTCAACCAATAACCCAATTTCTCAAATTACAGGCGTAAATAGACCAAATGCACAGTTTGTGCATGTTGGAATAGGGAATAGCATTTACATTATTGCCCGTTCCTAGATGCCAAACACATAATTAGGCTCAAATTGTGCACTAGCTATTTTGGTGATGGGGGCGTGGCTTGGCACCCGAGGAACATGGCGGCGTCTCGGTGAGGCTCTCCGGCGCGACTCGGTGGTCCTGCGCTTTTAAGCTGCCCCGAGTGAAGAAATGAAGCGCTGAAGATGTGCGAAGGCTTCCTGAATGTCCTGTAACCACTGCCCTTCCTGAATGCAGCGTAGAACCATCGCTATTTTTGGTATGTGAGCTCACCCTTGTTGGAACGATATCGCGGTAGCGGCCGCCATTTTGTATTTTGCCTGACCAGCGGCGCTCTTCATGTCTGAGGAGGTTCAGACTTAAAATTTGCTCAAGCATTCCCTTCTTTATCAGGATTTGACTTAACTTTTGCTATTGCTCTATCCTTGGTTCCATGAGCAGAGCAGTGCGAATACAATTACCTGCACTTGGTTTATTGTTTGAGAGGGAATTTTTTCAGCGGCCATTTTGTCGTTTTTATGTCATCCTCAGGGTGTGAGCTCCACCCTATCATGTTGGGCTTAATCAACGCATTATAACTTCTATATATTGTTTTAGTTGATTCCTTGGCAATACTGTCTATCCTTTTCACTTTTTGAGGTTATACCGTTATATAGAGGAATTTGATCATCTTACAGAGGGTGTTGTACACATAATCTGGACTGACGCTTCGCACTATACACCAGATTCTTCAATAACGTTTTTTAGTTCTAATTCATGGTAATTGGCTTTCTATATCTTTTTGCCTGGAATTTGAGGCTGCTCTCGTTCTATGGGCAGGCTGAAAGGCAGCTTATCCAAACAACCGCATCCAAAACTGGTCTTTGTCAAGAATTCAAAGATTTTCACTACGTTTTCCAGGTTGGAGGACTCTCTGTCGTCTTCAACTCAAACTACTGTGTCAGATATGGATCCTTCCGCGGCGCCCCCTGGCAAATCTGTCACTAAGCGCTTAAAACAAAATCCTCCTTCTCCTCCTAAATCGTCTTCTCCTGTGTCTATGGAGTTATTGTTGGAAGAAATCAGGGCCCTTCGACCCTTTATGGAGGAAACTAATACAAAGTTACAAACTCTAACTGACAACTGGACCCAACTTGACACAAGAATCACTGCAGTTGAACAGAGTGTTTCTTCCTTCAGAGATACAAGTGCGAATGTCTCTCAGCTTCAATCTCAAGTCTCCGTGCTCCAACGACAGATTGAAGACCTCGAAAACCACAACAGGAGGAATAATCTGCGTATTTATGGTTTGGCGGAGGGAGTTGAGGGGTCAGATCCTCTCACCTTTTTTAAATCTTTCCTCCCCAAAGTACTACATTTAGCAGACGGCACTGTACTCAACATACAAAGAGCTCATAGGCTGGGCAGATTTTCTCCAAGTTCCTCATCTCCACAACGGCCTAGAGGTGTCATCTTATACTTTCTAGAGTACACAGATTTGTTAAAGGTCTTGTCAGCGGTTAGATCTTCTCAACGAATCACCTGGTCTGGCTCAACCTTATTTTTCGCACAAGATTATGCCAAAGCTACTGCTAATAGGCGCAAGGCGTTTCTCAATTTGAGACCAGATTTGAGGTCAATGGGCGCTCGATATGGACTTTTCCATCCCTGCCTCTTCAAAGTCACCTTCAACAACAGAACGACAACATATAAAGATCCTGTGCGGCTACAAAGCTTCATAAATTCTTGTAGACCAAATGCTATGGAACTGGCAGGTCCTTCCTCTTCGAACAACACTTGATTTTCTTCATTTATTACAATTGCAAAATGTTTTGACCTTTGTTTCGTTTACCTCTTCATATAAGATGTGTCCTTACTAGTTTTGGATGAACTCGATGCTTTAATTATCATCCAATACATGTTTGCTTGTTTGCAAATCTCCTATGTTCTCTTGTTCATCGTGCGTTTTCTTAAATGCTTTATTATTTGTTGTTCTTCGTCTTCACAGATCTACTACCTTCATGGCGTGGTCTCCCCCTGGTCCCCCGTTGGCTGAACCTGGATGCCCCGTTTGTTCCATGTGGTTCCACCTCCCCCCTCGTGTTGTTTTCCTGACCCTTTTTCGTGTAGGTATGTTACTTCCCTACATTTTCTCTTTGTTCTCATCTTTTCCTCTTTTTTTCCATTCAAATATCTCTCTTATTTTTTTCTTGGGTGTTGTCAAATCTCTTCTTCCTTGCTTTTCTTGTCACTTTATTCTTCACATCTCTGTGCTCTGTCATCACTTATTTACTTGGTTCATCTACTTTTGCACTATTGTATTCGAATTTTATTCTTGGCTTTGGCTATCCGCTTTTTGCATCTTTCTTTACTCTATTTTTGATCTACCTTTTTACTTCTTTCTGGATTCTTTTTTTACTCTACATTGCTGTTACAATGAATCGGTCTTTTGTTTCATTTTTTTTTAGATCATTCTGTTTTCAATAACGTATGTCATTAAAACTGCTTACATGGAATGTTAGGGGGTTAAATTCTCCCATCAAGAGGCAGAGAGTCCTGACCCACTTAGCCAGGTTAGGTGCTGACATTGTATTCTTGCAGGAAACACACCTCTCGGAAGCTGAATCATTAAAATTAAAAAAAGGTTGGGTAGGTGAAGTTTACTATTCCCCAGGCGACGGCAAACGCAATGGAGTAATGATACTCTGCCGTAAATCTCTTCCGTTCTTATTTGTATCCCAAGAATCGGATGGTGATGGTAGATGGTTGAATGTTAAATTGTCACTAAGGGGTGCTCCAGTCTCTCTTCTAAATGTCTACGCTCCTACTTGCGGTGAACCTTCTTTTGGTCTACCCTGGCCAAGCAAATCACTCACTGCATGGAAGATAATTTCATATTAGCCGGTGACTGCAATCAGATTTTTGATCCATTTATTGACAGGAACTCCAGAGTCTCCTTTGTTCCTAATAAACCCCACAAGTCTTTTGTTCACACTATCACCCAACATAAACTCCTCGATGCTTGGCGTCTTTGTAATCCGACTTCCAGAGAGTACACTTTTTATTCACCCTCACACCATACTCAATCAAGAATCGATTATATATTTGTCTCACATAACATTTCGCAAACTCTTACACACGCAGAGATTGGCCCCATCTTATTATCAGATCATGCCCCTGTCTCAATTGGCCTGGATATCCTACCTAAAGCTACTGGTCCTAGAAGGTGGCGCTTTAACAATGCTCTCCTCCTGGATCCGAAATTTACTGTTTCCTTTACTACCTTTTTTGATGAGTTTTTTAAATTAATCAGACCCAATCCATGCCACTCTCAACTGTATGGGATGCATTCAAAGCCTCTGCGAGAGATTTTATAATCAGCTTTGTTGCTAAGAAACGAAAATCTGCCCGTAAATTCACTAAGAATCTCCTTCAGGACATTAAAAGACTGGAGCACTCCTATTACACTTCACACTCGAAACAGTGTCTGACAGCTCTTATTAATGCCAAAATGCAGTTCAATGAAAAATCAACGGAGGATGCTTCATTATACTTGTTAAAATCTAGCGCAAAATTTTATGGAGGTAAAAATAAAGCAGGGAAGATATTGGCCAATTATTTAAAAATTAGACACAATAAATTAAACATTGAATCTATTTATGATGAACAATTAGAGTTAAAATTCAAGGATGCTGAAATTTTGAATGAATTCTCTCTTTTTTACAAGTCATTATACGACTCTGAAATACAACCCACTGACCTTTCCTTGTCGCATTTTTTCTCTAATATCCAAAAACCTCAACATACCCTCCCGGACTTATCCTCTTTGGAGTTAGATCTAACGCAGCAGGAACTTTTAACAGCCCTTCAAATCCTCAAAAAAGACAAGGCACCAGGACCAGATGGTTTCACTGTTGAATTTTATCTCCATTTCTCTAAACTTGTAATGCCCAAATTATATTCCCTAATAAATTCCTTTAGTACATTAGGTGGCTCCTCAGGTTCCTTTTCAGAAGCGCATATCTGCCTTATCCCCAAAGAGGGTAAAGATTCCAAATATTGTAAAAATTACAGGCCTATATCCTTGGTTAATATTGACTACAAAATCTTTTCCAAAGCTTTAGCTATAAGATTAGACTCCTACCTACCAAATCTGCTAGGAAAAGAACAATCTGGATTTGTCAAGGGTCGATTTATAACTGATAATACACGACTCCTTTTTAACGTTTTATCTAAATCTTCCCACTTAAAGCAACCACTTGCGGCGATTACACTGGATGCCGAAAAGGCGTTCGACAGAGTTGAGTGGACCTATTTGTTTTATTCCCTCAAGTGGTTTGGTTTTGGCCCTAAATTTACATCCTTAATTTCTCTTCTTTACTCTAACCCTCGTGCGGCAGTCTGTGCCAATGGTTTGATCTCTCCATTCTTTGATCTAGGAAGGGGTGTACGTCAGGGTTGCCCTCTTTCACCCTTCCTTTTCAATTTGGCTTTAGAACCTTTTCTCTCTAAATTGCGCCAGAATCCCAACTTACATGGTTTTCAGACAACAAATTCCCATATCAAAATTGCGGCCTATGCGGATGATATTTTGCTTTTTATGTCAACACCAAATGAATCAATCCCTGCCTTTTTAGCAGAAGTACGAGCATATTCAAATATCTCTGGTTACAAATTGAACAATGATAAGTGTGAGACTTTACCTTTAACCAAGTATACTTTCAAGTCGGATTTTAGTGCTTCCAACTTCACATGGAAACCTGACCACATTAGATATCTAGGATTACATATAACTCCTTCAATTTCAGACACAGTAACATTATGTATGAACAAATGTACTCAAAAGATTTTAGACCTATCCACAAAATGGCACCCTCTCTATTTATATTGGTGGGGCCGCCTGGACACTATAAAAATGATGCTGTCACCCATAATTCTATACACCATCTCTAACATCCCGGTCCCTATTCCTGCTAAATTTTTTAAGAAGATTAACTCCATCCTTTCTTCCTTCCTACGGAACAAAAAGAAGTCCAGAATGTCTCTTTTTAAATTAACTCGTCCTAAAACAGAAGGTGGAGTTAATTTCCCCGATTTTCAGACATATCAGAAAGCATTCCTCTTACGTCAAGCCTCTCTTTGGCTGCTTGACTCCACGACAGACTGTCCTTTATGGATTACAATTGAACGTCTTTTTTTATCCCCTTTTTCTTTTCATGAATACTTATCCTTCTCACGCAAACCGCAGGCCTTATCTACTCCCATAATCAAATTGACTTCGAAACTCCTGGAATCGGTGTCTCCACCTACTCATAGTACTATGGATTCTTTCCTCAACTCAACAATTTGGCATAACAAAGCCCTTCTTGTCCGAAATAAACCATTCTATTGGAGGACTTGGCGACAAAAAGGATTAATATGGATCCATCAGCTAATTTCGCAATCGGATTTTTTGCCTTTCGCTTCACTTAGTCAATTGTTTAATTTGCCTGCCTCATTTATCCATAAATACAACCTACTTAAAAAGCTGTTATGGATACATATAATCATTTGTCTGCTATACCTGATGTTCCCATCACACCGGACCCCTCCCCACAACTTCACACTTTGTTAAAATCTATACCCAAAGCTTCCACAATATACGGTTATTTACAAGGTAAAGGCTCTGTTAGGCAGAAATCCAAAATAGAAGAAACATGGGAAAGAGATTTTTTGTTATCTTGGCCAGTGTCGTTATGGAATAACTTATGGATCAAGATTCGTAAATGCGTCCAGAGCTGCTAACATAACGCAAACGTTGTTTTTTGTATACAATAGGCTTTTATTAACACCGAATGTTTTAAGTAAAAGGTTTGCGACTGTCCCCGATGTTTGTTGGACAGGTTCTTCCCCAAATGCTTACTTATTTCATATGATTTTCTCTTGTCCAATTGTTCATAATTTTTGGAAACAAGTGTGGTACCAAATTAACCTGATCTTTGGAACTAAGTTCTCTTTTTCCTTTGCTAATGTTTTTTTAGGAAGTCTCTCATCTTGTTGGGAAAGTGTTACGCTTAATGTTAAAATTATTGATTTGTTATTAGCGGTTGCATTTCAACAAATTACTGCAAATTGGAAAGATTTCACAAACATTTCTTACAAGGTATGGTGGTATGCTGTTTGCCATAATCACAGGTTGGATACTGCCTTTGTGTATCCTATACATATGGCAACGAGACGTTTAGATTTATGGTCGCCCGTCACAATGCACCTTAACACAAGTGCCAGACGGTGTACCCAGCTACGACCACTTCAACAAGAAGTTCTAAAAAACCCCGGAACCCCCTAAAGTGTTCCTAGAATGTTTGATATTCCAATGTTCTTCATGATCTATTCCTGTCGTCTGATTCTTTTTATTCTTACTCATTAGTCTGATTCATATAAGTTTACTGTAGCAAATTTTAATGCAATGACATGAGCTTAATATTGTGAACTGTGTATTGACACCCCTATTTCTGTCAATAAAATTTTTTCTGAACTTAAAAAAAAAAGCTATTTTGGTGATCTTGCTTAACAGCAAATTAACAGGTGAACAGTTTGCACACTATTTGGGGGGGCCAATCTTGTTCGACCCACTCATGTGAAATACGCAGTGGGATAATTAGTAGGTTTAGGAATGTATCAATGGCACATTAAAATCAGGCCACTGCACAGTCAATATAAGTGGGAGACATGTTTGTGTCCATAGAAAACCCTCAAAAGGCAGTACAGAATGTTTTTTCAGTGGCACCCAACAAATTAGAAATTCATCTTAGTCTTAAACTGAGACGGAAGCTTACCTTGAGTAACTTAACTTTTATCTTACTTATTCAGGATAAAGATGTTTACATAGCTGTAGGTAAGGAACACCAATCTGCGTTTAGCCCTTTATTGATTACAATACCTGTGGTCTTTCAGTCAAACGCCATTTTGTGACAGAAACAAAGACCTTTTCTACCTCCATTAGCCCCTGCCTCTAAACATTATAAATGCTGGACTGCTATTTCTTTATTCAGGAGAAGCTTGTGTTATATTTACAATCAGTCTCTCCTTTTCCCTTCAGATCTCCCCCTCTGCTATGCTTTGACATCTTCTGCATTATTTGTGTTCCTAAAGCACTAAGAGGCTTAGAAGAACTCTGCAAGTTGAGACAAGCTCGGTCGTCCAGGGAGGACAAAGGGTGCTTTCAGAATCCGCCTGGACCATGGGGATGATAGTTTACATGGTGTTCGGTTCAAAATCTGTTCTACAGTGGGAGGTGGGGACATGTAACTGATGCCGGCTGCAGATATGTTTGGAATTATTACATGGGGCAGGTGATTTATTAGTTTGTTTTTTATCCCTGGTGATAAGTTGGCACAATAAGGCGCATACAAGCCAGGAGCCTTAAGTATCAAGATGTGTTTCAGCTTTCTGAAATATTATGATTTGTAGCAATTCCCCCGAGTGGCTGGTAGGGCACCTTAAATTCATAAAATACCATAATTTTCTCAAGGTCAACCTTCCCATTTGGACAATCGCTGCATTATAATATTTCTGGAACGTAACAAGTCCACAAGGTGTTAAAAATATTACAATGTAAATGTAAATGTAAATCCATTATTTGTAAAGCACGAACAGCTACCCGAAGGCATCCCGGTGCTGGGGGCCGTCGGGAAGATTAAGCAAGCTATTGCCCAGAGTCACATGGTGCTGGGCTGACCTGCCGCCGGTGCCGGGTATCGAACCGTGAGCCCCAGATTCCAGCGTCAGTCGACCTATAGGTGTAGAGAAACAACTGCATAGAAAACTAATTACACAGAAACACATTTACAGACAGGCCAAAGCAAACATTTCTTCATTAACATTCGAAGGGCATCTAAAATGAAATATGCAAAAGACAAACAAAAAAACAATGGTGAGCTACAATCACAAAGTAAGTTGTTAAACCCGTCCCAGACCATGCTGTAAACACTGAAGCGTTGAATAAGTAAATGTCCTCAGGGGTGTAATTCCCGCAGACCACATAACATGCCAATCAGAGCAACACAGACAGGAACAGCATCAGAGATACAATCCAAATCTACACAGTTAAACAGAAAACTACAGAGAGGGCGTAGATCATCCCTCGCCTCCAGGTTCCGGACATATAAATTCTATATTATATATAAGGCTTCCAGTTTTCCATTTTTACTGATTTTTACATATAAATACAGACAGAGAGCAATGTGTTTCTTCTCTGTATTTAATTGTAAAAGCGGAAAAATACTGAAGATTGTGCTTCTTGTGAGTGACTTGCTATGCTTTCTTCCACGAATTCCTGGCCAACAGCAGAGCAGATAGAAAGCATGGGGAGGTAAAGAACAGGAAGAGATTTCCCTTAATACAACCATATATTAACGTATATATGAGTCTAATGATATATCTACATGTGGGTGTATTGTTTTGTTATAGTTGACTGCTTAATTTGCTAAAACACGAAAGTATGAGTGCACGTTTACCAGTTAAATAAACGTGGAAATATACCATTTTAAGACTCCATTTATTCTCAAAATACAAAATAAATATGAATAAGTACCAATAAGATCGCCCCAAAATAAATCTGGATACATACAGACGTAAATGTTTAAAAAAAAAAAGAATACCATAAAACCGAAAGCCCTAATTATATACCGTGTCCCATCGCTCCACTGTCTGCGAGCTTCCATAATGGGGTCCGCTTCCGCAAGCCCCCACTTAAGCAGTGTACAGAGCCAACATAGCTTTTCGGGGGAGGCTGGCATAAACTTTTTCCGGGTATGGCGATTTAATGTAAAAACAATACAAATTACAAATATCAAAAACAATGGGAGAGCAAGGGAAGGGAGGGCTGCACCCGTATCCCCTGTGTAATTAATGTCAAACAATGATGGACGAACCCAATGAATGTGTGATACAATCACTGATAGGCAGTGTTTGGGACCCACTAGGTTTGTTAAAAGACCCCTCACACACCAACCTGGTTGGTGTCATGCTTCATCATTGGGGTCCCAACCGGGTGGCCGAATGCCCCCCGGTTGTGCTACGACGCCTGGTTACAGCGGAGCTGGTGTGGTGCAAGTGTGTGATGTGATGTGAGTTTAAAAATACCTCTGAGAATTCTTGCCTGTGTATTTATTAGCGGCGGCTCAGGATATGGTTAAAAACTATGTGTGTGGCAACTAAGAAAGAATTAATTATCTAGTAGTCTATGTGATGGGTCTGGGTCTACATGTTTCAGCCCGCAAAAGAAAGTAGGAGGGACTTTCGTCAGGACCGTGAAAAGTGGTGAGTGGCAAAGTGTGTAATGCCACGTGAAAAAAGTGAAAAGAACTAGTACCTACACACGCGCTAAGGTGTGTGGACTGCGTGTCTACGTACTTACGGACACTTGTAAGAAAGAACAATATGGCTGAGAAATAACAGCTGATCGGGGCTCGGGAGGAGTTCGCTCCTCAATCAGACTTTGGACTCAGAGCGTAACCCGCTGCAAACCTATTGTGGTCTCCCGTCATGCCGGATGGACAATACAAATGCCAAATCAACAGATCTGTTTAGGTATGTCACCGTATGTGTCCCCTTTGACCTTGTGCGTATTCTCAGTAAACAAGACTCAGGTGTGAGCGGGAGTGCCGTGTCTGTAGTGGCTAGTGTTCTGGCGTTCTAGTTCGCCAGCCGGAACTATACACACGTCATCCGCAGGCCAGGCGTGGCCTGTGGGGTTACAATAAAAGGGGAAACCCCGCACGTGAGGTCATTCTCCCGACTGCACCATACTGTGTGTTAGTGTCATTTATTACATATGTGCCCCCAGCCCTATAATAAGCTAGGCCTTACCTCCACCGACTGTTTCCCAGGCCACCACATTGGCGACGAGGGGGGCAGTGACCCTCGCCTCGATTGATTTGCCTCGCCTGCATCACCTGCCGCGGGGTGAGGCGGCTGCCACGACGAGGAGCTGCGACCGCCACGGAGCCGAGTTGCCGCTGGTGTGACATTGCGCCCCGCAGCCCTGCAGAAACCGTGTGTGCTGCCTGGTGTGGTGCCCCGGGTGTCCCGCTGTACTGAGGAGGCTTCTCGAAGACCCCAGCACCTGCCCTACTCCTCTGACGTGCCGCTTTGCTGCCGCGCCGCCCGCTGGCCGAGCGCTGTCTCCGCGGGGGTGGTGCGCAGACTGCCATGCCCCGGGAGACGAGGAAAAGCCCCTGAGCCGTCGTACATGCGCAAGGAGCGCGTTGCCCGGCTGCAAGGCATCACGAGGTGCGCGAGCAAGCCCCAGCACGTGGGAAGTGCTCCGGAGGAAGGAGCGAGTGCCCTGGAAGTGGGCCTTCAGCAGAGTGGGGCACGGGAGGAGGAGCCTCTCCTCTGAAACAAAGGAAGGACAATAAAAAGGAAAACAAGTACCCATAGATTAATAACCCCAGTAGAGGAAAAGGCAATAACAGAGCAGAGGACAAAAGGAAAAATAAATAACAGAAAGGGGTGGGAGCACACTGCTGACCTCCCAGCACAGTTCGCCCCTTAGCATTATGGTAAATGCAGTTTGTAGTGCACGCTTACTTGGTATTTTGCTGGAGTGTTCCACCAAAGTTGGTGCAGGTTAGTGCTGTCCATCTCTAGACACATGTGTTTCTGGATTTTATCCGTCATCAGTAGAGATCAAAAAACGATTTTCATTTGGGGTTGCTGAGCAGGCTGCCACAATTCTTACAGGTCTCAGTACCTCTCACAGGCGCATCTCCACAAGCTCGTCAGCTCAATGGCTCAAGGGAGCCTTTTCAAACAGAAAGGGGTGGGAGCACACAGCTGACCTCCCAGCACAGTTCGCCCCTTAGCATTATGGTAAATGCAGTTTGTAGTGCACGCTTACTTGGTATTTTGCTGGAGTGTTCCACCAAAGTTGGTGCAGGTTAGTGCTATACATCTCTAGACAAATGTGTTTCTGGATTTTATCCGTCATCAGTAGAGATCAAAAAACGATTTTCATTTGGGGTTGCTGAGCAGGCTGCCACAATTCTTACAGGTCTCAGTACCTCTCACAGGCGCATCTCCACAAGCTCGTCAGCTCAATGGCTCAAGGGAGCCTTTTCAAACAGAAAGGGGTGGGAGCACACTGCTGACCTCCCAGCACAGTTCGCCCCTTAGCATTATGGGCGGTGTGCTCCCACATCCTGTTGTCTATTTAAAGTACTCCCGTGAGTCATTGAGCTGACGAGCTCGTGGATGACGCACCTGCGCGCCAGTGAGAGGTACCGGACCTGATATAATGTTTGGCAGCCTACTCAGCAAACCCCAAAATATAAGACTGTATTCTCTACTGATGACGGTTAATAAACCAGAAACACGTGTCTAGAGATCAGCACTATCTGCGCCAACCTTGGCGAAACACTCGAAAATATCGGAGCGAGCTACAAGAGACTGCATTTACCAGAATGCCAGGGGCGAACCTTGCCTGAGAGGTCAGCGGTGTGCTCCCACATCCTGTTGTCTATTTAAAGTACTCCCGTGAGTCATTGAGCTGACGAGCTCGTGGATGAAGCACCAGCGCGCCAGTGAGAGGTACCGGACCTGATATAATGTTTGGCAGCCTACTCAGCAAACCCCAAAATATAAGACTGTATTCTCTACTGATGACGGTTAATAAACCAGAAACACGTGTCTAGAGATCAGCACTATCTGCGCCAACCTTGCGAAACACTCGAAAATATCGGAGCAAGCTACAAGAGACTGCATTTACCAGAATGCCAGGGGCGAACCTTGCCTGAGAGGTCAGCGGTGTGCTCCCACATCCTGTTGTCTATTTAAAGTACTCCCGTGAGTCATTGAGCTGACAAGCTCGTGGATGACGCACCTGCGCGCCAGTGAGAGGTACCGGACCTGATATAATGTTTGGCAGCCTACTCAGCAAACCCCAAAATATAAGACTGTATTCTCTACTGATGACGGTTAATAAACCAGAAACACGTGTCTAGAGATCAGCACTATCTGCGCCAACCTTGGCGAAACACTCGAAAATATCGGAGCGAGCTACAAGAGACTGCATTTACCAGAATGCCAGGGGCGAACCTTGCCTGAGAGGTCAGCGGTGTGCTCCCACATCCTGTTGTCTAGGAAAAATAAATAAATAAAGGAAAGGTGAATAAATAAAGATATATGAACAAGGAATACAGACTAACAAAAACAAAAGGATAAGCCCCAGTGACAGAGGGGAGAATTAATTGCACATTCACAGAGGGGAGACACCACAGAAAAGAGCCAAGACACGGACCACCACACACACAAAGCAGACAAGGACGGAAGAAAGGAATAAAGGCACCCACCCACAGGAAATATGGGTGACGAAGACCCAGCGCAAGCGCCACAGAGGCTCCCTGTCCAGCACGCACTCACTGGGGTATTGCCGCCCTTCAGCAAACTGAAAGATCCGGCCACAGCATCCCCAAGGTGGAAGATATGGATAGAGCGCCTGAATAACTATTTCGTGGCCACCAGGGAGACCGACGGAGCAGTGAAAAGGTCACTACTTCTCCACTATGCCGGAGATGAGATATTCAAGATGTTTAAACACCTGCCAAATACAGGTATTGCCGCCAACTATGACGCTGCCGTTGCAGCGCTAAATGCGCACTTCGACCCTCAACTTAATCCCGACTTCGAATGTTTCAAACTATGGCAGGCCCGTCAACGGGAAGGGGAGTCGATTGACGCATTCTACGCCCACCTACGTGAACTGGCCAGCACATGTACGGACGACGATCAACCCAAGGACATAAGGGCCCAAATCATCCAAGGGTGCAGAGACAAGACAATCCGAGGCCTCATCCTGCGCCAGCCAAGAATCGCACTGGAAGACATACTCATATTGGCCAGGACCCATGACTTATCGGCCGCCAGGGCCAATGAAATGGATCAAGCCCTCACCAAGCCTCAAGGACGACCAAAAACTATCAAGACAGAGCGGGCCGACGCTCTCCGAGCAAGACCACGAAGTGACACACCCAGGAAAACAAGATCCGACACACCCAAGACACAATGCGGATACTGTGGGCACGAACCACATGCAGCGAAAGACTGCCACGCGCAAGGCAAAACCTGCGCTAATTGTGGGATTCCCAACCACTTTGCAGCAGTATGCCGGAGGCGGCATCGAGGCCGAGACGCCTGAGGACAAAAACCACCATCACGGGCAGTACGTCAACTGTCCCTCACTGACCCTACACAACAGGAGGAACCACAAAAGATGAGCCGACGATATCAAAGACCAGAAGACTCGTCCACAGAGGAAGACAAGGTGGAAACATACCTGATCTCGTTCACAAGAGAACTCAAACGTCGCAGGCGACCGCAACCTACCTGCACAGTGAACATCGCAGGGACGGAAGTAAAGGCGATCATCGATACAGGGGCATCCGTAAACGTAATGGGCCTCTAGCAATACAGGTGCCTCCGACCTCGACTGCAAATCACCTCATCCCGAACCAAAATATTTGCCTACGGGAGCCAAACTCCTCTCCCACTGAAAGGAAAAATATCGGTCCCGGTCCGGTCAAACGACCAAGAGGTCATGACCATCATCCACGTCATAGATCGGGAAGCGGATACTCTAATCAGCAGTCATACGGCAGAAGACCTAGGCCTGGTGTCTTTTGCGAGGAGTGTCCAAGCACATCAAGTTGACGAACAACTCGACAAGTTCCCGGAACTGTTCCAAGGGCTTGGCCGCTTTAAGTGTGACCCCATCAGACTGCATATTGACAAGTCAATCACCCCCATTGCGCTACGACACCGGCGAGTCCCTTTTCATCTGAGGCCCTTGGTGGAGAAAGAGTTAGAAAATCTGGAAAAACTGGGTGTAATTGAGAAAGTCTCAGGACCGACGCCGTGGGTCTCCCCGATGGTGATTGCGGAAAAGCCTAAGCAACCAGGTGCCATACGCCTCTGTATTGATATGCAGCTACCCAACCGAGCTATTAAAAGAGAGCGCCACATTACGCCAACAATGGATGACATAATTGCGGATGTCAATGGGTCCAGATGGTTTTCCAAAATCGACCTGAATGCAGGGTACCACCAACTGCCTTTAGCAGAAGAAAGCCGCTATATTACAACGTTCAGTACCCACCTAGGGTTACGTCGCTACAAACGACTGAATTTCAGGATATCCTCCGCCGCAGAGGTATTCCAGAACACGATTCGCGAGATGCTGTCTGGGCTGCCAGGGGTGAGGAACGTCAGCGATGACATTTTAATCCACTCCGCCGCTGACCATCACAAACACCTGAGGAGCACGCTGCGTCGCCTCAGTGAACATGGTGCAACACTCCACTGGGAGAAGTGTCTCTTCTTCCAACCATCTCTGGAATTCTTCGGATACGTGTTCAGCCAGGAAGGTATACAAGTAGATCCGAAGAAATCGCAAGCCATCCGAAACGCTCCAGCACCAACTACACCCACCGAAGTGAGAAGCTTCCTTGGCATGGCCACCTACTGTGGGCGATTTATCCCCGATCTGGCAACCCGTGCCGAGCCGTTGAGAGCCCTAACAAAAACAGACACCAAGTGGCAGTGGGGACCGCGGGAAGAGGAAGCTTTTCAGAGCATCAAGGACGCCCTACTGGGAGAATCCACCCTCGCCTACTTTGACCCGGCGAACCGAACAGAGCTCCTGGTAGACGCTAGTCCGGTGGGGCTGGGAGCGATGCTTGCCCAGGAACAGGAGCCAGGCCGATGGGCAGCCCTTTCGTCGGCTAGCAAATCACTGACCCCCACCGAAGCAAGGTACGCTCAGATTGAGCGGGAGGCGCTCGCCATAAAATGGGCCTGCAATCATTTTCATCTATACCTGACAGGCCAGCCATTTACCGTTGTAACCGACCACCAGCCTCTGGTCCCACTCTTCAAGGGATCCGCCCCTCATCCACCTCCCCGGATTGAACGATGGGCTGTACAACTTCAGCCATACCAGATGGACATCGTGTATAGACCAGGGGCAAAGAATCCCGCTGATTTCCTGTCCCGACACCCAGCACCAGAAGAAGAGCCGGACAGTCTCGAAGGATCGGAACAATATATAAATATGATCTCAGCAGCGGCGTGCCCCCAGGCGATGACGCTGGAAGAAATCAAAAAAGCCGCTGAGCAAGACACAATATACGCCCGGACTCTCCAAGCAGTCCAAGAAGGGTCATGGAGAAACTACCTTCAACAAACCAACGCCTGGGCACCGGAAGACCGAGACGAGTTGACCAAGATATGGAGAGTGAGGAATGAGTTGAGTGCCACCGCAGACGGAATACTTCTGAGAGGCTCAAGGCTAGTAATACCACAAACTCTGAGGCACCGAGCAACCCAACTGGCCCATGGAGGCCACCAAGGTGTGACCAAAATGAAGGCGAGGATGAGAGAAAAGGTCTGGTTTCCTGAGCTCGAAGCAACAGTTGAACCTAGTGCGCCGTTGCCAGGCCTGCCAGCTCACTAGTGCTCCTGAGAGACCGACCCCGGTGATCACCGAAGAAGCCTGCACTATCCCCTGGTCGAAAGTGAGCATGGACTTTGGGAGTTTCCCTGGTGGGAAACACACGCTCGTCCTCGTGGATGCATTCTCAAAGTATCCCATAGTAGAACCTGTCACGTTGACGTCCTTCGCCCACGTGGGTCCGATATTGGAAAAAGTGTTCGCCGCATTTGGATTTCCACTAAAACTCTGACGAAACAACAAGGCAAGTGTTCGACGCCATGCCGCACCTCGGTCACTCCAGCCAGGTGCCACAGTCATACTCAAAGACCGGCGGCCTGGAGGCAAGTTCCGGACCATCCATGAACCAGGCACCTGGACGGTCACCTCCATCGATGGAACCATGGTGACTGCCCGGAAAGGGAGCGAGGAAATATCCCATAACATCTCCTGGTTTAAGGAGGTCCCGATTGAATCTTCAGGATCCAGCCCTCAGGTCCTGATGAGCCCGAGCAGGAACGTACAGATCCAGGAAGAAGACGGAGGCAGCGTATTGGAACCTACTCTTCCAAGTCCCCTACCTCCGGTTTCGTCTCCCAGTGGGGTTTTGCCCAATGAACCACCCTTGCGAAGCCAACCCCACCGCTACAGTCTACGACCCAACCCTCGCCCTAACCAACGTCTTCAGGATTTTGCGTGTTAAGACTCTAAAGACTTAAGCCACCGAACTGTATTCAGTTACTGAACTTTGAGAAGTTTCTTTTCAAGAACCAATTTGGAGAGGGATGTAGTGGTTAGTGTTCTAGTTCGCCAGCCGGAACTATACACACGTCATCCGCAGGCCAGGCGTGGCCTGCGGGGTTACAATAAAAGGGGAGACCCCACACGTGAGGTCATTCTCCCGACTGCACCATACTGTGTGTTAGTGTCATTTATTACATATGTGCCCCCAGCCCTATAATAAGCTAGGCCTTACCTCCACCGACTGTTTCCCAGGCCACCACAGTGTCGACCGTTGCGGAGGTTACCGCTACTATTGCTGTCCAAGTACGTGCCAACGGGCACTCCCACGCAATGGGGCTAAAACCCGCATCCAGTGTCCCACACCTTGGGCAGGCCGACGAAGCAACTAGGAACGAACGTGAGCTATCCGTGAGGGTGTGAGATTTGTCTGGTGCACGTAATTGAATTGCGTCGATTGCGCAATACGTAGTGGACCTGGTTCAGGGATTGATCCCACTGTTTATCTGATACAGGCATATGTCAATCGTGTGACCTGCGTTTGCGCGCGCCTTAGTGTCCGGTTGGCAACTGTGGGTTAGTAAGGCCGTATAGGGAGGGCCGTTATATGTCTACGGGCAACCCCGTGTGTGAGGACCGTGTTGTAATGGGGAGACCACTGGAGGCTCCGCCCCAAACCCCGTCCCCCAGTGTGCAGCTACTGCTCTATAAAACGTATGTTACGTCAGAAAGTTGCCAGCGACTATGTCCCGTGATTCCCTAAGGTCCTGGAAGGAGAGAAACGACCCCTCAACATAGAAGTCTCCCATGTGTTTCAGACCCGCTGCGTGCAAGCTCTGGACACCATGGTTCCAGACGACTCCTTGAAGTGCCACCGTCTGCCACAAAGGGATTAATGGGAAATATGCTGGCTCTGTCGCCTTACCATTAACATACCGCAGTCAACAATAGTGTGCAACCCTCATGTGGCGCGACGGGTGGAGAGGGCGCTGTCCCGGGGAGGAAAGCCAGGTATAAAGAGGTCCCATCCAACATTCTGCCTATTTCTGCCCGCTCCGAGCAGGGGGCCTTTCCCAGCCAAGGAAACAGCCACTGCAGCTGTGCCACAGTGTATTCGGGCTCATAATTAAAAATCCTTGAGATGGTCCATCCTAGCCCAATAATGAGTGATAAAGGCTTTCTCAGGCTCATTCCATTCTCTCATGAGCATCTGGCGGATCCCCTGGATTTGAGAGAGACCTTGATTCACAATGGGAAGCGACTGGTTCAACATGATGGCCTGCCCAGATTTACCAAAAGAGGAGGCAGGCAAGGATCTGGAAACCCCATGGGCAAAAGAATGCAAGCAACCACCTCATGCAAGACATGTTTGGCTTCAGTATCTTATACAAACCCACAGTCTCCTCAATCGATAGGGGAAGGACCAGATGAGCAACAGGAAGAGGCACAGTAGGGAAGTGCAGAAGGGTTAAAGGAAGGAGGGTCAAAGTGCAGGTCTAGAGTAGCAGATGTGGTCACGCACTGGAGCTTGTACCACTGCTGCATGTAGGAGAAGGGCTACAATCCACAGAACCAAGATGGCAGCTTTTGCAAGATCGCTCTCAGATACTGTCACCATGGCAACCAGGATGCCTCACAAGTAACAACAGACATCCCAAACAGCAGGTGACAAAACAAAAAGAAGCAACCCACTAAGCAACAGATGTTTGCCAGCACATGCACAGAGAAGCAAGGAAGGCAGCACCAAGACGAAAAGAGGAACTCGCATGCTTCAAGAAAAATCCCTTTTCATAGATTCAGAGACGGAAGAGTTGAAACCAGCATCTCTCCAGCAGTGTAGGATGAACTTCCAAGAATGGCCACCTGACTTCTGGTCTCAGCCGTGAGGTAAACAGAACGCAGACTTGGAAGCAGATCCAAAGCGGGCAGCGTTGGTGATTCTCTGTCCGATTTGACACACTGCGAATGGCTGCCCACCACTGCCACAGGGTCAGTCACCGTGGGCAGCACGAGCAGTAGCAGTAGGGCTGCTTCTGCGTAGCCCAAGACAAGGCCATGCACCAGAAGGTGAAAATCCTGGAAGAGTACTGCAGGCCCATCTGCAGACCAGAGGAAAACAGACCCTGCATAGCAGGAAACAACCCCCCCATCCCCCAAAGAAAAGAAAAAGAGGGGCATGGTTAGGCCCGTCACTTATTACCTTCAAGGGCAGGTGCCAAGGACCTAAGTGTCCGTCTTCATGAGAGTGAAAGCAGGAACTGCATAGGTGGAGTGATAGATACCATGTGTGAGTTCTCAAAAGAGATGTCACAATTGTTACAGTCGCCAACTGTGGCACATTATCCATCATTGTGGTTTTTTAATTTTGTCATAAGCTTGCACGATTAGCTTATATGTCTCATTATCTTTCAATTTGTTGTTACTCATCATTTGTTTTGTAAAATTGACAAAGTACTTAAGTAAATGGTTTGAATAAGAAATTAATTTTGCAGTTGTGTCTTTTTTTTTTACTTTGGTGCAGCAATGCCTCTAAAAATGTGATGCATACTATATGAATTAAAATGATGGAATCACATTTGGATAGTTTTCCCACCACGGGTTTCAAATAAAAAGTTGACCTTCCAAATTCCTTTCATTGCTAGAGCTCCCTTTTTGTTCATATGTTTGCGGTGTAGCCTAGGCTCTAGAGGCTTATATACCCCCCTCTTTTTTGTAATATCGAATTGGAATGGAGGCTGCAAGAAGCTCTAAACATGTGATGTGCATTAATGAATCCTTCATAGATCATTTTCCTCCAGTTGCATACCTGCCACATCTCGCACCACAACCCCAGGGACTTGCATCTGACTCTAATACAAGATCTGGGGACATAGAAAAAATGGCTCTCCCAGTCCATGCATCCACATGACATAACCACCATCCTATTTCTTCCATTGCCTCCTAGTCTAAAGGGATCACTTCTGAATTTTCGTGCCCTCTTCATAGATGTGTTATTTTGAAGAGCCCTGTAATACAGCGAACCTGAGAAGAGGCCTGAATTGAAGACGAAAGCAGACTCGCCAGTCTTGCTAACTGATGCAAAGAAATCCACTGCTGTCAGTATCAACTCGCTTTTGATTGCCTTTAATTTCGCATATGGAAGTGTGTCTAGGAGTTCACTAAAAAACCCCAAACTCCATCTATCCGAAAGGAACAAGGTCTGATTTTTACCAGATGACAACAAACACTAGATTCTGAAACACCTATACAGCTATCTGAACCGGTCGCAACAACAGCGAATGACGAATCATACTGTCCAGATATATAATAATCCTCAGTCCCTGCACCCTGAATGTTGTTGCTATCAGCTTTAGCAGCATGGTGAAACACCAAGGAGCACAGGACAGACCTAAAAGAAGGGATCTGAAGGCCTGACCCTGCCACAGGAACTGCAAATACTTCCTGTGGTGATGGCATTAGCACTGTTAAGTATGCACTTTTAAATCCAAACACACCATCTAGTCCTCTGGCAACATAATGTCCCAGAGACTGACCACTGTCTCCATTGTGAAATGCCAGTAAAAAACAAACTGGTTTAGGTCCTTTGGATTTATTATGAGTCGAAGTCTTCTGCTCTTTTTCTGCACCAAGAATATGTTGCAGACACCCTGGGGTGCAGCACACAAGGCTCTATTGTCTCTTTCCACAGTAACTCCTTTACCTCTTTCAAAATAAAGTATTTGCCCTCCAGGCAAAATCACACAGGTATCGAGGGTCTTGACTGCACTGGACTAGTCATATAACTGTCTGAAATCCTCTAACTGTCTGAAGAACCCATGGGTCATTCAAAATTGTATCACAATAACGCGTAAACTTGGCCAATCTGCCACCCACTTTGAGGGTAGAGGAGAGATAGCGTACCTTGAATTCCCCATCCCCTTGATTGACCTCTGCTGATGGAGAAACATCCTCCCCTTCTCATCTCTAGGAGGAACATGGCTCTGGAATATCAAAACTGGTGCCTATATGGGTAGGATCTGAAGAAGACTGAACAGCCGGTGAAATCCACCCCCAAATCCACGGGCCATTGAGGAAACCAGACAGAACACACTTGCCAGGGAAGGCTGGGCCCTGTCAAAGGATACACATGTCTGAATAAGCATCCAATCTCCTTGAAGGTTTCATCCCCAAATAGAAATCCACCATTGTTGTTCCCCAATTCAGATCTACAAGATCTCCTAAGTTTGAATTTATATGCAATAACAAATGTTTATGCCTCTCATTTTTTTTGTTTGAATCTTTTTATTGCATTTTTTGTTTTATACGTATAGTACTTATTACAATCATAAGTGGCAGACGTGTGATGCGTACATTATACAACAGTAGCAATGGATACCAGCAATACAACACTTCAAAGATTCAATGATTAAAGAACAAAACAACAACAAAGAAGCCAATATATGGACCAAGGGGGTGTTGCATCCTTCAGTTCTTGGGTGGAATATGGAATATATGTGGCCCAGATTCCACAGAAGGACGGTTAGCTCAGGCTTGTTGAAGCAGCTTAATTTCTGATCTCCTGTTACAAATAAAATACAGAAACTTACTGGAGTATCCTGTCATATATTTCCGAGGACTCTTCACTGGCGACGAGTGGAACTTGAACCCCGAAGACTTTCAAGCCTGAAGCCCTGCATCCTATGCAGATCGTGAGTCTGTTGACTGTCATTTGACATAATTTTCTTCTGGAATTCGTTCGCTTCATATCCTCGTTGTAATCGAGGCATCTGTGAAAACCCCGTCATTGTCGAAGACTGCGGTGAGACTTTATGCAATTTTATGCATATTTATATATTAACTGCTGTGCCCCGCGCTTTGGAGTTTAGCTTGAGTCTGCATGCGCTGAGCTCGCGCTTTGGAGTTTAGCCAGCGTCGGCATGCGCTGAACTCGCGCTTCACGCTCGTGCTGGCATACATCTTTCCATTTACAGCGAGATCTTCCTCATTGTGATGCTCAACGTTTGACGTCAATCCATTTGCATGTTTCCAAGCGCCTATCTAGACACGTCACAAATGGCGTTGCCTAGCAACTTCTGCTCTTGCTGAGTTTCATTTTGCATCGTGTGCCACCGCATTTGCTGTTCTCGCTGACACACACAGCTCTATGATTATTATTTCAACAGCGTGTGTCACCATGTTTTCAAGTTCTCGCTGACACACACAGCTGCTCTTGCTGATCTTCATTCCTCATTGTGTCACTATATTTTCAGTTCTCGCTGACACACACAGCGCTATCATTATTATTGTTATTTCAACAGCATGTGTTATTAATTATTAAAGCCCATATATCAATCAACACTGCTTTTCAAAGGCTGCAACTTGTTGGTACACACTTTTATTAGTTACTGTGTCATTTTATACATGGAGGACATTGGTGCTCCGCCCCCATTTTTAGCTTCTCCAGGAGAACCTCCTTTGGAGTGGAAACAGTGGAAAGAAGGCTTAGAAGCCTACATTGAAGCAATTTGGGGGGGATGATTACACTGACAAACACAAATTGGCTATTTAAAACACTGCTTAGGGGCTGAAGGAAGACGAGTATTGAGCCATTTACCCCCCATACCTACAGATAATTCCAGTGATGACGACAGTGATGTTTATGATAATGCCATTAAACAACTTGACAAACAATGTGAAGAAAGTGAATGAAGTTGTTGCGCGACACAAGTTTCTTAGCAGACAACAATTAGCCAATGAACCTATTGACATTTTTGTGAACGATCTAAGAATTTTGGCTGCCAAATGCAACTATTCTACTTTTCATGATCAGATGGTACGTGATCAGATGCTACATAATGTAGCTGATGCTAAGTTGCAAGAAAAGTTACTTTCGGCTGATGAGTTATCTCTTTCCAAAGCTCTTGACATTGCTCATCGCTTCGAAGATATGAAGTTAGGCATGAAAGAACTGTCAGACAAGAAAAATAGCACAGCTGAGGTGCATATAGCTAAGAAGAAATCCGTTGATGAAAACACCAACAATAAACCTCTAAGCAAACCAACTTCTTCTAGCTACAATTTAGAAAAAAAAGAATATATTTGTTTCAAATGTGGAATTTCGGGACATTTGGCCACTGACAAAAGATGTCCTGCAATAAGTCAAGTATGCAGATATTGCAAGTCTAAAGGACATTATGCTAGAATGTGCAGAAACAGGAACAAATTTAGAAATAAAAGCATGGAAGTCACGAATCCTAGATCAGAATACGTTAAAGAAGTTAATAGTGACATTGATGAAACTGAATTTCTATTAGCTGTGTATGAAATTAATGATAATGGCAAAGATGTGCCATTCTGTACGGTACTAATAGGTAATAAGGAAGTAAAAGTCATGGCTGATTCAGGTGCAAGGCACACTCTGATTGGTGACAAGTCCATTTGATACTGCATGTGAATCTGTTATCATTTCTGATGCCAGCAACGTTGGCATTGGAGCAGTGCTTATGCAAAATCAGAAAGGACATCTTGTCACCATTGCATTTACTTCAAGGCCCCTAAGAGGTGCTGAAGATAAGTACTGCCCACTTGAAAAAGAAACACTTGCTTGTTGGTGGGGCATTGAATATTTCCGCAAGTATGTGTATGGTACTGTATTTAAAGTTAGGACTGATCATCGTCCTTTGGTAGAATTATTTACAACTAAAAGTTGTGGGAAGGAGACGCCTAGAATAGCTAGATGGCAATACAAATTACAAGATTTTCATTTTAAGGTAGAATATATTCCCGGAGTAAAAAATGTACTAGCTGACTGTTTGTCAAGATTGCCTGTGAAAGATGATAGTGTCATCATAGACGATGGTGAATTTGAAAAAGTTGTGTCCATATGTGAGGTGTCTAATGGGTGCATAAAAGAAGATCAGTGGAGAATGGCCTGTGATAATGATGAGGATATTAGCAAAGTCATGTCTTTCCTGAGATCATCCTGGCCCAAGAAAGCTGATTTGCCTCAAAGCCTCTTACCTTTTATCAGGTCTCACATGAATTGTCCATCCAGGATAACATTTTGATTAGGGTTTACAATTGGTTGTGCCTAGTGACCTCATACAAATTGTCTTAGATATGGCACACGAAGGACATCCTAGTATGACCAGTATGAAGAGGAGGATTAGGAGTGAATTTTGGTGGCCTGCTGTTGATAGATGCATTGAAAGAAAAATCAGATCTTGTATTGAATGTAGTATTAGTGACAAGTCACAAAAACCCCTTGTTTATCATCACTCACCTGTTTCTAGATCCACGCAAGTGTGGGAATGTGTGTCACTCGACATAGCAGGACCAATGTGTTTGGGTCATAATCCTGTATATGCCATTGTTTTAATCAACCAACTTTCACAGTGGCCTGAAGTTAAATTGGTTCCACAGGTTACCTCCAAAGTTGTTATACAATTTTTAAATGAAGTATTTGAAAAGGAAGGTTTTCCTGAATTGTTACTTATGGACAATGGGGTGCAATTAACTTCTATTGAAATGAAGTCATTTCTTGAGAGTCATGGTATCATACACAAGCGTTCTTCAGTTTACTATCCCCAAAGCAATGGAATTGTAGAAAGATGGATAAGAGTATTGAAAGAAGGATTGCAGTTTGCTATCAGCAATGGGAAGAATTGCCATTATGCTATCAAAAAATGACTCTGGAATTACAGAAACACTCCCAGAAGTGAAGGAGATATATCTCCCTTTGAAAAGATGAGAGGTAGGAAGAGGTTATGCAATTTGAGCCAGAGATGGATGAGGGATCTAGTTTACAAAGGAGATGTAGTCAGGAAACCTGTTGTAAATCATTCCAGTGTTTCTGACAAGGTTTCCTTCTTCCCTTTGCGAGTCAATGATTGGGTGCGTGTGAAAAAAGGTAGAATGGTGAGGACAAGTGAGTCTAGGTTTTCCGCTCCCATGAAGGTTGTCAGGGTTGGGAGACAAGTGGTGGAGTTGACTGATGGAAATGTTTGGAGTTTTTCCAAAGTTGTGAAAGTGCCAAGTTGGCTTTCTCCGGGTGATGTTAATCCTAGGTCCCAGCTTCTGCGTGACCACAAGGCACTGCGTGAAAATATGAACTGGCGGAAAAGTATTCAACCACGTCTCAGCTATGGGAAGAGTCATGATAATGTGAGACAGAGATATGATAATGTGAGACAGAGACAGGCACCTAAATGGTGCAAAGATTATAACGAGTGTATAAGTTTTATTTATTTATTTTTTGCTTTGTTCAACTGTAATTGGTGTTTCATGATCACATGTTACAGATTTTATTCATGTTTCTTTATTCATCAATTCTTGTAAATGTTCTGTGACGAAGGGGGATGTGTGGCATCCTTCAGTTCTTGGGTGGAATCTGGAACACTGAATATGTGGTCCAGATTCCACCGAAGGATGGTTAGCTCAGGCTTGTTGAAGCAGCTTAATTTCTGATCTCCTGTTACAAATAAAATACAGAAACTTACTGGAGTAACCTGTCATATATTTCCGAGGACTCTTCAGGGGGTTTTGTGTACCGTCCCCCCTTAGGAGGACGTCAACAGGGGTATCTGCGCTATTATTTGACAGGAGGGAATGATCAATGTACATCAGTACAGAGAAACAATTTGAATGAGTAATGCAACAACAGTTATCTTAATGGAAGGGTAACGCATTCAGTGGGAGGTGTCAGGCATTCTAGGCGAGGGGGCTGGGGGGCATCACAACAAAGACTGGAGACGCAGTCGCAGCAGAAGGTGCATCAGTAGTCGCTAAGGCTGCTTGACAGTCAGTCAGGAGAGCATCCCAGCTGTCTGTTAGTGGGTACTTACGTAGGCCCTGTGTGTCTTCCCTACACTATGCCCTCTGCTGGGGCCCAGGCCTGCATCAAGAGTTCCCAAGCAAGGTCTGCAGGAGACATTGATGACCTCCACCCACGGGTAATTAAGCGTTTGGCAAGAAGCAGACCCAGGTCAATGAATCGTGTAGTGGCCCTGTGTTTCTTAAATGTGTATGCCTCATATCACAAACCTGCATTCACATTACCCAGAAAACATGTTGTACGCTGGGCCCAATTAGATATTTCTGGGTCCAAACTTTAACCACAACTCTTTGCCTATTCTGCTATGCATCGGATCTTAGTCTTCAGGCTCAAAGCATCTAGCATCTTGTCTTGGCATAAGGCCCATGCTCTGTTACCCTCTTGCTAGGGTCCTTACCTCCTCTAGTAAGGAAGGTAGCCTTTTTTTCAGGCCCAAAATTGGTGTTGCGACTGCCTAATCTGTAATTATAGACTTAGGACATTTCACTCTCATTTTTGCTCCCGTTGCTCTGCCAATAGAGCACTTGAGTTAGGTGTAATAGATTTATCTAAGAAGGGAGAAAGAGAGCATCCTTTGAATTTGGGTATTGAATCAACCCTGGTTCAAGCTTGGAGGAGGGGGGGGGGGGGAAAATCGCTTGGATCCATGATTACCAAATATGGCATATCCGTTGTTTTTACTCTTTCAGAACACTATAAGGCAAGTCATGAAAGCTTTGATAATCAAGAAACTGACACAGCCTCTTGCTTGGAGACCAAGGCATGCCAATCACGGGTCTTGCCAAATGAACCACCATCAAAACATTCTCCCATATACCCCTGAGGGTATTTAATTACCACATTTAACTCTCACCAGCTTTTTTGCCACCTTGGATAAATCTCTCCACCTGCTGTGGAGATTTGATTACACCTTTAGGTGTGCTCATGGAGCTTGAAATAGCAGTTGCTAGCAAATTACCAATGTCAATTGCCACATTCTTAAAAGATGAAGAGACCACCTAATGAATAGAGTTCGACACTCTGGTAGCTAAAAAGCTGCAGATGTTCTTTTTAAAAGTTTCATCTTCCTCTGCCTGCGTAGCAACATTACTATGGCCTCTCTACATAAAAAGAAAATTGGTAATTATCCCTTCACAGAGAGTAGAACCCTCACAATATGCATAAATATCTGCATCTGTCGGCCATTGGCAGACACGGTCTAGGCATATAAAGGCCCCTCTGATGCATTGCACCAGAAGGATTCATTGATTATATTTTCAACTCAGGCTGCTTGGGAAGAGCTTTTCAAGTGAAAGCAAAACAAGCAGATGGGCTTGTTTTACTTTCACAGCATCAGTGCTTGGGGCATATCTCAGCTCCCCAAAACACTGATTGGGATGGGAGAGGTATTGTTGGAAAGGGGAGAAGGAATGATTTCTTACGTGTAATCCCAGTTCTCTCTCAGGAGAATCTCAGTTGAAGTCAAAAGCACGGACTAGTCCCGCTCATGTGCGGGAATCCAAGAGCACTTTTTCATAATATGTCTTCTGAAGTGTAGATGTTCACCTTTCTTCAGGAAGGCCTGTAGAAACACTTAAGATAAGAATATTGTGCAGCCTATAAGGAAGTCTATATAATGGCCAATTTCTTCAGATTGCATGAGACCATTAAAACAAAGGCCCTAAAGCGCCATGTGGAAAGATCAGCGATAGGGTTAGCTGAGGTATTTGGGGCCGGGCTTAGCCACCATTAATGGAAACCTACAAGCCGCAGACATTTTTGAAAACTAGACAACCAGAGGATTCCAAGGTGGTTCCCATAAGGTTTTCTTACCCACAATGCCTTGCAAACCTCAAACTTTGTCTGAAATTTTGCATTTTCCAAGGGCCCCCATTGACCTTGCTTTGATCTGTTCCTTTTGCGGGCACTAGTCCTAGCCACACAAGTGGCACGACGTTTCTATCGGCACAAGAGGGGTAATGCTGGGTGGTAGGAATTTTGTGGATTCATGTGGATTCCCTAAGTTTCCGGCACAGAAATGTAAGAAAAATGCAAAATTTCAGGCATAATTTGAGGTTTGCAGGGCATTGTGGGTAAGAAAGCCTCATGGGCTCCACGCAAGGCGAACCACCATAGAATCCCCTGGTTTTCCAGTTTCAAAAAATGTCTGTGGTTTTCAGCTATCCCAATTGCTCATCTCTCAACGTAGCCCTTTAGGACCTTTTCGTCTCGTGGCCCACCCACACAAGTGGTGTACTGTTCTTATTGGGGGACAAGTGGGAATTCAGGGTGGTAGGAAATATGTGGCTTCCCGGTGTTTCCAGAACTTTCCATCACAGAAATGTGAGGAAAATGTGTGTTTTTTTTAACCAAAGTTTGAAGTTTGCAAGGGCTTCCGGGTAAAATTACCTAGAGAGAGCCACGCAAGTCACACATCCTTATACTCCTCTGGTTGTCTAGCTTGAAAAAATGTACAGGTTTGCTAGGTTTCCCTAGGTGCCGGCTGAGCTAGGGCCCAAAATACACAGCTACCCACTAGACAACAGGGACATATATGATGTGTCCATGTTGCGTTTTGGGTCTTTTCCTGTCCCGTGCACTAGGCCTAAGCACACAATTGAGGCACCATTTTTTTCGAGAGACTTTGGGGAATGCTGAGTGGAAGGAAAAGTAGTTTTTTTTTAAGTCGCAGATTGAGGTTTGCAAGCAATTCTTGGTAAAAAAAACCAAAAAAAAAAAAAACCTGGTGAGAGCCACACAAGTCACCCCACATTAGATTCCCCCAGGTGTCTACTAGGTTTCAAAAATGTGCAAGTTTGCTAGCTTTCCCTAGGTGCCGGATAAGCTAGGGCCCAAAATCCACTACTACCCACTTTGCAAAAAAGGGTCAGTTTTGAGTGAAAAATGTGGTGTGTCCATGTTGTATTTTGGGCCCTTTCCTCCCGCAGGCAGTTGGCCTACGCACACAAGTGAGGTACCATTTTTATCAGAAGACATGTGGGAGCATAGAATAGTAGAACATTTGTTATTACCAATTGGATTTTACTGCATTTGCACCTTCCAAATGTAAGCCACTGTATGAGAAGGCATTTTGAAAAATACCCTCTAAATCTTATGCCAGTACAGGTACCTACAAACTCAGATGTACAATATTTCTTTATATCTACAGTTAGTTTATTTGGGAAAAATTTCTACACCCTTGCAGAATTTGGAATGTTATCTACTTTTCAGAAATCTATACCTTCTTTGGATAACCCATGGGTTTCACACTGGTTTCCACCACAAACTGAAAGTAGGTTGAGATCACAAAAAATAGGAATAATGGGCTATCTTATTGAAAAATGTCAAAACTATGTTTAAAAAAAATTCCTTTTTTTTTTTATTCAGCTCTGCCTGCTACTGCAAGCTGGAAAGATGGGGACTTAAGCATAACAAACTGTTCGTTGATGCTGTTTTTAGGAGAAAAAAAATAGAAACTTATCAAGAGCACTTTTTCCTATTTTAGCTATATTTTGACTAGCTTCTCGGTCCCCTCCAGTGGAATCCACAAACCCTGGGTACCTTTAGACCACCAGGATGTTGGAAGGAAAAAAAAAAAAGGACGCAAATTTAGCGTGGCCACCTTATGTTGGAAAAACAAAAGTCATAGAGCCCTAAGCACAAACTACCCCATATAGCCAAAAAAAGAGCTCAGCACTGGGGGTGAGGCACAGCAGTTATGGTGTTATCGTTTGTGTATAGTCACACATATTTATAGTGTTTAATAACTTTCTTTTGCAGTATTCGTTCCTGCTTAAAAATGTAGGATTGTGGGAATGTTAGTGTTCTTCAAATGTGCAATGGATGGGGAGAGGATGTGGTCTGATGGCTAGATTGCCGCCTTTGGAGCTGGGAAACCAAGGTTCAAGCCTCACGGTCGCATCCACATCCTGTGATTCTGGGCAAATCACTTAATCTCCCTGTGCCTACCAAAAAAATGAATGTGTCCTTGTGTAACGTAATCAGTGCTCATGTAAAGCGCTCTAATACCTTCAGGTCGAGTTCGCGCTATATAAATCTGCAAAAAAAAAAAGGATGGACAGCCAGCTGACTACTGGAGTCCACTTCTTTGTACTGGTACAAGTAGGGCAGGTCCAGCCTTTGAAGTCTCCTCAAAGGTCTCAACAGCAGATGCAGTCCTGCCTTCCACAGGTCCATTTGTGTTCAAGCGGTTGCCTCGGAGTGCCCATTTATGCCCAGCACTAGCCTGTTGGTGGGGGCGTGACTCCTGACCCATCCTTAACCACAAGGTAAAATGTTCCCAGGGGTAACCCTACCCACTTTTGCAGCAGTTCCGGTGTGCCCTACTTCAAACAATCCCACAGTGCTCCTCTATACCTAAGACCAACATGGCAGAATCGTTCTTCCCTTGTGCTCCGCTCCTGTGCACATCCTTGAGGTGCAGCCAGGAAAAATTAGCAAATCCTCCTCCGTGGTCACTTAAAATCGGCTCTGGGGGTAGCTCCTCTCTCACTGGGATTGGTGCCTGGTTGCCTAGGGGGACAAAGAAGGAGGCGTGCCCAGGTGTTAGCTGGCTGTGATAGGGTAGGCCTCTTTGAAGTTAAGATCCTGGGCAATGCCCAGATGGTCATCTGGTCAGAGGAACAGAACACCTTCCCACACCCATAACCTTTGTCTCAGCTCAGGAAGCAAGTTCTCACCTCATCAAAGAGGCTATTAGGCTCCTGGTGACAGTCGGAAGCTCATGCAAAGGGGCTTCTAGAGGCATTGGGCAGGTAAAAGGTGACTTATTTAACATAAATCCTTCTTTACCAGTGAGTTAGGCTTGTAATAAATATATTAAAAGTCCAATAAAGCACTTTAAAAACTTGTTCCTAGATGGAAATACCATTATTAATTTTAATGAACAAGTTACTTACCTTCGGTAACGCCTTATCTGGAAGAGACTCAAACCGCAGATTCCTTACCTTGGAATATTTCCCAGGCATCAGACTTAATCCGGAAAATTTTTGGTGAGCATTACCCCTGTGTGCCAGTAGGTGGTGTAGTTTGGCTCTTCGTGATGTCCTCCACACCAGAAGTGATGTGCGCAGTGCCTACATAAGCGCCACCCCAGTATCTTTTTGCGACTTTGAACGCCTGAAGCGTGGACCCACGCAGAATACCGACTACTGGTTTGTTAAGCTAGGGCCCTTAAAGGGGAAACAACCCTTTAACTCTGAAATCCGCTCACAAAGCGGGGAGGATGGGTAGGCCGGTATGGAATCTGCGACTAGACAGATTCTCTACCGAAGAGAAGTTATTGAAGAGAAGTAACTTGTTCATCTTATATATACTTCTAACCGCAGAGTCCTTACCTTAGAATAGATACCCAAGCAATACCTCCCTGGAGGTGGGGCTGCGATACAGTTTAGACTAAGAAGTAATGTAGGACTGAACGGCAAAGTGATCATCACGCAAGACCAAACTGTCGAGACAGAAGTGCTTCATAAACATGTGCAAGGAAGTCCACTTTACTGCCTGACAGATATTCAGCACAAGAACTCCGCGAGCTAACACAGTGGTCGCAGTCTTGGCTCTGGTAGAATGAGCTTGCAAACATTCAGGAGGTTGCTTTTTGGCCAATGCATAGCAGATCTTGAAGCATTGAGAGATAGTCCATTTCTGCACTGCCTTGCCTTTCTTTGCTCTGACGTACCCCACAAAAAGTTTAATGCCCACCCAGAACTCTTTTGTGCAGTTAAGGTAGAACGACAATGCTCTTTTCGGGCCCAGTCAATGGAGTCTCTCCTATTCTTTAGAGGCGTGAGATGGAGCGTAAAAGGTTGGCAGAGTGAAAGATTGGACAATGTGAAAGGGAGTTACCACCTTCGGTAGAAAGGATGCTCTAGTACGAAGGACCAACTTGTCTGGGTAGATGCTGAGATACGGAGGATGTGCTGAAAGTGCCTGTAACTCAGTGACCCTCCGGGCAGATGTTATCGCCCCTAAGAAGGGTATTTTTACTGTAAGAACCTTGAATGGACAGGTATGTAGGGGCTGGAAGGGAGCACACATCAAAAATGATAGAACCAGGTTGAGGTCCCACAGTGGAAAAATGAAAGGTGCTGGTTGGAACATATAGCGAAGACTTTTCAGAAACCTGTGTACAATAGGGGACTTGAAACTGCGGAAATCCAGAGATGGCAGAAATATGACCTTCAAATGTGCCCAAAGCAGAGCCCTGCTGGGTTACGGTAAGAATAAACAAAAGAACATGGAAGAAACCTTGCGCCACCTCCGGATGGAGACTCCATTTGTGATCTGCTAGGCATTGCGGCTTAGTTCGTCTGCTCTGGCATCCAGAGAGCCTGCGGCAGGTGTTGAACCGCTAAGGATATGCCCTGGTGGTCCAGCCAAGTCCAGAGGCGCAAAGCCTCTTGACAAAGGGTCCATGACCCCACACCGCTGTTTGTTGTGATACCACATGGCGTGTTATTGTCCGTGAACACCTGTACCATCCTTCTCCTGACTGAAGGAATAAAGGCTTTCAATGGCAATTGGATCATCCGCAGCTCCAGTATATTGATGTGGAGCCCAGATTCCGCCAGAGACCGGAGTCCTTTGACCTCTACCAGATGGCCATCCCATCCCAGGAGACACACATCTGTCACTACAGTCAGCTCTGGTTGGGGAAGAGAGAGGGGTCTGCCACTGACTCAATTGTGGTTCATTAGCCCCCACTGCAAGTCTTTTGCAGTTCCCTCAAAGATCTGGACCATGTCAGAGATTTCCCTGATGTTTATCTTTAGGATTTGTAAAGCGCATGGCTACCCAAGGGCTGATGAGTGCTGAACTGAGTAACTGTGCATGGTAAATGGGTTAATGGGGGAACAACCAGGCCTTGAGTGGGAGACCATTCCATAACTTTGGTACCAAGTGTGCGAATGATATTTCGCCCCATCTCGCTCTTTTGATTTTAGTAGTGCTAAGAAGTTGTTGTTGAGATGATTTTAGGAGTCTGGCTGGGGCATAAGAAGAGACCAGACCCCTCAGCTTAACTGGACCTTTATTCTTTACGGTCCCCTGCGCAATGCAAAGAGATTTAAACTTAATCCTTGCTACAACCGGCAGCCAATGGAGTGGTTTAAAAAACTCTTACTGGAACATGACTTGGGAGCTTAAGAAGAAACCTTGCTGCAGCAATTTGCACCACCTTAAGTCTTTTTATTACATACTTTGGTGAGCCCACATAGAGAGAATTACCGTAATCCAAACGGTAGACGATGAGGGCTTGAATCACCATTTTTTCTTAGATGCTCCAGGAACAGTGCTAATATCTTCCTGATTATTCTAAGTAAACCGAAACGGATGCCAGCCAGTTTTTCTGCTAGTTGGTCCATCGTGAGGGATCTAACTAGCCATGTTCCCAAATTTTTTATAGAGGATTTGGGATCTGGAGGGTTGCCCATGCAATTTAGCTAGCTATCCAATGGTCTGGGTATGACCCTGTTCCCTAGAATCATCAGTTCCGTTTTTTCGCCATTCAGTTTCAAACAGCAGTTAGTCATCCAATTGGCCACTCTTTTCAGGCAAGGTACCAGTTGTTGATGTTCAAAATTCCGCCCGTTTTCTAGAGAAACCGCCAACTGAGAATCATCTGCATAGGAGAGAGTTGAGATACCGAACTCCTGTACAATTGTAGCCAGCTGTCGAATGTAAACGTTAAACAGGGTAGGGCTGAGCGATGATCCCTGCGGCGGCACTCCACATATGATGTCAGACTAACAGAGAAGCAAGCATTTTCCATGACTTGGTAGGAGCTATCTTCTAAAAAAAGGAGGTAAGCCAATCCAAGGCTATGTCCTGAATTCCTACTTCCTTGAGCCTATCTCTCAAGATGGTATGGTCTACAGTGTTGAACGCCGCACTTAGGTTAAGAAACAAAATTGCAGCGGACCCCACTGTTGTCCAGTATGTCTTTAAGCTCCTCCCTAACCGCCAGTAGCGCCACCTCAGTAGTGTGTTGGGCACGAAAGCCCACCTGGGTCTTCCAAAAAACTGGATAATGGGTTGACACGTTTCTCCAAAGGTTTTCCTACAAAAGGTAGTAACAATAAAGGTCGGAGTTTGCCAAGTAATGCTGTCTCTCAATGTTTTTTATTTTTATTTTAAATAATGGCCTAATCACTATGCTTCCAATTTTTTGGGAACAAGTCCAGAGTCCAGTGAGCGATTAACTCCGTTAACAAGGGGAGAATTACATCTATCCCTTTGAATTGAATATGTGGGGGTGCAGGGTCTAGTGGACATACTGATTTGGTTACACTCATTAGGCTACGTACCTTCTTCGTTCAGCATAGGGAACTGAGATAACACTGGAATTCAAGGCATTCCCTAGAGTCATCTTTATCACAAGAGACTGGATCTGACTTGCCCTGAAGCTGATCGTAAATATCTACAACTTTTTTGTGGAAAAAGAATGCTATCTCATTACATCTATCTTTTGTAGATTGTGGGAGAGTATTATTTTCTTGGGTGGTGGTTTGTGCTCTGACGACCTTGAATAATTCCTTGAGGGAATTTGAAGCCTGCATAATCTTTTCCTCGCAAAATTTAGCCGGAGTTTCATTTCATAGTGGTAGATCCTGATTGAAGATTTATATTTTGTTTTTACAAGTTGCTCATACTCCTTCCTCCAGTTCCTCTCAAGTTTCTTACATTCTTTTGTTAGAGAGATAAGATTATTAAACCAGGGGGCTTTATTTGTGTGTGTTTTAGCGTTAGTACCTTTTTTTGGGATGCATATATCCAGTGAATGTACAATCCAATCCCCCCATTGCTGGTAATCCTCTAAATTGCACTTTAGATTAGGAGTTGTGGCATCCAGAACTTTTGTCCAAGCTTCAGGATCAGCTTTGACCAGCTCCTTGTTGGAATAGGCTGGACCCAACATTGTTCTGCCTGTCTGGTTTGGGTAGCCTAAAGGGGATGAGGCAGTGATCTGATCAGGGGACAAGAATCGCACTGAATACCATAATCTGAGGGTCATTGAAAAATATGAGATCTAGTATGTGCCCTTTCTCATGTGTAGATGTGGATACGTGTAGGATTAATTGCAGTGCCTCAAAGTTGCCCTGAAGTCTTTTGATGGTGGGAGCGTCATGTGCATCAAAGTGTAAGTTGAAATCCCCTAAAATGGTAGAATGGGTTTTCCTCACCGCTAGACTTGCTAGCACGTCCGGTAATGCTTCGACAAATTTGAAGCTTGCAACCGGCGGTCTATAAATAAGTGCGCCTGAAAACGTGCAGGTGAAAGAGTGTGATGTGAAATTGAAGACTTTCAACTGCGGGAGTGGGAAAGAGGATGTGATGCACCTAAACTCATCTTTTAATAAAATGGCAATCCCACCGCCTATTTTTCCTATACAGTCTAATCGGTGTATATGAAAACCTATGGGAAGGGCCATTAAAATGTCAGGACTGGAGCTGTTGTTAAGCCACGTTTCCGTGATGACCAGCACGTCCAGATGGTCATCTTCAAGTAATGTCCTGATATCGGTGGCATGTCTTGAGATTGAGCGACTATTAATCAAACCCATCTTCCAAAATACTTCCGTCTGATATGGGGATATTATAAATGTTTCCCGACTCGTTTGGCTATTTAGTTTGTAACTACACTTAGTGCAAACTCCTCTATGTTTGTACAGAATATCCTTAAGCAAGGGGGGGCACCGGCACTCCAGTGGAGGTCTGAACGCCAGCAGCTGATTTTTTAAATATTTATACAGACCTGGGCCGATTTGTGCAGGATTTCTGGCCCCCTGGTCCCGTTTGGGCATGGACAGGTGCTGATGCAACGCCCACTGGAACTTCAGGTCCCACAGCAGAGCCCTCATATGCCAAAGGGCATGTGTCACTAGCAGGATGCAGGAGGCCATGAGGCTCGGCAGCCTCCGAGTCAGTCTCACCCAAATCCAGGCTATATCCAGTATAAATGGCTGAATATCCTGGACTCACCGCTTGGGATGATAAGCCCGAAACAGCACGGTGTCTACAACAGCTCCGTTGAAATGGAGCGTCTGAGAGGGACTCAGGTGTGACTTTGGCACATTGATAGTGAACCCAGCGAATGCAGAAGCTTTGCCATAGTCTGAAGGTGGGAGACGACTGTTTGTGACAAGCCTGCCTTCAACAACCAATTGTTGAGGTAGGGGGAAGACTGGAACACCTAACCTCTGGAAGTAAGCTACGACCACCATCATCACTTTCCTGATCACCCGAGGAATGCTGGTAAGGCCAAAGGAAGCACGGCAAACTGAAAATGCTCTTGGCTGACCGTGAACCGCAGGTAACACCTGTCGGCAGGCAGGACAGGGATATGAAAAGTGTGTCCTGCAATTCTAATGATTCCATCCAGTCTCCTGGGTCCAGAGCAGATAGGACTTGCACAAGCTTTAGCATCTTGAATTTCTCCTTCTTCAGGAAGAGATTGAGAAAGCTTAGGTCTAGAATAGGAGAAAGGCCTCTGTCCTTCTTGGGCACCACAAAGTAGCAGGAATACCAACCATGCCCTACGTCTGATGACTACAGAGAGCTAACATTTCCTGACAGAAAGAAGAGGTGGTCCTCTGTCAGCTTGGTGTAAGTAGGTGGCATGAGTGGGGGGGGATGGTCACAAAGGGGAGGGAGTAGCCTAACGGTAGGCTGTTATTGACCACCAGTGGTGCAGGTGATGGCGTATCCTGCCCCCCCACTGGATGCCCATGATAATTGGAGGGCAATCTAAAGGGGTCTGGAGGCTTTGGCTTTTGTGAGGGGGGGGGGTTGCGGTGGACTGGCTCGCCTTCTGGCTGCCTGTCCCACGTGGTCTGTGGGAACCACGTCGTCTACCATGAAAAGACTGTGCTCTTTGTTGGCCGTGGAGGCTGGCTGTGTAAAGATACGGTTGAAATCCCCTTCCGTGGCCAGGAAAAGGACTGAAAGCAGACTGAAGTTGGCAAGGGGATATGGAAAGGCCCAAGGACCTGGCCATAGCCCTGCTGTCCTTAAAGCGCTCCAGTGCTGAGTCCGCCTTTTCTCCGAACAAACGAGAGCCATCAAAGGGCATGTCCATGAGTGAAACTTGGACATGCCCTGAAAAGCTACTGGTTCTCAATCAGGCAAGGCGCCCAAGGGCGACGGACTATGAAATTGCTCTGCACAGAGAGTCTGTCGCGTCCAGCCCACATGTTATTGTGAACTAGGCTGCATCTCTTCCGTCAGCTTGAGAGCATGACTTGGGCCTTTTCCAAGACCATGGGCAGCACTTGTGTTACCAAGTCCCAGATCATGTGGAAGTATCGGCTCAAGAGGCATGCAGTGTTAACCGACCGCAGTGCCAGGCTGGCTGAAGAGAACATTCTCTTCCCGAAGCTTTCCAGCCTTTTGGATTTCCTAGCCGGTGGAGTGGTAGGTAATGCGCCTCATTGAATGGCAGTAATGGTTTGGTGGAGTCAACTCCTGGCTGAAGCCCCTCCGTCAAGACGTTTGTCTTAGATGCCACTGAGGGCAGTGTAAAGTCCAGGACCTCAGCCCTCCTCTGCACCACCATGGCGAATGAGGCACCCTACTCCGTAGCCATGGTAGGAGAAGAGACCAGGCCAGTGTCTGGGGAGATAAACAGTCCATTGGCATTAATCAGATCCTCATACTAGTTGTCCTCGGGATCTTCTAAAGACTGCTATCCATAAGGGACAACAGACCACTCCCAATCATCACCCTCCAGGCCTTTCATATGAATAAGGCAATGGCTTCAATATGGGTAGTCTGCCCCAGTTGGCGCTGGAGCTGGAGTCGGTCAATGCCTGTCCGGCTCCGTATCGGAGACTGGAATGATGATGGGGCGGTGCCACTGCAGGGCATCGGCAATGTCGGCACTAGAGCGGGCGCCAGGAGCAGTCAATGGATCCTTGTGGGCCAGACTGCCACTGAGGGCTACAGACCAGTAAGTGCCCTCTTGGACCCGTGGGCTCTCCAGAGGAGTCGGGCCTCCCAAAAATGAGGTGCATGGCCTCAAAGTTGCATAAGTTGGGTGGGTGTCACTCCACCTCCTGAAAATTGAGGGAGGTGCGGAGACAGCCCAGGTTCCCCCACAGAGTTAGGCCTCGAGCGCCGAAGGCCCAGCGACCCATCTGAAGACTTGCGCAGTGAAGTTGAAGACCTCTTCGACTACTAGACTTTCCCAGCGATCGCCGGGTATGGCTTTGCGAACAATCTTGGAAACTTCTCGCATCGGGACCTCTAGTGTCATGGAGTCAATAGACCTCGAGCAGCGAGGAGCTTGAGGGAGCGCTCCCTCAGAGCCTTCGGATGCATGGCGCAGCAGTCCTCGCATGTCTTCGTGTTGTGGTGTTGCTCAAGACAACCAGAGACAAACCTAGTGCGAGTCCTTCACCGACATCTGTCGATGAAAGGCACCGCATGGCTTAAAAGCTGCCTTTCTGTTGGACATCCTTCACACCATGAGACAAAGTCTCAAAGAATCTTCGCCAAAAGGTCAATCAAAAAGGGAATGGGTGTAGCTCTTCTCCAAATCTGTGCTGACTGGTGCAGAAAGAAAAAGAACGGACGTCAGCGCGCTGTGGTGGCGAACAGGTAGGCACTGCGTATGTTACTTCTTGTGCCGAAAACGCCACGCATGGTGTAAACGACGCCACCTACTGGTGCACAGGGGTACTGGTCACCAAAAATTTCCAGATTCAGTCTGACGCCTGGGGAATATTCTAAGGTAAGAATCTATGGCTATAAGTCTCAGACATTGTATCACAATGCTTGCCTATGGAACAGCTAACCCTGCTACACTGAAAATAGATTTAAGTGCCTTGTCAATGAAAGGATACTTAACATTGAACATTTAGATATCCTACTTTTAAATACCATGCCTCCTGCCCTATGGGCATTTAAGGCTTACTTAAAGGTTATTTATTAATATTTTAAAGGCAGTTTGAGGCCTGCCAAAAGGGCTTATTCGGACAGGTCAATATTGCTGTTTTCGAACGACACAAACAGGCTACAGTGGTAGGCCTGCAATCATGTTTCGCACTGTCACTCTAGTGGTGGCACAACATGTACTGTAGTCTTTTAAAGAGGCGCACATGAATAATTCAGTAATAAGAGCTTTATTAAGAAGGGAGAAACAACCCCTGGACATGTCCTTCCAGCAGCAACTGTCTTCTCCTCTGTGGTCCACCTTCCAGAACTCTGGAGGGCTAGGAACTATCACTAGGATGCAAGACCAGTTGCTAGGACACAACACATCTTCCTTCCCAACAATAAATTAAAAAGCAAAGATACATGAAATCACAATAACACAAAAGAAAACAGATAAGCATTTACATAATATTAATGGCACACATAATCGTTATGCCACTTAGGACTCTTCCTGACTCGTCTTGTGCCTTCCACAGCAACAGACCCGCCATTGCTGTTCTCCACCTTTTTCACTTGACCACCACCCATCTTTTTCAGCCACACATCCCGTTCCACAACATTGCACAAGGTAACACTTCTTTGGTCCACTTCTTGCCATCAGTTAACCATACATTGTTACCCGCAACCTTAGTGACACATTTGGGCACCGACCATTGTGACAATCCTCCTTTATGAGCAGCCATACTGTTGGTTCTTACCCAATCTCCAACTGCAAACACTCGTATCCCTTTTTTAACTTGTCATTATGCCTACTTACATACTTGTCCTGGTGCTTTTTGACCTTGCACTCTAAACTCTTTTCACACACATGCTGTGTGGAACACTTAAGCATCCATGCAGGAGAAACCATTGGCCCTGGTTGTCTGCCCTTTAGGAGTCCAAACGGGGTCTCTAATGACTAATGGGGCGTGGTGCGGTAGCTCCACAACATCTCTAACAACTTCCTTACAATCTCCACCACTACTTTCAGTCATTTGAACACACTCCTTCAAGACTCGGTTAAACCTCTCAATGAGGCCGTTCTCCATGGGATTGTAAACAGCAGTAGTATGGTGAGATATTCCCATTTTGGATAGATAGGTTTTAAATTCTTACGCTACAAACTGGGGCCCATTATCCGTGACCAACATGTCAGGACAACCCTCACTGCAGAAAATTTGGTCACAAAACTCAATGATATTAGCTGGTTTAATTTCTCCAGAAAATGCCACCTCCGGCCACTTGGCATAATAATCGATTAAAACCAAGGCGAATTTGTTTGCTATCCCTTTAGCAGAAAATGGCCCACAAATGTCCATAGCTACCCTTTCCCACGGCTTGCTCGGAAAATTAGTGGAAACAATGGGAGATTCCTCAACCCGGTGGAACTTATGACTGCACATGCACTCTATGCAACCCCGTACATGCTCTTCCACCTCCCTGTCCATCCCGGGCCACCAAAACGTCTCCCTGCCTTTTTTCTTCATACCGGATATTCCGTTATGTCCTTCATGCAGTAACCTTAGAAGTCTAGTACGTAAACCTTCTGGCACCACCAACCTGTCGTTCCTGCGTAGCACACCATCCTCAACCGAAAGTTCTGTCCAAACTGTCCAGAACTCACCAAACTTTTTCTTGAGGATATTAGATCCAGAAGGGTTGGACAACTCTACCATTAATTCCCTAATGATGGTATCCTCTTCCACAGCCGACTTCCACTCATCCACAGAAATGGCACCTTCACATGACTCAGACACGTTGGCCACCACACAGTCATCATTAGAATCTTCTTCATCTTCACAATGTAGCGGCAAACGTGATAAACAATCACCGTTAATATTGCGGATTCCAGGAACATAATTCAGTAAAACATCATATCTCTGAAGTCTATACAACCATTTTGCAATTCTGGGAGTCGTCTTCCCAGCTCCTTTGATGGTGAACAAATCTATAAGAGGTTTATGATCTGACCGGACCTCGAAATAAGTTCCCCAGACATAGGTCTTAAAATAGTTCACACCCAAACAGCACGCTAGGGCCTCCTTCTCTATGACAGAGTAAGTAGCCTCTGCCCCCTTAAGAGTGCGGGATGCAAAGGCCACCACACGTTCTTGCCTAAGATGTTTCTGCATCAGGACAGCTCCCAGTCCGTACGCCCTTGCATTCACCACAACCATGCTGCAATCTGATGGGTTAAAAGGTTTCGACGCCACCGCCTTCACAATTTGTTTTTTTTATGAACTGAAACGCAGCTTGACAATCATCTCACCATTCAAATTTGTTGCCTTTTTTCATCAGCACCCTTAGAACATGTACCTTGTCAGCGAAATGGTGGACAAATTAGGAATAAAATTCTGCTAAACCAAGAAATGAGCGCAATTGCTCCTTATCACGTGGTGGTGGTGCATCCGCTATGGCATCCAGCAGTTTTTTTTAGGCTTCACCCCCTCCCGTGACAAGGTATGCCCAAGGTAATCAATTTGCTTCACACCAAATTTGCACTTGTTCACCCCCACAGTCAGACCTGCATCTTGTAATTTGTTCAACGTCTTCTCCAGAATCAAATCGTGTTCATCCCGATTAGCTCCCAACACTAGGACATCATCTTGGAACACTAAAACCTTGGACACACCCCCACCCCTCCCCCCCCCCAAAATCTTGTACATCACTCTCTGGAAGACAGAGGAGGCAGACGCTAAACCGAAAGGCATTCGCATGAATCGAAAAGCCCCTTCCGGCGTGATAAACGAAGTAAGGTGACTGGACGTTGGGTGTAACCTGATCTGGTGGTATGCGCTTGAGAGATCAATCAATGAAAAATAGGATGCGCTGGTGCAGACGACACCATCTCATTAATATGTGGTAGAAGATAACGGTCAACCAAAATATTGCGATTAAGATTTCTCAAGTCAATGCACATGCGCAAATTCCCATCGGATTTACGTGCCAAAACAATGGGGCTAAGCAATTCTGATGACTCTATAGGTTTGATGACTTGTGCTTCACACAACCTTTGTAACTCCTTCCTCAATTGCTCCCTGAGCGCAAATGGCACGTTCCTCACTTTGTGCACACATGGAACGTTATTAGATGTCAACACTATGCGATGGTCGAATTTTGCTAAATACCCAAGCTCCCCCCCCCCAACAATTTAGAAAACTTGGCACTCTACCTGGCTTTTTCTGCATCCTCTGTACCAAGTACCTGCTAGGGATGGTAGGGGTCTAAAGTGATGCCTAACATTTTTTGTTCACACCATCCTAACAGTGCTCTTACCTTCTCTACCACATACACTCTGCTGGTTGCTTCCTTGCCCTTGTGTGATAAAATACAATTGAAAAAGCCCACCAAAGGAAGCTTGACACCACAATAGCCTACAGGTTCAATATCAGGGAAATTCAATTTGCAACTATCCACTTTCTCCCAAGTATCTTTGTCTATAATTGTGTATAGGGAACAGTAATCTACCCAGACTGCTATTTTGGTACCATTGATTCCCAAGTCACACTTAGGTGGGTTATACCCATCATGGATGTTATGGACAGCATTGTCAAACAACCATTACTTCAACTTCCCCGTCATCAGTAGAGTTCTCCTCACAACACTCTCTTATGAAATGTACAGAGCGCTTCCAATTCTCAGAAGAACCAGCTTTACACATGCATGCAAAATGACCAATCTTTTTGCACTTGTAACACTTTTCCTTAATGGCTATACATTTATCCGAGTCTGCAGTATGTCTCATGCTACCACATGTGTAACAAACTAGATTGTATTTAGGCAAAGTGGTCTTGATACTTTTTTCCCCCTTCTTAGATGTGTTTTTTTCCACAGAACAAACTTTAGCAGAATCACTTATCTTTAATTTGGCCAGTGTTCAACTCCTTGACATATTTAGAAGTGTTTTCTATTTGTCTAGCTATCTCTATGGTTTTTTGTAAGGATGGATCCTTCAAGTCCAACAACCTCTCTTGGATTTTAATGTTGTTCTATTTATAAATTGATCCCTTATAATCTCCTCATGCAGGTCTTTAAACCTACATGTGGATGCAAATGTCCTTAGCACAGATATGTATTGTTCCACTGAGTCCCCCGGTAATAGTGACCTTGAAAAAAACTTGTGCCTCTCTACTACTATGCTGACTTTCTTGCCGTAGTTCTCCTCCAAAGCTTTCACGACATCTAAACATTCGTCACTGTGCACATCTTCACCTTCCCCTTCACCCTCACCACCTTCCCCACCCCCATGGCTAGTAAAATTCACTCTTGTAGGGAAGGGTAAGGTTTTCAACACCTTCCTGCCCTCCACCCCCAAATTGTGTTTAAGTAAGGCTACTTTGCAGGAAGCTACGAAATCCTCTCCGCCTATTGCCTACAAGTATGTTTCAAAGGACTCTAACTAATCCTCCCATGGCATTGTAGGTTCCCCGGGATTCTGCAAGAATTTTGGAGGAGCTAATATTGACGACATATCCATGCTGGTCAGTAACCTGTCTTCCGAACAAATTTGTTTAGGTAATGCAACAGGTAAGCTTGAAATAATGCTTAATGCCACTAAATGGTAACCCTGAATTCGGTGGTACAATGGTTGAAATAATTCAATTTCACAAAATTACTTAATTGTGAACCAAAATACAACCCTGAATACAATGGTACAATAGTTGGAAATAGTTCAAAATCCGCAGAGTTACTTAACCAGTGAAGCAAAATACTGCTTAAAGTCAAAGTACTGTAGTTCCTAAATACAAATGCACAAAAAAAACTAATTAAAATAAAGAAAGTGGTCACTGTGGTTCAATTCGGCGGTCGCTTCCTCCTCGCTAAGCACTGGCGGTTCCTTCATCATTAATCTTCATTACAGCTGCTACTTGACGTCTTGCCACATGCCGCACGATCCCCTCAGCACTGTGGAATTCCCATGGCAACACCAACACTCTGCTGCACTGCGTCGACACGCTGAAAGTCAGGCGTCTTGCATATGCTAGTCACATTGCGTAACCACGCATCTCCCTTGCTACGACGTGCATCGGAATGGAAAGGAGAACAAGACGCCGGAACATAGCACTCGTCACTATGCGCTTGTAGAACACCACCGATTGCGCAGTGCCGGTAAGCTTTTCAAATGATAACAAAGTGGCAGGTCACTCACCGATTGCTTGAGTTGGCTCACCGTCTTAAGTTGGCTCAACGGTGCAAGGACACAGTGGCAGCTAACTAACCGGTGCCAACTTACAGTCACTTCCACTTCCTTACACTAGGCGGTAATAGTCTACTCGCTGCAACAATTCGCGGTTGGACGATACTGGCTAATCCCTGCAGCACTTCACAGCTGGGCCCCACTGATCATGGTCTTCCAGATCTCCGCCACCTCGAGCCTGCTGGCAATGGTGTTGCAACAACTGTTGCCTGTTGATCTAAGGTCCTTCCACCTGTTACACCACACTTTGGCAGCAGCATCTCCGTTTCAGGGCCCAACAGTATTATACAGGGGTTACAGGATCAGCTCCCGATCCATATCAGCTCTTTGTACAGTCTGCCCTCTGATGACATATATCCCATCCTCGTCGCCACTTTTAAAGAGGCACAGATGAATAATTCAGTAATAAGAGAGTTATTAAGAAGGAAGGAACAACCCCTGGACACGTCCTTCCAGCAGCAACTGTCTTCTCCTCTGTGGTCCACCTTCCAGAACCCTGAAGGGCTAGCAACCATCACTAGGATCTAAGACCAGTTGCTAGGACACAACATAGTCCAGTAGTGACATTTAAATTACAGCCCTGGGTACACTTAGTAGTTACTTCTTGGTAAGTTAAAGATTGCAAATAGAAGTAAAGCCAATTTTGACATGGCTTAGAGCAAATGCACTGTGGCCTGGTTAGCAGAGTCCCAGTGCTCAAAGTCAAAAACCCACCAGCATCAGTGCAAACAATGGAGGTGATCATGCAAATTGAGGCATTATCCTACAGTAATCCTATTTCCAAAGCCCTTGTAACAACCTTGGCCCTGGTGAAGAGGCCCACAAACCTTCAGAGGGCTGCTTCTTGGCCAATGAATAGAAGTTTTTGATGCAAAAACTATTCACTTTGGTAGGGTCCTCTTTTGCACCATCATGCCTTTCTTTACATCAGAACACTCAACAAAAAACTGATCTACACAATGGTCCTTTGTACGGTTACTGTAAAAGCTCAGTGCCCTCATAGGGTTAAAGCAATGGCGTTTCTTTTCCTCTTTCGAGGGTGAGGTGATAATAAAAAACACTGGGAGACTGACAGGTTAATGTGGAAGGGATTTACAACCTTTGGTAGTGAGAGTCCTCAATACCAAGTTGTCCGGGAAGGATGGTAGTATTGAACATTCCTGCAGTTCACTCCGATGATGTGCTGGTGTAATTGCAATGACAAAGTGTTTTAAGTGTCAAAAGTCTTAAAGAACAACATGCACATAGGCTAAAAAGGCATGCACATGAGAAACGCTAAGAACAAGGTAATATCCCACTGGGGCATAAAATTAGTTTGGGGAATATGTGAGTAAAACCTTCTTAAAAAAATGCATCACAACCAGTGATGTAAAAATAGATAGTTGTTGAGGAAAACACGTAAAAGAACCGACAAATAATCTTTCAGACCATTGCCTGCCTTGCTGGGCTAAAGAGAGTACCAACTAAAGAACATCAGTAAGTTTGCCTTGTGAGGGGGAGGGTGAGCTGTCAGTGATCCAGGCGCCATATATGTCTTAGAACCTAGTGTAAGTTGACTTTGTGGAAGGCCACCTGGCTGCAAGGATGACATCGACCACCTCGTCAGCTGGTCAAATGTAATTTTATTCCATGCAAGGAGGTGAAGGTTGTGAAGACTTGGGTGATTGATCCTGGCCATTTGCTGAGATAGGAGGCCCTCCAAAAGTGGAAGCTCAATTGGAAAACACATGTTTAGGTGCTCTGGGTACCACACTCTCCTGGCCCAATCTCGGGCAAGAAGAATGATTGATTTTGGCCAGATCTGTCAGCATCTTCAAAACTTGAGGTAAGCAAAGCAGTGGTGAAAATGCATACAGGTTTTCTTTCTTCCATTCCAACTAGAATGTCTCCCCTAAGGAGTGCCTTGAAGGAAACTCCAGTGCACAGAATTGTTGGCACTGCACATTCCCAACTATGGCAAATAGATCTAGCCAGGTCACACCCCACAACTTAAAGAAGCCCATTCGCCATCTTGGGAGGAAGATTCCATTTGTGGTCAGCCAGATGACACCTACTCAGTTCATCTGCTCTGGCATTTAGAGACCCCGGTAGGTGGTTGGCAACCAGAAAGATGTTCCGCTGGTCCAGCTACTTCCAGAAGCGTAGTGCCTCCTGATACAGGACAGAGGAACCCACTCCGTCCTGCTTGTTCCAGTACTATATTGTGTTCATCTTGTTTGAAAGAACGGGCATAAGCCTTCCTTTGATGGATGGCAGAAAGGCTTTTAGGGTCAAAATGATTGCTCGAAGCTCCAAAAGGCTGATAAAGGAGTTGGCTCTCTTCCAGAAAACAGAAGCCTCTGATCTCCATCCCTCACAATTGCTCCAATCCAGCAGCGATGCATTATCACCATGAACTCGGGGTGGCAGAATGAGAGTGGCCTGCTGCAGGCCAGGCTGGTGTCCATCATCCACTACTGCAAATCCTGCGAAGTCTCACTCAAGATAGCCTTGCTTCAGGGGAGCCTCTGACACTAAGCTTAAGTGGGATCTGAGGTTTCACTGCAGAGCCGACACGTGCCACCTGGCACGGAGGATGAGGAGGAGACGCAACACCAGTAGGCCAAGAAGCTTCAGAGCCATGCTCGCTGAAATCCAGGAATAATCATGAAACATCAGGATCATATCCTGAACGTCCCCGACTTGCTGCCATATTTAATGAAAGTCTGCATGGGGCTCACGTGGAACTTCATTGATGTGAAAACAATGACATCAGGAGTTCATCTGTCGTCCAAAGGTGTTCTATAACGGACTGCTGCTACCCCGCCAATAGGTGGCAGCTGTCGCAGTATGGGAAAATGTACTCTAGACCTCTAAAGATGGGCACCGAGGTAAAGCCAAAGTGGAGCCCAGTGAACTGAGAATATTTCTAGCCCACCTTGAACCGCAGATAATGCCTGCGGGACTGCAGGACAGGTGTATGGAAATATGTGTCCTGCAAGTCAAAGGATGCTATCCAGTTTGTCAGTACATCACAGGCAGATCTACGCCAAAGTGAACATTTTGAACGTGTTCTTCCTCAGAAAGGTGTACAGCAGGTAGGGGCCTAAAGAGAGGCCTGAGGCAGCCTTCCTTCCTCTGAATGAAAAATATGCCTCCCTTTTTAGAGTCTGACATCCATTTGATGGCACCCTTGGACAACAAAAAAATAACTTCCTGCATCAGAATTACAGAGTGTGGAAGAAATGTAGGCCATCTGTCCGATATGATGGGGCGCCATCTGTTGAGGAAATGCTATATTTTGCCTTCTACAGGCCAAGCATGAGCATAAAAGAACAAACCAAAGTGGCTTGGTAGCCAATGCAACAGGGGAGAAAAATCTGGAGGCTTGCTGTCCCTGCTGGACTGAATGGTTTCTGTCAGTGACAAATCCAGAACCTCAAAAGGACTGGGTTTGTTGTTGCAGTACAAATTGGGAGGCCTGGCGTTGCCTTTTAGTCCCTTGGAATAGGCTATGAATTTAACTATATTGGTGGAGAAATTGTTTTAGGAGTAGTAAAAAGACTAATGAAGTTGAGAGCAGAGCTCTGGCTCTGTGTTTTAAGAAAAGAACTGACATCAGCGCTCCGGGATGGTGCTTAGATGTGGCTCTGCTCAGTCACTACGGGGTAAAGTGTCCCTTATTGACCACAAGAGCACTGGTTAATATTCTATGGATCCAATCTGGGTTCTCGGTATAATCAAAAGGTGATGAATCTGTGGTTAGAAGCACACTGACACAATTCAGAAAGTTAAGGACTAGAACCCACCTTAATTTACTGGGCTGTTCCCTTTCTTGAGATATAGAGTGGAGTTTATTATGCGCTACATCTTGTTCCACTTTTTAGAGAATTTGATTATTCTGGACTGTTTGAACCTCAATTCGCTATTCACTCACAATCAAAATAACTGTTTATTTTGTAGTTACCATCATCATGTTTTCAATCCAGAAGATCCTTTAATTATTGACTTTTTCTTTTTCAGAAACATTCAATGAATTGCATCGTCTATTTAATGCAGGTCATTAACCTCTCACGGTTTACAGCGGTCATTCTTCAGCTTTCCAGGTCAATGATAATATAGCAGTACACTGTTTCTTGGCATATTCCCAAACTACAGCAGGATGCAACTGAGGTTTATAGGTTTGGCACTGATTCAACCCCTGAGGCAACCCTCGGGTCAGATGGTTTTGGGCACTTTTTATACCCATTTCACAAATTTCTCTTGCTGAGATTTGATAGGATATTTAACATCAGGCCTTACTACATTACGGTCCTCAATTCAGACTTGAGGTGAGAGATTCTGCATCTGCCATTTCAGATACTTAACATCAATACCATTATTCTAAGTCGGGGTTGGGTTGAGGAGTTTACCAATCCAAGCAAAATCATACACTACGATGTGAGGTTATTACCGGGTGCAGTAAATTCCCTCTTATCCAATCTTTTTCCTGGCAAACTGCATGCACACTTCGATGCTTACAGTACATAACTGTGCATGTTTTCACCCAGCACCTTTAGGCGTGTCTGACCTGCTGAAAATTATCAGTGAAAAATCGGGGAAGTGTTGTAATTATTGCTTCTCTCAAAAATTCTCAGAATTTAGATATTGCTGTGACATCGAAGTTAGCACACACTAGAACTACACACCCCTGTAAGAATTGGATCCTAACGAGACAACTCCTATGCTCTTGGCGAAAAGCCTAGCATATTAAATAAATGATACATTTATGTAATACATTTTCATTTGACTTGAATTTGAGAGTAAGGATTATGAAGGTTGATAGTAGTTGTTACACAAGCCAAAATAAAGTTTAGAAGAAGATAACGTGGTCCAGTAGCATCATGGTACCTGCTAGTTACGTGGTTATCTTTGTACGAGCCAACAATTTTGTTCCAAGAGTCGTTGTAGGGGTATGACCTAGTTCAGAGCAAAAATAGTGTACAGAATGTGGACATGTTACCTTACTGGTGGTGACAGCTGGTCTTGTCACTTTCAATTCAGAGTCGTCAACAGGACATAAATAAAAGATGGTGTAGTACTCCATATACATAATGCTTATTTGAATTCACTTTAAGCTTCCTTAGTTTTAGTGGAGCAGAGGTGAATTAAATGATATTTCATATGCGGTAATTTGCAATAATTTAATAGTTATTGATAACTCAACTGAATTTACAGATATAACACAATGAATGGGCAGACCTGCAAATTCATACTGCACGAAATAAAATCTCATAATTATGAGGTATATACAAAACTTTATTCACTATGGAACTATTATACACATAATACAGTATTTAAATGTGATACAAAACATCTACTGTATGTACATTCAACATAGTAACATAAAATAAGTTATTGATCAAAGGTATTCCCAGTATTCTTTGGAATTTCTTGTAAGTCATAGTTTTGCATTTTTATAACAGAAAAAGAGGTCTTTAATAGTTTGGCATTGGGGGTTAATCACTGTATATTTTCCAATTATTCTTTTTCAAAGGAGAATTTTATCTTTTGCAAAGGGCACTACTGTATTTGTGTAATGTAGAAATCTCAGCAACAGAGGTTCAGCATTAAGACTTTTTCCAATTTAACTTTATACTGGGGCTAAACACTCCCTCAATATTTTGCAGATCAGCGAACAGCTACAGTGATTCAGAAATGTAGCCATAATTGCATAGGAATAACCAAATGTGGATATGAACTTTCAGACCGACAAACACTGTGGTCCGAGTAGCACTTTATGGAGTCCAGAATCAAAGGAATCCACCACTGGGGGAGCAATGTAGTTAGTAATCCCATGTGGTTTTTGTAGTCTTAATCTGGTTATAGCCAATTTCTTCATGGACGTCAAATATGACAACTAAGAAATTACTAGCACACTGGATTCTCAAGTTATCTTGAGTATGTACTACTAAACTAAGCAGAAAAGCAAAACCACAAAAATGTACCCTGAGTATAAAAATGTTGAACTTCAATTTTCCTTCAAGCTTTTACTTTCCTAAAGATGATTTGAGATTAAACAGTGCAAAGTATGTCACTGTACATTTGTTCTCAGGTTTTACGTAACTGTTTAATTGAACATCTCAGCTCTATTGAACTCACAGTCAGGATTTTGATAGTTTTCTTTGACAAATTAAACCTAACCTAAACTTGCCCAATAGTAAGATGGGGGTCTCAAAAATGTATTTAGTATAACAGAGGGGACGTTCATTTGTAAGAATCCATCTATTTCAAATGGCACAACTTCCCTCACACATATAGGCCAACGAAAGTCCTTAACTTGCGCCTTAAATTTACAAATCCGCATAATAGATCTAGCATGTAATAAATGTGTATGTCTAGAATTCGGGAAAGTGCTAGGGTGCACTAAAAGACCTGTTTGAATTAATATTTCTAGTAAAAACATGTGGTGTGACGATAAATCCATGAATGTTTCATTATTCAGTTTTTCTATAAATTACAAGGATAAATGAACTATTTGACCAGCACATCATTCCAATATTTAATTATAGAGCAAAAATCTAACTTCAGATTTGAAAAAAACAGGATGCGACACTCCTTGAGAAAACATGTAAAACTACATTGCTTTTAATTACTATTGGCCTTACATGGAAAACTGCAAATACTGATGCATTTTGCACCAGTGAGAAGGAACAAATGAAGACCTCTACCTGCTGCCAAAAGCTCTCTAGGAAAGTAGACGCACTAAACTGATTTAAGCTAAGGCACCAAATCTGAGAACAGGATCAACTGAACAGAGAGCTTGATGAAGCTGGTACATCTTAAGGGGTTTTCAAATTAAGTTGTTGGTTAAGTCAACACAAACAGTGTCCTACAGACACTGGCGTCTTTAGTGAAGACACCTACCATCAAATTAAAAAGGTATATTTTGAATGATCTGCTGATCTCAAAGTATAGCAATGCAGATGATGAAACCCTGGTTAAATATGAACTATTGAAAACCTTACATGAGATTTTGTTCTGCACACCGGTTTTCAAATTACAGGCAATGGTGCTTCAGTAGACCCTATTTGTCCTGAAAGAAAATCAAACACTGCTCAAAAGCTTTAATAATAAGCTTTTAAATGTTATGAGGAGTAAGGCGTAATATTCTTTTTACTCCCAGGAACTGCCTGAAAATTATGTAGTTACAGGAATATAATTAAGGCTAGCAGATTTTCTGAGGAAAGTTCCCTGGTATCATATATGTATTACAACAGTTTGCATCTTCACCATAACGACCAAAAGGTATTCTCAGTAATCTGCTCGATTTTGAAAATGCATTGACTTGTACAGGCAGACTGACTATTGGATAGAAACATTTCGTAAATAGCATATCTTATTTATAAGGTGGCAAGCATGTTCCGGTGACTGCTGACATCATTGTTTTTATTGTAACCCAGTTTCCAAAAAGGAAAAGGTTCATGCCTCAGGTTTGGCCCAGTCTTACTTTTTCTATGCTTTTCCTGCTCTGTACGTTTCACAATATAGGCAAAATACTCTTTAATAATGTAATGCTGCTGGCCTACTTGCTACTTGGAATCTGTTCAAGAGGGCCACAGGGGTTAACCCCTTATTGTCAGGTAAAGCCTATAGACTAAGATCAGTTGACTAAGCAGCCACTGCTGAGATCTCTGTGTGATATTCAGAATGTTTATAAAGCCAGAGAGTAAATGATACTTAAATTAATTAAAAAAAAATAGTAAAATGTTTTAAAGGTCTTACCTTTTTGGTGTTACAAAAGAACTTTTTTTTTTTTTTTTTAATTTAAAAAAATATTGGTACAGCATTTAAATTGATGCTTATAAGGCTCATGATCCAATCCAGGCATGAAGGAATAAGTCTTTCATTCTACTACAGTGAGTAAAAGGAGCATTTAAAGTGACACAATTGAGATCGTGTTGTACACTATAGGATTAATGATCTCACCATTCCTTCCTCCTGTGGGCTTTCTGGTAAGTCTACATTTGATTAATGTGCCTGTTGCAGACATTTGTATGTAACCTACAAATCAGACTTCAACTTGAGGAAGTATAAAATAATACAAAGTCCTTAAATTCAGAGATAGGAAGAATTATGTGGTTACACATTATGAAGGGCTTACTATTGCAGTTTACAAACAAGTATTCATTATTTGTGTAAATCAGAAATCAATATTATGCATTAAAAAGGTTATTGTAGCCCACCAAATGAGCATACTTACTGCAAGATCAGTATAACACTTGAATATCACCAACTGGAATCTTTGCAAGCAGGACTAAGGTTTTCATTATTCTGAAGTCAATAACTTTGAATATCCATGGGCTACTTAAGAATACCTATAAACAATTTCCTTTGAAGGCTGAGAATGGCTTTTTCAATAGAGGGTTGAGTATGCTGGTATTAACTGCAGCGGTGTGCCTGCATTTCAAGTTCCCTTAATTATGGGTGTTGTGATTACTGAACTTACTAACAGTGCCATGAGAACATTTAGGCTGTCCATATGGGATATAACTAGTTGGTATGTAAAAAAAAGTTAGCCATAAGGAGTTCAATAAGGGGTTCTCAAACACTTGAGCTACATGAGCTAATCTTCACAGCAATGCGAAACTGAAGATGGCCTGCAATGCAGCAACATTGAACAGAGGACTGTTCTACAATTTAGGGCCTACGTCACAATATGCTCTACTTCTCTCCCAAACCCACAGCAAATATGCTTAAAGCAGAACATTTTAAAATGGCTAATTAAATGGATTGAAGAGGTCTCATAGGCACCATCCTGTCCTGTGAAATGCATAGTGACAGCTTTGCTTCACTGGCGGGCAATGAATAGAACGTCAGGCTACTGAGACATGGTGACACTTATGCAGCCTGGAGGCCAGTTTGACTCAAATGTTTTACAGCTTACTCACCAAAGAATCAAATGCCAAAGGTACAGAGCATTGCTATAGTTAAGGCACAGAATGCTGGCACCTGAGAGACAGTCATTTCAGGAGTAAGAAAAGTAAGACTCATTTAAAAGAGACAGAGTTACAAAAGCATAAAGGCTACACTTTACGGACGGGACATCAAAGGAGAGCTTTTTTAACCAAAAATAAAGACACCAGGGTTCTTCACCTTAAGGACAGAGGTTGGTAAGAGGCCCAAAAAGATCAACCCAATCCTACTGGACCAACAAGATCACACACTTCCTCGATTATGGTCTTTGCCTTCTCACAGTTGGAAACAAAAAAACCTGCAACCATCTAATCATAGACAGTAGCAAGACACTTCCCTCGCTGAACAACAGAGTTGTTTGAACATTGGTCATATTCAACAAAAAAAAAACGAATGCTGTCACCACAGGAGACAGCCTTAAGTCCAAAGGAATGGATTAGTTCCTCCAGTGGTTGTACAAAGTGATTCATCAAATCAGGGACAAGGGGGAATTCCCGAGATGCCACTCGTGTACGACCATTGAGAAAGGACATAAACCACTTGTGATATTTACCTATTTGCCCTACTGCACTGTGACGACTGATCAAGATGGCATGACCAACCAACTGAAAAGCAGTGGAAAGGACAAAGAGCAAAAGCCCTACTTGTTCATGTTCCCCTTTTGAAGTTTGGAACTCATCCAGAGAAGTGGGCAGTACTGAGAGTGTTGTATTTAAGCTGGAAGCAATACAATTATAAGGAGTAATTTTTTAATAAATATACATATTTTCATAAATACAATTTGTGTATGTAATATTCTTTTCTCTGATTTATAATCAAATCCCGTGCTTGATTCTGGGAGGGAGTTTAGTGTTTGGCTTAATCTAGATGACCTCTTTCATGACTTTTATTATTCATGCTGGGGATCTATGTGGAGTTTCTAGTGGTCACATACATGCTTCACATTAAACATCAGCAAAGTTGGTAGAACTGGTGGTAGTCTTAAAAAGCCAAGAATGAATCAAACATTGAGCCCTAATTATCTTTTCATCTTCTGAATGGTTAATGCAAGTTCCTGGGTGGTAAGCCTGGGTAAATTCTTTCTTAGAGGTTCACTTGTGATGCATGTTGTGTAAATGGTTGCTAAATATAAATAGTAAATAATGATAAATATTTAAGTTTTGCATAAGGAAAAGAAAATATCAGGCAAGTGAACTCAGTAAAGTCTTATGTGGAATAGGGAGCCCTTTTGGAGTTTGAATGTAGTTGGAAAGGGGAAGCGTGGAATGTATGGAGTGTAGTGGCTTGAGAAATGCAGTGGAATGTAGCTGACTATAGAGTAAGAAAGTGCAATTACGGGTCAAGGGAGAAAAATTGTGGCATATACAATTTAATGGAGTGTGGGATCAAATGCAGAGCCTCGCAAACTACTGAGATCAATTGACAAACTTTTTGTGCAATCATTGTATCCAGGCACCAACGTTGACACATCCTCTGAAAATAGAAAATCTATGCATATGTTGAATTGCACTAAAATTTGAAAATCATGTTCAATTGTCTTCCATAATCCCTTCTCCCACGTCTCATATGCAATTAGTAGTGATCTGAAAACAGCTGAAGCAGTACCTTCATCCAAGCACTTAGGAAATTGATTTCTGCTTCTCCAAATCTGATGAGCAATGATCTACTTTGGAATATTCCATTTCAGTGATATCCTATGCCTTCTCCATAGTAATGCAGTATTTATAAAATTTAGCAATTTAAATAAACGAAAAGCCTTGTGTGGTTTTGGTCATGGTTGGCCAAGTCCCAGGAACTCAAGGCTGCTTCCACTCAAAACACATAAGATTGCATAATCCCGCTACATTACATGCTCACTCAGTCAGTAAGAGGCATCACCCAATGTAAGGGTGAGATTTGAGGCGCAAAAGCACATAGTAGTGCTGTGCTTGTGGTATGGAGAACTGTAAGAAGCAGTGGAGAACTAGGAGTGGTCAAACATGGCCACTTATGTTAGTCAGATGGTTTTGATTTAGGACACTTTTAGCCCTTTTTGCCAAGTTACCTACTGTGTGTTTTTATAGTGCTATTGAATCACCAACAGGTGTGCTTTGCATTAAATACAATATCAAAAAGTCAAGGAGGATTGATCTTCACTTACTCTCATTAGTGTTAGGTCACAATAAAACACGCCTGAAGTGTCACTACTTAAACTCCTCAATTTAGTATGAACAGTTTGCTTGTTAAGATCCTTTTGATGATCTACCCTTGAGACAGGGTGAAGTACATTGCAAAATCTGGATTAATGTACATCTTTCACTATGAGATGTTCTTTGGTTGTGCTTCAAGTGTTGGGTTGCTCATGTACTTGATGACCACAGGCTGACTGATGGAGACTAGCAAGGAGCAAGCTTCTGCAGATATCCTGATCTCTTGCTCTAGAAGGCCTACTGCCTGCTGGAGAGCACTTTAACTTTAGCCCTGGATGACACTGAGAGCCAATGATGCAATATTAAGGTAAGTTTTATGCAACAATGCCCATGAGAGGTCATAGTCTGGGTGACTGTATATGTTCTGTTATGCATATTTGGAAAGCGCACTATCACCGTCAAGGGTGCTTTTTGCAACCTGTCAGTTATCTGCAGAGACTGAAGTAGATCATTTTGCAGTAATCTATATGCATCAGGATTAAGGCTCCCGTCAACTCCACTTGCTTTGGTTTGCAGGTAACCAAATCCACACCATATCCGAGGCCATATTAGGGAAAAGGTACACTGTCCCAGTTTGTGCCATGGTGCACCTTAAAACAGGTGCTCCGGGTGCAAACAGGGACAGTGCACCGTATTACAAAAAATGTGCTGCCCCCAGGGCAGCTGTGAACACGTGCAGTCCTGGGAGCAGAGTATTCAGATTAATACGTAGAGCCTTCTTCAAAGCTGCTCCATGTTTCACAGTGTGGGGGGAAACCCGCCTGCACTTTAAGGAAGGGAGAGAGAATCCCCCTGCAGGCGGGTGCAGTGAGTGATTGTACTAGCCTGTAGGGGAATGTCTAAGGAGTCGATGGAACCCCCTTTCTCCTCTTCAGAGGGCTGCCTTCAAGAGACGCAATGAAAGTACACCACCTTTTTGTGGAGTACTGTGAATGTGCCTCCTAAGGGCCTGCTTGAGTCTACACCTGCTTCTGCAACACAGCACAGGCTAAGAGGCAAAGCGACTCCCTCATTTGCATGGAACCACGCCCACATGCAAATGGGAGAACTCCCAATAATGACTGCTCTGGCCTACATATGCACCAGTACGGTCAGTATTACAGAAGGGATGTCCAAGCATCTGCAGCTCCTTCTTTAATACCATTTACTGAGGGGGTGGGGCAAAACGGGAGGATACAGCCCCTGCTATAACAGAGACACAAACCTGTGAACAGCAAGCTGAAAATCCTACAACTAAGATAGGCCATAGCTAAGAATAAAGATGTGCTAAAGAATCTCACTACTGTTTTACAGATCGATGTCTTTGGCACAGCAGTCATGCTATGAAGAAAGCTAGTTCAAGATATATGACCAGATTATGTTGTTGCCTTTATTTTCAGGACCTCTACTTTGCCTCTCTGAGTAGGACTTTAATCTCGCTGTATTTGGAGGAACTATATGCTATTGATTACTGTATAAAGTGGCTGGGCTTGGTTAATAACATAACAGGAGAAACTGAAGAGCACATGTTCCCTTCAAAGATGTGTCTTGCGTAAGATGGCAGAGGCTTACTGTTACCCAACTCAATGGTACTCATTTTATCGACCTCTGTAGGGTGAAAGGCTAGGCGAGTGCCCCGGGATTTGATCCTGTGACAATGTGGTCAAACACACATCCCTGGAGTGAATTAAATGGTCCACCAAACCACCAGACCCAGGTAACACATAAACAGATATTTACACTGACATGAAGAATACAATTTAAAAAGTTACATAAAAATACACACAATGACAATAATGAAGGGCTCTTGTATTTTTAGCTTATAAATGTTCCTTGGAGGCACTTGGGGACTTCGCTATACTCAACGGAAGGTAAAGTCCAACAAAACAGATCAGAGGTGATACTTATGGATAAACAGGTGTGGACCTCAAAGTGTGGCCTCATACAAGCATTGGCAAACTTAGAGATAGAAATATGTGTGGGCGAGAGGTACGTACTGAAGCAAACAATATCAACCATGGAAAGTTATTAGAACAATCATACTTAAAATTAGATGGAAGACTCATAATTGCACTAAAATATGAATGTCTTTTAGGAACTTGAGCAGCGATGCCACAGTTTGTTTGTTTCACAACCAAAAGTAATTGCAACTTTTGCAGTGGAGAATCAACCAGAAAATTACACTGGAGAGATCAATCTCCATATACAAAGGCCAATGACCAGACTTTTCCAAAGGTCCAGAGAACAACGCTATTCCACGGTCCAGATGGCAATCTTTCCATCCTCTCTCCCTGAGCCGCTAAGCACATATCTGTCCTCTGCAGAGCACAAGGATTTAACAGCATCCGCATGGGCTACCAGCTCCTTCTCAACACTCTTCTTGTCAGCATCTATCACATAGATCTTGCCTTTGGACTTGCCCTGAGAAAGTCCTTTGCTGCCAATCCAGATCTAAAAAACAAAAATGGAAAAAGTGCATTAGTGGAGAACTCTTTAACTTTATACTACATTATAAATTAAACCCAACAGTGTGATGGGAGGTTATAACCTATGCAAATGGATTTTAAATCCTCCTTCGTTATTATAAATCTTTTTTCGATCTTTTATGAGCCCTAGAATGTATTTATGTGTCTACAATGCATAGAAGCTAAGAGAAACAGCCACTTTAAATAATTTGGGGAGGAAACAGATAGGTGAAAATGCCAGTCACGATAGGCTAGGCAGGCAAGTAATCGCCTGAATTTGACGAAGGAGAAGATAGCTAATTGAACACACCATCTAAATTTAATGCAGAAGGGAGAGGAAAAACTTGATTTTAAGACAAGTGACATTCTTTCAGGGTCTGAGAAAATCATATGCTTCAAAAGTGTTAGATGTCAATGTCAACAAGCACTGGCAAAACCAATGATTCTGGCTTACCTTTAACTCAAAGAATAGATAATGGAGCCAGTGCCATAATTCCATGCATGCAAAATGTAGCTGCTTTGCCTGCGGCATAATGGTGTCCTTTACCTAATGTGCACAATCACAATATGCCACAGGTTGGTAGTATGAACCTACCTAGCATCCCAACATACATGCTTAGATTGAAAGCTAGATTGCAACTGCATTTATAACGCTTACTGCCCCGGACGAGGCGTACAATCGCTTTACGTTGGGCAGCACGCTGCTTCAAAATCCAAGGTTAATGATTAGTCAAGTGTTATTGGTTATTTATTGGGATTAGTCTTGTGCACTCAGCAACCATTCCATGCATTTACTGCTGTTTCTTAGTGATAGATTACATTAACAGGAGTTAGGTGGGATCATTAGGGGTGAGGGAGTATGTGAGCTCACGTAGATGGTCGATGGGGTTAGTAGAGGAGCTTGAGGATTTAAGGTATTGCTAGGTTACAGGGTTAGGAGACGTTGTGATCTCTGATATCAGTTGTGGACAGTTATCAGATATAATCAAAGAAATTAAGAGCGACGAAAGGTAGTTTGTGCTCTGATGGAGGTGGCAAGCAGAGGATGGAAAGTGAGGAATGGGCCATTTGAAAGAAAAAAGGAGTGGCGAAAGAGAAGTTAGGTCAGTTTTCATGTGGGATTTAGAAATATAGATGTTGCTTTTTGAGATAGCATTCAATTTGAGGATGCAAGGCTGTAGAAAGAAACAACAAATTGTATTTGACAATTGTGATGCACAAGTTACTAACTTGTGTAACAATATATCTGTAAGGGACAGTAGTTAGTGACAGATTCCTTACCTTAGAATATCCCCAGGCGTCAGACTGGATCCGGAAAGTTTTTGCGTAGCAGTACCCTTGCGCGCCGGTAGGCGGCGTCGTGCGGCTCCGCGTCCGTCGTCGGGACCGCCGGGATGACGTCGCGGGCAGTACTTAGACGCCGCCCCTGCGCGCTGACGTCAGTTCTGTACACGACTTTTTCCGCCAGGAACGCAGAGCCATGCAAGAAGCTGACATAGGTGTCTGAAAAATACTAGGGCCCTGAAAGGGATGTCCTTAACCCTAGAAATCAGTTTGCAGAACGGGGAGGATGGGTGGGGCGGTAAGGAATCTGTCACTAACTACTGTCTCTTACAGATATATCGTTACACAAGTTAGTAACTTGTGCATCTGAAAGAGACACGTTAGTGACAGATTCCTTACCTTAGAATAGATACCCCAGCAATATCAACCCCGGTGGTGGGTCTGCGAACAAAGATCAGACGAGGAAGTCCCGGAGAACAGAACGGCCAAAGAAGCCGTCTCTCCGGACTTGGCTGTCAAGGCAGTAATGTTTGGTAAACGTGTGCAGCGAGGCCCATGTAGCTGCCTGACATATATCCTGTAACGGAACCCCGCGGCCTAAAGCTATGGTAGCCGCCGTTGCCCTGGTGGAATGGGCACGCAGCCCAACAGGAGGCTCCTTCTTAGCCAAAGAATAGCAGGCTTTGATACACATAGTGACCCAGCGGGAGATGGTCCTTTTGTGTACCGCCCGACCTTTTTTGGCACCCACGTACCCAACAAAGAGCTGGTCATCCACCCGGAACTGTTGTGTGCGGTTGATGTAAAAAGAAAGCACACGTTTTGGGTCCAGACGGTGGAGCCTCTCTTCCTCTCTGGAAGGATGCGGAGGCGGAAAGAAGGTGGGCAAAGTGATGGTCTGCCCAATATGGAAGGCAGTAACCACCTTTGGCAAGAAGGACGGACGCGTCCGAAGAACAACCTTGTCTGGATGAACAGACAGAAAGGGAGGTTTGCATGAAAGAGCCTGGAGCTCACTCACCCGCCGAGCAGAGGTGATGGCCACCAGGAATGCTGTCTTCAGAGTAAGAAGACGAAGAGGACAATTATGTAGAGGCTCAAAGGGAGCGCACATTAAGAAGGTAAGAACCAAGTTCAAGTCCCACTGAGGCATTACAAACGGAACAGGAGGAAAGAGGTGTGTAATGCCTTTAAGAAACCTGTTAACCACAGGGGACTTGAAAAGGGAGGGCTGATCAGGAAGCCTGAGGAAGGCTGATAACGCACAAAGATAGCCCTTGATGGTACCCAGGGCAGAACCCTGTTGGGCCAGAGAAAGAAGGAACAGAAGAACCTCAGAAAGAGGGGCAGAAAGGGGATTCACAGCCTTTGCTGTGCACCATGCCACAAACTTGTTCCACCTGCAGGCGTATACCACCTTAATGGAGGGACGCCTGGCTGCCAGAATCACATCACAAACTTCGGGAGGCAAGTCAAAGGAATCAACTGCCGCCGCTCAATCTCCACGCAAGCAGGTGTAGACTGGACAGGTTCGGGTGGAGGACCGTCCCCTGCTGCTGCGACAGAAGATCCTCCCGAAGAGGCAGACGGATCGGGGATCGACGCTCATACTGAGTAGCTCGGGATACCAAACTCTTCGAGCCCAGTCCGGAGCCACAAGAATGACTTGGGCCCGGTCGCGCCGAATCTTCTTCAACACTCTGGGTAGAAGTGGTATAGGCGGAAAGGCGTACAACAGACCGCAACTCCACTCGCGACGAAAAGCGTCGCCGAGCGAGTGCCGCCTTGGAAATTCCAACGTGCAGAACTGCTGACATTGCGCGTTCTCTTCGGTGGCGAACAGATCTAACCAAGGCTCTCCCCACTGCTGAAAGAGACCTTGCGCCACCTCCGAGTGAAGACGCCATTCGTGATCCATCATGCACCTGCGGCTGAGTTCGTCCGCCCTGGCGTTCAGGGAACCTGCCAGGTGTTTAACCATCAGGAATATGCCCTGATGTTCCAGACATGTCCAGAGGCGCAGAGCCTCCTGACATAGGGTCCACGACCCCACCCCGCCCTGTTTGTTGCAATACCACATGGCGGTGGTGTTGTCTGTGAACACCTGCACTACCGTCCCTTTGACAGAGGGAAGGGATGCCTTGAGTGCAAGTCGGATCGCCCGGAGCTCCAGAATGTTGATATGGAGCCGGGACTCCGCCGGAGACCAGAGGCCTCTGATCTCCGCCTCTCCCATGTGACCGCCCCATCCCAGAAGGGACGCGTCCGTCACAACTGTGTGCTCTGGCTGGGGAAGGGAGAGGGATCTGCCCATGACCCATTGCCGGTTCGAGAGCCACCACTGCAACTGTTTTGCAGTCCCCTCCAAGATCTGGACGTGATCGGACAGGTTGCCCTTGTGCTGCGCCCACTGGAACTTCAGGTCCCATTGCAGAGCCCGCATATGCCATCTGGCATGATTGACCAGCAGGATGCAGGAGGCCATGAGGCCCAGCAGCCTCAGGGTCATCCGTACCGAAACCCAGGATAAAGGCCGAAAGATCGGAATCATAGCCTGAATATCCCGGACTCGCCGTTCGGGAGGATAAACCCGAAAATGCGTCGTGTCCAGAACTGCTCCGATGAAAAGGAGCTGTGGAGAAGGAATCAGGTGCGACTTCGGCACGTTGATGGAGAACCCCAGCGAGTGCAGGAGTTCGGCCGTTGTCTGGAGGTGGGAGACGACTGCCTGGGACGAGCCCGCCTTCAGCAACCAGTCGTCGAGGTAGGGGAAGACTGGAACCCCTGCCCGGCGCAGATGGGCTGCGACCACCGCCATCACTTTCGTGAACACCCGAGGGGCGCTGGTAAGGCCAAAAGGGAGCACGGTGAACTGAAAATGCTCGAGGCCTACCGTGAACCGCAGGTTACGCCAGTGGGCCGGCAGGACGGGGATGTGGAAATATGCGTCCTGCAAGTCCAACGCTACCATCCAGTCTCCAGGGTCGAGAGCAGTCAAGACCTGAGCTAGGGTGAGCATTTTGAACTTCTCCTTCCGGAGGAAGCGATTGACGTTCCGGAGGTCCAAGATAGGACGCATGTCCTCCTTGTCCTTTTTGGGCACCAGGAAGTAGTGGGAGTAGCAACCACGTCCTACTTCTGGGGTCGGAACGCGCTCGATGGCCCTCTTGGCCAAGAGGGCCGCAACTTCCTTTTGAAGAAGCACCAAGTGATCCCCTGACATGCGGTGGAATTGAGGTGGCATGGCTGGGGGATGGTCACGAAGGGGAGGGAGTAGCCCCTTCGGACAATGTCCAAGACCCACCTGTCCGAGGTGATGGCACGCCAGTGTTGAAGGTGATGGCGGACCCTGCCCCCTACTGGCATGCTGTGCACCTGAAAGGAAGGACTAGGAGGGCTTGGAGGCCGCGGACGGGGCGGCCTTGGTGGCCTGACCCGCACGCTGGTTGCCTGACCCGCCACGGCGGGAGCCACGTCCTCGGCCACGCGAAGACGCTTGCTGCGCGGGCCGGTGGCTGGGCAGCGGACGTGACTGGGCGCCCCTTCCGTGGCCACGAAAGGGGCGAAAAGCAGACTGTTGCCGAGGGCGCACAGCAGAAAGGCCCAGGGACTTGGCTGTAGCCCGCGAGTCCTTAAAGCGCTCCAGCGCATGGTCTGCCTTTGTCCCAAAAAGACCAACTCCATCAAAGGGCATGTCCATAAGAGAGTTTTGGACATCACCCGAGAAACCAGTGGTCCTCAGCCAGGCGTGACGGCGCAGCGCCACTGTCGTCGCAAGCGATCTGCCTAGCGAGTCGGCGGTATCAAGGCCACATCTGTTGGGGTACTTTGCCGCATCTCTTCCCTCCGCAATGGTGTGGGAAAGCAGTGCCTGGACCTCCTCAGGACACTGGGGCAGAACTTGCGCCACCGAGTCCTACAAGGAGTGGGAATATCGGCCCAAGAGGCAAGTGGTGTTGACTGACTGCAAGCCAGCACTGGCGGAAGAAAAGACCTTCTTCCCAAATAGATCCAGGCGTTTGGATTCCCTATCCGGGGGAGCGGTAGGGAAGGCGCTTTGGGAAGCAGAGGCTTGGACCACCAAGCTCTCAGGGGTGGGGTGTAGAGAGAGAAACAGGGGGTCGCCCGGAGCAGGGCGATGGCGTCGGGCCACGTTCCTATCCACAGGAGCCCCTGTGGTGGGCTTGGACCAGGTGCCCAAAAGAACGTCTGAAAGCGCCTCGTTGAACGGCAGCAGTGGCTCCGAGGAGCTAGCCGCTGGCTGAAGCACTTCCGTCAGGATGTTAGTCCTGACAGCCACTGTAGGCAACTGGAGGTTTAAGGCCCCAGCTGCTCTACGCAACACCGTTGCAAAGTTTGCTCCCTCCTCCGTTGCCACGGATGGAGGAGACAGCATGCCAGAGTCAGGGGACGTGTCCAGACCACTGGCATCCCCAAGTTCCTCAGCCCAGTCCTGATCAAACTCACACTGCTGTGTGAGAGGGTCATCAGACCCCTCCCAGTTATCTACGTCCTCCAATTCAGGTTCAAAATAAGGAGGAGGGACATGTGGGACCCAAGGTCCCAGCGGCGTCGGAGCCGGCGTCGAGCGACGCCGGTCCGGCGCCGTGTCCGGAGAGAACCGGCGTCGGGAACGGCACCGGAGACATCGGCGCCCGCGGAGGTGTAGTTAGGTCAACCGGCGTCGATGGGGGTTGCGGCAGCACCGGAGCCGGGATCGAGGCTGGGACCGAGGCTGGTGTTACAGGCGGCGCCGGGACCGGAGTCGCCGGCGGCGCCGGGGAAACCCCATCAGGGCCCGCGGGGCCTGAAGGCGCACCGGGGGGACCTTGAGGCCCGAAGAGGCGAGCCATGGCCGACAGGAATTCCTGTATCTCGGCCGGAGTCGCCCCCGAACCCGGGAAGGACGGGTAATGCGGGGGCGGCTCCACAGGCACTCCCGGAGCCGCGGGGACGGTGCCGATAGGAGCCTCAGCCGAGACGCGAGACCGGCGAGGCGAAGCCTTCGAGCGATGACGCTTCTTAGACTTTTTATGCTTCGACTTACCGGAGGAGTGCGAAGACTTGGACCCCGACGACCGATGAGGACTCCGCGACCGGCCCCTCGACCTCTCACGTGACCGGGGCTTGGTGTGGCGCGGAGCCGACTGCCGGACCTCGAGGAGCTTTCGAGATCGCTCTCGCAAAGCCTTCGGGTGCAAGGCCCGGCAGTCGGGGCACGACTTCGTGTCGTGGTCGCGGCCGAGGCAGTAGAGACACTCTAAGTGCGGGTCTGTGATCGACATCATGCGACCACAGGCGTCGCAGGGCTTGAAGCCGGGCATCCCTACCGACACCTTCGGAGTCGAGAGACTCGTTTAGAAAACAGTGAAAAATCACCCAAAAATTTAGTCAAATAAATGTCTAGGGCACTGCTCTTCCCGGATCTGCGCTTACTGGCGCGGAAAAAGAAGAACTGACGTCAGCGCGCAAGGGCGGCGTCTAAGTACTGCCCGCGACGTCATCCCGGCGATCCCGACGCCGACGACGGACGCGGAGCCGCACGACGCCGCCTACCGGCGCGCAAGGATACTGCTACGCAAAAACTTTCCGGATCCAGCCTGACGCCTGGGGATATTCTAAGGTAAGGAATCTGTCACTAACGTGTCTCTTTCAGATATATTAGGTAGTTGTGATGGGCACTAGAATCAGAAGAACACCCTAGTTGTAGAATGAACAACTTCCACAAATAGTGGAAGTGTATTGCCTTCATTCCTGAGGCTGCAGGGTGGAGATCCCGACACCTAAGTGAAGCAATGGTGACTGGACTCCATTTAGAAATAAAAAGACTTTATTAGTAAGGGGCTGGTGATTAAATATTCTGAAGAACTGCCCTTTGGTGAATGGTAGTGGGCAGGTTGGACTGCAGAGTCTGCTGTACAAGGTGAAAGGCGTCCCTTTTGTCTTTCTTGATCATAGGCAAATGCAGAGATTCACACCTCTATGTGCATGCTCTATGCAGAAGATTTCCCTGTTGTGAGGGGCATCACTACACCAAGGCTGTGTCTAAAGAACAGCGAGAAAAGGACATATACATTCTGATACCAACAACTACAATGGTGTGCGATATGTACAGTCTCCTCAAAGTCTCACTAAGCCTTTCTGTAACAATATTTGAAATGCTAATTATGCCCCCGCATGGGTGCTAGGCAGGCTTTTGAAGTTATACTGTGTTGCCCCCTCACGGTTTGTACTGGCGATATTTTTGTGAACAGTTCATAACTGTTTCCATACAGCGCTTGATGGCAATTAATTGATACTAGTATTGAATTTTTTTAATGACTCATTAAACTGAGGGGGAAAAACACAATTTCCAGTACATACTAACGTGTGGCAACAGGTCCACGTGGAATGTCTGTTTATTCTTCCCATAAAGTGTCTTCAAAAAGAGTAAAATGCATATTCCATTACGATCGGAGAAAGATGCAGGTGGCCTGGTGTGAAGTGACCAACTAAATGGAGAACGCACCCTCACGAGCCAGCGGCACAAAGGACTCTGTGCATGTTGAAAGCTTGATTCTTAATTAAGGGTCTAAGTGGTCTTCACCCATGCCTGAGGGAGTGATTAGAAACAGTTTGTTCAATGTGACTGCTGGAGTGTTACCCTGCAGGGGCTCCTGTTGAGAGTTCTAAGCAACCTTATTGGCTGCTTTTGAGTGAACAAGTACAGGGTATGGTAGTCAAATTATACTACAGAAATTCATTGTTATTGAACTTAATGAGCGAGTGGATCTTCCCAATCACTTTTAGTCACCCCTTCGGTCATGCTTGCTGAATTCAATAACACACTGCAAAGAATGGGGCACTAAAATGAAGTTGAGGAAACTCATGCAAGAACTGCTGGGCAAAGTGAAATCAGTTGTGCTGTCTGACTGATCACAATATCATCAAATTGATAAGGAGCACCAAACATCCCCAGTTGACCATATTCGATAAAAGTCTGAAATGTATTTCTAATATGGTTCAAGAAGAACAGAAATCACTTTAGAGAGACAGTTACTTTCTTTTTCAAACCTATTCTAAAGGAGAATCTGAGATTTTGGAACAAATGAGGGCTGGCACTCCCTGTGTTTCTGAACTGACAGAACATGATAAATGTGTTCTTCCCGATACGTATATTATAATTGTTAAATATGACAATATAGGCCTATTACACCAGTACAGAGAGTTTACACAAAAGTAGTATACAGCAGAACACTGAGGACCACAGTACAACATAAAAACAAAATAAGTTAAAATACAGTAATTCATAGCTGTAAGGCAGTTAATCTCCAGGCTCCCAATACATATGAGGAAACTGCTCAAAAGATTATTTGAAGATCGATCTATTGCACAAGACAAAGGCCAGTTTTAAACAAAGAAAGATTTACAACAGAAAATCATAAAATAAAATATGATGTCTTTGCATCCAGTATCACAGTCACAGCGTCCATATTGATACTTAGATGGATAACATTTGGTCAAATATTCCTGTGTGGAAGGGTGACACGGGGAAACTCTATACAGAGTACATCTGATATCCGAGCAGATATCATCCAAATAAGGTCCGCATCCTGTCTGCATTTTGTAGGCCAAATAATTAGCAGTCAAGGGACCAAGGACTGTAGACGTTAACATTTGATTGAGGTTTAGGTCCCCATACGGATTTTCAATTTTGGTTTGCAGAACTATACATGTGCTGGCATAGGATCTATCCAGAGGTCCTTAAACCTCATTTCATTAAGATTACATTTTAACGTGACAGAACCCAGGCCGATTACCAGCCTCAAGTAAAGATGGCACCTCCACCCTGGTCTTCCTATAATCTGCAACATGAATACTTTTATGTAGTTTTAGCCAGTCGCGGATCCTGGAGGGAGTGCTGCGGGGTGGTGAGGCGGGGGAGGGGCAGGGTGGGGGGTAGTAAACTCCGGCATACGGCCGAACGGAGGTAAGTACGTAAATAAAACAAATTACATTGCGCGCGCCACATCGCATTTGGCGTTGCAGCGCGCGCAATGTAATTAGTTTTATTTATTTATTTATGTGCTTACCTCCGTTCGGCCGTATGCCGGAGTTTACTACCCCCCACCCTGCCCCTCAGCACTCCCTCCAGGAGCCGCGACTGGTTTTAGCCAATACAATATAGGGTGTAATGCAATTTCATCTGAAATTGCATGAAAGCCAAGCTCGAGCCGAAGCATTAGCAATGGGGTGCCTCGTCCCAATTTCAGTAGTGAGCTATAAAACTAGTTTTCAATTAGCAAGACGAACTTGGTGTTTAAATGACCCTATAATTCTGCACCATATATGCAGCTGTAACAGCTTTCAACTTTTTATACAAATATATGCAGAATAGTGCTGATTGCGTGCCCCTGCTGCTGTGGTCTGACAAAAGTTTCATGAAGCTAATTCTCTTTATTTAACCCAAAACGGATGAAGGTCAAAGCACACTCCTAAATAATCAAAATATTGAACTCAATCCAAGCCTTGGCCATTTATAGCGAGGCTCCTGTAGGCGTTTTGGTGGGTGCATAACCATGAAGTTGGTCTTTGCAACATTTCTACTCAAACACTTTTTGTTACAATAGTTATGATATACATAAATCAGCTGATGTATTTCATTCTCAGTCAGAGCTAGAATGACCAGATCGTCTGCATACAATAAAAGTGAAATATTCTTATTGCAGACTTGGGGAACATCAAGGTTAAGAGAGTTGAAATATTTTCCAACATCATTCAGAAACAACCAAAATAGAGTAGGGGCAAGAAAAAAGCCAGTTTTGACAGATAAACCTTCTGTGAGATTCCCTTCTAGACCATATCTAATACACAAATTATTATAAGTAAGCAGAGGCTTCACTAGCTCTTGTAATGTACACTCAAGGCTTTATAGCTGTAATGCCTTTCAGAGGAAGTTCCTATTTTACCAAATCAAAGGCAGATTTTAGATATATAAAAGTTAAAAATAATAATAATTTCTTTAGGTGGGTATATTCCAGGCAAATTTGTTGTAAAGGTGACAAGTTATTATTTAGTGTCACACAATCATGTATCTGATTCAATAAAGTTCAGCCATAGATCTTGCTTGCACTATCCTTGAGTGAAATTGGCTGATTATTTAAACAAACCTTACCTTTTTATTGTGTGGTTTGAAGGCATTGCACCAAGAATTAGATGTCACATTAGAGCTTAAGATTTCATTGAATACATTGGTCGGGGGTGGATCCCATTTTATTGGATGTAAACGATATAGATCTCCATGAACGCCAACCGGACCAGGTGCCTTTTACAACCTTTGCAACCATATTGTGTTTTCTACCTCTGACACAAAGGTGAAGCTCGGGCTCACAGCATTGGGCACAACTTCATTATATGGGCTCACAACATGCAATACAACTCAATTGCTGCCTATTTTGTTGGAATTAACACAGGAAATGAAGACATAATTTCTTAAAGTTGGCCCAATGTGGTCTTCCACTGAACTTTGCTGACTCCAGTAACCCCAAGACACAAATACCAAGAACTTTTTACTGCCTTACAGGTCCTTTTTCAAGTCCTCCTGGATCATATTGGGATGTGATTGCTTCTTTCTTGCAAGAGTTGTTTATATTTTGCTTTTGCACTTCTTAATTCTAAAGTTCAAGATGATGATTGTCATTTTCTGTTTAATATGCACTGAGAAGATTTTGTGCGTCAGCTGTCGTCATTGTACCAGTCAAAGATTTTCCTAGAAGTAATAAGATTGCTCCTTTTAGGTGGTATGGAGAAAAATTAATCTGTTTTAGAGATCATTGAATGTGGATTGATGCTGCCTATAATGATGGGACAGGAAGAGTACATTTAGCACTTTCCCACTTCAGAAAGAAAACAAGTTACTTACCTGTAACTACGGTTATCCAGTATTGGTATCTTTCATAGATTCACATGCCTGAATCATTCCCCGTCGTCGAGATGGGAGTCCCACGGTAAAATACACAAGCAGTGCCATAAATAATACATAGGCTAAAATGGCCCAAGGCCATCTAATAGTAGCCTATCTCCTTTTTAAGAAAGGACCAAATGTTGGCTTCAGCCAATCAGCTGCTAGCACCCTCTAGAACACTCCCAGCAGAGGCAAGTTCTCTTCAGATTTTCTAAGCACAAGTGGGAAGCAAGTATCCCAAAATCAATGAGAACTGACTCCACGGGGAGGTGGGTGGGTTGCATGTGAATCTATGAAAGATACCAATACTGGATAACGGTAGTTACAGGTAAGTAACTTGTGTTCTTATCCAGTATTGCGGTATCTTTCATAGATTCACATGCCTGAATCAGAATCGCAAGCAGTACCATAACTGTACTGTCGTTAGCGGAAGGTGGGAGACATGTAACTTTCCACTCCCAATAATTATCCACTATCCTTTACACAATGCATGTGCTAACCGTTACAGTATATTGAAATATTAAAACCAGCAATGTTAAAGTAACTATCCAAAGATACATCGCAAACCATATTATAGTACAAATTGTTAAATACAGTTACATGATCATTTATCTTGATTAAAAATAAAGAAAGAAAGAAAGAATTCCTCTTATGTAAAATAAAGAGGATGACCTTAGTTAAAGAGATGACGCAGTACAGCTTGGCCAACCGCTGCATCCTCTCGTTGTGCAGATTGCAGGCAGTAGTGTTTCGTAAACGTGTGGACATTCTTCCATGTCGCAGCACGGCATATCTTGTCTAATGTCACTCCTGCAAACAAGGCTGCAGATGCAGAGACTGTTCTCGTGGAGTGTGCATTAGCCCTCACTGTCAGAGGTTTGTTAGCCTTTTCGTGGCAGAATTGTATCGCAGATGCGACCCATCTGGCGATCGTGGCCTTCGTTACTGCCGTTCCTTGTTTTCCTTGTCCGTAAGCTACCAGGAGCTGATCTGTTTTCCGTCTTCCTTTTGTCTTGTTAAGATAACATTTCAAGCATCTTTTGATATCCAACGTATGCAAAGCCCGTTCTACTGGACTAGATGGGTTTGGAAAGAAAGATTGTAATATCACCGGCTCGTTGAGGTGAAATTGCGTTGGTACTTTTGGAATGAACGTTGGGTTTGTCCGTAGGGTGACGTAATATTCAGTGAAATGTAGAAAAGGTTCCTTGACTGTAAAGGCTTGTATCTCACTCACTCTTCTTGCAGAAGTAAGAGCTAGCAAGAGGGATACTTTCCATGTGAGAAATTTAAGCTCCGCTTTATGAATCGGTTCAAACGGTTGTCTCATCAACTGCGCCAGGACCACATTGAGTTTCCACTCCAGAGGAGGCGCGCGCACTGGGGGAAAAGCGCGGAAAAGGCCTCTCATGAATTGCTTTATGAGATTAGATGCACAGAGAGAAGGAATTTGAGGAGATTTCCTGTACCGGGAAATTGCAGCCAGGTGAATTTTCACTGAAGAGACAGTGAGACCTGATTTAGCCAGAGAGAGGAGGTACGGCAAAATCTGCTCAGCAGGGGCTTGCAGAGGATGAACGCTATTTTTTTCACACCAGCAACAGAATCTTTTCCATTTCAAACGATATGTCTTGATAGTGCTTTCAGCACTGGATTCAGCAATTATTTCTCTACAGTCTTGCGGAATTCTCTAAATTCTAGGAATTCAAGAGACATGCGTGCAAGTGAAGAGTGTGGATCCGGATGAATCACTTGGCCCTTGTTCCTCGATAACATCGTTGAGGATGGTTGTAGACGAATGGGTCTCGCTTGCGACAACAGGAGCAGCTCTGGGAACCAATATTGCCTGGGCCAACGTGGTGCTATCAGGATTAGGCAGCAACCTTCTGATTTCATTTTGATTAGCACCCTGGGAATTAACGGGATGGGGGAAAAGCGTAGGTATATATTCCTGACCATCGCATTAAAAGGGCATTCCCCCTTGACCCTGGCAGTGGAAACCTGCTAGCATAATACTGGCATTTGGCGTTCTCCTTCGTTGTAAAGAGGTCCAAAGCTGGTTTCCCCCATCTTTTTTAAGACCTTGTCCAACTGTGATTGTTCTAGTTCCCACTCGTGGCAACTGGACTGAGACCTGCTTAACGTGTCTGCTAGGGTATTGTACAGACCCCTGACATGTTCGCCCTTCAACGAGATTCCATGGTACGTTGTCCATTCCCATAATTCCTGCGCTTCTCGAGATAGCATAATGGATTTTGTTCCTCCTTGCTTGTTTATATAGTACATGCTGGTCGTATTGTCCGTACGGACCAACACTGAGGAACCTGCTATTCTTGGCAGGAAAGATTGGAGAGATAGGAATATGGCTTTGAGCTCCAAACTGTTGATTTGCTGCCTTTTCTGTACCGAAGACCATTTGCCCTGGATTTGCAAGTCCTGCAGATGACCTCCCTATCCCTCCATGGAGGCGTCTGTTGTTAGAATGAAGTATGGGATATTTTGAAGAAAGGTTAGGCCTTGAACGAGATTTGTCGCTTGAGACCACCATTGTAGTGTTTCCACCATCCGTGTTGTGATTCGAATTACATCTTCAAAGGATCCCAAAGCTTGTTGCCACTGTTTCTGCAGCTCTTCCTGAAGAGGTCTCATCTTTAGTCTGGCTAGAGGTACCAGGTTTAGTGCTGAAGAGCACATCCCCAGGAGCGATTTGAACATTCGTACAGAAACGGACCCTTTTCTTGAAATGGTCTTTGCCAGCCTTTGTAGACGCATCTGTCTCTCTTGAGACAAGAACGCCTTGCATTGAACGGTGTCCAAGGATACTCCCAGAAAAGATATTACTTGAGTTGGACGTAAAATTGATTTTTCCCTGTTTAGGGTGAGTCCCAATGTATTGAATTGACGGAGGCAAGCTCTCGTTGTTTGATCGACTTCCTGTGCTGTTGCTGCTTTGAGCAGCTAATCGTCGAGGTATGGTAAGTGCTACTGGCGCCAGGCACTTGGTGAAAATCCGTGGTGCTGATTTTAGGCCAAACGGGAGCACTTTGAATTGATAGTGGGTAGCAGCCACTGTGAACCGTAGATATTTCCGAAGCTTTGGGTGGATTGGGATATGGAAATATGCGTCTTCCATGTCGAGCGAAGTCATGAAATCTCCTTTGTTTAAGCATCCCAGAATATCGGAGAGTGTTACCATCCTGAACGTCTGTTTCTTGAGAAACTTGTTGAGTTTCCTTAGGTCCAGAATCGGTCTCCATTCTCCTGACTTCTTTCTAATTAGGAAGAAACGAGAATAGAAACCTCTTCCCTTCTGAGCGAATGGTACCTCTTCTATTGCTTCCTTGAGGAGCATGGTCAAGACTTCCTTTCGTAATAAGTGAAGACGAGGGGGAGGGAGACCCCTGGGTGGAGTGATAGGTGGCCGTTGAATAAATTCTAGAGTGTGACCCTTGGTGACTAGGTCCAACACCCAGCGGTCTGATGTTCTCGTGCCACCGCTGTACATAAGCAGAAATCTTCGCACCCACGGGCAGGGAGGGAAGTTGGGCTGGTACCCTGACGTACTCATTGTTTTCTGCCCGAGTCACAGCCCTGTTGGGGTGCTCGCTTGCGGCCTGGCCTCCCTGGCAAGAGAAACCAACCGTGGATGATTGGCGATACGATGGAGGTTTGTAAGATTGACGATACTGAGATTGGTATGGTTGATATTGCTGAGCCCTCTGATATCCTCCTTTGTAAGTGGCGAATCCTCGCCCTCTAGCACCTCTGAATGGTACTCTTCTATATTGCAGAGATCCCAAAGATTTTGCGGTGTCCGTATCATTTTTTATCGCCAATAGAGCTTCATCAATGTGCTTTCCAAAGAGTGATTCTCCGTCGAAAGCCATATCAAGAACTTTCGTTTGTACCTCAGGTCTGAAGGCAGTTGCTTTTAGCCATCCCTGGCGTCGAAGTACAGCCGCTCCAGCCAACTGCCTATAACCAGTATTTGCTATGTCAAGAGCACAGTCAATTGTCTCTGAAGCAGCACGCTCACCCTCCAATAGGATCTTGCGTGCATCCTGCCTGTTTTCCTCCGGGATGAGGTCCATCAGTCCTGCCATATCGGACCACATCTGACGGTCATAGTGGCCGATAATGGCTAGAGCATTTGCTGCTCGCATTGTTACAGCTGCCATTGATGAGAACTTTTTCCCCAGAATGTCCATCTGACTCCCTTCTTTGTCTGTGGGGGGGTAGTAATCGGGGTGGCCGGGTTCTTGGAGCTTCTCTGTGCAGCCTGGGAGATGACAGAATCTGGCTTCAGATGCCCAATAAGGCAAGATGGAGAATCATCCGGAGCCCTATATTTCTTTTCTACACGAGGCAGTAGTGGTGGTATGGATGCCGGTGTCTTAATAATCTTCATGCCCTCCTGCCATATATGGTCGATAATAGGAATTGAGCGTACCACCTTCTTTGTGTCCTCTTTAAAATCATACAGAAAACATTCTGTTTGCTTTACAGCAATGGGTAAGTGGAACCTGTTGGCTGCCCTTTGCATCAAATTGTGAAATCCCCCGATATCTTCTGGGGGAGAGTCTGAAGGCAAGTGCGGAGGAGGGGATGGTGTTGGAATCACATAATCATCCCAAGGATCAGGAACAGATGCCGGGTCTGGTAATTCACCTTCCTCTACCTCTTCTTCTGAAGAGGAAGTGTTCTGTCCTTCAGGGTCGGCTGCCACCGAGCCCGTTGTATTCACAGGTGTGCTAGGCATTTGATGGCCTGGTGCGCCTGTAGGTTCTTCCACATGAGGAACCTGGTCTTCTGGTGGGCGTTGTTGAGGAGGGAATCTTTGACTGTAATCCGCTAACATTGCTTGCAGATCTTGTATTAATGATGGCGGTAGATGAGCCATTTCTCTGTGGCGCGGTTCCTGTCGGAGGTTAAATTGGTAGCTATGACGTGGATTCATATACTGTTCCTGGTAATAACGTGCCTCCTGATAATCTTTCTCCTCTTCATCATCATCTTGGCATTTTACATGGAGCTCAGATGGACTGTGAGCTACCCCATAGAGGCCGTCATCATCATCCTCCTCTTCCTCGATATACCCTTCCAAAAGATGCGATGGAAGCAAAGGTGACACCTTGCTATAGTCCTGCAAAGACGGGTGCAAAAATGTCTTTGTAACGGTAGTGACCCGAGTTATCCTCGTCGACGGGGGCGTAGACGGTGCAGAAATTATAATCATGGGGATTTCCTTCGTCGACGGTGCTATCGTCAACTGTAATGTCATTGCGGGTGTCGTCGACGGTGTTGCCTTCGTCGACGGTGGTGTCTTCGTCGACGGTGGTGTCTTCGTCGACGGTGGTGTCTTCGTCGACGGTGTCTCTGCCGTAGACGCTGGGGCATCGATGGTTTTGGACGACGAAGGTCTCAACGTCGAGATAGAAACTTTAGTAGATAGAATAGGGGACTGGATCGCCGTCGTCGTGACGGTTGCCGTCGACGATGTTACACATATTGTCGTCGACGAGAAATTGTCGTCGACGATGGCTTTTTTTAACTGTTTTTTACTCACAGTATCAGAAGAGGAAGATTTCGGACGATCTCTTTCTTTCTTGACAGGCGTAGGTGGCACAGACAGCGTTGTTTCAGAGGAATGTTTGGTAATCCTCTCCTTGCTTACAGGCTTTTCTTGGGAAGATTTAAAATGTTTTCTTCCCTCACCTGAGGATCTGTCCTGGGATCTAGCCCTCTTGTGGGATGTTGAAGTCAACTCCTCTTCCTCATTAGAAGAACGAGATTGTTGTTTTGTGGTTTGGAGCCACAATAGTAATCTTTCCTCTCTGTCCTTGAGGGGTTTGTTAGAGAAGGTGCGACAGATCTTACAGTCTTTCACCTCATGCCTGGGATATAGGCAATAAATACATTCTTTATGTGGATCATCCACACGGACCCTCTTCTTCCCACAGGTCTTGCAAGGGCGGAAAAGGCCTTTCTTGTCTGACATGATGTCAAAATTAGCTGAATAGAAGAAAACTGAGTAGCACTCAGGGAGACTCCCTTCCACACGACGTGCAGTGAAAATCTGAAGAGAATTTGCCTCTGCTGGGAGTGTTCTAGAGGGTGCTAGCAGCTGATTGGCTGAAGCCAACATTTGGTCCTTTTTAGGTCGAGCCTAGCGCAGCGTGCATGCGCTGCTCCTTGGGAGGCCTCTTGGAATCACTTCAGGCTTTCTCAAAATTCGTCCGTGTGGTTTTTCAACGTCCACACATTCTATTGGCCTTTGCGTGTGGCTTTCAAAAATGAAAGCACGCAATTGGCCAAAGGCGGGTGCATGTCCCGCCTTTTATCTAAAGGTTGACTCCCATGGCCTTTGGGTCTCGGGAGCGAGCGGCGGCGCGCATTCCTCCCTTGTTGTTGTGGGTTACTAATTAACACAGCGCGGTCGCTTTCACCTTCGCGTCAGAGCTTGTTACTTTAGGAAGGGCTGCCTCCATCCAGCACTCGTGGGACACAGCATGCCATGCCACTTTCACTTTGAGAGTGCGCCCTTCTGCCTCCGACAGCGGTTTATCCGTCGCTTGAAGCGGCGGCCATACTAATGCCAGTCAAATGTCATTTTACTTTTAGTTTAGTGAATGCCTTCCCGGCTCTATCTTATTCTCACAACAATGACTGGACACTGAACTTAACTCAAGAACCTGACTAGATTATTATACCGCACTGAGTGTGGGCTGTAATTACACTGAGTATCAGGTACATTAAAGTCCACATTCCCCCCTCCGTGACCTTCTTGCCCCTGGCACCGGCTGCCCTTCACGGCCCCCCTGACACCGCCCCAGCGTCGAGTCCGCCGCCTGCCAACAGTTCCAGACGCGCAGAGCCGCGCCCGCAGATCGATGCTGCCGCCTTTCATGTGAGCGCCGCCCCGGGAGCAGGGCTTCCTGGAAAACCGACAGCGGAGAGTCAATGTGTGCGGCACAGGGCACTTACAGGCGGGGGAGGAGGGGCTGCACAAACACGGCCTGTTCTCCGCAGCACTGCGTGCTCCTGACCTGCCTTCTTCCGGCAATGCCTGCCCTTCCTGTCTGCCATCTGCAGACAGAATCTGCCCTCCGCCGGCAATACCTGACCCCCTGCCCTCTGCAAACTCTGCCAACTGTCCGCCTGCCCTTGCCGTCTCGGCCTGTCTGCCCTCTGCAAAGGCTACTTGCTCTCTGCCAGCGATGCCCGCTCTCTGGCTGGCCACCCACCCTCCTCCATCTGACTAGTCTCTGCAGACACAAACTGCCCTCTGCAGGCACTGCCTGCTACCTACCTGCCCTACCTGCCTGCCTTCTGTCAGCCCTGTCCTCTCTCTGTCTGCACTGTTGCTATCTGCAGACACCATCTGTCATCTGCCTGAGCTGCCTGCCCTCTGCAAACGCTACCTGCCCGCCCTCCTCTACCATCTCTACTCTATTAACACCATGGGCCTTCGCCGGCAATGTCTGACCCCGACATGCCCGCTGCAGACACTGCCTGTCCTCTGCAAACGCCACCTGCCCTCTGCAGGCACTACCTGCTATCCGCCTGCCTGCCCTGGCTGTATCAGTCTGTCTGTACTCTGCAATCAATACTTGCTCTCTGCCAGTGCTGCCCGCTCTCTGCCCGCCCAACCTTCACTCCCCAAACACCATCTGCCCTCGGCCGGCAATGCCTGACCCAACCTGCCTTTTGCAAGCACTGCTTGCTTTCTGCCTGACCTCAATGTCTGCTCTCTGCAAACGTTACCTGCGCTCTGCCAGCGCTGCCTGCTCTCTGCCTGCCCTCCCTCCTTCCACTTCCCTGCAATCAGCATGTGCCGTCCCCCAGTAATGCCTGACCCAAGATTATGACGGCGAATCTCCCGTTGACTGAGAGAATTCTGTTTATATTTATTGCTGAGTTTGAATGTGTGTTTTGCCATATCTAACGTGCGCTAAACTATAAAGGATGGGGAAATTAACCAGCGATTTTCAGACCCTTTGTAATATTCAATAACTATCTGGACCAGGATAGTGTGAGTATATTAATGCGTAGTGGTTCTCTGTTCCCTTGCTCCGTCTCCTTAGTGCAAAGGCTGTTCCAGTGGGCGCCATGTTACGAGGTTGTTTACGCACCAAAATAGCATTTCCTTTACTTATGTGAGTGTGTGTACTACATCTAGACACACACCTTCTGTCGAATTTTGACGTTTCGTAGAACTACAGCTAGCAACAACCTACCATAACTATTGTTTTATAGCAAGTTTTATGTATTTTTTATTAATACAGATGATTTTATTTCGAAGCTAGATTCACAACTCGCAGGGAACGCTACCTTATTTACCAACGAACAGTTTTTGATGCTTTATTCGTTTAAAAACAACTGCCAAGGCTCACCAACGAAAGACCAAGGATAATTTCGTATTGAATCTTACAATCCAAACCATGTTTGATTTGTATAGTGTTCTTGTTAGCATTCGTTTTTTTATTCCTAAAATTACATGCAATACATTCCAACTCTCGTTTTGGACTTCATCCAAGTAGCAATACAGGAGTGTTAATTGGAAAGCATTTAACTAAAGAAATGTTTTTGACATTTATTGTGGGTAGTTGGGTATGTTTCAAATGAAAAACGAGATTTGCACCCTGCCAACAAACCAGGACTTTAAATTGAGGCATTTGTTTTTTTATTCACTGTGCATTTGTGTGTCAAGAACCTCGAGCGTCTGCACTACAGTCAGGTCCAACTTTCAACTCGTCCTGCCTTTATAATAAAATGCCAGCTGATGACAATGGGCACGATTTGACATTGCAAAGTCATGTAAAGATGTAGTTGGGGCAAGCATGTATCCACTATGTAGTGGTGTAACATTAGACCCCACAGAACCCCTGGTGCAGGGGCAAGCTCCTTAGCACTTGCATTGTAATCTCTTATAAGGGCCCAAAGGCGAGACCTATTGGCTATGCCAATGCTTGTTTAAAAGGACATAGATAGGCTAAAATGGCCCAAGGCCATCTAATAGTAGCCTATGTATTATTTATGGCACTGCTTGTGTATTTTACTGTGGGACTCCCATCTCGACAACGGGGAATGATTCAGGCATGTGAATCTATGAAAGATACCCCAATACTGGATAAGCCCCTTCTATTACTGGGATTTTATAAAGGTTTTCCAAAAACTGAGACTGGAAGAAAAAGAGTGCAGTTAAGTTTTCAGTAACAGTGCTAGAGTTGCCACTAATGGGTTATGATAGCTTTGTGGGCTCTCAATAAATTCCATATCCTTAGCCATGGGCCAAGCTTCCAGATTGAGTAAAATGTAATCAATCAAACTTGCTTTCTTGCATATATTGAAAGTCTATCTTGCTGGAAAGTATGATTTTGTTAGCCCATTAAGGCTGTACCTTTATGCTGCTATGTTGTGGAGATCCCACCTGATAGAGGATCATATCGGTGCTTAGTGGCAGCTTTGAAAAAGCAATCCACATCAATCGGATTGTAGGTCATGTTTCCTCCAGGCAATGAAAATAAATAATAATAATTCATAAACTCCGCCCAGTCCAGATCATCCAGTTTCCGCTGCAAACCTGCTATGTTCAAACTAAGTAACTTCAGATGAATGTTTTCTTTATGACAGTAACAGTAGCAGGATGTAACTTATGTAAAACTGGCTAACCAATGAAAACCCTGCTACAGAATGCGTTTGAGCCTATCTTCGTTTTTTAAGCAGCTAATGAAGTTGGTGATGCCACTTAAAGCCACAGAAAATTCTCCGGTGATTGGTCTATACTTTCTAGGGGAGAATACTCACAGTTTTCACTAATCTTATTACCTTAACTGTTTTGCCATGTTGACAGTCCCAATAAGAATAATAAAGCTTAAAGAGTTATACTACTTTAAAGTAGAAGATAGAACAAGAAAATGACCTATAACACGGGATCTTCAGTACTAGCATGCTGAACATTAATCTTGAAATCCAAGACAAGACCACAAAATAAATTCTACATAATGATTTTTCTGATGAGATTTCACTACAAGGAAATTAATAAATACATTCTCCTCCTATTCAAAGGCTTGCCTCTAGAAGCGTCTCACCACTTTAAAGGCACAAGTGGTATAAATACTGGGCCTCAAACACCAACTCTTCAGTACACTTTTATACCTGTGGATACTCTACTAGTAAGAAAGACTGCTGTGCTGCTGAAAGGACAGCCACTCTACTTGACTGGTACTCTGCGGGACTGCTGTCCGGATGTCTGTGGCTCTCTTGCCTGGGTGATAAGGACTGAACCTGCATCTCTTGAACCCAGAGCCCCAGAGTGTCTACAAGGACCAGTAGGCTGGCCTCCTTATCTGAAGCCTCAGGGACACAACAGGCTTCTAACATCCTAGCACTGCACCTGGAGCTACCAAGTGGTGCCACCCCAGTTTTGGACCCTTGGAAGTGGGCCCAGGGCTCTGTCAGCCCCTGTGGATCCAGCGGAACAGATGCATCTCTCCTGCTATGAGGCGCAAATCTGAACAGAACCGGCGAATTGCCGCTACTGCGTGGATTAGACCTATCGTAAAGACCCGCATTGCAGCCCTTCGGAACCACCGCGACGTGACGCATCCTCGACGAAACCCTTGCATCCCTTGGTGACTGCAGCCTCGACGCCGGACTCCACATCAGAACAGAGGCATCGCGGGGGTCGTGGCTACCGGCTGAAGAGAATGGCCGCACGTTAACGCGGCTCCGATAGCCCCATCTGCTTATCCTGCCATTAATCCGACCCTACTCAAACTGCATTTCTCCCGAAGTGAGGGAGATCCCAGCCCAGAGTTCCGTGACGCCAGCAGAAAGGAAAAAGTCGCCCATAGAGACGGGAAAGTGGCCATTAACTCCAAGCGCAGCCGGTGCCCGACTCTAAGATGGCGGCGCACCCTCGCTCTAGCGACTGATCCAGAGGACGTAAAGGGGGTATGGTGGAGCACTAACGGCAGCGGGATCACCAGATGTGAGCGGTGACCCGTAGGTGGAAGACCGACTTAGCCGCGAGCTGGAGCGGCCCCCCGGGAGAGATCGGTGAAGTGCCTGCGACCAGCGGAAGCAGACCGCAGGGGGCTTGCGGCGAGGATCGGCCGCGACAACATCGGGGGCCCTGGCCTGGCGCGCCGGGCTCGCAACCGCCACATAACGGGGCGGAGACCCGAAACATATCGGCGGTGAGTGTCGCGCCGCGGCGAGGGCCCGCTGACATCGGGGGTGGATCAGTGACGCTGAACTCGGAAAGGCTGGGTGGGTGATTAATCGAGGCCCCGGCTTCCGAGAACACGCTGGGCCCAAACGCCGAATCCGCCTCGGGGAGCGATATGAGAGACGGATCACACACCAGATCGGCTCAGGGCGCCGCGCCTTAGTCTGAGGCCCCGCGCGGCTCCCCAGGCGAGCCTAAAGTGGACAAAAAGAACGTGCAGATCCGTCGTTGGGGGTAAGCGAGGGCCTGCATAGCACGGGCCTGGTGCGTCGGGTTCGAAATCTCCACATAGAGCGGGGACCCGGAGCACATCGGCGGTGAGTGTCGCGCCGCAGCGAAAGCCCACTGTCATCGGGGGCCGATCAGTTAAGCTGTATGCAACCAGGATGGGTGATTAATTGAGACCCCGGCTTCCAAGAGTACGCTAGGCCCCAACACCGAATCCACCTCAGGGAGTGGCATGAGCGACGGGTCACGCGCCGGTCCGGCTCTGGGCGCCGCTCCCTAGTCTAAGGCCCCTACACGGCTCCCCCGGCGAACTGAGGGTGGACAGCAACACAGGGAGGTCTGTCGCTGGGAGGGAGCAAGGGCCTACGCAGTACCCGCCAGACACAACCAACTGGCCCGAGAGGAGAAATTGAACTGTGAGAGATCAATCCGTAAGAGTCTGAGCGGAGAAAGGAGCAGTGCCCCAAAGTACACACGCGATCCCGTGCCCCAGTGGGTTTGAGAGAGAATCCTTGTCCCTCCGGCTGCCCAGAGGACGTAAGACGTCTCCAGCACCCAGTACCAGTGCCAGTGCCAGTGCTCTCCTATTGCAAGCTTGGAGCTGCCCCGGACTGCGAAACGGGGCTAGAGGGTGCGGTGGGGTGAAGCAGAAGCGCCTTATAGAATCTCGCTGGAAATACAGCAATTCCTGGACCTCAGAGCTGGAGCGAGGGGTCGGTAGTCCAGGAAACCCGACAGGGGTAGCGGACAACCCCTGGGAAGGCGGCGGCGAGTACTGGGGTCGGCCCACTGGACGTCCAGTCTAACATCGGGCAATACAGCTTTACGATGGCGAGCGGAAAAGGAAATAAAACACCCGCGCAGGCCAGACTAGCCAAATTTGCCAGGTCAAAGACAGGGGAAGGCGAAAACGTGAACGTGCAAGGATCTCCAGACAACCAGGACCAGCCAACACAGCAAAAAGATCTGACACTCCAGGACATTATGGCGGCCATTACGGGAGTGCGTACCTCCCTAGAGACTCGCATTGACACTGTAAATGTGGAGGTATCCTTGATAAGAGCCGACCTACGGAAAATGGACACCAGGGTGAAAGACAGAGGAAGCTACAACTGTCCTAAATTCGGATACCGCCCTGCTCAAAAAGCAAGTAAACCAGCTGCAAGAGAAGCAGATTAAAATGGAGGGACTTCTTGATGAATATGAAGGCAGGGCCAGGAGAAATAATATACGCATTTTGGGAGTTCCAGACCGGGCAGAAGGCCCGGCAGTAGATTTATTTGTGGAAGAGTTAGTTTTGAAACGGCTGCAGCCAAAGGGACTAGCAAGCTACTTTTCCATTGAGCGCGCTCACCGAGTCCCCGGGGGTAGGCCCCGGCCCGGCCCGCCACCCCCCCACCCCCGAGACCAATTATAGCCCGAGTCTTCAACTTCAGAGATTGCGACATTCTCCAAACGGCACGAGCGAACCCACCACTTAAATTGGAGGACAGTCAGATCACCTTCTTTCCAGACTTCACCACCAAAGTACAGGCTCAAAGACGCAGCTTCATGACGGTCAAACGGGAATTACGAGACAAAGAAATAAAATGCACCATGCTCTTCCCGGCGAAACTCCGTATTGAATCGGACGGCAAAACATGGTTCTTCTCCTCCCCAGAGGAGGCATGGGAGTGGCTGGAGGGCTGGCGCCGTGTGAAGAAACCAAACAAAGACCGAACCGGTGACCTAGATCTGGGAGGTCCGACAACAATGCTCGGCAGCGGAGTGACACCAACCGAAGAGAGACGGAATCCACCTCACGCAGTTGAGACAACAAAGGAGGACACACAGTAAAAAGTACAAATAGCCACCTCCGAGGATCATGAGGGGGGGAAATGGCACGAGCAACCCCCGCAGGGAGAATCCCCGCCACACTGGAGTGGACAACTGAGACTTGGTTTTAATGAAAAAGAGGGGAATGACAGCCTATGTATCAGAGTGTAGCAGGGCCATGGGACAGGGTTGGGATGTCTCCTCAATATCCAGTATACCGTGGAATCATCCTCAAACTATGGCAGATGGGGTATAGCCGCAAACCAAGTTCCTCTCACATAGCAGGGGGCGACAGGCACTCTGCCTTGTTGGGGTGTGGGTAGTTCAAAATCCACTGGCAGGGGGCAGGGAGGGGGAGGTTGGGAGGGTAGAAGGGTAGTGAGGGGTGTTTCGATTGTTAGTTCTCAAGTTCACAAATGTCGGCTATCAGATTCAATTAGTCTAGGTCAGAATCCTAAGGTAGGAATTGTAACTCAACAGGTCATACAGCAGTGCATACATGGATGCAGTCTCAGATCCAAACGTTCGACAACGGGGATGGGGAAGGTAGCAGTCTCACTTCTCATTGTCACTACATGTCCCCATATCTTTCGTCACCATAGCCTCTAATGGAGAACACAAAGGACACATCATTATCCATTTTAACGTGGAATGTTAATGGACTGGGAGATAAAATAAAGAGAGGAGTGGTGCTCCAGTATCTTAAGAGACAGGCCCCAGATCTGGTGTTGATACAGGATACCCACTTGGTGGGAAATAAATGCATGGCAATAAACCGCTGGGGATATAAACTCCTGGTACACGCGGGGTTCACATCGGGCTCAAGAGGCACCGGTATCCTGGTTCGAAGGAATCTGGCACTCACCCCAGTCCGTACTTGGGCAGATCCACAGGGGCGGTTCGCGGTCTTGGAGGCAAGCTGGGAGGGCAGGCCGATCAATGTGGTCTCAGTGTACCTTCCCCCGGCGCTGGGTAAAGAGGCACTTAGCGACTTAGGGAAGGTCCTTCTTGATCTCCCGGTCGGTACCCTAATAATGGGGGGGGGTATTTTAATATGACCATAGATGACCGAAGGGATAGGCACCCACAGCGACCCCTGGCGCGTCCCAACACCCAGATGGAAGAATTCACAAGGGCCCTGGCATTGACAGACGTGTGGCGGGTTCTACAGCCAAACATAACGTATTACACTACTACTCTAATGCACATAAGAGTATGTCCCGAATAGACTATTTCCTCACACATACAGCAGATGATGGACGGTTTCAACACCCACGGGGTCTACCCAGAGGCATTTCGGATCACTCCCCGGTGTGGATTGAATTAACTTATTATAGCAAACGTCAGCGAAATACCATAGTCCTTAATCCTTAGTTACTCAAAATTCCAGATATAAAGGAGACCTTAGCCACACAAACCGATCATTATTTTACCGAAAATGTGGGATCCGTGGAGTCAGCGCAGGTAGTGTGGGAGGCCTACAAGGTAGTCTTGAAAGGGCAAGCCTTAGCGTTAAAAATAGGATACGTCAAAAAGCAAAATGAACAACTGACACAATTAGAAGGGGAACTCCAGCAACTGGAGGAGCAGCAGTCCTCATCACTCAGCGAGGCCACCGCACACCAACTCTCTATTAAGCAGCTGGAATATAAAATGTTGGCAAGGGAGAAAACTCGGGCTCGATTGTTACACACTCAACAGAAAATATATGAGCTGGGAGACAGAGCAGGGAAAATGCTAGCGTGGTTGGAGAAGAGGGAACAGGGTGAGCGATGGGTGCCTGGACTGTCCCTAGAAGGGGGGGGGGCGCGCAGATTTCAGATCCACAAGAGATTGCGGAAGCCTTTGCAGATCATCTGGAGGCGGTGTATACCTCCTCAATCTCATATACGGCTGAAGACTCGCGGCAATTTTTAGCAGACATGCGCCTTCCGACTTTATCAGAGGATGATAGAAATGTCCTGGAAACAGACATTACAGATGAGGAGCTCTGCAAAGCAATATTTAGCATCCAGTCTGGGAAAGCGATGGGCCCCAATGGAGTCCCTATTGAATTCCTTAAAGCCATGGCCCCACAGGTTGCACCCCATCTCCGAAATATGTACAATGAAAGCCTTGAGAAGGGAATCCTCCCGGATGACCAACGTTTGGCATGGAGTAGTTTCTTACCTGTAACTCCAGTTCTCTTGTAGGGGTATTTCCGTGATAGTCATAATCATAATCATGTGAATAGTCCCGCCCATGTGCGTGGACCCCGGAACACTTCATTAGATATATCTTCTTAAGTTGTCATCTTCTGCCTTTCTTCAGAAGGCCTGTATGGACACTTAAGAGATAAAAAGACAAAGCAGCCTAAGCAACTAGGCTACACTGGCCATTACTTCATCCTGAAGTGAAAAAAGATAGCCAGTTTAACTTAAATTTAGTAATTTGCTGAGTTTTACACATAGAAAACTCTCCTTCACAAAATTCCTTTTTTTCATGATAGAGATGAATAGGAATGGATAGAGAAGCCCCCATAGGCTGCCATTATGTGTCTGCAAATGGGTACCGTGCCTTTAAGAGTCTCCAGAGACCCCCGGTATCCCATGAGGCACAGCCAGAGGCATTTACTTTCAGTTCTTTTTGAAGGCATAAAGAAGCAGAGCCTGCTGAGACTTGGGGACATCTGTGTCTGCCACCGGGGAGGAGGGCGGGTTGCTTAGGACTATCACGGAAATACCCCTACAAGAGAACTGGAGTTACAGGTAAGAAACTACTCCTTCTCTTGTAGGGGATTTCCGTGTATAGTCATAATCATGTGACTAGACTAGCAAGCCCATCCCCAAAACAACTCACCAGCGGTGGCAGAACAGAGAACAACCGCACTATTGTGCAAATAAATTTCTAAGTGAAGCCTGCCCAACCTGAGCATCTGCCCTAGCATCAGTGTCTAGGCAGTAGTGCTTAGTAAATGTGTGGACTGACTTCCAAGTAGCAGCCTTACAGATTTCCGCAATAGGTACACTCCGAAGTAAAGCCGCAGTAGCTGCTTTACCTCTTGTAGAGTGGGCCCTAGGCTTACTAATCAAAGGCTTGTTAGCTTTTTGATAACACAGCTGAATACATGAAACAATCCATCTAGAAATGGATTGTTTGGCGGTAGCTAGACCAGTTCTGACCGAGCCATAGTTTACAAATAGCTGATCTACGGATATCTTTAGTCTTATCCAAATAGAATCTCAAGACCCTCCTAACGTCAAGAGAATGCAGCGACCTCTCCGCAGGAGAAGATGGATTCTGAAAAAATGTAGCCAGAGTAATAGTTTGGTTTACATGAAACTCCGAAACAACTTTAGGAAGGAACTTAGGTTGCGTCCTCATAACTACCTTAGAGGAATGAAAGACTCTATAAGGTTCTTTACAACAAAGCCTGAAGTTCGCTAACCCTGCGGGCAGACGTAATGGCCACAAGGAAAGCCGTCTTCCAGGACAGATGCTGAAGAGAAGCCCTATGAATGGGTTCAAACGGTTGCTTCATCAGTCATGAAAGGACTACATTCAGCTCCCAGGAAGGTGAAGGACGCCTAATGGGAGGAAACACTTTCTTCAATCCTTCAAGAAAATCTCTGATGACTGGGATTTGAAAAAAGGAAGTTTGCTAAGGACATTTCCTATAAGCAGTCAAAGCTGCCAGATGCACTTTGATCGAATGGAACTGAAGGCCCGATTTCGCCAAGTGTAATAAGTAAGGAAGGATGACATCTTCCTTACAGGAGGTAGGATCCAAGTCCTTAGAGGCACACCAGATGCAAAACCTCTTCCATTTATACGCATATGACGTGCGCGTAGATGGTCTTTTGGCCTCTTTCAATATCTCCATACAGTCCTTGGGGAGATTCAAATGTCCGTACTGTACTAGCTCAGGAGCCATGCCGCCAAATTCAACGACGAGAGGTTGGGGTGCACCATCTGTCTGCCGAACTTCGTCAAAAGGTCCGGCCTGCATGGCAGACGGAGATGTGGCTGGAGAGACCGGTGGAGTAGGTCTGTGAACCACCACTGACGGGGCCACTCCGGCGCAATGAGGATCATTTTGGTCCGTGATTGGGAGAGCTTGATCAGCACTGTGGGAATCAGAGGAATCGGCGGAAAAGCGTAGAGAAAGCTGCCTGACCAATTGATCCATAGGGCATTCCCCAGAGTCCCTGGTTGGCAAAACCTGGAGGCGAAGTTGCAGCATTTGCTGTTTTCTGCAGTGGCGAACAGATCGATTACTGGAGTACCCCATCTTTCGAAGATGTCCTGCACCACTTCGTCGTTTAAGACCCATTCGTGGTTTTTGTGAAGGAGTCTGCTGAGCGCGTCTGCTTGAGCATTCTGAACACCGGGAAGGTGAGTTGCCGTGATGGTCAAGTTCCTGGCTAACAGCCAGTGCCAGATGGCCTGGGCTTCTTGAGAACACTCGAGATCTAGAGCCCCCCTGCTTGTTGAGGTAGAACATTGTTGTTGTATTGTCCGTCTGGACAAGCAGGGAGCTGGTATGAAACGACGGCTGGAATGCTTTCAGCGCCGAATGAACAGCTTGAATCTCCAGGAAGTTGATATGGTACTTGGTCTCTTTCGGGGACCATGTGCCCTGTATCTGAAGGTGGTCGGAATGTGCACCTCATCCGTGGAGAGAAGCATCCGTCACTATTGATTGCGTGGGTATCTCCTTGTGGAAGGGAATCCCCCGGAGGAGATTGCGTGGGGAACACCACCAGTGGATGGACTGGCGAGCCTGTTGCGACAGTTGAATCCTGTCTTCCCAATCCCCCAGTGTCTGGTCCCACTGATCTTCCAGACATTCCTGCAGTGGTCTCATATGGAGACGTGCATTCGGAGTAAGAAAGATGCAGGAAGCCATCGAGCCCAGGAGAGACGATACTTTCCTCACCGTTGGTGATGGCATGATCATGAGAGCTTGAGCCTTCCGAAGGATCGATAAGCGTCTCTCCTCCGAAGGACACACGTTTGCTGTACGTGTGTCGATAGTAGCTCCGAGGTACTGAAGACATTGTACAGGAGTGGAGACAGACTTCGTGAGGTTGATGTGTAGTCCCAGGCTAAGTAAGAGATTGGAAGTCCGATTGAAATGCAGTTGCGCTTCCTGAAACGTAGCTGCCTTGATCAACCAATTGTCCAGATACGGGTAGACGAAGATTTTGTTCCTCCTCAGATACGCAGCCACCACGGTCATGCATTTGGAAAATGTCCGAGGCGCTGACTTCAGGCTGAAAGGCAGCACGGAGTATTGATAATGGGTGTTGCCCACTGTGAAACGCAGGAACTTGCGATGTTTCCTCGCTATAGGCACATGAAAGTATGCGTCCTGCAGATCTATTGCGCATAGCCAGTCTCCCTGACGAAGTTGAGGGTAGATCTGATGCAAGGACAACATCCGAAATTTTTCTCTTCGAACCCATTTGTTGGCTTGTCTTAAGTCGAGAATCGGTCTGAACTCGTTCTTGTCTTTCTTGCGAACTAGAAAGAACCGTGAATACAGTCCTGTTCCTTTCTGTCCCAGAGGAACCGGTTCTATCGCCCTTTTCTCTAGGAGGGTGTTGGCCTCCTTCTGCAACTCTCGCATCATGTATCTTGATCGAGTTGGAGGTATTGATGGAGGAGGCCTTATAAAAACGTATCGAGTATCCACTGCGAACAATATTCAGCACCCAATTGTCCGGAGTTATATTCTGCCACTCTGCCAGATGTTCTTGGATACTTCCCCCCCACCGGAGTGGTCAACGGACGAGGGGGAAGAAACCCTTCAGGGCTTGGGACCAGCAGGAGCCTTGTTCCTCTGTCCAGACTGCTGGTTAGATCGCCCTCGCTGTTGGCATTTCTGAAACGGCTGAAACTGCTGTTGGTTGGACTGGCGACCTTGAGATCTTTGGAACCTCTGAGAGGCATAACGCCGCTGGAAAGGGCGGGAGGTCTTACGTTGTTCTTTAGGTTTCTCCAAACCTACAGCCTTCAACATCTCCATTTCGGTCTTCATGCGGGCCATCTCGTCATCTGCATGGGAGCCAAAGAAAGTTGTGCTAGAGAACGGGAGATTGGAAATTCGCTGTTGCGCCTCCGGCTTCAAAGATGTGAGGCGAAGCCAAGCATGTCGCCGTAGAGCGATACCATGGCAATACCCATGGGCTGCCAGGAGCGAAGCATCCGCTGCAGCGCTGATGACTTGATTAGAGACCATCAGACCCTCATTCACAATCTCCTGGAAGTGTTCCCTCTTGTCTCTGGGTAGGAGATCCATAAATTGTTGCAGGGACTCCCACAATGATCTATCGTAACGGCCCAGCAAGGCAGTAGAGCTGGCCGCCTTCATGGAAGTCGCCGCGGTGTTACAAGACTTTCTACCCACCGAGTCCAGCTTACGGCTCTCCTTATCCGGTGGCACCGTGGAGGTTGGAGCAGCAGCATGCTGCTTCCGTGCCGCCACCACTATGACAGAGTCCGGAGTGGGGTCCAGACGGAGAAAGGCAGGGTCAGACTCCGGTGGACGATACTTCTTCTGTAACCTGGAAGGTGCAGATTTTATAGAAGACGGCATCAGGAATAGTTCCATAGCTGGTTCCTCCAACCCCGGCACTAACGGAAGCAACGGACGTGATGTCTGTCTCTTCTGTAGAGTTTCAAAGATCACGGAGGTAGACTGCACAGGGGTCGACAGGGGAATGTTCAGTTTCGCAGCCCCTCTGACCAGAAACTCCTGGAAGGTGGAAATATCATCAACCGGTGAAACCCTCTGCGGGGGGGGGGGGGAGGGGAGGGGGGAGTCCGTGAGGGTAGGAGAGTACCTCCCTGTACTCATGGAGGATGTATCCCTGGTATGCCGGGACCGAGACCTTTGGTAATGGCGACGACGTGATCTTGTGGAAGACTGGTGGTGTCTATCCGAACGATGTCTCGAGCAAGACCGTGTTCTTGGTCGTCGAGGTTCCACCGGGCGCGTAGGCTGAGGAGCCACAGGCCCAGGCTGAGGTTGAGGAGGAGGTGGAGTCGTCGGAGGTGGAGGAGGAGGAAACGTCCCTGGACTCCCCATCAGTTCCTCTCGACGTCGATCCACTGCTCAACGTCGAGCGTCGACGTCGCCTGGAACGCGGCGTCCCTGTCGACAATAGGCTCACAACGGAGCGAGGCCCGGAATGGGGGCCCGGAATGGGACCCCGACGTCGAACGCCTGTAACGACCCCTTGACGTCGACCTTCTCGTCGATCCTCGTCTCGACGTTGATCGTCTTGCGGACGTCGATTGCCTCCTCGACGTCGATCTTCGCGTAGACGTCGATGGTGATCGGCGACGACGCTTTGGCGGTGACCGCCGCTTGGGAGACACGGATCGATGCCGATGATGTCTCGACGACGATGTTCGGTGCCTGGACGTCGAACGCGGGGAAACCCACGACGGCGATCTCGCCGTCCTTCTCGACGTTGATCGTCGACGTCGCTTCGACCCAGAGCCCTGGATCGACGGCGAGCACACCGTGGTCATACCTGCTCTCGACGTCGTCGTCCTCGACGTCGACGGGACCGGAGACGTTTCTCCGCCGTTTTTCTGCTGGGGAGCCCCCCAGAGGTCGGAGCATGGGACTTGGTAGAGGACTTACCCTCTCCTTTCCCAGAGGCTGAAGAAGCCGCCTTCTGTCTCCTCTGCTCCATCCCTTGGAGCCGAATCTTCTCCCTGTCACGCAGGGTGCGCCTGGAAAACATCTTGCAGATGGAACAAGACTCAGGCACATGAGACACAGGCAAACACAGAATACAGACTCTGTGAGAATCCGATTTGGCCTTCTTCCTACCACAGTCAGGGCACTTGTCAAACAGAGATGGCATTTTGACAAAAAGACTGCAGAAATTCTGCCAAAAAACTACAGCAGAAGTTAGCTAAAGGCCAAAAACGTCGAGTGAACTGCAAAAAATTCAACTAGAATCACTAATTTTGAAGAAAATACCATAACAGGTTAGAGCTCAATGCTCCAGGGTCCTGCTAGCAGGAGCCGGAAAAAAGAACTGAAAGTAAATGCCTCTGGCTGTGCCTCATGGGATACCGGGGGTCTCTGGAGACTCTTAAAGGCACGGTACCCATTTGCAGACAAATAATGGCAGCCTATGGGGGCTTCTCTATCCATTCCTTTTCATCTCTATCCTGAAAAAAAAAAAAAAAGGAGTTTTGTGAAGGAGAGTTTTCTATGTGTAAAACTCAGCAAATTACTAAATTTAAGTTAAACTGCCTATCTTTTTTTCACTTCAGGATGAAGTAATGGCCAGTGTAGCCTAGTTGCTTAGGCTGCATTATTGTCTTTTATCTCTTAAGTGTCCATATAGGCCTTCTGAAGAAAGGCAGAAGATGACAACTTAAGAAGATATATCTAATGAAGTGCTCCGGGGTCCACGCACATGGGCGGGACTATTCACATGATTATGACTATCACGGAAATTCCCCTACAAAAGAACCATAGTAGATATCCGGAAACCAGGAAAACCTGCTGCAAACTGCAGTTCTTACCGACCAATCTCCTTAATTAACGTAGAGGCTAAAGTGTTAGCGAAGCTCCTGGCCTCTTGTTTAGTGGCAATGCTCCCATCCTTAGTTCACGCTGACCAGTCAGGCTTCATGCCGGGACGGAACACAGCCCTAAATATCCGACGTATTCACAATGTCCAGGGGCGTCAACCATACATAGACGAAGATGCAGTGGTACTTTCTCTCGATGCCTCCATGGCATTTGATTCCATCAAATGGCCATATTTGTTTGAAGTGCTGATACGCCTGGGGTTCGGGCTTAGATTCCTAGGGTGGATCAGGCTGCTCTATACGGAGTTGCGGGGTCAAGTAAAGGTTAATAACCGCACGTCCCGTATTTTTCCACTGGGTAGCGGCACTAGGCAAGGCTGTCCCCTATCCCCCCTGATTTTTGCCTTAATGCTGGAGCATCTGGCGTCGTGGGTGAAAGGAGATGCCGGAATCAGGGGGCTGAAATGGGAGACGGAAACGGAAGATAAAATATCGCTATACGCGGACGACATCTTGATATACTTAGCGTCCCCCTACCCTTCAATACACAGGCTCCTAAACATCGTCAAAAACTTCGGCAAATACGCCGAGTATGCTATTAACTGGGCTAAATCGGTGCTGTTTGTTCTCCGAGGCCCAATCCCCAGGCTTCCACCGGGACGATAGCTTGTGACGGATTTCGTTATCTAGGGGTCTTTATTACTCCAGACCCTCAGCTCTTCTACGAAAAAAATTTGGCTGTCCCTTTAGACCGACTCCGCAGCGATGTCAAACACTGGAGATAGCTACCGCTTTCTTTGTTAGGTCGAGCCGCCCTGTTTAAGATGCTTGCTCTCCCGAGGTTTTTGTATATCCTCCAAAACTGCCCATATAGGATACCCGACTCATACTTTAATATAGAAAGCGAGGTCCGCTCATTATTATGGAGTGGGGGAGCGCCCGGTATAGCACTGTCCAAGCTGACCAAGGGATGGTACGACGGTGGGATCGCACTTCCAGACATACGGCTCTACTACTGGGCCTCGCAATTAGTGGCAATAAATCATTGGCTATACCGTTCCCCGTCAGACCCTGCATACGCACTTGACAGATATAAGGTGGGAAGGGAGGGATACCTGGGAGCCCTATACACAAAAACCCGAAAAGGGAGATATGTGGGACCAATGACCCAGACAGAGGCAATATGGCATCAGGCCACAAAACGGCTGGACTGGAGTGCTGACCCTGGCCACGCCCCTGTGGGCCTCTCAAAGATTAGGGCTCGTGTCACCACTCAGGATTTGACAAAAGGGAAACAATCGGGATCTCCACCGTGGGCCAATTAGTACGAAAGGGCAAACTCCTCACATTCAGTGACCTACAGCAACAATATGAGCTGGCGCAGGGAGAGATTTTTCGATACATGCAGATCCGTCACGCACTCACTTCAGCGCTTCCTGACATGAGCAACCTGCCAGAGTCCTCCCCTTTGGAAGACCGGCTATTATCTGAGTCCCTCCCCACCAAAGCCATCTTCCTCACATATCGCAAGCTATGTAATAACCTGCCAGATCCTTTTCGGAAGCTCCGAAAGCGGTGGCAAACCGACATCGGACAAATTGACGACGAGGACTGGCAAGCGGCATTGATGTCTCCCCGGGAAGCAGCAATTAATCTTCGCTTCCGGTTGATACAACTAAAAATCTTGCACAGAACATATCTCACGGGGACCACCTTAGCGAAGATGGGGATTAGACAAGATACACTGTGTCTGCGCAGGTGTCACCAAGTGGCAACCTTCTACCATATAATTTGGGACTGCCCGCACAAACGACACATCTGGGACCGGGCTACGCTGCAAATGCAAGAGGCACTAGGAAAGCAGATAGTGTTGACACCGTCGTTAGGGCTTCTTAACATATGGGAGGCCACTGACCTCACAGAAGTGGAGCAGCAATTAGCCACTCTGGGCTACACATTAGTAAAGAGAGCAATCGCCCTAAAATGGGGGGCAGTGGAAAGACCTACAAGTAAAACTTGGGCAGCCGAATTTGACAAATGTATGGTCGCAGAAAAGGAAGTCTTTAAAGCTCGAGGATGCCCCAAGAAATGGGATAGGAAGTGGGGTGGCTGGGATGCACATAAGGGAGCCTGTGTATATCCCCAACTGTTGAAATGGAAATGTCCAGACAAAACAGACACCTATCTGAACTCAATGTGTGATTTATTGTATACTGCTGTAATGTATGTGCCAGCTATCAGTCGACTGAAATGTATGCCTACCAATGACTATATTTGCCTCTTGAATGTTGAAACCAATAAACAAATCTTAAAAAAAAAAAAAAAAAGAAAAGTGGCATCGCCCCCACTGCGCGATGCATCCTGAATGCTGGACTACGCATTGCAAGTCTCCTTCGACAGGATCCTCAGCAACTACACAGGACCTCATACAGCAGCCTTGCCGCATCTTGGAACAGATGCATTGCAGCAGCTGCGTGGCGCATCTTTGACATGGATCCTCGCAACACTCCACAAACCAGGATTGAAGGTACTTTGTTTAGTGTGTCTAACTTGGTAACTGCAGCTGGCCCACGCTCCATCGCGGTTGGCCTGAACTTGTGACTTTGTCCCGGTCTGGCATCGCCAAATATACACAGTTGGCGCTTGGTGCTTTTTGGGGCTATTTTCACTAAGAATCTTTGAAATTGCTTTCCTCCGGTTCTACTGATTGCATTTTTGTCATTTTGGTCTTCTATTTATTAAATAAAGCTCTATTTTTCTAACTTGGTGCGGGATCCTTTTTGTGTGGCGTTTTCTTGCTATATTACTGTTTGAAGTGTTGCACAAATACTTCACACATTGTCTCCAAGTTAAGCCTGACTGCTTTGTGCCAAGCTACCAGAGGGACTGGTTGAGAACAGGTTAACTTAGGGTTGGCTTGTGCCTTACCTTGACAAGGATTGTGGTTGCTGCTCGTCCAGGGTTTACACACCAGTCAATAAACACCCCAATTTCCTACAAGGATTAACGGAGCAAATGCACTTTTGATGCAAAGACATTCTTCTCCGATAGATGTGGGCCAAGAATGCCCAACGAATGGTCTAAAGCTTGGAATGTGCCCTTTTCGTCTAGTGACAATACATTTTGCAGACCAACATTTTAATTATGAATAAATTCACAAGTTTCCTCAGGGAACGCCCTAAGGATCTTACACCCGATACAGCCAACATTAGTTTATCAATGCAGCTATACTACAAACCAAAGGAAGGTCCTATGAAGGTCAGTTATAGAGATATACGTCTCCCTGTCTCCCACCGAGTGTATTTGTTAAAGTTGTGTACTGAGACTCAAATCAGACAAACAAAAGAGGAAAGGAACATGTATGTGCTTAGAGAAATAGAAAAACGAGAGCACACTGAAAGATTATCGTTACTGAAAAGTTATAAATGGAATCGGGCCTAGAGCTTTCCTTGGTCAGCGTAAAAATGCAATTTGATGCTTTAAAGCATAAGCAAGTGCAGGTTTTATTACACATGTAATGCTGTTAATTCCTATTGTTCTATACCATTTGTACGAAATTTTAAAATCTTTATTAGTTATGGAAAATCTAACAATAAGCACAGGGGAAATTCAAATGAACTCAAGGCGACACAAGCAGTGCACACCAATCTTTGTGAAACTAAGAAAAACAAGCATTTGCAATGCAATAGGTCTCGCATTACTGAAAGTGTGAGCTACTGGTGTTGCATTATTATTTGCAACACCAGAGCGAGGAGATACAGGAAGGCAGCAAGTGTGAGCAGGCAGTACAGAGAGGAAACGGGGATTGTGAGGGAGGGATGCGAGGGGCAGTGGGAGTGCAAACAGGGCCCAAACTCTTTAATAAAACGAAACCTTAATGCTCAAGATCTAGGTGTGCTTAAAAAAAAAAAAAAACATACCTACGTATCTATTGCATCACAAGTGAGAGAGATAACTCAGTGTGTAGAGCGCCTGCTGCTGAGAGTGTGCCATGATTGAGAGAAGTATCCCACGCACAATACTGAGACGCACCATAGATGTTATAGTAAAATAACCAGTAATTGCATGTCACTGTTCTACTGGGAGTTAATGCAGAGTGCCAGGGCAGAGTACAGACAATGATGGGGGACAGAAGGGGCAGGAGACAGGGTTGTGGAGAGTGTTGGTAATGAATAAGAAAGCAATGTGAGACATAAGCAATGGCAGCAGGAAGAACGGATAAGAGGGGCGAGCGATGAGGAGCAAGACGTGAAAAGGAAAGAAGAGAAACGAGCGAGAGGGAAAAAAGGAGGAGAACACAGCGCGTAGAGTAGTGTAAGTTGAGAAACATGACCCAAGAAAGACGGTGGGGAGGAAGAATGCACAGTAACATACAAAGGAGGGGAGGGAGGAAGCAAGCTGGGCGGACAAAACTGCTGAGGAACAGACAGAGGCTTTTATTAGTAAAATAGTTTCTATGTGAACCACTTCACATCCCCTTACTTTTCCCTCACTTGTATTCCTTTCTGCAAATGACCTACTCTTTCCCGGCTGCCCTTCTTTATATTGCCAGTAAATTAATCACTGTTCCCCATCACTCTGAACGATTAGAACTGAGCCAAATATACTTGTTTAAAAAAATCAATTTTCCAGGCAAAAGCCTTGTGACTGAACTTTAAATAAACAGCCTGAAAAAGGGGTCAAATAAGAAGGGGACCTGCAGGCCAAATACTATGTGGATTTGTGCTAGTGCAAAGGTGTAGGTCATGGAGTTTAAGTATCGAAGGCAAAACTGGAAGTAATTTTCCAGTGAGAGCTGAAGTTCGACTTTATAGTGTTGTACGAATGGATGCCATTGATACATTGCCTTCCAATTAAAGAACAAAGAATTAAGCTGAACTCTGGTGCTCAATAGAAAGCAGTGTCAAATATATTAGGAAAAGGGAAAAAACGTAAATGATGCAAATTCCCAAAAATATTCTATAATTAAAGGGGTGAGAAACTTCATACTACCGTATTCTTAGTGAGAATATGTTTCTGAGCAATCACAACCTTTAGTAGCAGTAACCACAAGCCACAGTTGTAGATAATCATTTGATAGAAACAGTCTAGGTATTCAGATGGCAAAGCGTTAAAAGAGTTAACAGAGTCAGCTGTGACCTGGGGGAAGGCAGTAGCTGGTTAAGGATATCGAAACTGGAAACCTGGGTCCCTCAGCAACTCTGGTGGCTAGTATAAGGAAACAGGGTAATCATGTTTGCTTGACGAGGTGGGCACTTAGCATTCTCCTGAGTTTGAGAAAAGCCCGCCCCATCCAGTATCCGCCTACAGTTGAATAGTCTTTCTGAGCCTGGAAGTAATAAAAAAAAACAACGTACCCAGGCACCAAGAAAATTAACAAACATTTTATTGTTTTTAAATCTGCTGGAAACTAGCATTCTGTGGAATACAGACCGCTACTTTATTATTTGCTGGATGTTTCTACCGGCACACACTGATACGCTCTGTCTCAGGCATGCAGCACTTACTTTAGTTCTGGAGGCGACTGTAGCCGGCGGCGGGCCCTGTATGGCCTGCCTGCAACGACTTGGACTAGCGGGCCGACGCCGCAACCACCGCATGCATGATTTTTCTTTTGACAGTGTTACCTCAGTGGGGGCTCAGCTGCCTGCTGTGGAACAGCGGCCGCCACGGTCTGAACTCTGTGGTTTGAGCACGTAATTATCAAGGCACCGCCCACTGGTGGCTGGGATCGGATGGCCTGTAATGAAGGTTGCTAGAAATAATCAAGTGAACACACGCCCTTTATTCAAATGATAAACAGCAGTAGAACCACTGCAGTTTGCCAGGCTCTGTTTGGTGCTGGTGTCCCAAAGAGCCTGTAATTTGGCTCGTCAAACTCTGCTGGTTAGGAGAAATGCCGCATTAGCTCCCGGGGCATAAATAGTAGCATAGCAAACATTGCACTCCAATTCCTGTGTCGCCGTCAACCCTGAACGGAAGTGGCAAATCAGCTGCTACCTTCTGACTGCAACACAAGTAACGCTTTGACAGCAACGGGCTTTGATGCCCAGCACACCCGTGCCCTTCCGAGCCAAAGAACAGCTACAAAACTAACAAGCACTAAACTGACATGAAAGCAGGCGCCGTGCTGAAACAAGAAGCGCGTCGCCCATGTAGAAAGTTATGAGCGCGACTGCCCATAAAGTGGGCGCCGTGGGGATCAAATAAACGAGACTTGGTACTTAGAACAGGAAATCACATTGTAACATGAGCCGGTCATGAAAGAAGTAATCCCCAAAGGCACACAAATGCCTACAGCGAAAGGAAACTGCAGTTGGTCGGTGCTCCTGACTGAAAAACGGAAGTTATGTATCGGGAGCACCACCCAATGAGGAGCCAGCAAAGATGAGGGACGCAGGAGTAAACCTATGGTAAGCAGCAGGCGGGATTACTCTCCTACAGTGAATGCAACACGTCTTGCATACAGCGCATGTGCGATGACACTCGACCTACAAACATAAGATCGCTGGTTAAAATTTACATAATAGATGTGAAGATACTGAAAAAAACAATCATGTACAAAAAAAAGTAAATGATCGCAAAGGCAAAGTTATTGGCAGAGAATCACTAAAATTAAAAAGGTGAGGAACAGCAGATGCAGAACACACAGATTAAAAACTCATGCAGTACATCCACCGAGGACATAAAAAACCATTCTGAAATGTTCTTGGGTGAGATACCGAAATGATTAGTTGCATGGGAGTTTTTTGAGTAAAAAGTAGAATCAAGTGCAAGTTTCAGTGTCCATGACAAACCTTACTTTGCCTTGAATGTGAAAACACAAAATCAGAGATTAAAGGTGAGGCAGGACGAACATACTTCAGTTGTGTCTCCCTTACCTGACTTTTCACTTTAATCATACAGCTAATTTCTGTACAATCTGGTAGCTGAATGCTTTTCGGTGGCTTGGGGAGATCCTTTGCATCCCAAATGTAGACATTACTGCTGCTCCCTGTAGAGGCTATCCACAGCTGTTCCTTCTAAAACACAGGTGTACATAGCAAATATTACCATACTGTTTGCAGAGACAGACTCAACAGGCAATAAAAATGTAGTGCCCGCCACAGTGAAGTAAGAGTAGTTAAAGCGGTACACAATACCTCTGGGAAGAGCTGCAAGAAATGTAAGGGACTGCCCATGTCTTTCAGATCATCTGCAATGCTCACTTTTTGCATTATGCGCCCCTCCTTACTTGTTTTCAGTATGTGGTCTCTGGTACCTGTGAATATAGACATCATTAGGAAATTGCCGCAGTGACCCAGATTTATAGTCGCAGAGAACAACTTCAAATAAAATCAATTGAGATAAAAAGAACTTCTCAAATTCATACAAATGAATATATTGCAATCCTCCCATGCCGGTTTTTAACATACAGAAATTATCTACTTCTGAAAGGATTAAGAGTATTGGAAAACCACCTTTTAAAGAAACATTCAAACAACTGCCTACAGGAATATAGGTTTGTCCTACGGAGGCCACAGGGCTGATAAGCATGCTCCTCACACAAGTGTACACATTTCCTGTCCATCTTGCTTCTACCCCTCGAGTTTCCCTTGCAAGGTGCTTCCAGGCCAAAAGGAGGTGTATTACTTAGCCGAATAAACATCAAGTCCATTTTCTATGTTTTGGCTGGAGGCGCACGTGTGCTACAAGCACAACTAAATTATTAAGTGATACAGAGAAGGAGACACGAGTGGATTTCTGAAATTTAATGCATCATGTTTTGCACCTTTTTTCATGGCACTCGGGATATAAGTGCAAACAAGGCGCAGTAGTACTGTGTGGAACTGGCTGTCTACAACCGTTAATGAAATAATGCCTTCCCTAAATACTGCGTCAGCGGCCATTCACTAGCAATGGAACACCCTCGCAAGCAAATGGTCAAGGATTTCACTAGTTGCAACTGCTACAATCATAATTTCCATACTATTTATTTAGCATGTTATTAAAGAACTGGTTATTATTAAGAGCTTTAGAAAAATTGAGCATGAAGATGAAAAGGATTCTGTCCAACACAATTCTTTTGGTTCAAGGGTACAAGTGACCAAGATACAGCTTGCGGCACTGAGGTGCTCACAACTAACTAGGGAGTGGATAAATGTTCCGTATGTGTAGTGAGTGTGATGACTTTCGATCAGTCAGAGGAACCCGTGTTATGGATCGGCTGGTTAAGATTTTGTGTGCATCACACTTACCTTTTGTTTTAAGGGATAAAGGCTGAGAAAGCAGAATTACTTCTTCTGTGCCTTAATACCATTACTTTACGGATGCTCATGCATGTGTTAACTTGTATGATACATTTCATGCCTGAACTACATCGCTTTTAGGTTAACCAGAAGAGCAGATTACTTCTGGTATGTCTGCTACATTTTGTGTATTTTCAATGCACAGAAGCCATTTTATGAAGTGTTGTAAAATTGCACATTTTCTGCACTGTATAGAAGGCATTTCTTCGTTTTAGCATAAATTATAGAAAGTTGTGAAATCAGCGCTTGTTTGTGTCTATTGAATCTAGCCTTCAAGGACTTTACATACTCTTTCTCATGAGAATATCCTGCCATCTGCCCATTAGTTTTAAGTAACAGTACTGATGACGTGTTTTCACTTACTTGTACTGAGGAAAAACTGCATAAGTGTGCTCCGAATCTATGGATTTCAGAATTACATGCTCCAACTGGATTGAGCAAACACAATAAGATGATGGACGGGGCGCTGAAATTTTACAGACACACACACCCCCAGCCACTAATAGATCTGGGTTGAATCCATCATCGCTCTTTTGCTCACTTAGCCACCCGAGTTCAGACCCTGCCATATAAAACCAGTCTTGACCCTGTTCCTCATGAGAGCAGTCCAGCCAGAACTGCTAAGCCAGGTCTTCCCTGGACTGGACACAAGCATCCTGGTATTGGAGCCGATTCGCATATGGCTGGGTCCAAAGCGGAATGGCGTGGCGAGCAAAATAACGATGGATTAAACCCAGATCTGTGATTGGGGGTGAATGTTTGATAATGTTCAGCATTCCGTCCATCATCTTTTCGTTTGCATTACCGACCTAAGTGGGAAGGTATACCCAGACGTGGGTCCCTTGCTCGCTACACCACCGGTTTCAAGCTAGCCTGGCTGATGAGGGGCGATACCCCCAAACCGGTCCTAGGATGCTTGTTTTCCGGACCAGGGAGGACCTGGCCTGGCAGTTCGGGCTGGACTGTTCCCATGGGGAGCAGGGCCAAGGCGGATTTGCATATGGCTGGGTCCAAACTGGAATGGAGTGGCGAGCAAAATAACAATGGATTTAACCCAGATCTGTGACTGGGGGTGAATGTTTGACAATGTTCAACATTCCATCCATTATCTTTTTGTGTTGCATTTTTGCCCCAACTGGATTGAGGGCATAAGCTTTGGTCCATTGGAACTACAATTGTCGCACATAATTTTGTTTGCATTCTAGCTATTCTTTCATGAAACATGTTAGACTTTTAGGCTTGCCTGAAGTGTGGTGTTTTCTTTTGCAAGTTAAATGAACTCATTTAAATGAAGAGCTATCATTTGTGTAAAATCTCTCTAGCCTAGCAGTCTATATTAGGTTACTTATAGAGGAACCTCTAGTTCACTAGCATACATGTGTCCAATGCCCATGAGCTGAATCAGGACTATGCAGCAGTTTGCTCGCTCAAGAGCCACCTTAATACACTGTAGATCAGGCTCGATGAGGTAGCTGCATACAAACCACACTGTTGTGAAAACCTACCAGGCTTACACTGCTTCATTCATATTAGAAGGCTGTTGCTCAGCCTGAACTATGGATAAACAAACAGAAACCCTCCAATTCTGCACATGCGCTCGGTTGCACTGCTGCACTAGGGCACGCGTACTGGGTGGCAGGGTCAGAGGTTTTACACTGTCACATCCTGCGGCTTGTCCCTGCAGCAGTTCTCACAGATGCCCCAATTATTGAAACGCTGTTGTGCATCTGTGACTAACCAAAAAGAGTCCACTCGTCCTAGAAGTAACGGTCACACCGTAGGTCTTAATAATAATTCAAGGAAAACAATGAGTTTTCTTAAAATAACCCTCACCCTCAAGATGTCCCATGGTGGCATGCTTCATTTTAAAAATTTTTTTTTTAAATGTTTTTATTAATTTTTCAAAACAATACAATAGTCTTGAACTGCTGAAGGTAATATAATCATTGTATCTTACAAAAACAAGACATTCAACCCACCCCACCCACCCTTCCACCCCCAAATCTGGCTTCGACTAACAATTATTTGCAGATCATTAACAAATCATCTATGTGAGGACAGCAATACGTCTCGTATGCATTAATTGTATAATGTTAGCATGCGGCATACCATTGGCTATATTGTCTTCCATATAGGATCCATAGTACCCCATACCACACACAGTTTCATTTTATACATTCTAGTATTATTCATATAGGTCTTTTGCCACAAATTCCTCCATTATTGTATTCCAATCAAGTGATATTGGTATCTTTCTCAGTCCCTTCTGTTCCTCCCTGTGTAGTTCCGCTCCTTCAGCCCTCCCCCAGCGTACCACTTCATTATACCAGTCTAGTGCTTTGGGAGGTCTGGCCGCTTTCCATCTCATGGTTATATTCCGTATTGCCAATATCATTGCCAAGTGCACGAACCTACGCGTGGGGTTCCCTTCTTACTCTTGGGACCGAGACCTAGTACACAACTGTCCAGTGATCTGATATTCCTTGTCGGTACCACGCTGTTCACTAGGTCCTGGACCGTCGACCAATATGTCAGTAGCCTGGGGCAGTCCCATAACATGTGCAGTAAACCCGCACATGGAGAGCAGCAACGGGGACAATCACCTGACGCCTCCGGGAACATTTTGCTAAGTCTGCGTGGGTTTAAATATGCGCGATGTACTATCATTAGTTGGATAAACTTAAACTTTGGATTTCTGGTGACCTTACCCGCATGTTCTAATACTGCCCCCCATTCGCTATCCGTGAGTATGCGTCCAATATCTGCGTTCCATCTATCTCTGATCGAGTGCAATGACACAGAGGTATGCGTGCGTATTCCCCTGTATAACCATTTCGTCAAGTGATCTCCCTCCCCCATCAGATATTGCATGTGCGCCAGTGCATGGGTCTGCGGTTCGTCCCCCCATGTGTCCACAGTGTTGTAATATATCGTGAAACGTGGGCATGCAATAGAAACAGTCTGTCTGGTACCCCCGTTTCTCTCACAAAGCCTTCATGGCACATCAATGCCCCATCAGCGAAGAGATCCCCTACCGTGGAAACTCCTCCTTCTTTCCAGCTTCCTATGTGTCGGAGCGTCACTCTACCCGATGACAGTGGAAGGCCCAATAAGGGTATATTTGGTGCGTAAGGTGCGGGGACCTTAGTATACCGCACTGCCCTTTTCCAGTAGCTAAGGGCCGTGCGGAGCAGTGGAGACGCTGTCGGTGGAATTTTGCTACCCGGTAGCAACAGTACATGCAGTTCCCCTTTTCCCATGCTAATTTAGTCATAGATATTTCTCTCAGGTTGCGGCCTTTTATCCAATAAGCTAGCCATTGAAGTTGTCCTGCATAGCAGTAGGCTCTCATGTCAGGGACGCCATTCCCCCTGTTTCGTAGCTAATTGCAATTTGGGAAGTCCTATACGTCTCACGTCCGGAACCCCAAATTAATTCAATTATTAAGGTGTCCAGCAGTTTGAATGTAGACATTGGCACCAGGATAGGTAAATTAACAAAATAATATAGCAGTCGCGGAAGCACCACCATTTTTGTAATGGCTATCCGTCCAGCCACCGATATAGGTAGGGAGGTCCAAAACGTAATCTGCTTCCGGAGTGATGCTATGGATCGGGTTAAGTTCCCATCCAAAATATCTTCCACGTCTCTATATATTTGGATGCCTAAATATTTAAAGGTAACTGGTGCGGTTTGGAACTCTAATTGACCAAATTGGATCGGCGCAGTCCAAGTAACGTCGTTAAAGAAAAAGGCGTAGGATTTGTTCTCATTTATCGTGAGACCAGAAAGTTTCTGGAACCTTGAAAAAGTTCGGGCAGGGGGTCGTAGTTCTCCCTAAATTATTAAGAAACAAGATAATGTCATCAGCATACGCCGAGACCACATGCCTCTCCCCATTTATAGTGATCCCTTTGTGTCCTGCCTTCATCCGTATTGTGTGCAATAGAGGTTCCAGCGCTAATATGAACAATAATGGAGAGAGCGGACATCCCTGCCTGGTGCCTCTTTTTACTTGATATTGATTGGAAATATGGAGTCCTGTGCGGGCCCGTGCTGTGGGGTTCGTATATAGCAGTCTTACCCATTTTATGTATACCGGGGGGATCCCAAATTTAGTCAGGGCAGCCAGCATATAGTCCCAGTGCAGCGAATCAAACGCTTGCCGCAAATCCAGAGATATGCAGCCTCGCAGTTCAATATCCGTGGGCACCTGTGTCATCACCATATGGAGCCTCCGAATGTTGAATGCCGTACTCCTGGTTGGTACAAAACCACACTGATCCGTATGTATTAAGGCAGGGGTATATTGCAGTAGTCTGTTTGCCAGTACCTTACTGAGGATTTTGTAGTCCGTGTTAAGGAGCGACAATGGTCTATAGCTCGCTATATCTCTGCTGTCCCGCCCAGGTTTTAGCAGGGAAATCACTGTCGCCTGAACCATTGTGTCAGGGAGGAAACCATCCTCTACTGCTGCACTGTATACTTCTAGTAGGCGAGGAATCAGCAATTCAGAATACGCCGCATAGAATTCAATTGGCAGGCCGTCAGTGCCGGGTGATTTATTGCGGGGAAGGGCCTTTATCGCTATCTTAAGTTCCATCTGCGTGTTCGGAGCCTTTAAATCTGCCGCCTGCTCTGCGTTTAGCGTGGGAATTTGCAGCCCCTCAAAAAACTCCTCATATTCCATATCCTCTACTCTATCCGTGGATGCATACAATTGTTCATAGTATTGTCTAAAGGCAATGTTAATTTCCATCTGTGTGCGTTTCACCTCCTCTCGGGGTGTCAATTTCGAGAACGGGTGTCATAGGTGGTGTATTTTTAATAATTTTGGCTAACAAGGGGCCTGCTCTATCCGCATTCACATGCTGTGATTGCGTGTACCGGTCGATAGTCTAGAACTCTAAGGTCTTCTAATAATTCTGCATGCGTCATATATAGTTCCTGTAGTTCTAGTTTGCTTGTTGTATTAGTAACCGCGTCCTGCTCCAGTCTGCCCATTCTGGCCTCTACTGGTGGCATGCTTCATCATCGGGTTCATCCCGCCCCGCTACGGGGCGGGATGAACATGAGGAAAAATACCTGGCTACGTGGAGTCTAAACTTTGTTAAATCCTGTAGCTGGTATTATTAGTAAGGGAGGGGGGGAAGTGGAGACTTACACTGTAATGGGTGTCTGTCTCATGGAGATTACAGTGCAAGTCTCAGGATTTAATAAAGTTTAGACTCCACATAGCCAGGTATTTTTTTTTAACACAACCTACCTACTTGACCCTCCCACTCTCAAATCACCAATCACCTAATCACCCAATAGTCAATACCCTACAAAGTGCTCCCACGTCTCCGTTGGTTGTAGCACGCCCCGTCCTGCAGCGGGACGGGAAGAACCCAATGATGAAGCATGGGATATCTTGGTGGGTGAGGGTTATTTTAAGAACACTCATTGTTTTCCTTGAACTATTATTAAGACCTACGGTAGGACCGTTACTTCTAGGACGAGTGGACTCTTTTTGGTAGGAGGCTGAGTCCACAACGAACCTGACCTCTCTCTCCCACATTTGTTTGTTTCGTACATCTGTGACTATCATACGCTATCTCCTCACCTCAATACCCATCACTACTAAGGGGGGTGGGGAGAGGCAGCCCGTCACCCTAAATGCCTCCTTTTGCCCAGTAAGCAACTACACTCTACCACCGAGTGAATAAGCTGAAAGCATGGAAAGTCCCTCAGATCAAATCACCACCGTTGAAAATCTTGATCCTTTACAAATATACCTCAATTGGAGGTTATATTTGTAGTGTGAAGTTCTTCAGAGAGGATGAACTCATTCCATTTCCCTACTGCAACATTTGCCAAGTTATGAGAAGCAATGGATGAAGAGGGCTGGCGGAAAGCTTGGATAAGGTTATTATGTCTATAATTTTAGTAATATGAAAAGGTGTTGGCAAACACCAGAATAAAAAGATGTTTTAATCAATGTTCCGTCAGCACTAGTGAATGCTAAACTTTAGTCAAGAAGACCACATGAGTTTCTAGAGCTCAGCCAATTGACGTGAAGGTTATTAGGCAGATGATGGAGGTTTTGGGTTTTCTAGTTCTCAAAATAAGCAGTGTGATTTTGTGTGCTGAATCACAAAGGTTAAGGAAGCTCCACCAAGAAACCCAGGTCTTACCCTTTTTTAATGAAACGTGCAATGGGACCATAGGTAGACCCAAAAAGAAATGAGCTATAAATGTAATGCACTTCTTCTCGGTCCCGAGGCCCATGTCATTTGCTGATTTGTGTGAGTGGTGCACATGTCTCCTCTGCAAGGACGTAAGTGCCCTCATTTACGGGGGTGGAGGGGTGTGTGTAGGTGTATGTGTGTGATATATATATATCTATAGAAGGGCTGCTGAATTCTGATTAACTTCAGATGGTTTTTCAGATAGGCAGGAAGCCAAAGATAAAGCTAGTGGCAACTATCCAGGTGAAAACGTCACCTAGCAGTGAAAAGCATTTTGAATTCCTGTTACAGTGAAAAGGTTTTCAGCATGCTTCACCTACGCACAACACAGGTTCCGCATGGGCAGCAGCAAAGTACAAAATACACACCACCTGAGCAGCAGTGCATTGTTTGCTGGTTGTGCGAAAGAAGTTAACCTTGTCTGCATATTTCTCTAGCTTGTTAACATCTTTTTAATATCCAAAAGCCTAAACGTTTTGCCTTACCAATGCTTGTTTCATTTGTTAGGTCTGGCCTGCAGACAGCTAAAAGCTGTGTGCTCCGGAATACCTATTGTGAGCAACACCTATACCTACAGTGGGCTTTTGGCCAGCTCATTGCTCAACATTGGTTAGCTTTCTTGTCAATCTAATTTGCCTGCCTCTTAGTAAATGGGGCTTTTTGTCTTCTACCTGTGTTTGTACCTCTCATGGCGCATAACTTATTTACCATCCTTTCGACTGTAGTAACTTGTCCTAGCTATAAAATGTGCTTTAAATGTTTTATCACTGCAAGCTTGGTGTCCTCCATCTTGGAACAGCAAGTAAAAATATTAACAAAATGATGTGCGAGTCATGTGTCTGTGCCTTTACCCCTGATGATGTATGTACAAGCATATGTCATCACGCTAGGCTGTCCCAGTGTCGTGACATGTGAATGCAGGAGTTAAGTATGCTCACGCAGGATTGATGCCGTATGTGCGCATATACATCATAACACTTTTTTCCTTTTTTTGAGCCAATGCTGTAGAATATCAATCAAAAGGAACTATTTTTTGCCGAAGCTAAACAACATCGGCAAAAAGCATTGGCAAAGCCAGTAGGTCTACATTGGAAGTGAAAAGGTGAGACCTATTGACTTTGCCAATGCTTGTTTTAAGTGGTCATTTTGTTGCTCTACTTCCTTGTTTACCGAAATTCTCTAGTTTTGTTCCCTCCCGGACCTTTCTGATTTACTATTATGTCTTCCTCCATCCGTTTTCCTTTGTAATGGATTCTCTTTTGCCATCACATTACACCTCAGTAGCCGAACCTCCTCCAGACCGAGCATCTTAACACCATGTCGCAATGAATCGATGAGAGCAGAGAAGCTGGGCAGCGACACTGTAACATGAGCTGAACTGCACGTGACATCATTCTTGTACCGTATGCTTCATCTGAAGTCTGTTTTAGACTATCGGAAGAACACAGAGGAAAGGAGCTCATACCGTTAAAGTCCTCAATGCATTATCTAATATACTATCCTCATTTACCAATACCCCTGTTTTACGAATACATTTTCAGTTTTTAACTATGCATTCCATTGAGTATATTATTAGTTTAATCATCTTGCTACTGTGCCTTTTTGTACATACCGAGGACAAGAAATATTCACTCATGAAGTTTTAAAATACAATGTTATTTTACTCTGACGTTTTTGCTTGCTGTTTCCTTAGAGTTAAACTGATTAAAAATGGTGAGGCGGGCAGGGAAGAGACGCTAAATGACAATGGCAGTGAAAACAACTGTGGCCTTATAACACGTTATTAGGTCACTGTACTAATAGATGCACATTCCCGCTCACTGCAGTGCAAATGTCCAATTCCATGTTATTACCACAGTATAGAGAAATTGACATGAAAAAACAACGTCAACGCCTCACAGACTGGATATTACAATGATTTTATACAAGAAAACAATTCTTTTAGTAGGCATCATGCATCATGCATCCTTCAATGTGATTTTACCTAACTAGACATATTAACCCCTTGCATTCGTTTTGTTTAAATGTCTTTTTTTTTTTAACTTTAAAAAAAACACCAAATGGAAATGAAAAATGCCATATCAAACTATATCTGCAGATACATAGAACTTAGTGTGATATTTATTACCACTGCCAAGATTGGGGAGGGACAACATGACCCACTAAAGGCTTTGTCTCTCATGACTGACTACCCGTCCCCACATTTTCTTGTAATAAATAGCATATTACAGAGTGTGAGTGTGTGTATGTAAGTGGAGTTGTGCCAAGCTCCTCCCTCCCTTCTGCCAGTAATGGCCCATCGAGGCACACCTAAACACCCTATTATGTGTGGGTGTCAAAGAGGAATACAAAAAGTTCAACTGTACCCAGTCATGTAACCCAGAGACAATCTGCAGGCACTAAATGGCTAAGGAAGGAAAATGTCAACTTTCTAAAAGTGATATATATATATATACACACATATATATTTGTTGGTTGCCTGGGGTGTGAGCCCTGGTCAAGCATCAACCACAATCCGTGTCAGGATGAGGCACAAGCCAGCCCTAAATTAGCTTGTGCCCAACTCTGTTAGCTTGGCACAGAGCAGCCAGGCTTAAGTTAGAGGCAATGTGTAAAGTATTTGTGCAACACTTCAAACAGTAACAACGAAAAAAAACGACACAAAAACAATCCAACACCAAGTTAGTAAAATAGAGTGAAATAAAACGAGACCAAAGACCAAAACGACAAATATCCAATCAGTAGAAATGGAGATATGCAATTTTAAAGGTTTCAGAGAAAATAGCGCCAAAAAGCACAAATCGTCAACTGTGAATATCTGGTTGCACCGGACAACACAAAGTCAGAAGTTCAGGCCAACTGCGAAAGAGCACGGGCCGGCGATAGGGACCTAGTTAGGCCCACAGTACCTTAAATCCTGGTTTGTGTAGTGTTCCGAGGGTCTGAGTCAAACATGTGCTGCGCAGCTGAAGCGATGCATCGGTTCTGAGATGCGGCAAGGCTGTGGTGCGAGGTCCTGCATCGTCGTCTAGGATCCAGTAGACAAGGGATGCGAGGTCCTACGCTGAGGATGCGTCGTGCAACGGAGTTCAAATGAGGCAACGGGCTGTGATGTGGGTCTTTGCAACGGAACCGATCCACTCATCAGTAGCGTTCCTTCTGTTTTGCTCGGGGTTGCGTCACGTAGCAGAGGAGATGCGTCAGTTCTACTGGATCCACAGAGATTGGCAGAGCACCTTAGAGCCTGTTCCAAGGTTCCAGGACTGGAGTGGCATCACCTGGCAGGGTAGACTCAGATGGCAGAGTCCAGGTGCTGGGTTGAAGGTTGTTGGAGGCTTCTGTCCCTGAAGCTCTAGTTAGGAGGCCACCCAACTAGCCCTTGGAGTCACTTTGGGATCCTGCTTCAACAGATGCAGGTCCAGTCCTTCTCATCCAAGCACGAGGACATCAGGTCAACACAGCAGTCCTTCAGAGCAGTAGTCCAGCAGAGTGGCAGCCCTTTCAGCAGCACAACTGTCCTTCTTGGTAGTGTATCCACAGGTCCAGAAGTGTACTGAAGAGTTGTTGTCTGAGGTCCGGTATTTATATTCAGTTGTGCCTCTGAAGAGGAGAGAAGATTCTAGAGGCATGCCTTTGAAGTGCATAGGTGCCGTGCCTTCCCTGCCCTGGCTTCAAGCTAACTACATGGAGTATTCAGTCTTTATGTGGAGGCATAAACAGCCTATTCAAGTGTAAGTGGAGTTGTGCCAAGCTCCTCCCTCTCTTCCAGTAACGGCCCATCCAGGCACATCTAAACTCCCTATTGTGTGGGTGTTTTGGAGGAATACACAAAGCCCAACTGTCAACAACACCCAGTCATGTAACCCAGAGACAAGCTGCAGACACTAACTGGCTAAGGCAAGAAAATGTCAACTTTCTAAAAGCGGCTTTTTCAAAATGATATTAAAACGAGACTTCGACATGTGTTAGGATTTTTCATTACAATTCCAAAGACACCAAACATGATCTGGTTACTTGCTCCCATTTGGAAATTACAGCTTATTAAATGTAATAAGGTAACTTGAATGTTGTCCTATGGGAGCGGTAGGCCTTGCAATAGTGAAAAATGAGTTTAAGAGTTTTTCCACTATCAGGACATGTGAAACTAAAAAGAACATGTCCAACTTTTTAAATACATTGCAACCTGCCCTCGGAGCTGTCCAGGGCCTACCGTAGGGGTGACTTACATTTATTAAAAAGAAAGGTTTGGGGCTGGCAAAAGGTTTATTTTGCCTGGTTGAAAAGGCAGTTTAAAACTGCGCACACAGGTTGCAAGGGCAGGCCTGAGACATGTTTACACGGCTACTTAAGTGGGTGGCAGTATCAGTGCTACAGACCCCCTAGTAGCATTTAATTTACAAGCCTTGGGCACACATAGTGCCACCTTCCTAGAGATTTACAAGTAAATTAAATATGCCAATTAGGTATAAGCCAATCTTAACATGTTTTAAGGAGAGAGCACAAACACTGTAGCACTGGTTAGCAGTGGTAAACTGCACAGAGTCTTAAAGCCAACAACAACAAAGTCAACAGAACAGAAGGGTTGAAGGCAAAAAGTTAGGAGGAAAGAAACACCAAGGCCACATCTAATCTATCCATCGATCCATCCATCTCCTTCACTGAAAAATCCAAAGGTCAAAGTGACGTTCTAGTTAGATGTTGAAATCGCTTAATGACTAACGTTTATAAACCAAAAAAAAATACTGAAATAGCCAGTTATAGTTCTGTTAGCTAACTCTAACAATGCAAGGCTTACGACCTCATGTATCACACTCATGTCATGTTTAATAACATCATTGATGACATCACTGATTTCATTCGGTGTAAATCCCTTCTGCCGTTGTATGTGAGAGCAAAATGTTTTATGGGAGTTCAGATAGGAAATCACTTATTTATATGGCATGTCGAAACTTGACCTCCTCATTGACTGCATATATATTTATATATATAGTGTTAACACTTCATTTAGGGAAGCTAAATCTTCTGCAAAAGAAATTCAGCACTATGAATTATGAGTAATAATTCACAGTATGTATATACATATATACATATACATATATATATATATATATATATACACACACACATATATACATATATATATATATATATATATATATATACATCTGCAAAGTTTACCTCAACGAAGGAGCCCAAACCACGGGTGAGTATTGCTATTCAAATTTTAATCAGGGCTGCAGCACAGGTCATCAGGATCACAAGCGAAATGTCCATAAGCCGACGCGTTTCGGGCCTCTGCCCTTTGTCACAGACTGGTTGTACTGGCATTGCAAAGCGAATGGTGCACCTGTGTTCCATTAAGTATCCCGCCTCAGTGGGCGTGGCCGCATACACGGCATCTCGGTACTTGAAGTGCTGTCCGTTTTGCTCATGTGAGCTGCCTTGCAGTCAGTAAATAAAACACAATAAAACCCATGTGGGTTGCTCGGCATCCTTCTTGACTGGCACATACACATTATTGCCCTGATAATTCAGCTCCCGTCCTGTACTGATGTCGACCAATGGCGTCATCCATGTCTGCTTTGACGCAGCGGGACTCCTTCACGGCTAGGCACAGCCGTTAAAATACATCCGCAAAGTTTACCTCAACGAAGGAGCCCAAACCACGGGTGAATATTGCTTTTCAAATTTTAATCAGGGCTGCAGCACAGGTCATCAGGATCACAAGCGACATGTCCATAAGCCGACGCGTTTCGGACCTCTGCTCTTTGTCACAGGCTGGTTGTACTGGCATTGCAAAGGGAATGGTGCACCTGTGTTCCATTTGAATAGCAATACTCATCTGTGGTTTGGGCTCCATTGAGGTAAACTTTGCGGATGTATGTATATATATATATATATATATATATATATATATATATATATAATTATCTACTGGCGGTCGCCAGTATATATTTATATTTATGACATATATTCCATAGGAAATCCGCAACATTCTATTTGAAATAACTTTGGCGCCGGTTGACGAATCTTCGCGAAATTTTCAAAACTCGTGGGGCACTCCGGTCCGCTCCTATCCTGAAAGTCTCGGGGTGATTCGTAAAGTGGGGGCCGAGAAAAAGGGGGGTCCCAAAACGTGTTTTCCCATGCAATTTTCCATAGGAACCTTTCATCGCAGCTACAGCCCGAACTGCTGAACGGAATTACACCAAATTTGCCAAAAAGGTAGCCCTTGGTTCAGAGTCGTGCCTTTTGCTTAAATGGTGTAAATCCGTTCAGTAGTTCCTGAGAAAATCAAAACTAAAATCACATATATATCTATGACCGCGTAGGGTCCGCGTACCCTCCCGATCACGAGCTGTATGCTAATTGGCTGTCAACACTCCAAACCAGGAAGTGTTGGCAGCCATCTTGTTCCTCGGTAGAACCGAGGCACAAGAAAAGACTAAAAAAAAATCGGCAAAAAACGCGCTGGGTGCGCGGATCCTGCCGATAAAAAAAACAAAAAAAAACGAAGGTCGGGCTTTCGCGCTTCGTGGTTAATTGACCCCCGGGTGGGCCAAGTCCCGGGGGCATGCGGGAGTTTATTAAATAATTACATGGGGGGGCCTCTAAGGCCCCCCCAAGCCCCGGGGACCGCCACCCCCCGGGGCTTTAAAAAAAAAATGGTGCGGGAGGGCCCGGGGCTTCTTTTTTTAAAATAATAATTACCTGTGTGGGGGGGCTCCAGCCCCCCCACATGCCCCGGGGCACTAATTAAACAAATGTGGGGGTCGGTTTCGGACCCCCGAAGCCCCGGGACCACCACCTCCCCGGGGCTTTGTAGATGTTGGGAGGGGCCGCGCGGCCCCTCCTGGAGCCTGTGATGGCCCTGGGGACCGCCACCCTCAGGGCCGGCTCCTGCAGTGTCCCGGGGTGCCTACCCCCGGGACACTGTAGTTTGCTATGGCAGGGCGGGAGCCTCGCGGCTCCCGTCCTGTCATAGCAAACCTGCTCTCTCTTCCAAAATTCAAAGCAAATTGCTTTTCCACACGGGGAGCTGCATCTTAGCAGCTCCCCATCTGGAAAAGCAATGCCGGCTCCCGCAGGACGCGGGGAGCCGGCGGGACCGTGGGGGAGTTGGGGTTCCCCACGGTCCCCAAAGGATAGGGCCAGCCCCGGGGATGGGGTCCCCGGGCAAGTAGTGGCCCGGGAGGGGCCACGCGGCCCCCTCCCCAAAGCAAGGATTTTTTTTTTTTTTTTTTTAAAAGGCCGGCCCCAGGGGATGGGGTCCCCGGGGCCTAAGGAGGCCTGAGGAGGGGGGCAACGCAGCCCCCCTCCATGAAAATGTAATAAAAAAAAAAAGTGGCAATGACCCGGAGGATGGGGTCCCCGGGTCGAAATTGGCCACGGGATGGGGGCCCACGCGGTCTCCTTCCCGTTCCTTTAAAAAAAAAAAAAAAGGGGGGTCAGGCCCCTGGGGGATGGGGTCCCCAGGGCCCAAAATAATTAAAAGGAAGGGGGGGCCACACAGCCCCCTTTTAAAAAATAAAAATCCGGCATCGCGCCGGAGGCCATGCCCCCTCCTTGGCAGCACTCTGCAAACGCAGCTCCCACCACACAGCTCCCACCAAGCAAAAGCAAAACCGATATCTCCAGAGGGTGGGCACATTGGGAGATAGCAGGAGCCGGCCCTGAGGGATGGGGGTCACCGGGGCCATTATTTGGCTCCAGGAGTGAGGCCACGACCCCCCCCCTGGTTCCACAGGCTGGCCCCAGAGGTGGAGGTCGCCGGGGCCGTATATGGCCCAGGAGTGGGGCCGCATGGCCCTCTCCCTTTTTGGCAGTTATTTTATGATCCGAGGAGGTAGCGTTCCCCGAGGCAATTAGGAAATAGGAGGGGGTGGTGTGCACGGCCCCCCTCTTTTTTTTATTCCATAGGCCCAGAAAGGTGGTGGTCCCCAGGCCTACAAAGGCCTGAGGAGGGGCGCCTCGCGACCCCTCCTAACATAATAATAAAACCTGGGGAGGGGGTGGTCCCCAGGGTGAAACTCCTCTTGAAGGGGAGGGCTGCATGTGTCCCCTTCCAGAAAACAACATGCTCAATATGCCCCCAGGACCTGGCCCAACCAGGGGCTCCAAAAAATTAAAATTACGCGTGGACTCTTTTTTTTTTTGCCGGAGTTGTGGATCTGGTCACGATTCCAGACGAAAAATTTAAAAATATATTCTTTTTTTTTTGCCCTGGCAGGGTCCCAGGGGGACCCCAGGAACAGGGCTATCTTGCCCCCTTTTCTTTTTAACGTTTTTTTGGGACTCGACTGAAGCAGAGTCCCAAGATGGCTGCCAACACTTCCTGGTTGAAGTGTTGGCAGCCATTCAGATATCAGCATGGGGACTCTTAGATCCCGGAGGATCAGAGTCCCTAGATATACAGATTTGGCTTTCAATTAATATCTGAAAAACTACTGAACAGATTTACACAAATTCACAGATTTACACAAATTCACAAAAAGGTTGCTTTCTGGAGCAAGAGCTACCATTCCACCAAATTTGGTGTAATTCCGTCCAGCGGTTCGGGCTGCAGTAGTGTCTAAAATCCCCATAGGAAATTGCATGGGGAAAATGCGTTTTGGGACCACCCCCTTTTATTTGGCCCACGCTTGAAGAATCATCCAAAAACCTTTAACACAGCAGCTGAAAAGACTGTTGTACTAATTTTGAAAATGTTATTTAGATTTGTTAAACGGCCCCAAAGTTATTGGCAAAACAAACAACGCTTTTCCTATCGAAACTAGGTCCTAACTATAACTACGTGCTGGGGACCGCCAGTAGGTAATCTCTCACTCTCTCTCCCTCCCTTAGCTTCCCTAAATGATTAGTTAACACCATTTGTTTTTTCTTCACACTTGCGCAGACACATAAATCTCAATATATAATACTACTTTTGAATGAAAACAACTGAAAATTATACAATCATTATTCAGATTCTTAAGAGGCCTTGTAAAAATGTTGGTTTACTTACAGAGCCAAAAAAAGTCATTGACGAGCTTCGCAGACTTAAGTTCTCGACATTCTACCTGAAATGTGCGCCGAATTATTAAACTGCTAGTCTCCCAGGTAATAATGGTTCCATCCGAGCTGCATGTGTGCACTTCGCTATAAGAGTAAAACAAATAGATCACTGAAAGAGTATTTTTCTAAGTCGCACTTTTACACAATTATAGAAACACAAACGTCACCTCACATCTGTTGAGGAGTATTAAAACAAGTAATTCAGTTATTGCAGGTACACACAGCATAAAATCACCATCAGAACACAACCTCCTAGACATTCAAGGGCAATATGCAATGGAATAAAATATTTATTTGAAAGCAACCCTTTGGCCTCCGGGCGAGAGTGAGAGAAAGGCAGAGATGCTGGTGTCTTCTGGACTGTAAGTGTGCTGTAAAATGGTGATAACTATTTGGCAGGCTGTAATGTCCTGTTGGGCATACCAGCCTACTGGCACATCACCTGTGAGTGCAAAATGATAAAAGGGAGTCCTTGGTGATCCGCTGTTGCCTTCAGCCATGCGCAGTGGGCACTGGGTGTAGGGTATGACCAGCCCTCATACTACGAACCATTGACACCTGGCATTTCTGCAGCTGGCTCGGGTCAATGCTTGCAGACAAACCCTGTGCTGTCCCCATGCCCCCGAAGAAATGGTGCATTGCCTTTAGGCATAGAGAGAAGCCTCTGTACAAACTGCATCAAGGCCCAGGCCCATAGTTCCACAGCACATAGTCTTTGACATGCGTAGTTGCATGACGACGTTTGTTCTAGCTTTTTATTTTTAGGATTTAAAAACAAAAAGCAATGTATACTTAAAAATCTAAATGGTGCCGAAGATATTGGACAAATCAGAACAATTTTCAATGGAAATTAAAACTTAAACTACAGAGTAGCTATTGCCAATGTGTATATATATATATATATATATATATATATATATACATATATACACACACGCAGTGCTTAATTTGTAAAATATTAAGTGCCAGGGCTCTGACCGGGAGGCCACTGCAGCTTGCACCGCCCATCGCCCTCGTCTTCTCTGCCAAAACAACTACTAACCATCTCTCTCGCATGTAAAAGCGACGGTTCAGATTATTCCAGGTCCCCAAAGCTAAAGGAATGGCTGGGGAGGCAGGTATTTGCAATTTTAATGTATATTGTATTCCTAAACAACCGTGGTTCTGCTCATATCTAAATAGATGAGCAGCGCCACCCTGTGGTAGACTGTTCTAGGTATGGTGTTGACAATTAGGTGCCAGTACCGAAAACCAATTAAGTGCCGGTGCTAAGCCCTGGCTCAAATTAAGCCAGACACACACCTGCGCGCGTACACGCGCGCACACACACACACACCCACGCGCACACACACACCCACGCGCACACACACACCCACACACACACACACACCCCCCCTTCCCTCCCCCCCCCCACCCCCAGCCCCTCCCAGGCCGATACATAATGGGAAACTGTGCAATGTGTTCCAATATTGCGATCGAGGTGTTCTGGTGACAAACCACAAGGGCAGACATGCAAGAATAGTAATATTAGCATATTGCACTCTGCTAATCTGTGAAAGGAGTTTTGTGGCTATTACACTTCCATACATGGCTCATTCCACAGATGAGCACAAAGAGCACAGAGTACTATGCTATTCATTACTATTGGTGAATAGTTATTTAAAATATTAGAAAGTCTTTTCAAAATTCAAAAAAGTGTATTTCTTTAACATGTGGAAGCTTTGACATGAATAAGGCACATTATAGCACAGCGCTGAGAAGCATTAATTTAAAGTGGTAGTTTGAACTCACATATTCAAAAGTGCTTCCGTACACGATAATGAAGAAAAAAGCTTTGGCGAAATACAATATTTTCTTAAGATCACACACTTTAAGCGGGGAAGTCTGGTTTCACTTGGTACATATCAGCCAGTACATGGGTATCTATTTGTCTTTCCTTATGTTAATACTTTTAATTACCGCTTAGTGCAGGTTTTAAATAAAACACAAACTTTAAGGCGGAGCGCTTTGAGCAACAGTACATTATAGAAGGTCACGTTCATTATTTATAGGCATCGGGAGATTAAGTGATTTGCGCCAACACTAGAACCGCGTTTCCTAGTTGCACAGCCTGCAGCTCAGACCGTAACACCACATCATAGGGAGAGGGATGGCATACATGCCAACATTTTAGAAGAGGAAAGTGGGAGATTTTAAAAAACAATCAGGAGAATGTATTGTTCCCATTGACTTCTATTGAAGCAGAGGCAATTTCAGGCAGGAGACAGCCCAAATAAAGGCATTGCTTCAAAAATCGGGAGTCTCACGCCTGAATCAGGTCTATAGGCATGTATGGGATGGAGGCAGACTGAAGTCACATGAAACTTGGCTCGTTATTGGCTCGAGGCTCAAACAGGACGTAAAGCTGAGCCAGAACCAAGCTTAAGGTTCAAGCTCTTAGTGACTCGCCTACCTCTACTTTCATGAGGCAGTAGTTACACTTTTCAGCGAAACAGCATTTATCACACTACCTTAAACAGTGAAGTAACGGCTCATGTGCGTCATAAGCCTCGGTCACATAGAGAAACATGGAAGAACAGAAGATGGCAGACGGGAAGTGAGTGAACTCTGCTGGGCGCCACATTGATTGATCCTGCTACATCTTTTTCAGGTCGCAACCTACTAGATAATGCAGCTGTCTGGTTTGCTAAAGACATCTTGAGGACTTTCAGAAAGTCTGTGCACTGTATAGTTATTAGTAAAACTGTATGTCTGTGCAAATGTAATAGTCATTCCAATTGAAAATGTGTTGTCTGTAATGGCAGTGTGCTACCACACCATGCATACTTCAATCTACGCCATTCCAGTTTATACCACTCCACGCCACTGCACTTTATGCCACACATCTCTACTCTACCTTGTACCACTCTACTCTATGACAATGCACCCTTCGCCATTCTACACCACTCTAGTCTAAGCCACACCAAACTACTCTGTACAACTCTACTCTACGCCACTGTACGCTACACCATTCTTCAACACTGCACTTTATGCCAACACACTCTACGCCAATGCACTTTACTCTGCAACACTCAACTCCATGGCCCCTGCATTGTACGCCAATCCACTGAACACCACTCTAATCTACTCTGCACCACTGCACTTTATGCCACTCTACACACCTGCACTCTACCCTGCACCACTCCATGCCAATTCACTATATTCTGAAATCTACTCTACATCACTGCACACTACGCCACTCCACTATGCCACTGCACTATACGCCACTTTATACTCCACTACACTCTGCGCCACTGCACTCTACACAACTGCACACTACTCCACTGCACTCTGACACACTATTCTATGCCACTGCTCTCTACGCCACTTGACTCCACTCTGTGCAACTGCACTCTACTATACAGCATTCTAATCTACACAACTGCACTCTACGCCACTCTACACAAATGCACTCTACACCAGTCCCCTCTATGCCACTCCACTGTACACCACTCTAAGGGTCTCCACACTATGCCACTCCAATACACAACACTCTCTGCCACTCAACTCTACTTTTCAATATTCCACTCTACGATACGTCACGCCACGCCACTCTCCTCTACACCACTAACTTTAGCCATGCTAAACAGCAGCCACGCTGGTGTACAACAAAGCCAAGCCAATAGCTCTTGCACAGGTGAGACATATTGTTTTTGCCAATGCTGGTTTAAAGCTGTACCCCGGGCCTCTGTGACACGGGAGGAATGAGGAAAAAGGCCGGTCTGTGGATAGCAGAGGCCTAGTGGGGAACATAGGGTCTTTGAGGCCTGTGTGGCCTAGCACTGGGGGTCTGGAGGAGGCGGGCCTATGTGGATAGGAGGGGGGGGGCAGCGGCAGGAAGGTTGAGATATCCCACTTGGATCCGACAGGGAGTCGCCTTTGAGGCACACCCTCTCCCCCAAGTGATTGTGCCTGCGTTCTCGGTGCCACGGGCCCACACTCGACAAACCCAGACAGGTGTTTTTCAGTCGCCTGCATCCCTGTGTAGATTACAGAGCCAAGGAAAGATGTGGGTCTGTGCCCCGTGGTGCAGACAGCGGAAGATCCTATGGACTCTGGAGGCTTAATTGGAGGGGGTCCAGTGATGGGCTGTGAGTTCAACCCCTCCTCTTTTATAGCCCGTCACCCAAAACACTAAATGGGGCCCAGTCAGGTTGACTAGCGGTGACAATCTAAGTTACTGTTCGGTGTGTACGGAACCACACAGTGAGTGAAGGGGCATGCTGAGGGGCTCCCTTAATCCCGTCCCCACTCCCCTTCCTCACTGTCTACAGTTCCTTGGACTAGATGGCCAGTGGGAATGACTTGCTAATAAGCTACACCTGCTGTTTTGGGTTCAAAGCTCTTGGAGTCACTACCCTGCAGAGATTAAGTTGACAACCCTAGGATACCACCTGGGGCCCCTGGAGGGGCCACGGGGTAGGAGGGAGGAGTTGGTGCAGCCCCCTATGTGCTTGGCACTGGTGCTTACTGTGGGTTGACACCCCCAGAGGTCTCACCGAGTTGGGAGACTGATATATGGTGGACAGTGGGGGGAGGTGGACCCCAGGAGGAGACAGAACCTCACCTGGGTGAAGTATCGAATATAAAATATACTGCGTTTTCCTTGGGTTGGGATCCTGTCCTGACACACTGCACTCCAGGGAACTATTGCTGCTAGATGGAGTGGGAGGGGAACGAGTGGGGGTTGAGCAAAGGGGGGGTTAAGGGGATGCAGAGCCTGGTTTTGGGGTGGCAGGCGCGACCTAAACTGAGAGCATGAGAAAGATAGAAGTGATGTACTGTGGGTCACATCCCAATTGTCCTCCTGGAGGAGTAGCGGATCTTATATACTTCAGAGCACCACACGTGAAAGACCTTCCTCTTGCTTCACTCCTGCTGTCTACCCTGCGACCTGCCTGAGCTCTGACAGCTCCCCTCTTGAGCAGGAGCTTTATTGCACTTCTGACCTTCCACGGCGAAGGACAAAAACTAAATAGCCTGGCCGAAGGCACCTGGGGCCTTCACGATGGAAACCATCACTATTTTGCAGACCATCAATTCTTCCTTGGGAAACCACGATTGACTTGTTAGGCTAGGACACGATAAAAACCCTGCAGCAAATCATGTCCAAATCATCTACGATGTGCAAGGGACTGGAAGAAAGGGCAGAGGATGCAGAGTAACATACACATAGAGATAATCTACAGTTTGTGGGTTTCTCTGAGAACCGTGAAGGGGCCTCCACTGAGAAATTCTTAAACAATGGTAGCATATGGTGACACCTCAGGGGAGACTTTCTACATGCTTCATAACTCAGGCACACAGAGCGCTTTTCCAGCAACCTCCACTTGGCGAAACCCCTCCGCCCCATGATTGCCTGTTTCCTTAATTATAAAGACAGAGTTGAGATCCTCCCTGTTGCTTATGAACAAAGCATATTAACTTATGAATCACACAAAATCATGATTTCTCCTACTACACTAAATTTGCACATCAACAATGTAAAACGTTTGAGGAGGCCGAAAGGAAACTTAGGGATATGAACATATGTTACAGGATTCTCTATTCAGCTAAGCTAAAAGTCATTTACATGTTTCACACTTTACTTTTGGAAACACCTGAGGCGGTCTGGAAATGGGTGGAGGAAAGACAATGTATCAGACTGCATAGATAGTCAGCTTTTGACAGCGACCCACCTACCGCTGCTTCAGCAGTCAAAGAAACCTCACAGTGTGCTCCTGCAACAGAAACCCATCCCGGTCGATGATGCACTGGACTGAGGATGCAGAGCCTTGATCTTAGCTGGAGAAGCACAGACTTACGCAGGGGGATAGCTCCATTGGATCAGATCGAGATGATACTCCTCAGTTAACCACTATGGACAATGTCTAAATATAATGTGCCTTTTCTCATACATTACAAAATTCTCCTGTCTGAAATGTATCACCAAGATATAACACCAATATCTGTAAATAAGAAAACTTTAGTATATAACATTTGATGCAGTATTTTCCTTTTAGCAGGTCTTTAGACTACGTGGGGGATAATTGGGATGGAACAAGATATTGGTTCCGCTCTGTTGGAGGCAGTCTCAGATCAGTCCTGCGAGAGATACTCTATGTTCCAGCAGTGTAGAGTGAGGGGTAAGGGTTTGGTTTTACTAGAAAGATTTTTGTCTTACTACACTACCTTGTCAGGTTATGACCTCTCACATCAAACAGCACAGTGCTCTACATAACATTACATACTTTTGGATCCCCTCTTATGCCCAAACAAGACATGGTACTCTGGAATGGGCAGTTGCGTATTCTCACTGTAGTGTAAATTGCTTATTAGATAAAGCCAAGGGGAGGGGTGGGGGGGCGGTCCTTAAAGCAGTCAAATGCCTTAATTCAGATATACACGTCTGACAAGAGTCCCACCTTGTGGGTAACACAATGATTTTTCTGGTCAGATTGGGTTCTCACAGATGTTTCACCAGGGGTACGAGGGTTCAAGAGGGACAGTCATCCTTCCCTGTAGCCACTTAGCCCTAATAGTCACACAAACATTGTGTGATAACTCTTGTCAAGATGTGCAATCACTGGGCTATTATATGGGAAGCCATTATGCATGATTAGCACTTATGAACCCCCTAACTGGACGGTGACTTTTGTAGAGGTTGTCTGTCGAATCCTGGATCAACTACCACCAGGACACGGGCTCAAGGGGGAGATCTGAATGGAGTGATTGAAGGCGCCTGATCTTGACAAAAAGTCTGGGTGCACTGGGGCTGATTGATATCTGGCAAGCCTTCCACCCACAAAAATGAAGCATCATTTATTACTCTGGGGCTCATAGGAGGTTCTCCAGCCTTGATTATATCCATTGCCAAATTTGGACCTGCCTGGAGTTTGAAACCTAGCACGAGTCCTCTCAGATCACTCACTGGTTGAATTAACCCTTTGGATTGGAACGAGACAGCCTGCGTCAGGTGGCGACTGTGTTAAAGGTGGTTGCAGGGATAACTAAGCAGAACACACATTAGAGACACGGTTGAGACATACTTTGCTAACAATCTGGGATCTGTGACTTCCCCCGGGTGCTTTGGGAAGCTATTGGGGATACCGTTAGCTTTCAGACTGGAAGAACATACAGAAAGAAACATTAGGTCGTAGATGGTTGCAGGGATAACTAAGCAGAACACACATTAGAGACACGGTTGAGACATACTTTGCTAACAATCTGGGATCTGTGACTTCCCCCGGGTGCTTTGGGAAGCTATTGGGGATAAGGTTAGCTTTCAGACTGGAAGAACATACAGAAAGAAACATTAGGTCGTAGATCAAGAAGCTCGACTACTCAAGCTTGAGTCCCAGTAAATACACTCCACTTCACCATCCACACTCCTCAGGAAAATCCTACACACTAAAACCGTGCTCCAAAAGACATTAACAAATAAAACAAGGGTGGCGTGGTTTACAACAGTCACATTTATCAGTGGAGGTACTAAGCAAGTAAAGCATTACGTCAGACTGTGCCAAATTATGCCTAGGAAGGATGCCATAGAACAACTGTCCGATGTCAAGGGTTAGGTCATCAGGGAGACCGAGACATAGCACAGACGTTTGAGATTTACTAATCTGACGTATATTCCTAGACAGATGAACTGACTGCAGATAAACTGGCAGGCTTTATTGACGATCTCCCAATAAAGTGGCAGACAGAAGCATAGAGAAGAAAAGACCAATAGTGACGAGTTTTCAGAGGCCTTGGGCCAACTACAATCTGGTAAAAAGCCAGATTAAGATGGTGGCACTGCCGAATTTACTGCATCAATACCAGAACTTCTCTTTAGAGAAACTGTGCAGCTTTGCTACACGTATCACTGGATCTTTCTATGAAATTAGGGTTCTCCCAGAATGGCTGTAGTAAAATGCTGTAAATCCACTTATGAATTTGGAGTTGTGACAGGTGGCATTCTGTTTTATTATAGAGCCTCCCATTTACTGATTCTAATTGATTGGTGGCATGATACACAATGAGTCCTAGTCTTAGGCATCCAAAACGTGGGTGATGCAGGGTGCTCAAATTTTAAATTTACTCTGTAGAGGAGCGAATGATCCCTCACTTCCTCACCGCCAGGCTGCTATTTAAGATCTTAAGAGAGACCAGCAGAGATTTGGGATTGAAATGGAAACAAACTAAAGAAATTACACTGTAGGATTGCCACTGTGTGTAACTAGAGATTCAGGTGATGAAGATTCGGGAAGGTGAAGCATAGAAACCGGAAAAGCAAAGCAGAAGACTTCAAATAATTCCCTATCTCTTGAAAGAGGCCAGTTATAGTGCTTATTTTTAAAAAAGGTGAGAAGACTGACCCTAATTGCTATCCAACAATCTAGCTCATAGATCCTATTACAAGGTTTCTAAGAAGTTATTGCTCTCTTGGTAAGAGGGTGAGCAAGAGAAGCTGAAATTCAATAATCCGGCTTAAAAGAAACAAAGCTTTCAATCTTGATCTTCCAGTGAGAAGTTATAGGATAGAGAAGTAGTTTTCTCTCTGCATTTAAGGATCTGTCCTCCACCTTCGAAAGCGTGAAAAGAGTTAAGTTGTAGAATATTACGAATTTGAAAAAGCTTGCATTCTGGATTATCTGCAACAGTTAGATTTTGTCAGAAGGCTCTTTTTTAATTCCGACTTCTTTACTTCACTGAGGAGAGCCAGACAAGCCTGTGTTCCCACTAGAGTACTGCGGAACCAGTAGCACATTTTTATATCTTTTTTATTTTATTGTGCCCACAAGGGCAAAGGAGTCAGTGTTTACAAGAAATTGAGATACAATTCCTTGTAAACACAGGACACACGGAGAGCACCCTAAAATGGAGGAGCAACATTTTTCTTCATGTTGCAGTCAGCCAATCTCAGGTACCAGTCCTGTTGGAATAATGGGGCTGACGAGGGGAGCACCATCGGCCAATCAGAATGCTCTATTTTTTATTTTTTTTATTTGCAGTACTGCAGTAGTCCCACTGGACCAGCTGTCCAGATATCACTATAATTTAAACACTAATTTCTTGATAACAGCTGAACCGTTTACACAAAATATTGAGAAGCAGGTTTTCTGAGTAAAGATCTAACTGCCTACCAAATTTGGTGCAATTCTGTTTGCCCGTTTTTTCTGTATCGCTTCCCAAACTTTCCTACGGGAAAATAAAATAGAAAAATTGCATTTTGGGACCCAAGGTCCACAACACGCATGTTCACCAAAAAATACTGCGTGGAGGTGCTAGAACGTCAGAAAGCTCAAGTGGCTATACTACGTACACTTTTTTAATCCTCTGCAACGTCCTTTGGCTAACCACCGCTTAGGAGAGAACTGCTTTAGAGTCTATGCAGAGCATGTGTATATACAGGTACACATGAAACAAACTGAAAATGTTACTTAACCTGTAAGCATCTGTTTGTGGCATGTAGTGATGTAGATTCACATGCGCTCACCGGTCTCTTCGGAAGTCTTCAGGTGTTGCAGATGCTTTTCTTTACTTTCCTCTTCAACATTTACTTGCATAGTCATCTTCTATTACTTCTGTGGTCCATCTCTATCCCCACTCGCCATGCGGGAAAACAATTTAACTATGGAGCCCATGCGCATTCCCAGTCATAGGAGGAGTCACTATGACTCGAAAGACTTTTTCAAAGAAAAACAAGTTGCACACATCCAAGCCCAGCACTAGATGGCAGGAGTAGGCAAAGCATGTGCATCAACAGTGACATATGCCACAAACATTAGTGTTACAAAAATGTTTCTGAGTGAGCTCAAAAGGGTTAAAATGTTTGAGATAACAGGACTGTTAGAATGTAGCTGGTTCTTGGACCATCAATGGACTATAATTTACACATATACATATATATATATATATTATCTACTGGCGGTCGCCAGTAGATAGTTATAGTTACAACCTATTATCCATAGGAAATCCGCGACATTCTATTTGAAATAACGTTGGCGCCGGTTGACGAATCTTCGTGAAAGTTTCCAACTTGTTGGGGCGCTCCGCTCCTACCCTGAAAGTCTCGGGTGATACGTGAAGCGGGGGCCGAGAAAAAGGGGGTCCCAAAACGCGTTTTCCCCATTCATTTTTCCATAGGAACCTTTAGTCGCAGCTACAGCCCGAACTGCTGAACGGAATTACACCAAATTTGGCAAAGAGGTAGTCCTTGGTTCAGACTGGTGCCTTTTGCTTAAATGGTGTAAATCTGCTCAGTAGTTCCTGAGAAAATCAAAAGTAAAAGTACATATATATCTATGGGCGCGTCGGATACGCTGTACCCTCAGCGCACCCTGCGCGCACCGTCCCGATCACGAGCTGCATGCTAATTGGTTGTCAGCTGGCTGTCAACATTCCGATTCAGGAAGTGTTGGCAGCTATTTTGTCCCTCGGTAGAACCTAGGGACAGAAACAAGTGCGCAAAGCGCAAAAGGGGGCAGGGTAGAAACACCCTGACTCCTAGGTCTGCTCAGGGGTCCCACAAGGACCCCCTGGGCAGAAAAATATTTTTTTTTAAAAATCGGCGGGATGCGCTTAGGGTGCGCGTATCCCGCCGAGAAAAAAAAGAAACAAGTGTGCAAAACGCACAAAGGGGGCAGGGTAGAAACACCCTAACCCCTAGGCCTGCTCAGGGGTCCCACAAGGACCCCTGGGCAAAAAGCATTTAAAAAAATCGGGCAGGATGCGCTCAGGGTGCGCGAATCCTGCCGAGAAATCGAAGCGCGGTCTCCCGCGCTCGACTGTATCTTGCCCCCGGGTGGCCCAAGTCCCGGGGGCATGGTGGGGGTTTAATTTATATGTGGGGGCCTCAAGGGCCCCCCAAGCCCCGGGACCGCCACCCCCGGGGCTTTCTTTGTAAGTGGTGCGGAGGGCTCTGAGCTTCTCCGCAGCCCCCGGGACCACCACCTCCCCGGGGCTTTTTTTTAAAAATTAAACAACCTGTGTGGGGGCTCCAGCCTCCCACACGCCCCGGGACCGCCACCTCCCGGGCACTAACAAATTAAAATGGGGGTCCGTTTTGGACCCTCGAAGCCCCGGGGACCACCACCTCCCCGGGCTGTGCTGATGTAGGGAGGGGGCCGCGCGGCCCCCTCCTGGAGCCCTTGATGGCCCTGGGGACCGCAACCCCCAGGGCCGGCTCCTGCAGTGTCCCGGGTGCCTACCCCGGGACACTGTAGTTTGCTATGGCAGGACGGAGCCTCGCGGCCCCGTCCTGCCATAGCAAACTGCTTTGGATATTGGAAGAGAGAGCAGGAAACCTGCTCTCTCTTCCAATATCCAAAGCGATTGCTTTTCCACATGGGGAGCAGCATGTCAGCTGCTCCCCATGTGGAACAGCAATGCCGGCTCCCAAGGGACGTGGGGAGCCGGCGGGACTGTGGGGGGATTGGGGACCCCCACAGTCCCCAACGGAGAGGGCCAGCCCCGGGGATGGGGTCCCCGGGCAAGTAGAGCTCGGGATGGGGGCCACGCGGCCCTCCCCCAAAAAAGAGCAAAAATTTTTTTTTAAAAGGAAAGGCCGGCCCCGGGGGATGGGGTCCCCGGAGCCTTAAAATGGCCAGAGGAGGGGGCCACGCTGCCCCCTCAAAAAATAAATATAGAGGCCATGCCCCGGGGGATGGGGTCCCCGGGCCAATACAGGCCAAGGGAAGGGGGCCACGCGGCCCCCTTCCCCGTTTTTTTTTTTTAAAGGTAATTTAAAAAGGGGTAAGGCCCTGGGGATGGGGTCCCCAGGGCCCAAAAAAGAAAAGGAAGGGGGCTACACAGCTCCCCTTCAGGGGAGAAATTTTTTTTTTTTTAAACGATCGGGCCCGCAGGCCCCGCCCCTTCCTTCACCACTTCTGCAAACGCGCCCTGGCGCGTTTGCAGAGGGGGAACGAATTCCCCTTGAATACTGGGGGTCCCTGGGGGCCAACTAGCCCACCAGGTACCTCCAGTATGCGCCAGGGGGCTGCCTTGCAGAGAGGTGTACAGAGGCCACACCCTTTTTACACCTCTCTGCAACGCAGCTCTGTGGCGCTTTTGGAGGTATATGGTGGGCTAGTTGGACTCCGGGGACCCTCAGGATTCAAGGGGACTTAATCCCCAACTTAAAACGCGCCACGGGGCGCGTTTGCACAGTGGTGAAGGGAGGGGGCGGGGCTTCAGGTGACATGTGTGCAAACAGGCCCCGTGGCGCGTTTTAAGATGGGGAATTAAATCCCTTCAATCCTGAGGGTCCCTGGGGCCAACTAGCCCAACAGGTACATCCAGAAAGCGCCACAGAGCTGCGTTGCAGAGAGGTGTAAAAGGGGTGTGGCCTCTCTACACGTCTCTGCAACGCAGCCCCTGGCGCATATTGGAGGTTCCTGGTGGGCTAGTTGGCCCCTAGGGACCCTCAGGATTCAAGGGGACTTAATCCCCCAACTTAAAACGCGCAACGGGGCGCGTTTGCACAGATGTCACCTGAGGCCCCGCCCCTCCCTTCACCATTGTGCAAATATTCCTCTAAAATCAGCCGAAATACGAATTCCGATTTACTCACCTGTTATCAGGAGAGACCTCAGTGCTGCATCTTTCAGCCCAGTACTGGTCCTGAAAAGTAATTTTAACCGTACTTACCGGTAACTTGAATTTCCTTCATAGGCTAACATTGACTGGTTTCACTTGGAAATTCTTCTAAGTGTGGAGTTTTGGAACTTTAAAATATTCCTCTAAAATCAGCCGAAATACGAATTCCGATTTACTCACCTGTTATCAGGAGAGACCTCAGTGCTGCATCTTTCAGCCCAGTACTAATCCTCAAAAGTAATTTTAGCCGTACTTACCAGTAACTTGAATTTCCTTGCATAGGATATCATTGCCTGCTTTTTGCTGAAAAAGTTTCTAAGTGTTGATTTTTGGAACTTTAAAATATTCCTCTAAAATCAGCCGAAATCCGAATTCTGATTTACTCACCTGTTATCAGGAGAGACCTCAGTGCTGCATCTTTCAGCCAAGTACTGATCCTCAAAATTAATTTTAACCGTACTTACCGGTAACTTGAATTTCCTTCATAGGCTAACATTGACTGGTTTCACTTGGAAATTCTTCTAAGTGTGGAGTTTTGGAACTTTATAATATTCCTCTAAAATCAACCAAAGTACGAATTCCAATTTACTCACCTGTTATCAGGAGAGAACCCAGTGCTGCATCTTTTAGCCCAGCACTGACCCTGAAAAGTAATTTTAACCGTACTTACCAGTAACTTATATTTTCTAACATAGGAATCCATTGTCTGGTTTTCAGCAGAAAACTTTCAAAGTGTCGATTTTCACAAACTACAAATATTCCTTAAAAATCGCCTGTATGACTTAAACGCATTCATTCAACTGTTTACAGGAGATGCACCAGTGCTGGATCCAGGATCCAACACTGAGTAAGAAAAAGTAACGATAACAGTTTTTACCTGCTAAGTGAATTTCCTTCCATAGGATAACATTGGTGATTCTATGAGAAAAAGTTTCTAAGTGTCAACTTTTAAAGTACAATAATATTCCTTAAAAATCACGACTGTAACCAAAACGCTTTTACTCAACTGTTTACAGGAGATGTGCCAGGACTGAATCTAGGATCCAGTCCTGTGGTTAGAAAAGTAATCCATAAAGTAACTAATTGCATTTAACTAGAAATTCACATTGAGCTGAATGTTGCATTGTGTTTGAAAATGTGTTGCACATTGCAACAACTGTAACTACTGTACTTAAAAGTCTATTGCCTATGTGCAAAGTATTTAAACTAAAGTAATTCATTCTGAGAAAGTATTTTTTGTAATGTAATGTATAATGTAATTACAATGTAATTTAAATAATAAAATATGTAAAAAAAAATTGTTTCTAAAAATGTAGTAAATCAGTATGAAAAAAATTAATATAACAATTAATACATTTAAAAATTGTCATTTACAAAACCTTTGAAATTCACTGAAAAACCGTAGGTTTCAGGCACGTTATAGTTAGAAATTAGCATTTAAAAAACTTTGAAATTCACTGAAAAAACCATAGGTTTCAGACACGTTATAGTTACAAATTAGCATTTAAAAACCTTTGAAATTCACTGAAAAACCATAGGTTTCAGACACGTTATAGTTACAAATTAGCATTTAAAAACCTTTGAAATTCACTGAAAAAACCATAGGTTTTAGGGACAGTTATAGTTACTTGGACATTGCACTCGTACAAAACCCGTGAAATTCCCCCGTTATAGTTAGTTCAGCTAACTATAACTCGCGCCCCGCAATGCACTGCTGATGACGCCACATATTACATCACTCATGACATGGTCAGTGACATCACTGATGACATCACTGATGACATCTCAAATGACATCACTGATGACATCATCCACGTGATAATCTGATGCACCTCCTCACACCCTAATATAACCTTTGATACACCCACTCTAAATTACAGACTGCCATTCGCAAAACCATAGACACTCCAACACCAATAACTACATACCCACTCACTGATTCTTAGGTCTACACACACACATCCACTCACTCACCCGTACAGTCACTCATACTTACGGTCACTCAGTACAGGACTATCATATGCACTCTTACTCCTATATAGACACTCAAACAACGCCACTCATCCATAGAGATACTCACACACCTAGTCAGTCATGCAAATAATTAAACACACTGCCATTTACTCACCTATACAGTTATACTCACACCAGCTCACTTACTCATACAAATAGTAGCACATTGTTACGCTCTTATACAATCACTGATACAAGCACACAATCATCCATACAGCCACTATCACAATCACTCACTCTTGCTTATAGCTATTTATATACTCCAACACACATATATACTGCCTTTCACATATGTAGTTACTCACACATGTACCACTGGGACATACATTCACTCACTAACACACTCTTACACACACTTACCCACCCATACAGTCTATCACAGATGCACTCTTGAAACCATCCACCCAGTGAATCACCCACTCACACATCTATGCACAGAGTTGCACACACCCCTCCCACACAAACACTCAGGCACCCATACAGATACTCAGACAAGCATTCAATAACTCATATAGACACTCATTTAGCTATTCACAAACACATGCAGCCACTTACACAGCAACAGACAGACGGATACAGACATTCACCCAGTTTAGTCACTAACCCATGCATTCAGTAAGATACGGTAAATCACTCACTTATAGAGTCAGTCACGCACCTACTAAATCATCCATACAGACACTTACACACCCACTCATTCTTCAATACGTCTTTTCCTATATATTTTAAAAATATTTAAACTTTACAGAAACACAGTTACTGGATGATGTCATCAGTGATGTCATTTGAGATGTCATCAGTGATGTCATCAGTGATGTCACTGACCATGTCATGAGTGATGTAATATGTGACGTCATCAGCAGTGCATTGCGGGGGCGCGAGTTATAGTTAGCTGAACTAACTATAACGGGGGAATTTCACGGGTTTTGTACGAGTGCAATGTCCAAGTAACTATAACTGTCCCTAAAACCTATGGTTTTTTCAGTGAATATATATATACACACATATATATACATATATATATATATGGCAAAACACTGGTAACTCACTCGAGAAGCACACGGGAAACACACAAGGTTACCAGCCTTTATTAAAGAGGTACGGGCAGGTTCAGCAGCTGGTAAAATGAAGCAGCCTCTCGTGCTGCCTGACGAGTTTCGAATTTCTTCTTTCTCAAAGGCTCCCAACGAGAAGTGTGTGCTCGGTCTCCTCCTCCCAACGCATTTATAAAGTCCCGCCCTACATTGGAGTTACTCGTCATCTTGTGGCATTATGGGAGTTGGAATGTCTTTTATCCTTTCAATATTGCGCACAAATTACTGCCTGATGAAGCCCCGGATTGGACCCCTGCCGCTGTTCGAGTCCTCAATCCTGCTGTGTTTCCCCGCATATGAGGTAGGTGAATCCTTACCACGCGGCGAATCCTTACCACGCGGCCCCCTGAGCATTTTGGGGTGGTGCACCGAGCACGAGAGGCTGCTTCATTTTACCAGCTGCTGAACCTGCCTGCTGAACCTGCCCGTACCTCTTTAATAAAGGCTGGTAACCTTGTGTGTTTCCCGTGTGTTTCTCAAGTGAGTTACCAGTGTTTTGCCACATATACACACATATATATATATATACACACACATATATATATATATATATATATATATATATATATACACACACACACACATATACACATATATATATTATCTACTGGCGGTCGCCAGTAGATAGTTATAGTTAGGACCTATTTTCCATAGGAAATCCGCAACATTCTATTTGAAATAACTTTGGCGCCAGTTGACGAATCTTCGCGAAATTTTCAAAACTCGTGGGGCGCTCCGGTCCGCTCCTATCCTGAAAGTCTCGGGTGATTCGTCAAGTGGAAGCCGAGAAAAAAGGGGGTCCCAAACGTGTTTTCCCATGCAATTTTCCATAGGAACCTTTCATCGCAGCTACAGCCCGAACTGCTGAACGGAATTACACCAAATTTGGCAAAAAGGTAGCCCTTGGTTCAGAGTCATGCCTTTTGGTTAAATGGTGTAAATCCGTTCAGTAGTTCCTGAGAAATTTGAAAAAGAAAACACATATATATATCTGGGCGGAGCCTAACCACACATGTCATCGTGAGATCTGATTGGCTGTCAGCACTTCATCCTGGAATTGCTGGCAGCCATCTTGGGACCAATATAAATGATAGTACCCCATTGAAATGCATTGTAGTGAATCGAAGATTTTGAGGGTTAACAAAAGGAGAACTATAAAGGGTGATAACAGACTTTAGTTACATTAGAATTCATTTGTTGATGGTACCATACTAATTTCAGGAATTGTGGTGTGTTCTAAGGTGATTTTACCCTGTGAAAAACCTTCTGCTGGGATATCATGAATCATGTTTGAGAGAAAACTATTTTCACATGCTTGTCCCATACAGTTTTGGAAGGTGCTCCAGAAGCTAAAATGAGAGCATATTTTCTGTAAATTCACATTATCTTTCTCAGTCATGTGAGAATGAAGTCTGACATTCTCAGTAAAACATGTACATCCAACAAGGGCAGAGACTGTCAGTTGATTCCTTTGTGTTCTACTGCAGCTTCCCAGAGTGTTCTAAAGAACAACTAGAGTGCTAACAGCCTTACTTATGACAAAAGTATGGCACACCTGAAGCCATCTTAATTGGAATAAACTGGTAACACATAAAACATTTAATTTAAAAGGAACAAAATGAAGGGGTTCATTTTGTCATAGAAATTATGGTTAGTGCTGTAGAAAGAAAAATTAGGACATGTTTTAAGTGAGATCTCAAATATCTTCCTGTTATATTTCAACAGGAGCAGCCTGTCAGTTGATGCCTTTGTGTTCTACTGCAGCTTCCCAGAGTGTTCTAAAGAACAACTAGAGCGCTAACAGTCTTACTTATGACAAAAGTATGGCACACCTGAAGCCATCTTGATTGGAATAAACTGGTAACACTTAAAACATTTAATTTAAAAAGGAACAAAATGAGGGGGTTCATTTTGCCATAGAAATTATGGTTAGTGCTGCCGAAAGACAATTTAGGGCATGTTTTAAGTGAGATCTCAAATCCTCTTCTATTTCATTAGAAAATTGTGACATGCAGACTGAAACAATCACTTTCAATACCAGCAGTAGACTTCCAGTTAACTCCCTGGTGAGCAGTAGCTTTACTACAGTGATCTAATGAACAACTAGAGTGCTAACATTCTGAATTTATGGCAAATGTGTGACACATCTGAATGCCTTCTTGATGGAATCAAAGTAAAAACTGAAAGCATTTCCTACTGAGGAGACTGCAGTAAATGACAAAATTAGGAAACTTCATAACAAATAAGTCTCCCAAGATGGCCACCAGAGAAAAAGAGCCCAAATGTAGCACAAATATCACCCAGATGTAGCCCACATATAGCCCAATGACAGAAGTGTGCAAAACACTTTTTATTTTTAGTTTTTCTGCAGTTTTATATAGTGCAAACTGGTCAGGTATTGGAGCATTACATCTTACTTGGACCCCTTATTGCGTATTTTGCACGAAGTACATGAGATTGATCTTGCGAAACATTGAACTTTACGATTCTGTTAACCTGAAGTTGCTCTGAACCGGGCTTTGTACCACCCGTTTTTACTTACTGGTTTTAATTAATTCTCACTGTATTGTATTAGGAAAGAGGATTTACTGTTTTTATGTACACTTTTATGATCTATGTTTCTAAATCAGATCAAATAAAGTTTAATGAATTCTATGGCAGGACGGAGGCGAGGATTATGCATATCTTTCCTCACTTTATTTGCATAGCAGTTCAAAGAAAACGTAACAACAATCATTAAACAAAAGACTACACAACCCATGAACCATTAGGGGGTAGTCTCCAAGGCAACTATAGTCCAATCATATCACAGTCCATCGTATATAATATCGTGACGTCCCTTCCGCTTCCTCTTTCTTCACTGCTCGTCAGTTAAGTGCATTCCTTACATTCTTGGCTTAATCTGACGTTGTTGCTGTTTGTATAGCGGTTTCTTGTGCACGTTATTAGCATTATTGCCTTGGTATTGTTTCATATTCCCTGCACAGCAGGCTCTTGCCCGAGCGCGTTCTCCCCCTCGCAGTTTCTCCCGCTGTGTGCTCTGCGCGCGGAGAGATCCTGTCAGGCGCGTCTGGTCCGAGCGAGGCAGCTCCGTCGAGCGCTCCCGCTGGTCTTTACGCGCGTTTGGGAATCCGGTCACTCCTTTAGTGTCTGCTTGATTCCCAACCAACCCTCGCCTAATTTTGACACCGCTACGAGGTGATTTCCCCACACGGCCACGTTAGTGACCAGTGCCACCTGGTTGTGGTAATTGGTATTGCGCCTCAGTCTATTCTTATAACAGCTTCGGGGAAAGCCCCGCTGTTGGAGCACCGGCGAGGGGGCTGTCTTAAGGATTTTAAGGGCATTTGTTCTGTGCTCACACCCTCTATCATGTCTTCTCCAGAAGATCATTTTTACTCCTCCTACCAGGAAGTGGAGGAGGAATGGCCCCCCAACTTCTCCCTCCAGCAGTGGACCAAGCCTTCTCTCTGGCTATTAGTAGGGCGCTGGCTCCTCTTAGGGATCAGGTTGATAAGCTGGCGAAAAGCATCCCTGGGGTGTTCAGTGACCCAGATCTGGTGGTGGCGGGTCCAAGTAGCTCCCAGATGGGGAATAAAAGGGCCGTTAAGCATAACGCGGGGCACTTGGAAGGATTTGATAAACTTACGGAGACCTTCCTCAAGAGTGCGTGAACGCTAAAACATGCACCCTGCCGGGAGGAGGAGGCACCCGGAGACACTGTCACCACTATTGTAGACCCCGACGGCGGGTTTCCCTTAGAGGGAGAGGGTGTATCGGAGGACGATTTCTCCTCCGATGAGGATAAGGACTCGGGGCGTCCAGAGTCCCACTCCTCTCAGTCCCCGGTTGGGGACGGGGTCCACTCGAACATGTTCGAGCCTACCCAAATTTACCATCCTAGGTCGGCAGAGTGGACACCTGACGCCAAAGTGGCAGAGTATGTGGTGGGGAAAATCCATCAACCCCTTGAAAGGGAGGTTAGGAATAGGATGAGGGGAGAATGCCCCAGGCCCTCACTGAAGGGAAAGGTGGCACACACACCTGAAATTGATGAGAAACTATGTACCTTTTTCTACAAGTATATGAGGGATCCCAAGAAAGGAATTGATAGGTCTTGGACGTGGTAGGGCCCTTGACCCAAATTATTCAATTGACTGAGCGTTCCAAAGAGTCAGGATCCCCTTTGTCCACGGATATTGTGGCTGGTTGGGCGCACTACCCTAAAACACTACCCCCTCCACTACCCAAACACCACTGCACTACCCTAAACCCTAAAACACTACCCTAAACCCTAAAACATTACCCCCAGCACGACACCCTACACTACCCAAACATAACTGCACTACCCTAAACCCTAAAACACTACCACCAGCACGACTCCCTACACTACCCAAACACCATAGCACTACACTAACCCCTAAATATACCCCCAGCATGACCTCCCACACTACACAAACACCACTGCACTACCCTAAACCCTAAAACACTACCCCCAGCACGACCCCCTACACTACCCAAACACCACTGCACTACCCTATACCCTAAAACACGACCCCCTACACTACACAAACACGACTGCACTACCCTAAACCCTAAAACACTACCCATAGCATGACCCCCTTCACTACACAAACACCACTGCACTGCCCTAAACCCTAAAACACTACCCCAGCACTACCCCCTACACTACCCAAACACCACTGCACTACCCTAAACCCTAAAACACTACCCCCAGCACGACCCCCTACACTACACAAACACCACTGCACTACCCTAAACCCTAAAACACTACCCCCAGCACGACTCCTACACTACCCAAACACCACTGCACTACCCTAAACCCTAAATCTACCCCCAGCACGACCCCCTACACTACCCAAACACCACTGCACTACCCTAAACCATAAAACACTACCCCCAGCATGACACCCTACACTACACAAACACCACTGCACTACCCTAAACCCTAAAACACTACCACCAGCATGACCCCTACACCCTACACTACCCATACACCACTGCACTACCCTAAACCCTAAAACACTACCCCCAGCACGACCCCCTACACTACCCAAACCCCACTGCACTACCCTAAACCCTAGAAAAGAAACCCCCACCCCATGCCCAATCACCCTTACCTCTCACTCCTCATGGTTCCTCTCTCCTCGTGGTTCCTGCTTCACGTCATCTCTGAGGGGCGGTGCACGTCGTTGTGAGGAAACGGAACAGCCTCTGTTTCCTTACAACGACATGGATCGTCTACATGTTTTTAGATCGCATGGTCATTTACCATACATACCTTTACAACAAAATTTGTTGTAAAGGCATGCGTGGTAAATGACCATGCGTTCTAAAAAAATGCGTAGCAATGACTTCGTGATGTACAACGCATGCGTGGTAATGCATGCGTTGTAATGGTATCGCAAAGTAAAAAAGTCGTTGTAACAGCTGTTTACTGATCGACGCTGGCCCCTGTTCTTCAGTGAGACGTTTATTTGATTAATTAGGAGGAAGGAATGTGTTTTTTTTAACCGAAAAGTGCATTCCCGGCTGTTGTATTGTGAAAGTGTCCGCGTGGCCTGGTTTCACTTCCGGTGAGAGAGTGGAAGAGTCTGTTTGGATCTAAAGGAGTTCTGTTGTTGGACGGGGCCGGCGCGACATGTCATCAGAAAACATAGCTAATGGAAAGCGTCCTCCCTGAAGTGTGGAGCAGTGCCATGAGAGGTCAACGAGTGTGCGTCCCACCGCAGTATGACCGTACCGCGTGACCCATGTGCCGCCTCCAGGGTACGGGAGGCAGAAGCGGCATCACAGGTCCTCTTGAAGACCATTGTAGCACTTATTCTACATTTTGGTACTAGGGCATTTTAACTTCGTTGTTCCTGCCAGATACAAAGAGAAGATCCTGTGTTATTCAGTGCCCTCGTTACCTTTTTTGTGGGTTGTGGTGCTTGTCACTTCGCTGCCCCGCCGGTGCACACAACTGGGCACCCCACCTCGTGTGCCATCTGCAGGGCCTCTGCCCTCGGAGCACTGGTTTCAGTTTCTGGAGTGGCAACATAAACAGTTGCTCCCAAAGGACTAGCCTGAACACTTAGGTGAATATCCCCTGCACCAGCATTCCACGGAAATTCTTTCCTAGCTCTCCCACGTCAACGAGCACGGCTGCGCTCGCGACACCGTATGACGTCATCGGAGCCATAAGAGGACCTCGTCGGCGTGCTGACGTCAGTTCCACCCATTTTTTCCGTGCCACCGAGGCAAACAGGGGACCGAGACATTTTCACATGTATACATAGTATAATAAATATATATATATATATATATATATTCACTGAAAAACCATAGGTTTCAGGCACGTTATAGTTAGAAATTAGCATTTAAAAACCTTAGAAATTCACTGAAAAACCATAGGTTTCAGGGGCGTTATAGTTAGTTGGACATTTCACTCGTACAAAACCATAGAAATTCCCCCGTTATAGTTAGTTCAGCTAACTATAACTCGCGCGCCCGCAATGCACTGCTGATGACGTCACATATTACATCACTCATGACATGGTCAGTGACTTCACTCATGACATCACTGATGACATCTCAAATGACATCACTGATGACATCACTGATGACATCATCCAGTGAATGTGTGTTTTTCTGAAAATTAAATATGTTTTATATATGTATATCTCAAGGTCGATGGAAGAATAAATGGGTATATAAGTGTCTAAATGGATGATTTTTTTTGTAAAATTGATTGTATAACTGACTAAGTGTATCTTAGTGAATACATGGGTTAGTGAGTAATGTTTAAATATGAAAATATCTGTATCAGTCTCTCACTTTGTGTATAAGTGGCTGCATGGGTTGGTGAGTAACTACATGAGTGTCTATATGGGTTATTAGTTGGTTTTTGAGTATCAGTATGAGTGTCTGAATGGTTCGGTGGGGGTATTACTTAGTGCATAGATGCATGAATGAGTGACTCACTGTTTGTATGTGTTGAAGACAGCATGTGTGCAGGACTGTATAGGTGGATGAGTATGTGTATGGGTGTGTTAGTGAGTGAATGACTGTCTCAATAGTGTCTTTATGAGTAACTACATATGTTTTAAACTAGTATATGTGAGTATTGGTGTATATAAGTGAGTATATGTGAGAGTGAGAGATTGGAAGAGTTCCTGTACAAATAAGTAGGTGTTTCTATAAGTGATTGTTTAAGAGAGTAAGTATGTGTAAGTTTCTGTAGAAGTAAGTGTGGTAGTGTGTGTATAACTGTATATGCAAGTAAATGGAGGTTTGATACTTTGTTTGCATGTGTGACTATGTGTGTGAGTAACTCTGTGGATGAGTGGCGGTGTGTAACAGGATGTATAGGTGTAGGAGTACATATGATGAGTGAGTACATGTATGAGTGACTGTATAGGGACTGTTGGTGAATGAGTGGATGCGTGTGTAGATCTTGGAATTACTGAATAGGTGTGTTGTAACTGGTATTGGTATGTCCATTGTTTTGAAAATGTTAGTTTGTATTTTTGGAGTGTGTGTATCAAAGGTTATATTAGGGTGAGAGGAGGTCTGCCACTATCACAAGGATGATGTCATCAGTGATGTCATCAGTGATGTCATTTGAGAGGTCATCAGTGATGTCATGAGTGATGTCACTGACCATGTCATGAGTGATGTAATATGTGACGTCATCAGCAGTGCATTGCGGGCGCGCGAGTTATAGTTAGCTGAACTAACTATAACGGGGGAATTTCTATGGTTTTGTACGAGTGAAATGTCCAACTAACTATAACGTGCCTGAAACCTATGGTTTTTTTCAGTGAATATATATATATACACACACACACACATATATATATACACATACATATATATATATACATATACACACATACACATATATATATATATATACATATATATATATACACATACATACATATACACATACATACATATACACATACATACACATACACATACATACACATACATACACATACATATACACACATACACATACACATACATATACATACACATATACACATACATATACACATACATATATATACATATACATATACATATATATACACATATACACACATACACATATACACACATACACATATATATACACACACACACATACGACACACACATATATACATACATATACACATATATATACACATATACATATACACATACACATATATATATACACACACATACACATACATATACACACATACACATATATATACACACATACACATATATATACACACATACACATATATATACACACATACACATATATACACACACACACATATATACATATACACATATATACACACACACACATATACATATACACATATATACATATACATATATATATACACACATATATAGATATACACATACACATACATATATACATACATATACATACACATATATACATACATACATATATACATACATATACACATACATATATACATACATACATATACATACACATATACATACATACATATACATACACATATATACATACATACATATATACATACATATACACATATATATACATATACATACATATATACATACATATACATACATATACACATATATATACACATACATATACATACATACATATATACATACATATACACATATATATACATATACATATATATACACATATATATACACACACATATACACACACATATATACACACATATATATACACATATATATACACATACATATACATACACATATATATACACATATATATACACATACATATACATACACATACATATACACATACATACACATACATATACACATACATATATATATATATATATATATACACACACACACACACACACACACAAGAAGAGCTCCTTCCGGACTGTCGGGGACCCCAGGAGAGTGGCGCGCACGCCGGCGGAGCACACCGGTCATTCAATACCAATACAACTGCAACAGTTCAGCGCGCTCTCAGGAAAGCAGAACTCCGAAACTGTAAGGTTCCACAGTGTTTATTCCACAACGCGTTTCGATTTCAAACGAAATCTTGATCACGTGAAACGTGCAACATAAACAGAAGACTTAAATAGCCTGAAAGTAAACGTGGAAAACA